>CM076579.1:393986402-394586402 GCA_034641835.2 Pinus albicaulis | reverse complement strand
CCTGTAATAACTGGTGTGCCCTAGCAGTGCCCGCAACTGCTTAACCGCTTCTGGAGCTTCCATGTGGATGATCATGGCCACCTTGGTGGGATCGACACAGACCCCTTGCTTGCACACCACGTGTCCTAACAGCGTGCTGAAAGGAACTGCAAAAATGCATTTCCTCAAGTTCAAGGAAATTTGCAACTGGCTCCACCGATCGAACATGATACGCAACAGGGTGGCATGGTTCTTCAACAAACTGTAGATAGTCCAATCATCCATGTAGACTTCTAGGAACTTGTGGATATACTCCCGGAAAGCAGCGATGACGATCCAAGAAAACACGCCCGGGGTGTTCTTTAATCTGAACGGCATTACGTGGTATGCAAACGATCCCCACTCGGTGGTGAACATCGTCTTCGTTTTGTCCTCTTCTGCAATGCGCACCTAATGATAGCCCGAAAAGCCATCAGTGAAGGAGTAAGCTTCATTTCCCGTAACATGATCCAGTACTTCGTCGCTGAATGGAGTGGGAAACGGATCATGAATGTAGGCGTTATTAAGACTCCGGTAGTCGACACAGACACGTATCTCCGACTTGTCCTTCTTATTCTGAATGACAATAGGACTCACCCACTCTGCTTCTTCCACCGAAAATATGAGACCTGCGGCCAGCATCTTTTCAATCTCCATCTTGACCTTTCCTTTGATCCATGGGTTCAACTGATAGGCTTAATGCTTTACGGGCCTGGCGTCTAGTTTCAGCACAATACTCATTTCTCCGAGGTCACCCTTCATGCCCTTAAAATCTGTGACCGATGAAGGGAATAAGTCTTTGTATTCCTGGAGGAGGCTGAAAATTTCCCTGGTTGTCTCCTCGTCCCAGTAATCCCCAATTGTAGACAATTTGGGTTTTTCCTCCATACCGATGTTTAACTTCTTTGTCTTCATTGAACATAAATGGACGCCCTCGATGGTCGGTTCTTCGTTGATGTTCCACTCGCCTTCCTTCTCTTTGAAATATAGGTGCCTTAGGTCCTCCAGACTATCATCGTCTGGATCGTCATCAATCCATTGGCAAGCCAACTCACGCCTGGCCTCAGTACGTGATGCAAAGGTGCTCCCGTCAGTCTCTGGGTCGCGGAGAAACAGTACCCCCTTGATAGCTTGTAATGCTCGGGACACCAGCTCTGTCTCTCCTTCGAACGAGAAGCACCGAAAAAAATTGTTCGTGACTTCCTGCCAAGAGCTAGTTCCTCTTTTCCGCTCTTCTTCTAAGTACTAGGCCTGGGGGATGGTATCTAAGGAGTGGATGAACCCATGTACCCACAGCTCTTGCGGGTATCCTAGACTTTGCCACTACTCCTCATAGGTTCTCAGGTGGTCTTGCGGATTGGAAATCCCTTCGTACCTATGCCTACTTCGAGGGCCTTTGTCTTCTTTAAACCGTGCCCTCAAAGCCTCCGCCACAAAACTCCACCGCGACAGGGTTTTGCGGTGATTTTTAAACCACCTGGCTGATATGGACTGTAGTGTGACGTCCAAAAGTGGTATCCTACGTCCTTCTAGCACCATATCCTCGACCTTCGTAATAAAGGTATTGACAGATTGCATGTTCGTCAGGGTGGGGTATTCCCTGATCTCAGCACCAATCGAACGGACTTGAGCAATGGTGGCACATCATTATGTGCTAGTCTCGTACCCCCCCTACTGCTAGTCTTCCCAGGCTAGTTCTGATCCCAGCTCTAAGCTCTGGACACTTCGCTAGCTGACAGAGCCGGTTGCGGTCTGGTTAATATAGTCCTCCCATTTCCCTGCAGTCATCTGATAAAGGTGGTCCATCATCTGAGCATCCTCCCGGTTGTCCATAGTTTCTATATATCGCGGGCCTTGATACAGGTTGAGAGGCTGAGTGACCCGGACCTCTCCGTCTTCGAAGATCATCAGCTCCTTTTTGAGGCCGATGATGGCGTAATTCTCAAAAGCCTAATCGATACCCAGCAGGGCAGGGTAAGGATCCTTGTCTCCCATAATATCAATAACCTCAAAATCCGTGTAAGTCTTCACCCCTGCAATGTCGACCTCAACGCCTTCGAGTCAGCCGATAGGCACAATGCAGTACTGGTTCGCCATTCTGAGTTGGATTGGCGAGTAGGTCAGCCGTGGTCTTCCAAGAGCCTCCCACGTCTTCCGCAGTAGGATGTTGACGTCAGACCCTAAATCAAGCATGCTATCGTTGATTTGGAATATCACAACCTGTGTATTAAGCTGGAACTCTTTTCCCCCTCGTCGCTTGTTATGCTTGACTCGCTGCACATACTGGGGTGCTGTGTCCGCAGGTTCCCTCGGCCCTGTACTCCCTTGCAGTGCATCCTCCAGGGTACGCTTGAGTTGGTCCCGCATCGAAGCATTATCAACAATCTTGAGGAACAACTGAAGCCATTCCTCAATCAAGGTCCCCGTGGTGCTCTGTTCTTTGGAGCCAGTCGTCGGGGGTACATCAAGGCCTTTGGCTCCCCCGAGCTGAGCAAACGCCTCCGTCGCCTCCTGGAAGTACTTCTTCTGTGCATCCGGCCTGATCAGTTGTTTCGGGGAGGCAGGCCGGATAGCCCGTATTGGCTCCTTTCCATGAGCGTCCTCTCCTGTCTTCTTGCTGTCGCGCATGAAAATCGCTACATTCTGCATGGCCGGAGTCGCGGTTCCTCGTGGCTCAGAGTTTACCAAATTCATGCCCCTCTATTGTGCCCATTCCTCCCACTTCCTGATGAGTTCTAGACAGTACTCTATTGCATGGGCGTTCACACGGCACTAGGAACACCAAGGACGTCAGGGAAGGGGACATTCCTGAGCCACGTGACCCTCCTGGTCACAGTTGTAGCATTTCACCGGACCTCGTCCCCCTGTGTGGCCTTCGTGCATACCGCCTTCTCTTCCCCTGGAAGCCTCATTCACCCTATAGGAGGGTCGGTCCAACCGGTCCGCGAGTGCGTAAAGAGCCCTGCACTGCTCAGTGTTGTGAGTTGTGGAAGCACAAAATTCATAGTATACATTGTTTGGGATGTTGGAGTACTTCTGTAGTATAGGGTACATCCGAGGCTGATGCCCCATCATCCGAAAAATCTCGCAATATTCTATGGCAGTTGGGTTTGGTTGAGATGGGAACCCCGCATAAGGCTGTTTCGACTGGTATACCCCTTGCGGATTCATCGCCGCACCAACCCCCGTGGGTGGACCCCCCTGGATTGCTGCAACAGAGGGTCCCACACCTGTGCCACGCAACCGAGGACACTCGGTTGCGACTTGGCCTTCGACCAGGCAGCGAGTGCACCAAACGTTTAGCCTGGCTGGTCTTATAGGCTACATCTCCTTGAGCTTTTCAGTCAGACTAGTGATCTGATGCTACAATCCCACCAAGGAAGGATCTTGTGGGGCCAGTCCTTCCCGATATTCCTGAGGGTAGCCCGCCATGGCCTCTATCTTCATGGCCTGTTCCAAAGCATCTTGCAAGTTGTCAATCTTCTACTGGGTGAGGGGGGTTCATGTCAAGGGAAGCAGAGCCTTGACGAACTAGTTCCTATGATGGTTTGGATCGATCGAGTAGTTGAGTTTCCCGATCGCATCCTTGAATCGATGCATTAGCTCCCATTCAGTCTCTCCTTCTTTCTGCTTAATCTCCCAGAGCTCGGACATACCTTGCTGGTCCGTCTGGGGAAGTTTAAATTCCTGGACAAAATCCCGCTTAACGTCCGCTATCACTGGATTAGGATGGGCCTCGGACCACTTGGTAAACCATCGCAGAGCCCTTTCTCTGAGCGTGGTTTGGAACTCTATTAGCTTCCCTGCTTCTGGCGTCTGCCGAGCCCTCCATATGGCTTCACAGAGATACCAGTGTTTCTCTACATCATCGTTGCCTCAGCTAGAGAATTCTGGATACCGGATGAATGACCTAGCCATATTTACTTGCGGAGGGTTGACCAAGATAAATCCCCCTGGGTCCTGGTTGCATGACTGTTCCGTTGGGGAATGGAATACTACTAGTGATGTTGCTATTAACGTGTGTCACCGTCGACAATGAACTGCTGTGCAATTGACTCAATGCTTCTAACTTAACGAAAATATTACTTAAAGGTTGATAGAGTACCAGGGGAAGGTAGGGATCCTTGTCGTGCAATTTTTTGGAAGTAGGGCTGCCTGGGGAGATGAATGTCGTTCGCTCTTGAAACAATAGATGCATCATGACGTACCATTCACCATCGGAACTTTCTTTGGGCTGCACACCTGCATCGTCTTCGTTAGTCGTCGTCTCCCTTTCTCTCTTAGCTGGGCTCCCATGCACCCACCGCACTCCCACAGCGGTCCCTTTCCTTTCGAGGGTATCTGCCTGAGTGTCCATAATTCCTATCCTCTGAGGCATCTCCTCTTGATTCTTCCTATCATTTTCTCGTCGTCTTAACTCCCGCATCACCCTTTCTCGCCACCTGTCGGTGATCTGCGCCTGCCAATGTGCACGTCGCTCCCTCAATCTCCTTGCGGCTTCAGCATCCATCCCCCACTCCCTGCTTCACACTTCACGTAGCATCTGTCCCTTCAGCCCTTCCCCCACACTAGAAGTTTACGCATCCATGCTCGACTTTTGGAATTCCATCGTCCCTTCGTCCACCATCAGGGCCTTAATCCACAGCGGAATCTCCTTAAGAAACTTCCCTCTTAGCCCAGAATGGAAGATAGCTTCAGCCTTCGAGAAGGATTGGTAGCACTCTGCAACAAACTCCACAATATATCCATCCAAAGTGGTATCTACCCAAAAATCCACCACGCGGGTCAACTCAGTATCTAACCGATGCAAAGCCACTAGATCCCCGTGCCCCCACTTGCAGTTTATCTTCCGTGAGCTATCCCTAGGCACCTTCATCTATAACCTCTGCAACCAATTGTAGAGGTCGCTAGGGAATTTTCCCTAATGGATCTCGTAGGTATCACTAGAAGAATCTGAGAAAATGACGAGATCCTTGAGCACCCTTTCCTTTTGATTCGTCAACTCTACTTGCTGAGCAACGAACTGGTCAGATGGTTATCCCACCATCTCCGTATTTCTCCTTCAAAAACCCTCGATACCATGATCTAATTCCCCTCATAACATGTAGGTCCCGGCAACGGAACCATTTGTTGGCGAAGAAACAGGTCTCACAGGCAAGACCCAGGTTCAGGGGTTGGGGCCAACAAGGGAATCCGTGTTAGTCTAGAACCACATCGGCATTGTCACCCTACTTCGGAGAGCAGAGAGTCTCACCCAAGGCGTGCCGCAACCACATGCAGAAGGGGAATAGATCGATAGTAGTGAAAGGATCCGCAACTCATGATTAACATTGAATTGATTGCATAAACATCATTATATACGCAAGAACATTTAGAGAGAGTACATGTAACCTCCGCAACCAATTGTAGACATTCACACCATTCTGTGAAAGTCCTGTAAGCCGGTGGATATCCTCAACGTGAATGGGGATTTCCTTATTCAACCACAAGGACCCATTCTGGATGTGGCTGAGTAGGAACCTGGTGCACTGCATAGCTGGTCCTGTGGTCCCAAAGACTGGAAGATTTCTTAAATTCAAAAGAGAAGATTGTTGTAGGCCTCAGAACTCTGGTAGAATTTTGTTTGCTGAACGGCCACCTGCTGTGAAGTAATGTTCCATATACGCATTCCATTTGAGTGCCGGGAACTCGACAGAGTCTGAGAGATTGGCCTCAATCAGGGCCGCATTGTCGTATTTCCCGACGAGGGACTCTATTTTGTGAATTCTGCTATCGAGCTCTGGTTCCATGACTGTTGGGTAGGCCTTTGCCATCTTTGCTCGACGTTGATACACCTGTAGAATTGGTCTCGGAGTCTTCTCTCGGTGCAACGCTTCTGGATACTTCTGCTGCTCTGGTTCTGATTCAATTTCTAATTCTAACTGTTCTGACATTCTCGTGCTTTTTCCCATGCAAGTTATGTTATTACCTGGCACGAGTGAGGTTGATGAGACCCCATGATGAGTTAATTCCTACTGGCGTTCTTCTCGGCGGTAATCGTGCGATCAATCGCCGGGTGAGGTGTAGTCTTACAGTTGCCGACGATGGCATGGGGAAATGGGCGGATGCGACGGCTGAGGTTACTTCGAATTATGGAAAAATGATTATTACAAGGTTACTTCTAATTATGGCAATTTATGCGGTAAATCTAGGCAATCCTATGGACTGACACAAGTAATGACTGAAATGATATGGACTGACACTGACACGTTTGCTAGTCTGACAGGGATGACAAGCTAGACACGCCCCTCCCAGACCATAATCAGTTGCAGTTCTGTCCCTGCAACAAAGCGGTTATTGACGACCTATGCATGAACAGGAAATACTACCTATTCTCATCCTGGTTGCGGGAGAGTTTATTAATCTACGCTACTCTACGGTTTCTCTCGGTTGCAAGAGTTATTAATGAAAAGTGAAAGGACTTACTCGTGGTAAGGTTTCAGGCATGCGCCATTCACCCACCCAGGTAAAACAATACTGTCCAGCTAAGACAACTGAACGACGCCAGAATCTCTAATCTCGATGACGACTTAAAGTCCTAACCAATGCATCTACAATTTCCTTGGAAACTTCTGAAACTTGCTGTCATATAAGAGGACCTTTCCACCAACCTGGAACATTTTGTTCTTGATGTGGCGGTCATGCCACGCCTTCTGCCTGTCCTTCTGAACCTTCTGGTGAAACTCGGCCAGGAACCGAACCTCGTCTAGTTCTTGTAATTCATGTAGACACTCTTGGAGTGATGCTTCTTCCGAGAACTCGAGGGATGTGGCAATTAAAAGACTTGGTACAGTGAACTCAATGGGAATCATAGCTTCCTAGCCATACACCAAATGGAACGGTGTCTGATTGGTCAAGCGCTTCACCGTAGTTCGATAGGCCCATAGTGCAATTGGTAGCTGCTCATCCCAGTCATCCCGCTGGGCATTGCAGATCTTTGTTAACCCATTTTCAAGAATTTTATTAAACGCTTCAACAGTACCATTGGCCTGCGGGTGGTAAGGGCTGTTTTTGTGATGTTGAATCAAAAATGTGTCCAGCAGCAACTTGACTGTGTCATTAATGAAATGTGTACCCTGATCGCTGGTTAAACTGCGCAGGCAGCCAAACCTGCTAATGATGTGTTCAAAGATGAACCGTGCTGCTGTATCTTCCATGCAGTCTCGTACTGCCACTGCCTCGGCCCACTTGGTGAGGTAGTCGATTACGGTAATGATGTAGCGAGCCTTGGAATGCTTGGCAACCGGGGCTATGGGGCGTATGAAGTCGATAGCCCACTTCTCGAATGGCCGCAACACATGTAATGGGTGTAGCGGAAGCTCGTCCCTGTGAGAGGGCTGCCCCGTCCGCTGACAGACATCGCATCTCTTAACAAATGTCTTACAATCGGCATGGACTGTCGGCCACCACAGTCCAGCTTGGAGCACCTTCCTCGTGGTGGGTTTTGCCCCCACATGCCCTCCCGCAACATCGTTGTGGCATTCCCACATCACAGCTTCGCGTTCGTGGTCAAGTACGCATCTACGCAGAACCTCATCAATGCACATTTTGTATACCTGCCCCGCAATCAGTTGGTATTCAGTGGCGCAAATGACCAAGTGCCATTTCTGGAGCGGGGTGTATTCCTGAGGGCATTGCCCCGTGGTCAGATAGGTGGCAATGTCGGCCAAGTAATCCGGTACAGCTTCAACTCGGAAGAGGTCAGCATCCGGCAGCTGATCATCGAGAGAGCCGTTGTTCTCCCCCGTCTCCAACTTGGATAAATGATCGGGCCTAACATTCAACCTCCCGGGCTTGACGATCACCTCAAACGTGAATTCTTGGAAGAGCAGAAGCCAACGACAGATCCGTCCTTCTAAGAAGGGCTTATTGACTAGGTACTTCAATGCAGAGTGGTCCGTAAAGAACTTGAATTCCCCCCCTAGAAGATAGTGGTGGAACTTCAGGAGAGAGTATACCATTGCCAGAGCCTCCCGCTTGGTAGTGGTGTAATTATTCTCTGCATTAGACAATTTGTGGCTGACGAAATAGACTGGGTGGTCAACTTTCGTCTCTCCGGGTTGCACTAAGATAGCCCCAAGCGTAATACTGGAAGCGTCAATATGCATGTGGAACTGCTTATCCCATTCGGAGTGAACAAGAATAGGCGTCGTCGCCAGCTTTTCCTTTAGGGTGTCAAGGGGCATCCGACACTCCTCCGTCCACTAGAATACTTCTGACTTCCGCAGTAGCTTTTATAAGGGAGTCGTGATCTTCGCGTAGTTTCGGATAAACCGCCTGTAATAACTGGTGTGCCCTAGCAGTGCCCGCAACTGCTTAACCGTTTCCAGAGCTTCCATGTGGACGATCACGGCCACCTTGGCGGGATCAACGCAGACCCCTTGCTTGCACACCACGTGTCCTAAAAGCATGCTGAAAGGAACTGCAAAAATGCATTTCTTCAAGTTCAAGGAAATTTGCAACTGGTGACACCGATCGAACATGATACACAACAGGGTGGCATGGTTCTTCAACAAACTGTGGACGGTCCAGTCATCCATGTAGGTGTTAGACTCCTATACCAATAGGTGTCATATTTCATGATTGTCTTATTGAACTATGGAATATGTTCAAACCTTTTTCTTGAGCAAAGGTGTTCCATATTCTTGAAAAACCAAAAAATCAAAAAATTTAAAAAAATGTAAAGAGGGTATACCCTAAAAGAAAAATCAAAGGGTAAGAAAAATAAAATGGTCAAAAAAAAGAGAAAGAAATGAACCCCAAGCAAAAATAGACCAAGGAAAGTGTGCAAATCCAAATGCCACTACTATTTCATTTTTTGTAATAAAGCAATTGTGTGCAGCTTGTCAAAACCTTTGCCACAATTCATGAATAAGTCAAACTGTTTAAACTTGGCTTACTCATATTTCAATTTCATGTTGTAGATTAGAGAATAAATATATGACCAAACAGTTTAATCTTGGCAGATAAGTAGATAGGTAGAGTGAATAAAAGGTGCTCATCAGTTTAATCTGAGCCCTTGGATGTAATAAGGGTAGAAATAGATAGATTTATCATGTAAAAAGAAAAGATTGATAAGGGTTTGCAAGTCTAAATGCACCCTAATAAAGAAGAGAAAATGGTAGTGTCAAGTAGATAGGGTAGGTAGATGGTGCTGCAAAGTGTTGTTTGATGAATGATGCTACTACATGTTTTTAATCCTTTACTTTCATCACAAATACTAAAGCAGGAAATACACTGGAAAATCATAGCAAGAAAAGTCAAACTCATTAACTTCCCTCATCACTTTCCCCTCAAAATTTTTACTAATTTCCCCCAAAATACTAAGGTATTTGGAGATCAAAAGGGCTCAAGGCATTTCCTTGACTTTTGGAGGGACCGGACCCTCGGCCTAATGATCAAAAATACCTAAGTACTTGAGATAATTCATCATTATAATCATTCACCTTTAACATTGTCCTAAGTAAAATCCTATTTTACTTAGGAAAATCATGCCAAATTCCATAAAAAAACCCTCAAAATAACTTACTATTCTAAGTTCAAGTGTTGAAGATGAGATATTGCAAATTACTTCAAAAATTATCACTTTCTTAGATGTGCAAAGTGTTTTGAGTTCCCTTGTCCCTTTGTCATATTAATGTTTAACTCTATTTACTAAATCCCTAGTGAAATGCCCTATCCTAAGTATATAACTCATTTTTTATAAATACCCCAAAAACCCCTCTATTATAAAGTTTAACCAAAGTAATTATTTCCCCGTGCATTAACATAAAAACCCACTATACGCCCTTTGGTTAAATTTATCATTATACCATAAACCCGCCCCTATGGTAAGTTAATTACATTTGTTAAATTACCATATAATAAAATAAAAACATATATATGAAAAATAAACTTTAAACATACGATATATATATTTAAACCCGAAAATATAAATAAAACCTGAAGTTTTTCGAAACTAAACTTTGGAAAATCCCGCGCCAACGTGGCTCATCCACCTGGCATATCACCCGACGTTTTAACCCCACCGCGACCCATATTTCCTTTATCACTGAGGAATTAACTAATTATCAGAATTAGTTAATAACCACCCTTCTCCGCCAATTAAAAGCTCTCCGGGATGTTTTATAATGTTAAATCGTGTTTAAAACCCCTACGGGCCCACACCTTAATCCTCCGCTTATTCCCCGTCATTGCAACCGTCCGATCACTCTTCCAAAGATCAACGCTTCCTATCAATCCCGCTACCCATCCCTTGTCAGCATTTTAACGAGCGGGGGATTGGTGGTATTTGACTAGTCACCCGTCCACGCGTCAATGACTTTGTGGAATCGCTGCCCTCGCGGTTAATACTGCCTTTGCTCATAAGCGGTGCGGGGACTTACCACTTACCGCCCAGCCCCTCCACCATACGTCAGCCCGTACATTCATGACGTCACTCCTCGAAAAACTAAAAAAACCCTTTTAACTTGTAAATAAAGCCAATTTTCATGATTTTTCTGTTATTTTCGTTATTAAATGCGACTGTGCTCTCTGCTACGGTTTTCGAATTTTCATTGAAATCCACTGTTCCATTCAATTTTGCTCCATAAATCCGCCAGACCTGCGTTCAAGCGTCCTTCTGCTATCGTCTGTTACCTGTTAAGAAGCAGATTTCTTCCAAAGACAGGTATTTATCCTATTCCGCCCCGAACTGCAAGTAAAATTCTGTTTTCTTTGTTTTTCGCTGAATTAGTGATTAAAAATCATCACTGAGATCTTCCCCAGAGGTTTTAAAACTGTGAAATTTCTCCCTGAACCTACAATTGTGCCGATTTCCTTCATTTTAGAAATCACACCCGGCCTGTGAAGAAAACCAGAAACCTCCATTTTGAATCCACAAGAACCAAAATGGAGGCCCCGACAGCTTTGAATATAACTCCACTGAATGCTCCTCACCGTGAATTGGAATATTTACCTTTGGTAGATAAAGATTTCCAAATTAAAGACTTACATTTTGATGAAAGCCCCCTTCTGAGTTATTGTCGCTGCAGAGACGAATACTCAAAGGGGCAAGATCTTATAGGGTTGTGGGAATCCAATCTCCCAAGGTATCTCATCCCTTCAGTCATTTTTTTCCCAGAAATCATTCACTATTGCCATTCAAACTATGATCCCACTCAAAGGGCTGTAATAGCTCCTGATCAGAGTGTTCTGTTTCCCATTACTCCCCAGGCTATTAATGCAATACTACACTTTGAACCAGACCAAGAACTAGCACCATTGTCTATGGAAGAATTGATTGAGAAGACTAGGCAATTAACTCCAGAAAAGCTAAAGTCCGTGTGTCAGATTTTCATGTTGCCTGAGCATCAACCTAAGGGGTCTCCTCCCTATGGTTTTTATTATTTCAATAAATTAGGAAGGCTCATCATAAATATGATATCTTTTGTCTTGGGATTCAATACCAGTGAATATGTGGATGAAATAACACTGGTTTTACTATCTATCTTTACTCCTGGGCAGCCTCCTGAAGTTAAATATGACTTTGCCTCTTTCATAGCCAATAAAATCCATGATCAGTTCATGAGGCTAGATGATGAAAAAGTTTTTAAATATTCCTCAGTCATCTATCATCTCATTATCTACTATCAGTCAGAAAAGTTCCCTTTCCCTATTCAAAAGCTTGATGCCAAGGGAAACCCCAGGTCAGTCATATTTTGGTCCCCCATAATTCATTCTTCCTCTGATTCTCCCTATTCCTACACTGAGTTCATTGATCAGTTTGTATATCCTGCAACTACATTGTTGACAGGGATTCCTCCCCCAAGACTCAGTAATGAAATAAAGAAGACCTTGCAACTTTCAAGGACCTATAAAGTTGGCGATTGGTATTTGTATCAAGACCATACAGTCATCAGAATCTATGGATGTGAATTACATCCATTCAAGTTACCAAAGTATGTACCCATGAGACTATTTGCCTTGGAATATTTCAGGGAAATGAACAATTCAGATGTGATCCATTTTTGTAGTGTGAAAAAGAAAGCTCAACTCCGGATTAAAAGCCAATTAGGTCCCTACATCTGCAATTCTAGAGAGGCTGAACGAGAAGCAGAGGATATATTACAAAACCGCTGCAAATTTCAAAGAAGTTTTCGTTGGGTTCCTTATGACCCATTTGGTTTCATCTGTGAAAAAATATTAAAGAACAAATCTTCCCCTTATATCCACCACAAGATTCCTGATATAGAGCAATATGCTAACAAAGATGAATGGGTGGAAAAAACACTTGTTGAAGAAGAAAGTGCAGAAGAAAAAATGAATAAAGTTATGAAAGATCTTCAAAAGAAATATGACCTAGAATCTTATGGACAAGTGCAGGTACCCTACATTGGCACTTCTTCAGTAGCAACTCTACATCAAACATTACAGAAAGCAGTTCATCAGTTGCAGCAGAACCAAAGGGCAAAGGAAAGGAACCTGAAATCCAGGTCATTGAAACTTTGGTCATGGCATAGAAACCACAAACTTCTAAAGCACCTGAACAATCACAGGTTTCTCCCACTCAGGTAAATCATCCACAAGTTCTAGAGTTACAAACTCCATCAAATGTGGAAATAGGTAAGAAAAGGCAAGTTCCAGATACCACACCTCCTAAAGAGCCTTCAGGAACACATCAAGCTAAAAAACATAAATCAGATCCACTTCCAGATGTGGAAATCATAGATGAAGTGTTTGATGATGGAAGGGAAGACAGTCAACTAACTGGCACAGTTAGTGAAACAAACACAGGACAGAAAGGAAAAGCTTTACAAAAGCAATTAAGTACTGAGGTATCCTCTTTCAGACCACCAAAAACAGATACAGGGGATATTAAAAGAACCTTCATTAATATTAAAGCAAAGAATGATCCATTAAGAATGAAGGTATATGATCAATATATGAAGATGGCTCCCCATAATCAAGAAAGGCTAATGTCAGCATTTGACATGTCACAAGGCAAAATGATAATGAGCCACTTCAAGTCAAAGGTGCCAAAACCCATTACTGCAGCTGACTACACCAGGACAAATTTTGAGGTTCTGGCAAAGGATATTCATCCTCTGGACCAGATAGAGTTACACAGACAAACTGGGGAAATGGTCTATTCCACTCTTACCAATAAGGCCATGGCAGCTATAACGCTGCAAGATTCTTTGAATAACACAACTGCACAACTGCAAATTGAGAAGGCCTCTTCACAGGCCAAAGATAACAGAATAAAGTCTTTAGAAGACATAATTATTGGTTTGGGGCACAACCCCAAAGATATTAAAAGCATTGAGGCATTAATAAAGAAGAAAGATGATGACATAGCTGCACTGAGAAAGCAGCTAAAATTGCCAGCCTCAAGGCACCCTCAGACCCAAGAAGTTCTAAAGGGGAATTCACAGGAAGAAATAATGGAGTTGCTCCTAAACATGACTGAACGACTAAGTGAAACGGAGAAAGAATTGGAACAAGCTTTGCAGGAACAGGAAACTATCAGGCAGACATCAACCACAGGTACTACAACAACAGGTCAGCAAACACAGCCATCCCAGGTAAACACTTCTGGTTTGAGTTCTGATGAATTAATAAAACAAATGGAAATTCTACAACTAAGGGTCACAGAACTTCAAACCACGAAATTGCAATTAGTAAAATTGGAGGAGAAATATGATACATCTAAAAAGACAGTTGCTGATAACACCAGGGAAATAAAAAGATTAGAAAAATTGGTTCAGGCTTTGGAAAAAGATCTTTCATTGGAAAATCCTTTAAAGGAAATAAATGACATTCTTTGGGGTAATATCATTGAGTTAATAAAGGGCATTTGGCCCTCTATTCAAGCTATTTTTGAACAAAATGATTTGGTTAAAATAGCCCAAGAAGAAATAAACAGAACCAGAAATGAATTAAGAGGCGGGCCTGAGCAGGCCAATCAGCTTATTCAATTTTTGAACACCTGGACAAAGCAATAGCTTGCAGTTTTAGGGATTGAGGACAGGACCGGCACAGTTTTGGAAATAAAGAGAGTTTTCATCAAAAGAACTTTCATGCAGAATTTAGAAAGGAAGTGCTCAGATATTTTGATTGATATCAATATTTTCAGAGAGAAATTTCAAGCTTTGTTGGAAAATGGGTTACCAAGTCCTATGCTCTCAGAGGATCAAATAATGGACTTAGAAACCTATGTAAGGAAAATAAATACTCATGCTCAAAATACAGCTGCTTGTTCTGCTAGTTTACCAGAGTCAACATTACCAACAGGGAGAAATATCTATGATAGAGTGAGGAATTTATTTCATTTGGAACATGAAATAAAGTATCTATTTCCTAATGAGACCACCTTTTACAAACTCACAGAAGCAGATGAAACATTGAGAAAACTCAAAAGGACTGTGATACCAGACGATTCATGGTGGAGATACTTATTGGAAATTCTGTAAAAGTTATTTTCAAGATGAGAATTTTATCTTTACTATCAAGTAAATGGTAAAAATGAGTACAGATGAAAGAGTATCAGTTACACAAGACAAAGAGTATCCGTAAAGACAAAGAGTATCAAACAAGCAATGAAATTACTCAAAAAGACAGCAACAAGCCCTTTTTCAGCACTTACCTCCAGCACATCCATAAATAAAGGAAACAACACATCAACAGTTACTTATTATTCTATCTACGAGACCATTTGTCTCCTGTTTAGTTGTAAATTACTCCTTAGTCACCCCAAATTATGGGCTAGGATAGTGTGAGATATTTTCAATTATTTTGTGTATAAATAAACCCTCAAAGAGAGTATTGAGCGTGGATTCTATTACTCTGTTGTAACATTGAGATTTTCGGAATAAAATCATTTTGGAGAAATTTATTCGTGGCTTACTGGATGACGATTTGAAGTACAGGACTTTTTGCAGGATTCATGTGTTGGACTGCAGTTCAATAAGTTTTTCTACCCTTTGTCTTAAGTTTTTTATCACTTTATAATATCATTATGTCCATTTTTGAATAATTTACATAAAGGATTGAATCAGAATTTACTTAATTGTACTCTGATTTCAGATGTGATTGTTCTTAATGTTTTCCTCTGAATTAGTTATAAGCATGAATTCTTAAATGCTCTTGCTTTGCTAATTTAAACATTGTTGATTACTGTAATAAAGAATTCTTCATTTCTCTTTGTTTGTAATCATCTCATTTCTTTCTTTTGAACATGGTGAAAGATTCTTAGCTACCTTTCATCCCTTCAAAATCATCCCATCCACTTTAAATTTTAAGGATTGTTCTCTGTCTAGCTATCTTGCCCTGTAAAAGCCATCTTGTGCGTAGAATAGAAATCCAGTAAAGCCATCCTTTGACTCCATAGCCCAATGGACTGAAAGCCCTCAACCTTGCCCTTAGTTTGTGGATTCCACCATTTTCCCAAAACAAACTCTTGAATCTATAACTAGCCTAAACCCTTCCAAGAACAAAGATAAATCATAAAGAGAGAGCCCTCTCTGGATGCAGATTGGCTAGATTCTGCATCTAAAAGGTTGGTTTGTGGTTACCTCGGGTATACTTTCCTCTTACACAACTTCTAGGAAAACCTGAGTGATAACAGTAGGCTTCCAGGAACTTGTGGATATTCTCCCAGAAAGCAGCGATGACGATCTGGGAAAACACGGCCGGGGCGTTCTTTAATCTGAACGACATCACATGGTATGCGAACGATCCCCACTTGGTGGTGAACATCGTCTTTGTTTTGTCCTCTTCTGCAATGCGCACCTGATGATAGCCTGAAAAGCCATCATTGAAGGAGTAGGCTTCATTTCTCGCAACATGATCCAGTACTTTGTCGTTGAATGGAGTGGGAAACAGATCATGAATGCAAGCGTTATTCAGACTCCAGTAGTCGACACAGACGCGTATCTATGACTTGTCCTTCTTATTCTGAATGACGATAGGACTCACCCACTTTGCTTATTCCACCGGAAAGATGAGACCTGTGGCCAACATCTTGTCAATCTCCATCTTGACCTTTTCTTTGATCCATGGGTTCAACCGATAGGGTCGATGCTTTACGGGCCTGGCATCTGGTTTTAGCATAATACACATTTCTCCGAGGTCACCCTTGATGCCCTTAAAATCTGCGACTGATGAAGGGAATAAGTCTTCGTATTCCTGGAGGAGGCTGAAAATTTCCCTAGTCGTCTCCTCGTCCCAGTAATCCCCAACTGTAGCCAATTTGGGTTTTTCCTCCATACCGATGTTTAACTTCTTTGTCTTCAGCAGACGTAAATGGACACCCTCGATGGTCGGTTCTTCGTTGATGTTCCACTCACCTTCCTTCTCTTCCAAATATAGGTGCCTTAGGTCCTCCAGAATGTCATCGTCTGGATCGTCGTCAATCTGTTGGCAAGCCAACTCATGCCTGGCCTTAAGACGTGATACAAAGGTGCTCCCGTTAGTCTCTGGGTCGCAGAGAAATAGTACCTCCTTGATAGCTTGTAATGCTCGGGACACCAGCTCTGTCTCTCCTTCGAATGAGAAGCACTGAACAAATTTGTTCGTGACTTCCTGCCAGGAGCCGGTTCCACTTTTCCGCTCTGCTTCTAAGTACGAGGCCTGGGGGATGGTATCTAAGGAGTGGATGAATCGATGTACCCATAGGTCTTGCGGGTATCCTAGACTTTTCCACTACTCCTCACAGGTTCTCAGGTGGTCCTATGGATCGGAAATCCCTTGGTACCTGTGCCTAATTCGAGGGCCTTTGTCTTCTTTAAACCGTGCCCTCAAAGCCTTCGCCACACAACTCCACCGCGATAGGGTGTTGCGGTGATTTTTCCACTACCTGGCTGATGTGGACTGTAGTGCGACGTCCAAAAGTGGTATCCTGCGTCCTTCTAGGACCATATCCTCGACCTTTGTAATAAAGGTATTGACATCTTGCATGTTCGTCATGGTGGGGTATTCCCTGATCTCAGCACCAATCCAACGAACTCGAGCAATGGTGGCACATCGTTGTGTGCTAGTCTCATACCCCCCCTGCTGCCAGTCTTCCCAGGCTAGTTTTGATCCCAGCTCCAAGCTCTGGACACTGCACCAGCTGACAGAGCCAGTTGCGGTCGGGTTAATATAGTCCTCCTGTTTCCCTGTAGTCATCTGATAAAGGTGGTCCATCATCTGAGTATCCTCCCGGTTGTCCACAGTTTCTGTATATCGCGGGCCTTGATACGGGTCGAGAGGCTGAGTGACTCGGACCTCTCCGTCTTCGAAGATCATCAGCTCCTTTTTGAGGTTGATGATGACGTAATTCTCAAAATCCTAATCGATACCCAGTAGGGTAGGGTAAGGATCCTTGTCTCCCATAATATCACTAACCTCAAAATCCGTGTAAGTCTTCACCCCTGCAATGTCGACCTCAACGCCTTCGAGTCGGCCGATCAGCACAATGCAGTACTAGTTCGCCATTCTGAGTTGGATTGGCGAGTAGGTCAGCCGTGGCTGTCCAAGAGCCTCCCACGTCTTCCGCGGCAGGATGTTGACATCAGACCCTAAATCAAGCATTTATCGCTGATTTGGAATCTCACAACCTACGTGTTAAGCCATAACTCTTTTCCCATTCGTTGCTTGTTCTGCTTGACTCGCTGCACATACTGGGGTGCTGTGTCCACAGGTTACCTCGGCCCTACTCCCCTGCAGTGTGTCCTCCAGGGTACGCTTGAGCTGGTCCCGCATCGAAGCATTATCAACAATATTGAGGAACAACCGAAGCCATTCCTCAATCAAGGTCCCTGTGGCTCTCTGTTCTCCGGAGCCAGTCATCAGGGGTACATCAAGGCCTTTGGCTCCCTGCAGCTGAGCAAAAGCCTCCACTACCTCCTAGAAGTACTTCTTCTGTGCGTCCGTCCTGATCAGATGTTTCGGGGAGGCAGGCCGAATAGCCCGTACCGGCTCCTTTCCATGAGCGTCCTCTCCCATATTCTTGCCGCCGCGCATGACGATCGCTACATTCTGCATGGACAGAGTTTCGGTTCCTCATGGCTCGGAGTTTACCAAATTCATGCCCCTCTGCCGTGCCCGTTCCTCCCACTTCTTGATGAGTTCTGGACAGTCCTCTGTTGCATGGGCATTCACGTGGCACTAGGAACACCAAGGACGTCGAGGAAGGGGACATTCCCAAGCCACGTGACCCTCCTGGTCACAGTTGTAGCATTTGACTAGACCTCGTCCCCTTGTGCGGCCTCCGCGCATACTGCCTCCTCTTCCCCCGGAAGCCTCATTCACCCTATAGGAGGGTCGGTCCAACCGGTCCGCGAGTGCATCGAGAGCCCTGCACTGCTCAGTGTTGTGAGTTGTGGAAGCACAAAACTCACAGTATACATTGTTTGGGACGTTGGAGTACTTCTGTAGTATAGGGCACATCCGAGGCTGATGCCCCATTGTCCAACAAATCTCGCAATATTTCGTGGCGGTTGGGTTTGGTTGAGATGGGAACCCCGCATAAGGTTGTTTCGGCTAGTATACCCCTTCTGAATTCATCGCCGTGCCACCCTCCGTGGGTGGACCCCCCTGGATTGCTGCAACAGAGGGTCCCACACCCGTGCCATGCAGCCGAGGACACTCGGTTGCAACGTGGCCTTCGATCAAGCAGTGAGTGCACCAAACGTTCAGCCTAGCTGGTCTTATAGGCTGCATCTCCTTGAGCTTTTCAGTTAGACTAGCAATCTGATGCTACAATCCCGCTAAGGAAGGATCTTGTGGGGCCAGCCCTCCCTGACATTCCTGAGGGTAGCCCAGCATGGCCTCTATCTTCATGGCCTGTTCTAAAGCATCCTGCAAGTTGCCAATCTTCTGCTGGGTGAGGGGGGTTCGTGTCAAGGGAAGCAGAGCCTTGATGAACCAGTTCTTCTGATGGTTTGGATCGATCGGGTAGCTAAGTTTCCCGATCGCATCCTTGAATCGATGCATTATATCCCATGCAGTCTCTCCTTCTTTCTGCTTAATCTTCCAGAGCTCGGACAGACCCTGCTGGTCTGTTTGGGGAAGTTTAAATTCCCGGACAAAATCCCGCTTAATTTTTGCTATCACTGGATTAGGATGGGCCTTGGACAACTTCGTAAACCATCGCAAAGCCCTTTCTCTGAGTGTGGTTTGGAACTCTATTAGCTTCCCTGCGTCTGGCGTCTGCCGAGCCCTCCATATGGCTTCACAGAGATACCAGTGTTACTCTACATCATCGTTGCCTCGGCCAGAGAATTCTGGATACCGGGTGAATGACCCAGCCATATTTACTTGTAGAGGGTTGACCAGGATAAATCCCCTGGGTCCTGGTTGCGTGACTGTTCCACTGGGGAATGAAATACTACTAGTGATGCTGCTATTAACATGTGTCGTTGTCGACAATGAACTGCTGTGCAATTGACTCAATGCTTCTAACTTAACGAAAATATTACTTAAAGGTTGATAGAGTACCAGGGGAAGGTAGGGATCCTTGCCGTGCAAATTTTTGGAAGTAGGGCTTCCTGGGGAGATGAATGTCGTCTGCTCTTGAAACAACCACTGCATCACGGCGTACCATTCACCATCGAAACTTTCTTTGGGTTGCACACCTGCATCATCTTCGTTAGTCGTCGTCTCCCTTTCTCTCTTAGCTCGGCTCTCATGCACCCGCCGCACTCCCACAGCGGTCCCTTTCCTTTCCAAGGTATCCGTCTGAGTGTCAATAATTGTTATCCTTTGAGGCGCCTCCTCTTGATTCTTCCTATCATTTTCTCGTCGTCTTAACTCTCGCATCACCCTTTCTCACCACCTGTCGACGATCTACGCCCGCCGATGTGCACATTTCTCCCTCAATCTCCTTGCAGCCTCAGCATCCATCCCCCACTCCTCGCTTCACACTTCACGTAGCATCTGTCCATTCAGCCCTTCCCCTAGCACTGGAAGTTTACGCTTCCATGCTCGACTTTTGGAATTCCATCAGCCCTTCGTCCACCATCAGGGCCTTAATCCACAGTGGAATCTCCTTAAGAATCTTCCCTCTTAACCCGGAACGGAAGATAGCTTCGGCCTTCGAGAAGGATTGGTAGCACTCTGCAGCAAACTCCACAATATATCCATCCAAAGTGGTCTCTACCCAAAAATCCACCATGCGGGTCAACTCAGTATCTAACCAATGCAGAGCCACCAGATCCCCGTGCCCCCACTTGCGGTTTATCTTCCGCGAGCTATCCCTAGGCACCTTCGTCTATAACCTCCGCAACCAATTGTAGAGGTCGCTAGGGAATTTTCCCCAAAGAATCTCGTAGGTATCACTGGCAGAATCTGAGAAAAGGAAGAGATCCTTGAGCACCCTTTCCTTTTGATTCGTTAAATCTGCTTGCTGAGCAACGAACTGGTCCAGATGGTTATCCCACCATATCCGTATTTCTCCTTCGAAAACCCTCGATACCATGATCTAATTCCCCTCATAACATGTAGGTACCGACAACAGAACCATTTGTTGGCAAAGAAACAGGTCTCACAGGCAAGACCTAGGTTCAGGGGTTAGGGCCAAAAAGGGAATCCGCGTTAGTCTAGAACCACGCCGGCATTGTCACCCTACTCCAGAGAGCAGAGAATCTCACCCGAGGCATGCCGCAACCACATGCAGAAGGGGAATAGATCGATAGTAGTGAAAGGATCCGCAACTCATGATTAACATTGAATTGATTGCATAAAAATCATTATATACGCAAGAACATTTAGAGAGAGTACAGGTATTAAGAAAATAAATTTTTAAGTCATCAAAACCATCATGCACGCATGTGACTCACATAATAAGACAACAACCTACAAGTATATTGATATATTTAGCCAAGCCCATAGTTACATTGCTTTCACAAGAAGAGCTTACAAGTCTATTACAGACATATAATAGAACAAAAAGGTAGATAAGAGAAACCTAGGAACTACAGAGATATCATGCTCAGCCTGGGTTCCCTCTGCAACATCCGCACTTTCTCCTTCAGTCGCTTCTGCATTCGTCTCCTCTTTCGTCCAGGTGACGGCTATTTATTCACCCGCTATCGCAACTGTTAGTTCCTCTTGCGTTCTTCTTCAGCTTCTTTCAGCTTCTCTCTTGTTGTCTGTGTGTTCTGCTCTCTATCTTCTGTTGCATATTCTCTTCATCTGTACTCATGCATTTGATTTCTTCATCTATCTACCTGTTCCCTCGCAACTTCAGTAACTCCGCTACTCACCATAGTTGTGACTCGATTGCAGCTGCCATGTGTCATTCCGCAACCCCCAAAAAGCTGTTCTTTATTCAAAATTCAAAATATTCAAAACAAGTATTCAAAACAAGGGCCCCAACAAAAGCTCTTAGTCTTTAGTTTTTGTTGTGCAAGAAGAGATCTATTTTTTTTCAATTTTGTGTCATGCTTACAAGGTTAAAACTCAAAAGAGGAGAAGGGAAACTGGTTGAGAGCCTTGTAGTTGGGTCAAGAGGAAGAAGGGCAAGGTTGCCAAAGTATTCAACACCAACACATCCTCAAGTTGAAGTTGAGTCTTCAGTGATCATGTCTCATGAAGGAGAACCTACCATGACAGAAGATGAGAGAGCATTCAGGAAGAAATTCTTTGATATGACTAAGATGGTTAAGGTCCTTTATGAGGATAGGTATTTAAGGATGCAAGGAGAAATTTCTAGGCATTCAAGAGGAGAGTGTTCTCTAGGAGGAGGAGGCCATGGAGATGGTAAGAAGCCACCATCCACTCCACCAACATCCTCACCACCATCTTCAACTTCCTCTTCATCATCTTCCACTACCACAACCCTACAATATGTTCATACACATACTTCAAAAGGAGCTCGAAAATCACCCTTAAATTTGATGTCAAATTTGAGCTACCGATGTATAATGGCAAAGTGAATGTAGAGGAGCTAGATAATTTGATTTGTCAATTTGAGGTTTATTACAAAATTCAAAACCTTCAAGAGGATGACATAAAGATTTAGTTGGCTTCCTTGAGAATGGAGGGCAACACTTGTATGGTGGGAAGCAAGGACACAAGATGAGATTAAAAACCACGGTAAGGTCTCAATGTATTGATCTAATGTTATTGTTTTCATTAAAAGGATATTCTACCCTTTAGCTTAAATTAAAATATCCATTATGTACTAGCATAATTTTAGACAATTAAAGGGACAAAATGTGCAAGATTACACTCATGAATTTAGGAGAGGAGCTCTTATTTTGGGTGTCAATTTATCTTCTTAAGAAACTTTGTTAAACTGTATTGGGGGTTTGCATAGTTATCTTATACATACGATTCTCATTTTCAATCCCACATAATTAGATGAGGTTTTTGTTCAAGCCATACATCTAGAAGCAAGAGGGAAACATAGTCCAGATGAGAAAAGTGATAGCTTCCTTGAGTATGAAGGTAAAGGAAAGGGTAAGTTTAATGGAAAAGGAAGGAAAAATCGTTCTATAAAAATAGAGAAAGAGAAACTCACATGTAAACACTGTTCGAAAAATGTCCATGATGAAGACCATTGTTGGCAACTCCATCCAGAGTTGAAGCCAAACAAACTTAAAAACAAAGAGAAGGAGAAAATTGTTGCAATCATTAAACATGACTTAGGTTAAGATTCAGGATATGAAACCAAGATTACAGCAATGGGTGTGAAAGGCAAGAACATAGAAAGCGCTAGTTCTTCAATTTTTTCTAATGTAACTCAAGATGAAGATACAAGAATTGAACTTTTTCATATTAGAATTGTTTCAAAGCATACCAAAATAGACACACTATTTGATAGTGGTTCTCAAGCTAATTTGATTTCTGAGGACTTAGTTAAGAAGTTAAATCTTGAAATTGTTACACATTCAATACCTTATCCTTTAGGGTGGATATGCAAGAATTCAAACTTGCAGGTAACAAGGAAGTGCATCCTATGCAATCAATTCAAAATTTCTTGACGAAGTTGAACCTGATGTAATGTCGCTTGAGATTTCAGGTATTGTTTTGGGAAGTCCTTACCTTTATGACAGGAAAAAAGTATTTCGATGCCACGAGAATAAGTACCACTTGTTTAAGGATTGATTTGAGTACATAGTTAGAGCTCATAAGAAGAAGATAATTTTGTCTCTTATACATGTAGGAGAAATGAAGAGAATATGTGAATGCAAGTCAAAATTTGGCTTTGTTAATGTTCAAGGATAGTGATGTTTTGAATGATACATTTCAAAAATATGCATCAAATGAAAAAGATGATTTCATTAAAGTTTCTATTTTTTGTAATAAGATGTTTCAAGGCTCTAACATGTCACCTTTGAAAATAGGTAAACAAGATGTGAGAGATTTGCAGCAGTCCACATTAGTGTTGAATAGTGATGGGAACAAGATGTCGGTGCAAGAGAGTGCAAAGTTCAAAGAGAAAGAACCAAAACAATTTTAAAAAGAAGCCATAGGTACCACAATTACTTGTTTTTGGTTTCAAAATGGTACATGGCAATGGCGAAAACACTTGGTCAAAAGTTGACGCAAGTACAAGGCAAGACAAGCTAAAAATCACCATGTTGACAGTGCTCGAGGTGAGACAGTTTTCAATTTTCCTTTTGTTAACGACCGAGGTGGAAACAAGTTTGTTTCTTCAAAGACAACTTGTTGTTTTGAAAATTCATGGAAATTTCAGCATGACAGTGTCTACAACAACAAGACATGGTCTCAAGAATCAAGGAAAAAGTTTATTTTTTATGAAAAGCTCAAATTTTCAAAATTGGGCAAATTTCATTGGATTGAAACCGGAAGGGTGAGGGAATTGTACCCTCATCCACATGTTCAGTAATGAAAGATATTTTGGGGTTCAAAAGGCTTCCAATGGGGAGGAATGATCAGGGGCTCAGTTTTATGCTAAAAAAATCAAAGTTCTTAGAATGTCACGAAACTTGAACGACCGTGTAGTGCTCATCATTCTAAATCTGGTGCACTTCATTTCATGAAAAATGGAATTTGTATGGTCCCGGAAATGAGTTATGTTAGTTTGCACAAACGGGAAAAAAAATGGAGATAGGGAGCCCAGTCAGCAGTCCGCACTGCTGACTCGGTATTCTGACTAGGAAGGATCAATGTTTGTTGAAATTCCTCCAGTGAATGACAGCCTTCCAAGTGGTAGAGTTCGAATGACTAAATTTTCGGGTTATATGGAAATTTTTTTTTGGCTTAAATTTGGTCCAATTGGGTGAGGACACATGGTGCAGCCTAGGGCGGCCATGTTCCCCCCCATGATTGATCATGGAACAAAAATTTATGGTTGAGTCTGAGCAGATGTGCCATAGTTCAACCCTGTGACCTCCCACAAGCCAATGACACACATTACCATTCTGCCACACTATGAGTCTTAACCTTATTTTGGATCCACCTCTATTTAAATTATACCATGTTCAATGGCGGGGGGAGAGGGGGTCAACCCCTAGCGCATAGGACCGAGGCTCGAAGACCACCGGCGTAGCCAATTTTTAAATGCAGAGTTAAACATTTAAACACCATTAAATCAACACTAATCCACAATTATTATCACTAAATTGAATTAGAAAAAAAGGGTCGAATTAAGGGCTAAGTAGTGTTAATTAGTGCTACCCATGCTTGGCAGACCGCCAATTTCAGCGGAAACTACCAGTTTAACTCCAGCTAGCCGAATTTAGCTCTAGTTAGCTAAATTTTGGCCTGAAATTGTGGAGAAAATGTAAATGGTCATGACGTTTGGAGATTTCGACAAAATCAGGTGCAGAAAGAGGCTAGATGACCATTTTTGGGCATTCTGGACTCATTGGTGCAGTTTTCATGAGAGAAAAAAATCATTTCAAATAGGTCATTTTTCAAATTTGAGCATAATATAGAGGCTCAAGCCATGGAAGTTGGACCAAGGAGATGTAGCCAAGGAGAGGTGAACTCCTTCATCAAATACCTATGTTAATGTGCTGTATGGTCATGTACTATACTTTTATTTGTTGTTGTTCAACCTTTATTATATGTGAAAATTTTCATAAAATTAACATGAAAAAAACTTTGTTGAGATTCAACAAGATGATGAGCTTAGTGAAAAGAGTTGCCTTCACTAAGTGGGCCCGCAGGCTATTTTTGGCGCAAAGTCTATTTTTAGACTATGTCTATTTGTAGACATGTCGATCATATTCTATGAGTTGCAGGATGCTATTTGTGGATGGTTGGTCAAGTTGGAAAAATAGATGGACTTCTATTTTTAAACATATTGGGTGGAATCTATTTTTAGATTGCCACTCTAAAAATAGATATGTTGAATATTATTAGCTCTTAATAATATTTGGACTCTAAACATTATCTTATTCTCTTGGAGCACTTCAGTTAAGTGCACAGATTTGGCACAACAACTGACAGAAGGAATTACGCTATTCCTGAGGGTTTACTGGAGCTAATGCATGAGGACTTCAATTAGAACTCATGCGACAGAGTTTGGTGGAGTTATAGAAGTAGTTGGTGGAGTTGTATTTATTTTAACTCAGTTAGACTCAGTTGAGCTAGTTGTATCTAGCCTAACTGATTGATACACTAGTGAGAGTGGTGTGAATTAATTAGTTAATTAATTCACTAAATAATAACACATTAATCAACTGAAGAATACGTCAGTTAACTACGGTGCATGGCAGTTTCAGTGGAGACCAGTGGAGAGGTAGGTGAAAGAGCAAGTGTGGCTATCAGTTGTGACTATAGTGATGCATTGATTGCATCCAAAACTCAGTGGAGATGCCAATGAGGATTACGCAGTGAAATCTTGGTGAATTTGAATTCATTCAGAGCCATTCTTTAGTGGAAATTGCGCAGTAGAGGCAGGCTAGCAGGTGGCAAAGATCGGTGCATGGATTTGCAAGATCGGGCCTGATTAGTGTGTAGCAATTGTATTGTACTGAGAGCTTGATATGATTAGCTTTGTATGAGGATTGTTACATGATCTCTATGACATATATTATATAAATATATTTGGGGTTTTCAGCTTCAAGCTTTCTCGTTAAACAACTGTGTTAATGTGTGTGAATTTTTATTGTTTCATGTGTGCATTGCTATCTTGATTTTATTTCCACAAATGATCAATGGTGGAATAGATTTTGTATTTTGCATGAAGTTAAAATAGTGTGAGATCAGGAGAATCTTGGACATATAACACATAATTTATATAATTTCCACATGGTATTAGAGGAGTATTGATCGCAGGAGATTGCAATTATTGAAGCGGTTGAGTTTTGTGCTGGTGGAATTAGAATTTGCTGCAGTGTTTTCTTGGTGTCGAAGTTGAGCATTCATTGAAATGTCTTTCAACGGATTGCGATTGGAGTATGCCCTTGATGGCAACTCAAATTATATTTCATGGAAGGATAGTATGTAGGCAGTGATGGATGATAATGGGTTGAAGGAGTTCATAGATAATGATATTCCAAAGCCTGGTTCTAGCGATGCAGCCACACTTGATGCATGGTAAAAGAAGGTAGCGAAGTGTCGAAGAATTCTATTGGAAGGTGTGAAGGATCACATAGTGTCTAGCCTTCACAGTAAAGCTACTCCATTATTAATGTGGAAAGCTTTGACAGGCTTGTTCCAAAGCAAAAGCGACCAGAGGAAGTTGGAGCTTAATGACAAGCTCAGAAAAATAAAAATGAAGAAAGGCGACAGTATACCAAAATACCTCACGAAGTTTTTCCACTACAAGGATGAGCTAGGAAGTGTGGGGGTTACTGTAGATGAAGAGGACTTGGTGAGCTTGGCTCTCCTTGGACTTCCGAAGAGTTGGTATAGCTACGAGGACTCTGTCAATGGTCGGGAGAAACTACCTGGATGGGAGTGACTTTGGTCGGATCTTGTGCAGAAGGAGATAAGGCGGGGTACCAGGGATGGATCTTCATCGAAGAATGAAGATGAAGAAAATTTTTCTTTGGCTGCCAAAGCAAGGAAATGGAAGGGAAAGAAAAATCCTTCTCAATCTGGTGCGAAAGGCAAGAAGCAGGACTTGTCCAAGGTGAAGTGCTTTCACTGTCACCAGCATGGACATTACGCCACTAATTGTCCACAGAAGAAGAAAAATGAGCAGGCTACTGGATCTACAGCTGGAGAGGCCTTAGCCTCGTAGTTTGAGCTAGATTTTTCATTGATTGTGTTGATCATGTCGGCCTCCTATTAAATTTCTGACCAGCATTCCTGCTTAAACCTTTCGGACCCCCTTTTTCTTTGGCCTAGAAAATCCTCTTGCTACCTGTCATTGCCATTCTCTACCTCAAAGTTGCATAAAAGGGCCGAAAATCATATTTGAAAATATATTCAAGGCCTAGCACCTTTCAGCCAGGCCACCACACCTTTTCCTCCACGTAACCTAGTGCTGGAACCGAGCGCAAAGGAACTAGGTGCTTATCAACCAAATACCCGGGCAAAATATTGGTCGTCGATATTTGCATGATCGGACGATCTTCGTGAATCAACACTGTGCTCGTGGCCCATTCTATTCATCACCCAAACTTTTTGTGCATTGTCCGATCATTCTGCCAAATCAACGGTTCGCGATGCATCTGCTCCTGGTGGTCCTCGCATCCAACAACACCTTCTGAAACCGGTGGTTTATATCGCACCGCTTTTAAGCCGCAGGCGGTATTATTCAAAACGGAGCGATTCCACTCATTCCCCGCCATGTGTCTCCGTGTACGGCCCCGAAACCGCTCTCCATCGCGCATTATCATTCGGTCAGAGTCACGCAGTGATATTTATCACAGTCATCTGATCTGAGGGCCTTCATTCGACGGTCATCGCGCTTTGAAGCTGCACGATATTTAATCCAAGCCCATCGCGCCCCTGGCCCACTATCCATCACCCCCGATGTTCTTTCAACCATCAATCACCTCCTGAGATCGGACGGCCAAGATTTCATCATCCCCACTATTGACCCGGTCTTCCTCCACGTCATCATCCCACGTGTTTATCGCATTTCTTCCTCCGTCATTTATATATTACATTCGTATGTTATATTTTAATGTTCCACATCATAAACTCTGGCCAGCCCTTCCACCATTATTTCCACCGCATTTTCTTCGTCACCACCCTGCATGCCTCCGCCATTTTATCATGTTGCTTCACTACAGAGTCGCCTCCATTGCATTGTCGTCCCCCGTGCATTTTTTTTCTTCACAACTTTGTGTGTTTTGCAGGTTTACAGTGACGGAGAACTATTATGACTCACTGTCTTAATTACTGTGATAGAACACACATCAAAGGACCATTTTTCAGAGCATAATTATGAAGAAACTCCTCAGAAGCCAAATCGACAAGACTTCAATTAAAGGAAGCAGGGTTCAAATTTGTCAAACCCTACAGGGACATTCAAGGCGCCAATTTCACAGATGGAGATATCAATGGGGCAGATAAAGAATATCAGTGATCAGTAGAGAATTAAAGACAGGTAGTTGAAGATTTTGGGGGCCTTGTTCTGGCCTTTTGAAGCAGAGTACCAAATTGAAGATCCTGCACATCATTCGAAAGATCTATACATAGAAACAATGTCCTCAAGGATTTATTTCAACAGAGTTTTCTTTCTAGAAAAGGACGGATATTTGTGTGATTTTACTGCTTTGCTGTGTCCCTAGAGAGATTTCTACCCAGTGCATTTATTTCAGTTAGCAGGCCACAGATTACAAATAGCACAGCATAGTCATTTAGCAGTATGGGCATGAATGTTTCCGCCATTTTGCTTTATTTATGCAAATTAAATGTTCATCACCTACCTCTTTTACTAGGTTTTGGTTCCTCCTATAAAAACCATGAAGAAACGCATTGTAAGGGTTCCATATTTTATAAGAAAATTATGCAGTGAAAGGCTTTTGTATACAGTTTGTAAAACTCTTGTATGAAGGCTCAGAGCCCATAGGGTCTCAGTGAGGAGGAGTTCCATCTGTTAAAGAGAATTCTGGTCTTTGGTATTTCACAGTCTGTAACCTTCTTTATTGTGTTATATTAATAGAACATTTCATTTCATCCATCTTTCTTGTATCATGTTTTGGAATACGAGTGGCTCACTGATTTTTGGTATGGATTCATCCTAGTTGATTCCCATGCTCGGATCAGTCAAGTGCTTTAAATATGGCTCATGCATGATATTCTGTTCCATTATTCAACTTAACCATACTTCTGCTATATTAGTTGCTTTGGGAGGGTGCTTTTAAAATGCTATTATCATGTATGGATTCTTAGATTGGTAAGCCCATGCATGGTGGTATTGTATATCTGGGTATCAAATCAATGTTAACTACTATCTTCTGAATATTTCTTTCACTACATACACCTTCTGATAATTTATGTCTGTGAAGTATTTCTGAATCGGCCCGCTTTGCAGTAAACTATCTCTAAATTGTCTATTCCTTTTGTATTAGAGTTCTGCATATTGTCTCTGCAGTATCTCTTTTCCTGTGTCAGTTTCTGAGAGTTTGGTCCCATTCTATTTTATTCCCCTGTTTACAGGAGATAGCATGTGAGCTGAAGCTGACAACTTCATACATTATATTATATGCTTCTTGCTATGCTAAGATGTCCTAGGCATTGGTCTATCACAACTCTAGGCTGTCTCTAGGAGCGACAAAATATTTCTGGCGCCGTTGCCAGGGATCGAATTTAAGAACATCAGAGTCCCTGGGCCTCGACAAAATTTTATTCACTCTTCAAGTAGGTGAGCATGGAGAGTTGAGAGTTTTAGATCCCTCACCTTGGCGACTCCACAGTTCCTAAATGATTAAGAGACTCCACTAATGATCAGTAGGCCGCTGATTATCTTGGTTTCATGAGACTCCACTGGGAGAATATGTCACAGTACAACATCAGCCATGCTGAAGACCAAGCCACTTCACCAATGGAAGACTCTGAGAAGTTTGCAAAAATGCATCCAAGTTTCATAGCAGAGTGTCGAGATGAAATTTCACGTGGCTTTGCAAAACTGGAAGTGGAGGACCTTCCACATGCTATTCTTCTTCTCAACTCAAGTTGCACACTCGTTCTTAAGAAAATCTTTCTAAGATTGATGATTGAAAGATATGAAGCTGAGATCAAACTCTTGAAATCACAAGAACAAACTCAAGACCTTGATAATGAGCAAGACATGTATGATGCTTTAAAACCTATGGAAGATGAGGAGGAAAGCGATCAGGAACTGCCTGATTGCTTACCCATTTCTTATGTTACGCTGATCAGAGAGTATCAGGACCTAATAGCAAAGGAAAATAGGGAATTTTGCTTGGAGGAAACAAGAGACCACATAGAAGATGCAGAATCTGATGCAGAGGAAGAAACCACTCATGAGCCTTGTATTCTAATCGAGTATCATCAGGTTCATTAGGACTGGTCTGAATCAGAGAGAGATCAAGAAACATTAAAAGATCCTCAAGTTTTTCCTGCAAGCATAACTGAGGATACTCTAGAAGAGGTTCAAGTAGACATCCTGCCTCCAAATCAGCTAGTCAAGAAACAAAGAGCTGCTACTCTTCTGCACAAAGGAACACAAGACAATCTTCTCCTTTGACAGAAGAAGAAATTGATCAGATATTAAATCAGCAGTCCACCTCAGAAATCTTCTATGGAACACACACTCTTGCCCATTCATCATATGAGTTTTATTGTACAGATCCAGAAAGCTCCTCGATGGATCAAAGTGAAGAAGAACATGTTGGTAATCCAGTATGCTCAGTTGGAAGTATTACTTATATTCATATTTTTCCTATTTCTGATCTATCTGATGATGATGTTTCCAAAATAGAAGATAATCTTGCAGTGTCATCATTAGTAGATCTATGGGAGGAAAATAATTTCCCTTTACTTCCAGAAAGTAATAAGCCAATGCAGGCTATTTATGATACTAATGGAGAGAGCTATGATAGTATAATAGCAGATGAAGATGCCTTGAATCTTCATTCTGCTTTACCACAGATCATCAGTGAAACTGGAAACCATCAGCCTTCCTTTTTAGAAGATGAGAAGGATAGCAAAGAAGAAGTTCTTGAGCAAGATGAAAATAACGAGCCTTCTCTTGAAAAAGAGGAAGCAAAGGTACAAGCCCCTGCTCAAGAATAAATAGATCTTTTCACGGAGCTCAGCACAACAGAGCAGAATATACCATAGCTCAAAAAGGACTCAGCTGCAATATACGATGACTCCTCCAATTTAGAAAATGAAGAAGATGAGGAAGATTCTCTCTCTAAAGAGAGTCTTCTTCTTGATCCAGTGGAAGAAGAAGAGATCCTGGTTGAATCCTGCCTACCAAATATTCATAACCAGGTATCATTTCATGATCCTTACACTCATTTCCTGCAAACATTTGAGGAAGGATCAAAGGTATTTTTGAGCAGCCTGTTGCAAGCAGAAAGAAAATTTTTCAAAGTCGCTATTATGGAACAAGGAGAGTGGGAGCTACCCTGCCTTTCCAACCTGCTCAAGGAGCTAGGCAGAATAGACGAGTCATGGGATCACTTGATGGACTGGTTGCGTTGGAAGACAATGTGTAGGATAGACTTGTAAATAATCTAGTTAGAATAGAGTAGGTAGGAATTCTAAAATAAAGCTCAGTCTATGAGCCTATAGTTAGTTGTTTTAATTCCTGTGAAGCCTAGCAAGCCAGGCAGTTTAATCCTGGCTTGGCTGTTTAATCCTAGCAGATGTAGTCTAGGTAGAGAAAATGTGAGATCAACAGTTTAATATGGTCTCATGGAGTAATAAGGGTAGAAGTATAATAGGTTTATTTTTCATGTGTGCAAAAATTTTGAGATTATCCAAGAAGGTCCCAAAAGAATATGAGGATTTCTACCTCAATTTTTTTCAGTCTTGCGAAGATTTGTTTGCATGGTCATATCAGGACCAAATTTTTTTTGAAATCAGCACAATGTAGCATAAAATTCCTCTAAAGGGAGAACCTTAATTTCAAAATTGGGATTGCAGAATGTGAAGGTACAAGGGAATGAAGACTGGAAGACAGAATTCTGGAACTACTGCAGTGATGAAAAATCAGAACGCTATTCTGATAGAAGGTGAAAACTAGAAGTGTTGAAGAGCAGAGTCGGCATAAAAGATGATCATGAAGGTCTGCAAAGTTCTCAACATGTCCAAGGATGAACGTGCCATCCCCAGGTGGAGCCAATGTTGATCATGTTGGCCTCCTATTAAATTTCTGACCATCATTCCTGCTTAAAGCTTTCGGACTCCCTTTTTGTTTGGCTTAGAAAATCCTCTTGCTACCTGTCCTTGCCATTCTCTACCTCAAAGTTGCATAAAAAGGCCGAAAATCATATTTGAAAATAAATTCAAGGCCTAGCACCTTTCAGCCAGGCCACCACACCTTTTCCTCCACGTAACCCAGTGCTGGAACCGAGCGCAAAGGAACTAGGTGCTTATCAACCAAATACCCAGGCGAAATATTGGTCGTCAATATTTGCATGATCGGACGGTCTACGTGAATCAACACTGTGCTCGTGGCCCATTCTATTCATCACCCAAACTATTTGTGCACTATCTGATCATTCTACCAAATGAACGGTTTGCGATGCATCTGCTCCTGGTGGTCCCTGCGCCTAACAACACCTTCTGAAACCGGTGGTTTATATCGCACCGCTTTTCACTGGGAGGTGGTATTATTCAAAATGGAGAAATTCCACTCATTCCCCACCGCGTGTCTCTACATACGGCCCCGAAACCGCTCTCCATCGCGCATTATCATTCGGTCGGAGTCACGCAGCGATATTTATCACAGCCGTCCGATCTGAGGGCCTTCATCCGACGGTCATCGCGCTTCGAAGCTGCATGAGATTTAATCCGAGCCCATCGCGCCCCTGGCCCACTGTCCATCGGCCCCGATGCTCTTTCAACCGTCAATCTCCTCCTGAGATCGGACGGCCAAGATTTCATCATCCCCGCTGTTGACCCGATCTTCCTCCACGTCATCATCCCACGTGTTTATCGCATTTCTTCCTCCGTCATTTATATATTACATTCGTATGTTATATTTTAATGTTCCGCATCATAAACTCTGGCCAGCCCTTCTGCCATTATTTCCACTGCATTTTCTTCATCACCATCCTGCATGCCTCTACCATTTTATCATGTTGCTTCACTACACAGTCGCCTCCATTGCATTGCCATCCCCCATGCATTTGTTTTCTTCACAACTTTGTGTGTTTTGCAGGTTTATAGTGATGGAGAACTATTATGACTCATAGTATTAATTACTGTGATAGAACACACATCAAAGGACCATTTTTCAGAGCAGAATTATGAATAAAGTCCTTAGAAGCCAAATTGACAAGACTTCAATTAAAGGAAGCAGGGTTCAAATTTGTCAAACCCTGCAGGGACATTCAAGGCGCCGATTTCACAGATGGAGATATCAATGGGGAAGATAAAGAATATCAGTGATCAGTAGAGAATTAAAGACAGGTAGCTGAATATTTTGGGGGCCTTGTTCTAGCCTTTTGAAGCAGAGTACCAAATTGAAGATCTTACACATCATTCGAAAGATCTATACACAAAAAACAATGTCCTCAAGGCTTTATTTCAACATAGTTTTCTTTCCAGAAAAGGACGGATATTTGTGTGATTTTACTGCTTTGCCGTGTCCCTAGAGAGATTTCTACCCAGTGCATTTATTTCAGTTAGTAGGCCACAGAGTAAAAACAACACAACATAGTCATTCAGCAATATGGGTGTGAATGTTTCCGCCATTTTGCTTTATTTATGCAAATTAAATGTTCATCACCTACCTCTTTTACTAGGTTTTGGTTCCTCCTATAAAAACCATGAAGAAACGCATTGTAAGGGTTCCAGATTTTATCAGAAAATTATGCAGTGAAAGGCTTTTGTATACAGTTTGTAAAACTCCTGTATGAAGGCTCAGAGCCCATAGGGTCTCAGTGAGGAGGAGTTCCATCTGTTAAAGAGGATTCTAGTCTTTGGTATTTCACAGTCTGTAACCTTATTTATTGTGTTATATTAATAGAACATTTCATTTCATCCATCTTTCTTGTATCATGTTTTGGAATGCGAGTGGCTCACTGATTTTTGGTATGGATTCATCCTAGTTTATTCCCATGCTCGGATCATTCAAGCACTTTAAATATGGCTCATGCATGATATTCTGTTCCATTATTCAACTTAACCATACTTCTGCTATATTAGTTGCTTTGGGAGGGTGCTTTTAAAATTCTATTATCATGTATGGATTCTTATATTGGTAAGCCCATGCATGGTGGTATTGTACATCTGGGTATCAACTCAATGTTAACTAATATCTTCTCAATATTTCTTTCACTACATACACCTTCTGATAATTTATGTCTGTGAAGTATTTATGAATCAGCCCGCTTTGCAGTAAATTGTCTCTGAATTGTCTGTTCCTTTTATATTAGAGTTCTGCATATTGTCTCTGCAGTATCTCTTTTCCTGTGTAAGTTTCTGAGAGTTTGGTCCCATTCTATTTTATTCCGCTATTTACAGGAGATAGCATGTGAGCTGAAGCTGACAACTTCATACACTATATTATATACTCCTTGCTATGCTAAGATGTCCTAGGCACTAGTCTATCACAACTCTAGGCTGTCTCTAGGAGCGACAATAGATTACATGCTTGGTTTCAAGTGTGATGGGATTAGTGTGGTTTCTTTATAGTGGTGCGTCTTTCCATATGACCAGAGACAAAGATTTGTTTAGTGATCTGGATGAGAATGATCTTGGAGTGCATATCGAGATGCGCGATGATGGTAGATATAGTGCGACTGGTATCAGGACCATTTCCTTTGAGAGGGATTCTGGTAAACCTTTCATCTTGAAGGATGTCATACATGTTCCAGGATTGAAGAAGAATCTGATCTCTGTGGTGATGTTGGAAGACAAGGGTTATGATGTTGTTTTTAGCGAGGGAAAAGCCTTCCTACGCAGTAAAACAACTGGTGAAACCCGGAGGATAGAGATTCGAGTTAAGAATATTTATCAATTGCAAGTAGATGGTTGCGGAGAAATGGCATGCAAAGAAGAAGGAGTGGTGAGCCGGGATGAGGGCAAATTGTGGCACAGGAGATTGGGCCATCTTCACCATGGCGCTTTGAAAATTTTGTAGCAGATTTCTATCGGGCTTCCCAAGGGTACACTTGCGCAGTCAGATCAGTGCAAGGGATGTACTTTGGTAAAATTTGTGAAGACCACTTTTCATGAGAAGGATAGTCGCATCATGATGATCCTTGAGATAATTCACACAGACATGTGTGGACCTTTCTCGGTTGCTTCAACAACAAAGCACAGATATTATGTGATATTTGTTGATGAATTTTCTCGTAAGTGTTGGATCTTCTTCATGTAGAAGAAGAGTGAGACATACTCAAATTTTTGTGAGTTCAAGGCAATGGTTGAGAAAGAGTTAGGGAAGCAGGTGAAATATATAAGGAGCGATAATGGTGGTGAATACATCTCTAGCGAGTTCAAAGACTTCTGCAGTGCAGAAGGAATTCGAAGAGAACTCATAGTGCCTCATAACCCACAGCAAAATGGGGTCGCAGAGAGAAAGAACAGAATGATCGTGGGTGCTACACGAGTGATGTTGCATGATCAGGGCCTTCCCATACACTTATGGGCTGAAGCATGCAACACTGCGGTTTATGTGCAAAACCGTTGTCCTCATAGAGTACTTGGCATGAGTGCACCCGAAGAGGCGTTTTCTGGTAAGAAGATTGATATTTCTCATTTGAAGATTTTTGGCTCTTTTGTTTACATTCATGTGACGAAGGATGCCAGGAAGAAGCTAGAGCCGACCGTAGAGGTTGGAATATTTTTGGGGTACACAGAAACACCCCACAATTATCGTGTGTATTTTCCAGACAGTCGGATGACTGTCGTGCGACGGGATATCAAATTCCATGAGGATAAAGCCATGAAGTTGTCACTTGAGAGGGAACTACACTTGCATGCAGATGAGGAGCTACTTGTTCCTAAAGATGAGCCTCAGGATTTGGATCAGCCACAAGAGGAGGTTCATGGAGTGGAAGAAACCACTCATGCAGTGCCAAAAATTAGAGGGCAGAAGCACACTACAGAAGTTGAGTGACTAAATATTGATGCGGCGCAGAATGTAGGAGCACTTACATCACAACGCAAACAGAGACAGTCACCTGACCGATTTACTGGACTCTGATGAGAAAGTGTATCATGACAGAGCCATCCTCTTTCAAGGAATCTATGGAGGATCTCGCATGGGTAGATGCCATGGTGGAAGAGTATGATTCGATTTTCAGAAATAGTGCATGGGAGGTTGTCCCAAGGCCGAAAGGGAAATCAGTGGTAGGTTCGAGATGGATCTACAAAGTGAAGCAAGCTACTGACGGGGACGTCGAGAAGTACAAGGAAAGATTTTTTTCCCAGGGCTTCTCATAGATTGAGGGGATCGACTATGAAGAAACTTTTACACGTGTCGCAAGGTATTCTTCCATAAGAACCATCCTTGCTCTCTCAACGCAGATTGGTTGGCACATTCATCAGATGGATGTGAAGACTGCGTTCCTCAACAGATTCATTGAGGAGGAGGTGTACATTGAGTAGCCTGAAGGATTCGAAATATTTAGCAACGAGTCGCATGTGTGCAGGCTCAAAAGAGCATTGTATGGGCTGAAACAAGCACCTCGTGCTTGGTACACGTGGATAGACAGTTATTCCACCGGACTTGGTTTTGCCAAGAGTGAGGTGGATCTGAACCTAAACTAGATTGTGGTGGAGGGTAAGTTGTTGATCATTGTACTTTATGTAGATGATTTAATACTAATAGGTGATGAACTGTTGATACACTCATGCAAGGAAGATCTTGCAAAGGAGTTTGAGATGAAGGACTTGGGCCTCCTTCATTATTTCTTGGGATTGGAAATTTGGCAGCGGAAGGGTGGGTTGTTTATGTCTCAAGGTAAGTATGCCGTGGAGATACTGGAGAAGTTTCACATGCAAGGCTGCAAGCCTATCGACACTCCTCTTCCTGGTGGTTGCAGGAAAGAGGATGCTACATCGGTAAAGGTAGTGGATGCCACTATTTATTGACAGTTGGTTGGTTCGCTCATGTATCTAGTCAATACATGACCGGACATATGCTATGATTTGAACCAGCTTTCACAAGCTATGGTTAAGCCTACCAAGCTCTTTTGGAAGGTAGGCAAGCATGTCCTGAGGTATCTCAGGGGCACATCGAGATATGGATTGTGGTACAGACAGTCGGATGAGTTGAAGCTGCATGGCTTCACGGATGCAAATTGGGTAGGGATCCCAACGAACAGAAAGAGCACATCTGGAGGGATATTTAGTATCGGATCTACAACATTTTCTTCATACAACAGGAAACAGAGATCCGTGGCACTCAGTTCAGCGAAGGCCAAGTACATGGTAGCAATTTTGGCTACATGCGAGGCTATATGGATGAGGAAGATCCTGGTCGGGTTGTTCAGTTCTCACTTAGATCCTACTGTGATATATTGTGATAATCAGAGTTGCATTAAACTCTCGGTTAATCCGGTATTTCATGATAGATCTAAACATATTGACATCCGGTACCATCATATCATAGATTGTGTGTAGTGGAAGATCATGTTGCTTTGTTACATTCCCACGGAGGATCAGGATGCAGATATTCTGACGAAGGCGCTCACCAAGAGAAAATTCGAATACCATAGAGACATGATCGGGGTGGCAGATAATCCCTATCTTGTTGAGAGGGAGTGTTGAGATTCAACAAGATGATGAGCTTAGTGAAAAGAGTCGCCACTAAAATGGGCCCGCGTGCTATTTTTTATGTGTCTATTTTTAGACTATGTGTATTTTTAGACATGTCGATCATATTCTATGAGTTGCAGGATGCTATCTGTGGATGGTTGTTCAAGTTGGAAAAATATATGGACTTATATTTTTAGACATATTGGGCGGAGTCTATTTTTAGATTGCCACTCTAAAAATAGATATGTCGAATATTATTAGCTCTTAATAATATTTGGACTCTAAACATTATCTTATTCTCTTGGAGCACTTCGGTTAAGTGCACAGATGTAGCACAAAAGTTGACAGAAGGAATTACGCTATTCCTGAGGGTTTACTGGAGCTAATGCATGAGGACTTTGGTTAGAACTCATGTGACAGAGTTTGGTGGAGTTATAGAAGTAGTTGGTGGAGTTGTATTTAGTTTAACTTAGTTGGACTCAGTTGAGATAGTTGTATCTAGTCTAATTGATTAATACACTAGTGAGAGTGGTGTGAATTAATTGGTTAATTAATTCACTAAATAATAAATAATTAATCAACTGAATAATACGTCAGTTAACTACAGTGCATGGAAATTTCAGTGGAGACCAGTGGAGAGGTAGGTGAAAGAGCAAGTGTGACTATCAGTTGTGACTATAGTGATGCATTGATTGCATCCAACACTCAGTGGAGATGCCAATGAGGATTGTTCAGCGCAAGCTTAGTGAATTCGAATTCATTCATAGCCATTCTTCAACGGGGATTGTGCAATAGAGGCAGGCTAGCAGGTGGCAAAGATCGGTGCATGGATTTGCAAGATCGGGCCTGATTAGTGTGTGGCGATTGTATTGTACTGAGAGCTTGATATGATCAGATTTCTATGAGGATTGTTACATGATATCTATGAAATATATTATATACAGATAGTTGGGGTTTTCAGCTTCAGGCTTTCCCGTTAAACAACTGTGTTAATGTGTGTGAATTTTTATTGTTTCATGTGTGCATTGCTATCTTGATTTTATTTCCGCAAATGATCAATGGTGGAATAGATTCTGTATTTTTCATGAAGTTAAAATAGTGTGAGATCAGGAGAATATTGGACATATAGCACATAAGTTATATAATTTCTACACACTCATGAGACTTGATAATTTGCAAGAGAACTTGAACCTTTAAGCACACATAAGAAATTTGTTTCAAATTCTAAAAGAGGAATCAGCTGAGCTTTACTAACATCCTCCATTAAGATCATCTTTGGTATCAGAGCTCTTAGTATTTAGGTTTTGTTGTGCAAGAAGGGATCTAATCATTTGCAATTTTGTGTCATGATTACAAGGTTAAAACTCAAAAAAGGAGAAGGGAAGCTAGTTGAGAGCCCTGTAGTTGGGTCAAGAGGAAGAAGGGAAAGGTTTCCAAAGTCTTCAACACCAGCACATCCTCAAGTTGAATTTGATTCTTCAGTGAGCATGTCTCATGAAGGAGAACCTACCATGACAGAATATGAGAGAGCATTCAGGAAGACATTCTTTGATATGATTGAGATGGTTAAGGTCCTCTATGAGGATAGGTATTTAAGGATGCAAGGAGAAAGTTCTAGGACTTCAAGAGGAGAGGTTTCTATAGGAGGAGGAGGTCATGGAGATGGTAAGAAGCCACCATCCACTCCACCACCATCCTCACCACCATCTTCAACTTCCTCTACATCATCTTCCACTACCACAACCCTAGAATATGTTCATGCACATAGTTCAAAAGGAGATAGAAAAACACCCTTAAAATTGATGTCAAATTTGAGCTACCAATGTCTAATGGTAAATTGAATGAAAATAAGCTAAATAATTGGATTTTTCAATTGGAGGTTTATTATAGAATTCAAAACCTTCAAGAGGATGACATAAAAATTTAGTTGGCTTCCTTGTGAATGAAGGGCATTGTTAGGGTCCTATAAATTATAGGATCTCAAGGTGATTGAGTATTTCATAATATGCAATTTCATATTGTGTATGATTTTCAATATTCAAATGATTTCCAAACAATATGAAAAAAAGAAAATAAAAGAGGGTATATTGAAAAAATAAAATAGAAAAGAAAAAGAAAGAAAAACCCCAAAAAAGAATAATACTGAAAGTGCTGCAAATCAAAATGTCACTGCTAATTACCCCCGATTGGGGTGCCACGAGGAGGTTCAGAGTCAAGGTTTGGCGGTGGCACGTGGCGCCGTGCACACACAACATGACTGATATAGTACACCGCAAGATGGGAAGGGGCATGACCACACGCCAGATAATAAAATATGTCATAGGCACAGTTGGCAACCACCGGGAATTGTTAGAGAATTTTTGGAAACAACGCTGTCAAGATCCTGCAATAAGTATGAGGCATGCTAGAGAGGAAGCACTAATCTCGAACGATATTTGGAAGAAAGCGCAACAACGAAGACAAAATTTTGGCATCGACAGTTTGTCATATGGTATGTTCTGTGTCTCCTAACCTTGATAATCACCATGAATGTAAATGTAAATTGGATGACTCCCTCCATAAATTCCTCCATGAGTGGTTATTCCTCTGATCCTGACCCCTGTACAAACTTGAAAGTAGGCTACAGAATGCTTCAATATGTGCATGAGGCTCTTCCCCATAGTTATTTGGCCTTTTTAGATTATGTGGATAGTCTTCAGTTTGTTTTATTCAATTGAAAGGATAAGGGTTTCATGATTTTACAGCATGCAATCTTTTGTTATTGGTCGAAAGAATGTAATGGTCATTCAGATTATCTCGGCTGTTGTGGTCATCCCTTGCTTTCGAACCCCCTGTAATGTCTCTTCTCCTTCTAGTTCTGTGTTTTTGTTGGGGAAATAAGTTCATCTCGTTATGATAGGAAGGGTGTTGGGTAGGTTTGATGTTCAAATTGTTTCAGTCTCTCAATCATATGAGCTACCAAGTATGGCTAGGCATGATCGTCCTGGTAACAATGTAGGAGGTGGTAATAGGTTGTGCTCTTGGGTTCATTTCACTATTTGGCATTTAGGCTGCATGCAACTCTATATGGTTTACAGGGAAAATCATTTTTGTTGCTTTTTTTGAGGGGGGTAGCGAAACCATCCATCTAGGGTTCTATTTCACGCACTCTACTTCTGCATTTTATTTGGGTTATGATGAGCTTGAGTCAATTTATGCTGAATTTGAGTTTGTTTGGTTTCATGGACTTACGCCATTTTTTGAATACATTGTATGCCATATTCCAAATAAACAACAATGTTGTGGGCCCTACCTGCAGTAACATCCACACTTTCACTAACTTTCTTATGCCTTACACAGGCTCTGCAAAAGTAAACGTAGGTCCCTCCAACTCTCTGTCTGATAATCTGTGGAAAATTCGAATCTTGCTTGTACGAGGACATACAACAATGGAAAAAGGATAGACTTCAAAGAAGTAGGGTAGGGAGAAAGGAAAACAGAAACTCTAGCAAGCGGGGAAGGAAATCCAAGAAAGAGGTTATAGAGAAACTTTTTTAAGTCTACACTACAGGTAACCCCCCTCAAGTCTGAAATCTAATTCATGGATGGGAGAGAGAATGTGGGCAAAAAGAGGAAGATATATAAATACAGGAATATGAAATGGACTTCATAATTGATCCGGGGAATACTAAAGGTCGGTTATCCCTTTTCCATCAGTCTATTCAAACTTACTGGACTTTTAAGTGTGTTTTGGAAAAGGCTGTCATGAGCCCTCAAGAAGTGGGAGGAGACCCACATATGGTTTGAAAAGTTATTTCAGTTTTGCAGGATATTAAAAAGGAACTTCAATTCATACTGGTATCTCAGCATCATGCAACAGCATGACTCAGAATAATTGAGAGGAAACTTTAAACAATGCACCAAGTAGACATGTCAGGATCCAGTGTCAAAGACCCTGCACCGGTTGAGTCCTCATATGACTAAATTATTGTTTCTCATTTTTGTTGTTTCATTTTTTTAGCAGATTTCATTTATATTTATAGTTTTTTGTCAAACTTTGGTAGATATAATAGTATTAAGGTAATAATTTATAGGAGGAAAAAACAATTTCAACACTAGATGGCTTATAACTCATTAAGATGGCCAACAAACATGGTTTTCTTTGGGCAGGTTGAGGCAATCGTGTTTTGATATGTAAACCTTCTTATTTTTTGATAAATATAAAAATGGAAAGGCACTGCTAACCTTTAAAAGAAAAATGCCACTGCTAATTAGATTAGTTTGTTCAATCATACAGTCTAAGCCTGATTGAAAAATTTTAAATTTTTTTGAATAGGCTAGAAAATTAGTATTTGCCAAATTGTTTAAACTTGGCATATCAGTAGCTAGGTAGAAAGAAAATTGACTCAATGGTTTAATCTGAGTCAATGGAAGGAATAAGGGATAGAGTAGCTTAAAGTTTTATAAAAAAGTGATTTGGGTCTGCAAGTCTAAATGCACCGTGCAAAAGAATGAATGAAAAAATGTTAGAATAGTGAAATGGGTAGGTATAAGTGAAAGAAGAAAAATAAATATCAAGGAAACATGAAATTTATTCCAAATTTCATCCTAAGGACTTCATGTATTTCCTGGTTAAAAAGGAAAAAAAAAAGGTGTTTTGTCCAAAGGTTCAGGAATTAATGCTTTATTAAAGATATTTTGACATATTAATGGCATATTCTAATATCCTAAGTCTTGAACTATACCCCCGCTCAATATTCATTTACCCGACACCACCATCCACTCAGATCCCATCATCGCTTAACCTCCCATCGCTTTCTATAATATTCCCCAAATGGGAAAAGTAGGAATATAGTGCAAAACCATGGAATAGAAGTGTAAGACATTACATAAAACAACAGGCCAATATTGAGACCTTCTATTCATTATAATAGCAAAAAAATATGCATAAGAAATGGGCCATAAGATGTACAACAAGATATAACAAGCCTCCAATGGAAAAAACCCTCAAAAGAGGTTGTGCTACTGTATATCAAAATGTCGGAAGATTGCTACAACGTTGTGTAAATAGCACAACTACAACAAATGAATATACAAAATATCATGGGCTGATATATGCCTCAAAATATACAACTAGTTCAGATCTAGGCACCATACAACCTCCAATGAAGAACCCCACAAGGGTTTTGAACAATACACCAATGTACAAGATAGGAATCAAAGCCCTAGGCCTGAAGATTCATTGCAACATGTAGATCTGGAAAATGTGGCTAATCTGATATAACAAATAATGCAGCCTCCTCCAATAGATCCTTTAGATCAAGGGTTGATCCCTTCTCTAGAAAACCTCCACTCCAAATGGTGTACTGAAACCACCCTGCAACTCCTCCCTCAAAATAATGTATTCCAAGATGGAAACTACATTGTATGGGAAAATAAATCAATGGCCTTATGCCAAGATATGAAAATATGCTCAAGGGCCTTCCTTACTATCCTCCCAATGAAAAGGAACCCTTCTCCACTAAAATAAGCATTGAAGTGACCCAAAAGTGGTCTCCACTACTGCAACCTACAACACAACTCAAACCTCAACAGGATCTGCATTGTAGATGTAAGATGAAGCTTGGCCTAAAGCTTGAATGTGGAAGTGAAGTACAAAACTCTTCCAAGAGGTCTCTCAAGGAAAGAGGTGGGATTCCCGAATAGGAACACCCAGTGCTAAACAAAACTTGCAATCTTAGCTAAACAGCCAAAGAAAGCTATATGTCTAAATAGACTATATATTCAGAAATATCATAAACCAATACATAATGAATATGGCTGCCATCCTCTTCATTTTATAAGAAAGAGGTGGAACCTCCAACACAACTCAACCCTCAACAAGATCTGCGTTGTAGATGTAAGATAAAGCTTGGCCTAAAGCTTGAATGTGGAAGTGAAGTACAAAACTCTTCCAAGAGGCCTCTCAAGGAAAGAGGTGGGATTCCCGAATAGGAACACCCAGTGCTAAACAAAACTTGCAATCTTAGCTAAACAACCAAAGAAAATTGTATGTCTAAACAGACCATATATTCAGAAATATCATAAACCAATACATAACGAATATGGTTGCCATCCTCTTCCTTTTATAAGAAATGAGCTTCCAAACGCTCAGACCCACTCATTTATTACACTAATTCCATGCAAGGTGTCTCCATCTAAAACTATGTTGTTCCTCATTGAATGCCACTCCTCCATGACAATGATGTTGATTTGGTCAAAGTTGACTTAGTGAAGGTGTTCCACCCCATTTTCACACCTAAGGGTGCTCAACTAAGCTGCCAAGATGTCTTATATTCACATTGGCATTGATTTATTCATTATTAAGGAGACTTATGGACCTCCATTGTCCTTTTATTCATAAAACAAGACAGCAAAACAAAATTTAATATTCCAACTAGCTCATGGCTAATTTAGGAATATTACAATCCTCCCCTCCCAAGTGTTGCTTGTCCCCAAGAAACTGCAAAGACAGAACTAAAAATGAAGGGAACCCTTATTCCCATATGGAGCTCCAATCTCCAAGCTATCATTCATACAAAATGAATCACCCTCCAGAGTGGTAATTCATAGAAAAACTCCTCACATCTACTCATGAGAGGCACCTCCCAAGTGCTCAAGTTACCCAAATGGCTCATCCCAAAAGGAAACAAGAGACCCAATGTAGCAATCATGGATGGTCTAATGCTTTCCTAGAAATATGAAACATAAGAACCATGGAGAATCTCTCTCTCAAAGGGCACATCCAATCCTTCCATCCTCCCTCAAATCATTCCCATAAAAAGAATAAGGACATCATCAATAGATGGGATCAAAACCCGTGATACATAAACAAAAAAATGTAATAATGCAGATGGATCATAGTCCCACATGTGGAACCAGCGCATTATATCTCCTGACTGCCTCAGATCATGATAAGGTAAGTGGTTTCCCCACCACTTACTTGTTCCCATAGCTTTCTCACAATTTCTGAAAAGGTGAGAAATGTTTGGTGCCTTTGGTGCACACCCAAAATGATATATCATCTCCCTATATCCAACTAGGGAGTGGCCCTACTCAACATAGTTTAGGGCCCAAAGTTGACCATGAATTTTATAAGGAAGAATTCTCCCCCTTGGAAAAATGGCCTACACATGTATGGTAAAGGAATACAAATATTCATCATATAAATCATCATACATAAAAATTAGATCTTTACCATATACTTTTCTCACATAAATGGGGTGGCTCATAGATAGATCCCCTCTCATTCCAAAAGAGGAAAGAAGTAGTTGTGATAACTCCATCAAAGAGTTAAGTATCTCCTCCATCTCCACATGATCCATGCATCTCCTCAAATTTTGATATATCTCCTGTCCAAAGCCTTCCCAAGTATAACCCTCCATGATGGTGTTGTATGCTCTCATGGAATAAGTACGGTTGAAGAGAAAATATTGATGTGCTGCATGTAGTAACTTCTCCTTGAGCTTGGAAGCTCTGGACAAGAATATCCTACCATAATAGTATATGACCTCATCTCTAACTAAATATCCCTCCTCTTGTAGCTGGTCATCAAGTATCATACAAGTGAAAAGATCCTTGGAATAATCCACCAACAGATGGGATTTCCAATATGGATTTATCCTCCAAAGTGACATCACTGATGATCTGTCATAAAAAGCATCTATCATGTATTTTTCCTCCTCTTTGAAATCTCCCATGCCAAAGTGACATACTATAAAGCTGCTATCCTCCTTATGCTGCTGCTTCCTCAACGCAATATTTGAGAGCATAGTGGGTAATGATGATGTTAGGAGAATGTATCCCTCCTCCTTGAGTCTACCCAAGACTCTCAGCGCTATACCATGACCTCCCAATGCTCTCACCCATCTAGGATCAATCATTGGTGCAACTAGATGTGAAGCATCTCCCATCATCTCCTAATCTGGTGGTCTCTCGGGTGGAATGCCTCCATATAATGAGATATCAATATCAAGAGTAGAATGCATATATGTGTGGACTACTTTGTCCTTTCTCTCACTGTGCAAATCAGTCTTCCTCTTCTGTGCATCAACCTTCTGAAATAGATAGGGGCATGTGCTCTTAATCATATGATGATGTTCCTCCTCCCTATCCTCTTCTTTCATCTTCAAGGTCTCACAATCTATCAATAATGACACATGTTTCTCATAGACTGTGCCTTGATCTTCACATGCAAGATTCTTTGGAATTTCTTGCAAGGGTACAAGAATTCCTCTCATTGGAGAAATTGCTCCATCTTCCTCTCTATGAGGTACTAGATCTACTTTTGATGTGACAACTTTGTTACCTCTTACCTTCTCTTCCCCTTCATCATGAATGGAGGTTGCCTCATCATCATTAAGAGGCTCTTTGTTTAGTTCCTCTTTTGAAAAAGAGATCTCCATGTCTTCCTTTTGAGAAGAGAGCTATTTCTGAAGTGGGGATCTTGCCTCTAGCAAGGTATTCTGTAATTTTTTATCCCCCTCAATAGCATTCTAGAATGTTGGAAATACTGAGAGGGGGGTGAATCAATATTTCTTTTCAGTTGTTAATTTTGTCCATTTAGATTCTTCACAATTAAAAACAGAGAGGTGTATAATAATAATATTATTAAGGATTAATAAGAACTTCAGTCCTTTTTCAAATAATTGAGTACAATAGATGTGTGAGGGCACCAACCCTTCAATGAATCAGGTACCAACCTGTTGCCAAGCACCAATTTGGACTTAGATGAGGCTTCGACCCTATCGTTTCAAGGCACCAACCTTGTGTTTAGGAGCACCAATTCCAAGGACACCAATCCTTTTGTCTTCTTTTAATAGAGAATGTGAATAGTGTTTACTTGAACATCCTTGATACAATTCTTCATTGTTTAATCACTTCCAAAATTCTTCATTGTTTGATCACTTCAAAAATTTTCACTGTCTACTTGTTCATCGCTGCACTTTAATTCCAAAATTCTTCACTCTCTACTTGTTCACCACTGCACTTCAATTCCAAAATTCTTCACTGTCTACTTGTTCATCACTGCACTTATCTTTCCACAGGTCTGTGCCCTAAAACTAGACTGCAAACCATAACACAAGTTATTTGTCCAATATTGTAATTGCAGTAATCAATAGATTTGAGGGCTATAGGTGTTCCAAGCTTCAGTGCATAAGGGACAGTCTGAGATCCTGAAAGGTATTCACCATCGAGAATATACTGAGGGTCTTTGTTGTAATAACACTGGTCCAAGACTGTGATGTGGAAAATCTGAAACACAAGTCTGAGCCCTAACACTGGGCTATAACACAGGTTCTAGGGTTGGTTTAGCTGATCCGAGTTCTGTGTTATAATTCTGTCACTCTAGCAGATAACCTGAGTTGGTATAGAAAATGATCTGAGTTCCGAGATTAGCTTTATCCTCTAGCAAATAATCTGAGTTGTATCTGAGCTCAAATATTTTCCTAATTTCTATTCAGTCATAAACTCAGGTCTACACTACATGTATTCTACACTTTAGGTATCCTCTACAGCTCTGCTCTCCTTAACCGGGGTTTTGAATAACCCTACCTTCAGATTTAACCCTTCAAATCCTTCTCGATGTCCCTAGTTCACGAGTCGTGAATTGTTGTATGTCTCTATAATTGATCTTTTCCAAATTGATGAATTGAAAATGAAGTTTCAGTTGTATATTTATAGAGATTTTCGACTAGAATGAAGTGTCACGTCTTTTGGAGGGAGGCCGACATGAAACTGTGAGTGTAGGTCGGCTAGATAAAAAATATATTTTTTTAAACTTAAAAATTCAATATCTCACAAACCACTGGGAGTTTCAGGGCGAGTAAAGGCTCATTGGAAAGAGGAAAAATTCCTCTTTTAGATGGTCTAGGACTCATTGTGATAGGTTTCCTCCAAGATGACAGAAACATAATTTTCTTTGTGATTGTCCTTAAATTTTATGTATCAAAAGTTTGGGACAATATGAGGAATGTTTGGGGCAGCATGGTCTCTACATTCTTTGGTTTCTTCATTGTTTTTAATTCCATGTAGCATCATGTATCAACAATGTCATCATATACTAATGCAGTGATATGTCATAGTGCAGCCTTCATCTAAGTCAAAGTCATATTGACATCAATGAAAATCTGAATTAACAATCTCCCCCTTTGTCATTGATGACAATATTCTTGCCCTTCCAACATTCTCTCCCCCTTTGTCATCAATGGCAAACGGGTTGCCCAAGTACTCCCCCGGTCAAGCTACTCCCCCTAATATAATGTACTCCTAATATGTTGCATGATTTAATGTGATGCAAGAGAAATAACTCCCTTCTTTTGGCGAAGATACTCAAATGCTTCTCATGGAAGGGATTTTGTAAAGATATACGCAATTTGATATTTTGTATTGACGTATTCCAACTTGATATTGTTTTCAACAACTTGTTCACAGAGAAAGTGGTATTTGATTGGAATATGTTTGGTCCTTGAGTGCATTACTGGATTCTTTGAAATACTGATGGTGCTAGTATTGTCACAAAAAATAGTAATTGGTTGCTTAGTTTCTATGTTGACATCCTTCAAGGCTTCCTTCATCCATATAATTTGTGTATAACAATCAGTAGTGGCTATATATTCGGCTTCAGCTGTAGAAAGAGATATAGATGATTGTTTTTTGCTGAACCAAGATACAAGGCAATCTCCCATAAAGAATGCATTTCCACTAGTACTTTTTTCGATCATCCACGCTTCCAGCCCAATCAGAATCAGAATAAGTTGTCACAATAAGATTTGAACTCTTAGGATACCAAAGACCGAAATCAGTAGTTCCTTTAACATATCTAAGAATTATTTTCACGGCTGCTAAATGGGATTGTTTAGGACTTGACTAAAATCTTGCTACCATTCCTACTACTTGCATAATATATGGTCTTGTAGTAGTTAAGTATTGGAGAGCTCTAATTATTGACCTGTAAAGAGTTGCATCTATGAGAGGGGTATCATCATCTTTTCTTAATTTACAATCTGTGGTCATCGGTGTGCTCATAGGTGCACAATCTTCCATCCCATATCTTTTGAGCATGTATTTAAGATATTTTTCTTGAGATATAAACATGCCTACAGAGGTTTGAGATATTTGTAACCCAAGAAAGTAAGACAACTCACCAATCATTTACATCTCAAATTTTTTGCACATATTTAGAGCAAATTCATGGCTCATTTCTTCATATTGTTAGCAAAGATTAGATCATCAACGTAAACAAGAGTGATCAGAAGTTTTTCATTGTCCATCTTCATGTAGAGATTGCTACCTGCCACTCCCTTTTGAAACCTTCTTGTTGCAGATAGTGATCCAACTTTGAATACCATGCTCTAGGGGCTTGTTTTAATCCATACAAGGCGTTTTTGAGTTTGCATACAAATTATTTTCCTTCAGAAAGATCAAATCCTTCTAGTTGCTCCATGTAAACTTCTTCCTTGAGATCTCCATTCAGGAATGTTGATTTTACATCCATTTGATAAAACTTGAATCCTTTTTCACAATTAAATGCTAAAAACATTCTTATGGCTTCCATTCGAGCTATTGGTGCAAAGGTTTCTTCGAAGTCAATTCCTTCGATTTGCGAGTATCCTTTGCAGACAAGTCTAGATTTATTTCTGATGATTTGTCCATCTTCATTCATTTTGTTTTTGAATACCCATTTTGTTCCAATTATATTTTTATATTTTGGGCGAGGTACCAGTTCCCAAGTCTCATTTTTTTTTATTTGAGACATTTCTTCTTCCATGGCCTTTATCCAATAAGGATCTTTGCTTGCTTGAGAAAAAATTCTAGGTTGTATTAAAGATAATAGAGCCACATCATCTTTTCTTGGGGTGCTTATCACCCTTCTTCAAGTTTGAATTCCTTCATCTATATTTCCATTGACCTGTTCTTCTGGATGATGTCTTTGAATAAACTTGATCTTAGAGGGAGTTTGTGAAGATTCACTTTGAGATTTACTTTGAGGTTCTCCATTCTCCTCTTCTTTTTCAGGTTCTTCTTCTTCACTTTGTTCAAATAAAGGCTCAACTTCATGATTTTAAATTCTCTTTTCTAGAAGGCCTTCATCAATCTTCACATCAATGCTTTCCACTATTCTTCGTAGACGATTGTTGTAACATTTGTAAGCTTTGCTCCTAGTGGAGTATCCAAGAAATATTCCTTCGTCAACTCTAGAATCAAATTCACCTGGTGAGTCATCATTTATTTTTATGAAGCATTTGCTGTTGGTTATGTGTTATATTCTTTCCACGACTAAGCACGCACCCATGGTTTTGTGCATGGTTTTGCACATGGTTTTGGGGTACAATGGTTTTTGGCCCCTGGTATTTTTGTAGATCCGGTCAAGTGAACTACGGTTATTTTCTAATCCAGGGTTAATGGATTAGGGTTCATGTATGCTTCAACATGTATATATATGTGTTGTAACACTAAAAGGAATATAATGAAATATCAAGCTGGTCGTCCCGATTTGGGATCTAGGGGAAAATCTCTGTGTTTATACGTTTTTTATGTTTTTATGCTCTCACTATTGTTTATTTTTATCATTTATAATATTCGTGTGTAGATAATTTATGTTGGGGGTTAAAACCTACATGCGACATCGAGATCGGTTTCGGCTTCGAGGGGGACGCCCGCGCAGCAGCGAGGGTTTTCGCTTGGGCACGAGAGTAGACCATTCGGTGGGAGATCTGCGGGATCGATTCTTGCGGTGAAAGAAGATGGCGAGCGGCGAAAATATAGAGATCGAGAAATTTAATGGTCAGAGTTTTGAGTTGTGGAAGCTCAAGATGGAGGATCTACTGGTGGATAAAGATCAGTGGATCATGGTAGATCTAGGTACTAAACCAACAAAAATGTCAGATGAAGACTGGAAGAAACTAGATCGGAAGGCTAAGAGCACAATATGGTTGTGTGTCTCAGATTCAATATTTTTGAATGTATCTAGGGAAGATATGGTGAAGAATTTGTGGGAAAAACTTGGGAATTTGTACCAATCTAAGTCTCTGGTGAATAAGTTGTTCCTGCAAAAAAATATGTATAACCTAAGGATGAAGGATGGAGACTCGGTGACAGAGCATCTGAACGCCTTCAATACTGTGGTAAGTCAGCTGTCATCTGTTGATATTAAAATCTCAGATGAAGATAAGTGCATCGGTTTGTTGTGTTCTCTACCAGACTCATGGGACAGTCTGGTTATTGCAATAGGTAGCAATACAACTACCTTGAATTTTGATGACATTGGCTCATCCTTGCTGTCGGAGGAAATAAGACGGAGAAATATGGAGGGTCAGAATGGAGATGCTTTATCTGTACGAGGAAGGTCCCAGAACAGAAACAAGAATAAGGTTTCGATTGGGAGATCTAAATCTAGAGGGAGATCTAAATCTCCTGGAAAGTTTGTAAAGGTGTGCTGGAAATGCGAAAAGGAAGGGCACTACAAAAAGGACTACAGATCTAAAGCTCCTGAGAAAGGAAAGGGATCTGATGATGCTCCTTCTACAGAGGCAAAAACCACCTCGGATGAAGGTGGGGATGTGTATTTGGCTTCTTCTTCAAATACACATGTAGATCATGATTCATGGTTGATTGACTCAGGTGCATCCTTTCACTTCACTCCCCATCGGGAGTGGTTCTGTGAGTATGAGAAATATGATGGTGGTGATGTCTTCCTAGGGGATGATAGGAAGGCTAGAATCATCGGACGTTGAAAGGTCAAGTTGAAGTTACAAGGTGGAAGGATTAGAACACTTCTTGGTGTTCTGCATATTCCTACATTGGCCAGAAATCTGATTTTTGTAAGCAAGATGGATGATGCAGGTGTAAAAACAGTGTTCGAGAAAGATGCCTACAAGATGGTTCAGGGAGCACTGGTAATAATGCAGGGAGTTCAGACTGGAACTCTGTACAAGCTACAAGGTAGCACTGTTATTGATGGGTGTAACAGTTCTATGGTTCCTAAAAGTGGAGCGGAAACCCTAGCTGTCTCTGGAGAAAAGACCATGCTATGTCATCAAAGGCTTGGACATATTGGAGAGAAGGGCCTTCGGATACTGCATAGAAATGGTATGGTAGAAGGTATGTCTAATTCTCTCTGGATTTTGATTTCTGTGAACATTGTGTATATGGGAAGCAGAATCAGGTGAGTTTTCCTTCTGGTGCTAAGAGGGCGAACAAGATATTAGAACTTGTGCACAGTGATGTGTTTGGACCTGTGTCAGTTCCATCACTGGGAAAGTCTGTGTAATATGTTTCATTCATAGATGAATTCTCAAGGAATACATGGACATATTTGTTGAGGAATAAATATGAATCTTTTGATATATTTAAAGAATTTAAGGCTCTGGTGGAAAACTAGATAGAGAAGAAGATAAAGGCGCCGAGGACAGATAATGGTGGGGAGTTCTGCAAGAAGGAATTTGAAGATTTCTGTAAGAAGTGTGGTATAGCATGGTAGAGCACTACTCCATACACACGTCAGCAAAATGGAGTTGCAGAAAGAATGAACAGAAGACTGATGGAAAAGGCAAGAAGCATGCTCAGTGGTACTGGGTTAGGACAGTGCGGGTAGAGCGAGTAGATGTGCATACTATCTTGTTAACGAGATCACCTTCATCAGCGTTGGAGGATAAGACTCCACATGAGGTATGGACTGGTAAGAAACCCTCTCTTTCACATCTGAAGGTATTTGGATGTGATGCATATGTACATGTTCCAAAGGAGAAAAGGACCAAGTTGGATAATAAATCTGAAAGGTGCATCTTTATTGGGTATAAGGATGGTTTAAAGGTTTACAAGCTTTGGAACCCAGAAACAAGGAAGGTTGTGTACAGCCGAGATGTGGTGTTTAGAGAAGTGAAAGATGTTGTTAAACATGAAGTCCTACCAAAGGAACCTGAGAAGATAGAGTTTGAGCTAAAGGAGGATGAATCAAACTCTACAACAGAAGAAGACTCAGAAGATTGAGAGCCACAAACTCCAGCTATTAGAAGATCAGTTCAGGAAAGAAGGAAACTAGAAAGGTATAGTCCATCTGCTTTCTATTTAGGTTTTTCCCTAACTATAACTGATGATGATCCCATAACTATCAGGGAGGCAGTAGATTCAAAGGACGGAAAACTCTGGAAGGAGGCCATGGTTGATGAAATGGCATCCTTCCACAAAAATGAGGCATGGGATCTGGTGGAGTTTCCAGTTGGAAGGAAGCCCATCGGGAGAAAATGGGTGTTTAAGAAGAAGATGAATGTAGAAGGCAAGGTGGAGAAATACAAAGCTCGTTTGGTAGAAAAAGGTTATTCCCAGGTGCCGGGAATTGATTTTGGTGATATTTTTTCTCCTGTCACCAAAGTTACTTCTATTAGATTACTTTTATCTGTTGCTGCTGCATTTGATTTTGAGATAGAACAGATGGATGTGAAGACAACATTTCTTCACGGGGATCTAGAAGAGGAGATCTACATGAAGCAACCTGAAGGCTTTATGGTGAAAGGTAAGAAAGAACTGGTATGCAGGTTGAAGAAGTCTCTGTATGGGTTAAAACAGTCACCAAGGATGTGGTATCAGAAATTTGATACCTATATACGGGGACTTGGCTTCACCAGAAGCAAGGAGGATCACTGTGTTTATTTTAAATTAATCGGTGACTATGTTATTTATTTGGTCTTGTATGTGGATGATATGTTGTTGATTGGAAATGACAAAGAAATTATCCAAAATTTGAAGACCCAGCTGTTCTCAAAATTCGACATGAAGGATCTTGGTGCTGCAAACTATATTTTGGGCATGGAAATTAAGAGAGATCGGGCAAAGAGGAAGCTCTGGTTAAACCAGAGGAAGTATGTCGAGACTATATTGCAGAGGTTAAATATGCAGGATAGTAAACCGGTGAATGTTCCTATTCTGTAGGTGTAAAGCTGTCTGCTGAACAGTGTCCCAAGACACAAGAAGAAGAGGAGTATATGTCCCGTGTTCCATATGCAAGTGCAGTGGGTAGCCTGATGTATGCAATGGTCTGTACTAGACCAGACATTGCACATGCAGTGGGAGTATTGAGCAGGTTTATGTCAAACCCAGGGGAGGAGCATTGGACAGCAGTGAAGCGGGTTTTCAGATATTTACGTGGCACTAGTGATTATGGCTTGTGCTACCAGGGAAGACCAGGATTGGAAAGAATGTTGGACATTTGTGGTTTTGTTGATGCAGACTGGGCTGGAGATCTGGACCAAAGAAGATCTACAAGTGGGTATGTGTTTAGCCTATTTGGAGGCGCAGTCAGTTGGATGAGTAAAAGACAGTCTGTAGTGGCTCTTTCAACTACAGAGGCAGAATACATAACAGCCACTCATGCAAGCAAGGAAGAATTTTGATTGCAAAGATCGTGTTCAAGTATGGGGTTGGTACAACAAGCTATAAGGATAGGCTGTGATAGCCAAAGTGCAATTTTCTTGGCTAAGAACCATGCTTATCATTCAAAGACAAAGCACATTGATGCTCAATATCACTTTGTTAGAGATATGGTTGAGGCTAAAAGGGTGTTGCTGATAAGGGTGGACACTTTGAAGAATGTTGTAGATGCATTAATGAAATCTGTGAGCACTCAAAAGTTCTCTTGGTGTAGAGAAACAATAGGTGTTGAAGAATTGGGCCAATGAATAAGCTCTCTTGTGGCCCTTTGCAGAAAGAAAAAAACAAGTGGGAGAATTTTGGGTATGTGTTATATTCTTTCCAAGACTAAGCATGCGCCCATGATTTTGTGCATGGTTTTGCACATGGTTTTGGGGTACGATGATTTTCGGCCCCTGGTATTTTTGTAGATCCGGTCAAGGGAAATACATTTATGTTCTAATCCAGGGTTAATGGATTAGGGTTCATGTATGCTTCATCATGTATATATATGTGTTGTACCACTAAAAGGAATATAATGAAATATCAAGTTGGTCGTCCCGATTTGGGATCTAGGGGAAAATCTCTGTGTTTATCTGTTTTATGTTTTATGCTCTCGCTATTGTTTATTTTCTGTTATAAGATTCGTGTGTAGATAATTTCTGTTCAGGGTTAAAACCTACATTTGCTTCCAAAAACCCTGAAATATTTTACTGAAGCAGGTCTTCCTTTCCATAATTCATAAGGAGTCTTTTCATTATTTGGTCTTAGTTGAGTTCTATTTAAGGTATATACTGTGGTTCCAATTGCTTCTCTCCAAAATTTTTGTTGCAAATCAGCTGTTAGTAGCATTGTCCTTGCCATTTCTTGAATGGTTTGGTTCCTTCTTTAAACTACTCCATTTTGCTAGGGTGTCCTAGCAGTATAGAGTTCTCTTTTGATTCCATGCTCTTTATAGAATTCATCAAATTATTTTGAGGTGAACTATCCTCCTCTATCCGTTCTAAGACATTTAATATTACAATATTTCTCATTCTCAATGAGAGCCTTAAGATTATTAAAACATTCAAACGCTTCAGATTTATATTTTATGAAATATATCCACATCATTCTAGTATATTCATCAACAAATAGATTAAAGTACCTTTCACCTTGAAGAGCTGGAGTTCTAGTTGGCCCACACAAATCTGCATGAATTATTTCCAAAGGTTTTTTTGTTGAGAACTCCTTAGTTTTGTGGCTAGTTCTGGTTTTCTTTCCATGTTGGCATGGGCCACATACAACTTGATTTGGTTTGCACATTTTTGGAATATCCCTTACTGCATTAATTTTTCTTATGTTGAATAGGTTATCAAAACTTGTATGCCCCAATCGCTTGTGCCATAATCAACTTTCATCTATTTGACATAAGTAACATTTATCTTCTTGGATTCTACTAAGAATGTAAACATTATCTAGTTTTCTTACTCCTTTCCCCACAAGTTCTCCCGAGGATGAGTCTCTTATTTCACAATTTTTTGTACTAAAGACAACATTATGTCCTTGGTCACAAATCTGGCTAACACTTAAGAGATTGTGTTTGAGCCCTTCTACCAGCAAGGTATTTTGAGCCTTTCCTAGTCCATTGACAAGGGTAGCAGTTCCTTTTCTAGTGATTTTAGCGGATCCACTTCCAAAGGATACATTTCCATTTTTCTTGTTCAATGAGATAAACTTCTTTTGGTCACCTGTCATATGTCTTGAGCATCCACTATCCACAAACCAATGATTTTCTTCACTATGAGAACATAGAGCTAGGCCACATTTATCAGTTTTGAGATTTACGTTTTTAGCTTTCTCCCTTTTGAGAGGGTAATTTTGTTCATTATGATCATAATTATCACATAATGAGCAAGACAGATCAAACTTAGCCAAAGGATCAAAGGAATTGAAAGTTTTGATTTGTCCTTTCTCTTTAGGACCACGTAGTTGGTTTGTTTGATCATTCAATCTTGGTGCTTCATTATTATGAGCCTTGCAATGCTTAGCTTGATGCCCAAAGTTTTTACAATTGTAACAATGCCCAAGAAAAATAGTTTGATACCTGTTATAGTATCCGTAGCTTGAACCAACATTCTTCCTTGGAGTTTCTCTTTCTTCAATTCTTGGTTTTGAGATGGGACTTTGTTCCTGATGAGATGACTTTTCTTCTTTTGGATGGCAAGAGAGTACATCAACATAACTTCTGGCATTATTCTTTGTACTTGATGATTCTCCTTTGAAACCAATTCCAGACTTGTCATGTTGAGGTTTTTGAGTATTAAGAATTTTGTCAAGAGCTAGAGAGATTTGCCAACTCCTTTTAACTTGCTCTAATTCCTTTCTTATAGATATTATTTCAGCTTCACGTTTTTCACATATATCATCCTTCTCTTTTAGCTTAATGTTCAAGAAGTATTCCCTTATTTTTGATTCCTCTCTTTCTATTTTGAGAGAAATTATCTTCTTTTGTAGATTCTCATTTTCTTCAATGGCACTTATTACAAACTATCCATGTTTCTTTCATCTTCTAGTTCTGAGTCATCATCATTTTTAAATGCCATGAATAACGTTTCTCTGCTTCCAACATAATTACTTTCCTCATCTGATTCATCATCAGTTTCTTTGTAATGACGCATATTTCTAGTTGATTTCTTTTTTATAACTACAAATTCATCTTCATTAGACCAATATTGTTTGGAGAAGAAGCTATTCTTATTAAAACCTTTCTTTTTGTACATCATTATTTTAGAGTCCTTTTCATCATCACTATCATGTTTACGAGGAAATTTTGCAGCATAATGACCTATTCTTCCACAATTTAAACAAATAAGAGGGTACTTACCTTTTAGATTAGATCCCATTTTTAGTCTTCGTACAAATTGAGCTAACTCGTTTTCGGTATCATATTCATCATTGTTGCAATTCCATCCTTTTCCTTCTTTTATAGATCTTGAGGCTTTGAAAGTTGCTTCTTTGAAATTTAGGCTCCCTTTCCTCATCTCATAGACAATAAGAATTCCATGAAGTTCATCCATATTGAGATTATCTAGGTCCTTCATTTCTTCTATGGCACTTACTTTGGAGTCAAATCTGTCAGGAAGTGATCTCAGGATTTTTTGAACAATGGTGCTTTCTTTAATATTTTCTCCTAGTCCTTTAAGAGAGTTAACCACTTCAGCTACTCGGAGGAAGTATGATGCAATATCTTCTTCATCATCCATTTTCAGACTCTCGAATTGTCTTCTATAGGTTTGAAGCTTTGCCTTCTTAAATTTGGAGTCCCCATCATATAGAGAAACCAACTTATCCCATACTTCTTTGACTGAGTCACAATTCATGACTTTCGTAAATTCAGAATCGGTAATTCCACTAGTGATGGAATTTAAAGCTTTGGCATTAGTAATGTAGGCTCTTATTTCATCTTGATCAGTTGAAATATTGGTGGGAGATTTTTACCCATCCAAAATAGGGTGCCATACTTCAGGACCAAGAGACATGATATATTAGGATATACTCTTTTTCCAAAAAGTAAAATTTGTTCCATCAAAGATAGGTAGTTTCCCTATTGCTTCCAAGTTCTTCATTGTGCCTAAGAATCCTTCTTCCAGCTATTAGGCTGATAATGAAGAAGTTGGATCTGATACTAATTTTTAGATATATAGAGAGGGGGGTGAATCAGTATTTCTTTTCAATTGTTTATTTTTTCTGGTTAGATTCTTCACAATTAAAAACAGAGAGGTGTATAATAATAATATTATTAAGGATTAATAAGAACTTTGGTCCTTTTTCAAATAATTGAGTACAATAGATGTGTGAGGGCACCAACCTTTCAATGAATCAGGCACCATCCTGTTGCCAAGCACCAACTTGGACTTAGATGAGGCTTCGACCCTATATTTTCAAGGCACCAACCTTCTGTTTAGGAGCACCAACTCCAAGGACACCAATCCTTTTGCCTTCTTGTAATAGAGAATGTGAATAGTGTTTACTTGAACATCCTTGACAAAATTCTTCATTGTCTAATCACTTCCAAAATTCTTCATTGTCTGATCACTTCAAAATTATTCACTGTCTACTTGTTCATCGCTGCACTTTAATTCCAAAATTCTTTACTGTCTAATCACTTCAAAATTATTCACTCTCTACTTGTTCACCACTGCACTTCAATTCCAAAATTATTCACTGTCTACTTGTTCATCACTGCACTTATCTTTCCACAGGTATGTGCCCTAAAACTAGACTGCAAACCATAACACAAGTTGTTGGTCCAATACTGTAATTGTAGAAATCAATAGATCTGAGGGTTGTAGGTGTTCCAAGCTTCAGTGCACAAGGGACAGTCTGAGATCCTGAAAGGTATTCACCATCGAGAATATATTGAGGGTCTTTGTTGTAATAACATTGGTCCGAGACTGTGATGTGGAAAATCTGAAACACAATTTTGAGCCCTAACACTGGGTTATAACATAGGTCTGAGGGTTGGTTTAGCTAATCTGAGTTTTGTGTTATAATTCTGTCCAGCAAACAATCTGAGTTGTATCCGAGCTCAAATATTTTCCTAATTTCTATTCAGTCAAAAACTCAGGTCTACACTACAGGTATTCTACACTTCAGGTATCTTCTACATCTCTTCTCTCCTTGACCGAGGTCTTGAATAACCCAACCTTCAGATTTAACCCTTCAAATCCTTCTCGGTGTCCCTAGTTCACGAGTTGTGAATTGTTGTATGTCTCTGTAATTGATATTTTCCAAATTTATGATTTGAAAATGAAGTTTCAGTTGTATATTTATAGTGATTTTCGACTGGAATGAAGTGTCACATCTTTTGGAGGGAGGCCGACATGAAACTATAAGTGTAGGTCGGCTAGATTAAAAATATATTTTTTTAAACTTAAAAATTCAATATCTCACAAACCGCTAGGAGTTTCAGGGCAAGTAAAGGTTCATTGGAAAGAGGAAAAATTCCTCTTTCAGATGGCCTAGGACTCATTGTGATAGGCTGCCTCCAAGGTGACAGAAACATAAATTTCTTTGTGACTATCCTTAAATTTTATGTATCAAAAGTTTGGGACCGTATGAGGAATGTTTGGGGCAGCATGGCTTCTACATTCTTTGGTTTCTTCATTGTTATTAACGCCATGTAGCATCATGTATCAACAATGTCATCATATACTAATGCAGTGATATGTCATAGTGCAGCCTTCATCTAAGTCAAAGTCATATTGACATCAATGACAATCTAAATTAACATGGAATGGAGTTAGGTTTATAGATCCTTCCAACTCATGCAAAGGTTTTGTTTGTTTAGGTGTTGAGCCCAAAAGATGTCCTTCTTTTCCACCACATTTCACTTCATTTCCTTTGTCCCTCATCAATTACAGGCTTAAATGATCAATAGGATTGATTAGGATTACTTTAAGAATGTATATAATGACTAACTTGATATGTTTTTATGATTTTGTTGTTGTAGTAATTTTTTTACTAGACTCGGCTACAGAACGCAATCATTCTGTAGCCAGTCACCTATTCCGCAGCTATCTTCATGTTCTCGTAGGTTCCAGGTGTCACCTCGAGTAAAAACGCATATGGTCGTATTCCACATCACTCCCCCATCATTTCTTGCTCTCCATGGAGTCTGAGCTCGAGTCTACAGGTGGTTGTGCACGTGGGAAACCAAAACTAGGAGATAGAATTCTAATAGGACAAGGACTGTATAGATGTCCTTAATCATAAGTACGAGACCACCACCAGAGTTCTAGTTTGATTTGAGTTGGGAAAGACATTTATTCCTATTTTATCTCAAAGAAGGTTATGTAATTTTGTTATAAGTATGGCTCGGGAGACCAAGAGACAGTTTGTTAGATTTTGTTTTGTTGCTAGATCTCAGAAGACCGTAATACTCTATTTTACGAAGATTTTCTCCTTTAATGAAAGAAGCATCACTTTATTGCAAGAGTTGAGTCAATCTTGAGTCGATTTGCATGCTAATCTGGTGGTAGAGGGCCCCTGCTACCTGAGAAGCTTTGCTCATATGGTTTAGATAAGTAACTTAGCCTTGTTTCATTCCTAGTTTAATCAACTTTCTGAACTTTGTGTTTTTATACTTACTTGCAGCAGATGCCACAGTTAGTCTTATCCTTACAAACTATTCCAAAATACCACTAACATTGGATGAGATATAACTGTAGTATTTATGAGTTAGTTTCATTTCTCTGAACTTTATGATTTTGTGCTCAATTACATCAATTGTTACAGATAATCTTGTTCTTATGAACTCTTCCAAAATATCACTAACTCTGGGTGAGATGTAGCTGTGGTGTTTTAGAGCTTTGTTGTGTTTTGTTGAATTTTATGCTTTTATGCTCATTTACATAACATGTTGCAGCCAGTCCTATTCTATAAATTATTCCAAAAAACTACTAACTCCGAATGAGACAAAGCTGAAACATTTCATAGAATTAGTTGCATTTTAGTTCAGTTGAAATACTCCGGAGGTAGATGTCACTCTAGTTTAATTCTGTCACTATATTTCAAGTTTGATAATGACACTCTAGTTCAACTCTGTTCACTGTATTTCAAATTAGATTAGTGGCATTTTAGTTCAGTTCCAGTTCACTGTATTTCAAGTTAGGTTAATGGCATTCTAGCTTAGTTGTGGTCACTGTGTTTCAAGTTTGATCAATTGCATTCTAGTTCAATGTTACCCATTGTTATTTAAGTTGTATTAACTGTCAAAATTAGACTTCACGGCCTTCATTGTTTACAAACTACTCTTGTTCTGACTTTCTATTAATGCATCATCATATGGACAGGAATTAGTGATATTAGTTCAACGCCTTGATTGTTCTGCAATCTTTTACAATTTCACAAATAAGCCTTTTCCCAAAAACTATTCTAGAAAATATTTAACTTTCAAATGAGGCTTAGTAGTGACAAGTTGAGCTACAGAATGGATTAATCTTAGCATTACAAGTTAATTCAGAGTAGAAATCTTATTGTGCTACAAATAATCTTTTCCAATTGTGTTCTAATAAACTTCTAGCCATGGATGAGATTCTTTGTAATATTGTAAGATGATTGTTTACTTAGGAGAACCTCATTTGCACTAAACTTATCCTTTTCTCAAGATATTCCAACATATTTCTAATCAATGAATTGGATGAGTTCGTGTTATGAGTTATTGAGTTCATGTTGTGATTTATTTCCTTGCTATGAGTCATTATCAAGCTTTGCATTTTCTGTTCTTTAGTGCCATACACAGTTTAGAATAGGTGTTGCTCTGTTTTTAGTGTGACCAAAAAATGTTCTTTTTCAACATTTAGTTCTTTTCCTACATAACATAAAACCACAAAACCAAAAACATCATAAAAACACTAAACACAACGTAGTGAGAAACAGATACCTAGGCACATATAGTGCACCTCACTTCAGCAGTTTACTAGCCCTCGTTGACAATTTATGACCTCAATTTAGGAACACTAAGTTGAGCACACATTAGGCTTGGCTAGCTCAACCAAGGATGTTTCACAATGTTTTGCATCAAATATTCTCACTAACCTCCTAGTGAACCTTGCATAAGTAGATACATTTACATGATTCAAGGAAGAAGTTTCATAAAACCACTAGGCATAAGCCTAACCTTCAAAATGTAGTGCTGCTACTCTAATGGCTTCATCTTTTTTTGGTGTTGCTGAAAATAGGTGTTTAGCTCCTTCACCCAAGCCCTAGTTCTGCATCTAGGTGACCCATCAAAAGTATATAGAAATAATCTACCCAAATCATGTTGCTTGCACCTTTTGCTTCTATCATGGTTGCTAGGTCTTCTATTCTCCTTGATATTGCAAAACTCTTGGAAGTTTAGATGATCTTTGAACCTCTGTAATTGAGATTCATATTCTTGAAGATAGTCACCAAGATTCTCCTCCTTTGGCACATCTCCTTCCTCCATCTCTCTTGGTGTGAACATAGGCATGGTAGAGCACTGCAGATCTAATTGTGTGGCTGAATGCTCACACCCATAATATGAAAATTTGGAGTTTTCTCTATGCACAAGCTATTTTGGGTAATTTCTACATCTCTCCATCCTCATTTATATGGTGAATTTTGTTAATGCCCTGCATAGTTTGGAAAAGAAGTCTTGAGAACTCCTTCCTTTTCATTCCTCCTGATAAAGGAGTTTTACCCTTGTCTTCTTCTTCGTCTGTATAATCATACTTCTGGTGCTTTATTATTTGATACCTCTTCTCTCTATCAGTAAGAGGATCTCCTTCTTCTGATGACATATTAGCTTTTCAAGACGCATAGGTTGTGCCAATATTATGCTCTGATACCACTGTAATATTCCCCAAATGGGAAAAGAAGGAATATAGTGCAAAACCATGGAATAGTAGTGTAATACATTACATAAAAATAAGAGGCCAATATGGAGACTTCTATTCATTATAACAGTAGCAAAATATGCATAAGAAATGGGCCATAAGATGTAAAACAAGATATAACAAGCCTCCAATGGACAAAACCCTCAAAAGAGGTGTTGCTACTATATATCAAAATGTTGGAAGACTACTACAGTGTTGTTTAAAGAGAAAAGCTACAAAAAATTAATATAAAAAATATCATGGGCTGATATATGCCTCAAAAGATACAACTAATTCAGATCTAGGCACTATACAACCTCCAATGAAGAACCCCATAGGGGTTTTCAGAAATACACCAATGTACAAGATAGGAATCAAAGCCCTAGGGCTAAAGATTCACTGCAACATATAGATCTGGAAAATGTGACTGATCTTCTATAACAAATAATGCAGCCTCCTCTAATAGATCCTCTAAATTAAGGGTTGATCCCTTCTCTAGAAAACCTCCTCTCCAAATGGTGTACTGGAACCACCCTATAACTCCTCCCTCAAAATAACTCATTACAAGACAAAAATTGCACTGTAGGGGAAAATAAATCAATGGTATGATGCCAAGATATGAAAATATGCTCAAGGGCCTTCCTTATTGTCCTCCCAATGGAAAGGAACCCTTCTCCACTGAAAATAAGCACTGAAGTGACCCAAAAGTGGTCTCCACTATTGCAACCTACAACGAAACTCAACCCTCAACGAGATCTGCATTGTAGATGTAAGATGAAGCTTGGCCTAAAGCCTGAATGTGGAAGTGAAGTACAAAACTCTTCCAAGAGGCCTCTCAAGGAAAGAGGTGGTATTCCCAATCAGGAACACCCAATGCTAAACAACACTTGCAATTTTAACTAAATAGCCAAAGAAAGCTATATGTCTAAACAGACCATATATTTAGAAATATCATAAAACAATACATAACAAATATGGTTGCCATTCTCTTCCTTTTATAATAAATGAGCTTCCAAACCCTAAGCCCCATTCATTTATGACATTACTTCCATGCAAGGTGTCTCCATCTAAAACTGTGTTTTCCCTCATTGAATGCCACTCCTCCATGACAACATTGTTTATTTGGTCAAAGTTGACCCATTCAAGGTGTTCCAGTCCCTTTTCACACCTAAGGGTGCTCAATTAAGCTTCCAAGATGTCTTCTTTTCACATTGGCATTGATTTATTCATTATTAAGGAGACTTATGGACCTCCATTATCCTTTTATTCATAAAATAAGATAGCAAAACAAAGTTTAATATTCCAACTATCTCATGGCTAATTTAGGAATATTACACTTTCTACCTCATCTCTGCTCCCTCCATCTCATCCAACGGTCCACGATCATTTCTGCCCCCCCCTCATCCTCCGAAAATTAACGTCGGGGGGGGGGGGGGGGGTGGTAGTTCCGAAATGGGCAGTTTCCCAAACCGTCCCCTCTGCCACATGTCGAGCCCTCACCATTTTGAACCTCCCCACTTCATTCTGCTTACCATTCATGACCCCCTGTGAAAAGAAGTTTTCCTCCATTGCTAAACCGCGCGACTAATCATTATATCCCCGCCACAACTATTGCGCCAAACAACCACTCTTGTCACCTCCATCCAATCACCTACGCTCACACTTAAAGGTCTGTAAGGCATTTAATTGACTAAGTCGTTATCCAATGGGCCCGCACCTTGTCAACAGTATTCCTGTCACCCTACATAATCAATCTCCCTCACTTGTTTCAAAATTTACATTGCTTCGGTGTTCTTATTGTTTCAGGTGGTCAAATTTTAAGCTTTACAGATCAAAGAAAGGTGCAAAAAACCTTCAACTGTCTGTAGATTCAAGCAGAATTCCCTCTTCAGCTCCCTTTTCTCCCAGTTCCTTTTCTTATTAGTAGAAATACATTTATTTATTCCTCTCTTCTTCATATTTCCTTCTATGCACCTGCAATAAGAACATTGTCAGTTCCTTTTCCAAAGAGCAGTAATGCCTCCAAAGAAGGAGAAGCAGTCATTTAACCCAATGGTTCACCCTCATGTGGACCTGGATCATGTGGCTCTGGCTGGCAGAGACTTCAAGATACATGAGACTGATTCATAATTTGATTTGTTTGATGTTTATTGTTGGCTAGAAGACAAGCTCATCGATGAAGTCGATGATATAGGGATGTGGGACACTAAATTACCTTATTATATATTCCCAAAAACCCACAGTTTCCCTGAGTATATTAGAAAATGCCATGCTTGCTATGATATAAACCAGAGATCTGTTTTAGCTCCCACAAGAGAAGTTCTCTTCACCATTAGTGCCTAGTCCATCATGCAAATGATGCAAGCTCTTGTTGTCGAAGAAGCCACACCTTTTTCCTATGAGGCCCTCAGAGATTTATACCAGAAATTGGATTTTTCCAATAGAGCTAAAACACTAGAGTTATTCATGGCTACAGACACTCCATTTCCCAAGAAGAATCCTCCTTATCCATCTTCTACATTCCCTGATAAGACCCAACATATTGTCACTGTCCTTTCATACTTGTTAGGATATCATTCAGATCAGTGGATAGATGAAGAAATGATAGGTTTCTAGTCCATACTTTCATCAGAGTCCAAGCCTTCCATCAAGTTTAACTTTAGTTAATTCTTGGCAGATTCCATTCACGACTAGTTTGTCAAATTCCACATAGAGGAATTGTGTAAACACACTTCAGTCTTAGTTTACATGTTTGTATATTTTCAGGCCAGCAGGTTCCAATTTACAATGAGGAAAGTTAATGAAGACTCCCAACCTCAATCATTCATCTTTTGGACAACTATGCTAATGAAGGAATAGAAATATTACACCTACAAAAGATTTGTTGAACCCTTTGTGCATCCATCAATGAGCATACTCAGTAGTACAGTGGAACCAAAGATCAATGGGGATATTAAGAATATCATGCAACTATCAGACCAAGTAAGAACTTTAAACTGGTACTTGTACCAGAACTACACAGAACTCAAAATTTATGGGTGTGAGTTGGCCCCTTACAAGCTTCCAAAGTTCCTTCCCATTAGGATCTTTTCCCTGGAGTACATCAAGAATATGATCAATGCAGATGAGGTACACTTTTTATCTGCCAAAAATAAGTCTTAATTTAGGATCAAGTCCCAAATTGGTCCTTTCATTTGCAATAGCAGAGCAGTGGGAGAGGAGGCTGACAGGATGCTAAAGGAGATGAAGTTCACACACAGATTCACTTGGTCTTATGAACCATTGGGCATCATATCAAAGAAAAGGGTGGAAAATAGATCAACTCCATACATCCACAACCACAGGACTGAAATTAAACAATTCATGAACCAAACAGAGTGGGAAGAAAACACATTACAAGAGGCTAAAGACCAGGTGATTTCATCCTCAAGCATACAGACCCCTACTCCACAAGAAAAATAGAACCCAGAGGACAAGGAAGATAGAGGAAAATAAGAAGAGAAAGAGGCAACAGGAAAGAGGGCAAGAGATGATTAGTCTATTTTGGAGACTGATACTTCTAGTAGAGAATTCAAAATGAAATACAAAAATAGAAAAAGAATCCATATGGACATAGATCAAAACAAGGAAATAGAGCAACATATAGTCATAACAATTAGATATTCTCCTAGTTCTTCTCCAGCAGGTGGCCAAAATATATTTTCTACATCCTCAACTACAATTCCATTTCAGCATCAAACCCTTCCTACATCTATTGCTACTACAAGGGAAAAGGAGGAGACAATTTATGACACCTTCAGGGAAATTAAAAGGAAAAATGAGATATTGAAGACTAGCACCTACAATTAGTTTTGGAAGCAGACCATTAGTTCACAAAGCAGGATTTTATCATCCTTTGACTCTGAAAAAGGAAAGATGAGAATGGCTTTCTTAGAAGCCCAGATTTCTCATCCTAAATAACCTGTAGATTTCAAGCATACTGCTTTTTAATTTAATGTCAAGGACATCCATCCAATAGACTAGATGGAAATGCGCAATAATACTGGAGAGATGGTATCATCTACCTTGACAAGCACTACAATGAGCCTATCTAAATTGCTTGTATCACTGGCCAACATTCAATCTCAGCTCAAAATGAATAATATTTATATGGACCTATGCATGCTACTTCTCTTGATAGCTACTTGTATTTCATGATTTTTGTTGATGATTTTTCTTGCAAGTCATGGATATCGTTTTTGAAAAATAAATGGGAAGCATTTAACATGTTTAGATATTTCAAGAATCTAACTGAAAATCAAACGAGAAATTTGATCAAAGCTTTCAAATCTGATAATGGGGGAGAGTTCGCCTCCAATTATTTTAATGATATTTGCAAACATTCTGGAATAAATAAATAAACCACTCTGCCATTCAATCCAAAAAAAAATGGTGTAACTGAGAGGAAGAACAAAACCATTATTAAAGTGGCTAGAGCCATGATGAATGATCAAAATCTACTAAAGTTTTTGTGGTGAGAAGCTACAAATATTGTTGTTTATGTGAAAAACAGAACTCCTCTTATGGCCTTAGACAATAAGAATCCTGAAGAAGTATTCACTGATGAAAGACTTGATGTGAGTCATTTGAGAATGTTTGGTTGTCCTATGTACTTCCATGTGTTGAAAGAGAAAAGGAACAATAAAGAAGCTTCAAGTAAGAAAGGTATGTTTGTTGGTTATTGTCATAATTCAAAAGTTTATAGAATTTATGTACATAGTCAAAGAGCTATAGATTTTAGCATGGACATAACATTTTATGAAGATGAATATCTTGGAGAAGTAAGAGACTCTCCTCCTCTTTCCATTTTTATAAGACAAGCTATTAATGAAAAATATCATGCATTTGAGTTTGAACCAAAACGTGAGAATGAGCTTGTTGATCCTTAATTTTATGTTCTATCTACAATCGTCAATCTGAAAAGTTTTGAAGAATAAATTTGCATTCTAATTAAGTGTAACATCATAGCACATTTAGTTTTTTGCAAATTAATTTCAAGTCTTGGTGTAGAACATTTAGTTTTCAGCAAAGTAAATTCAGTTTTCTGTAAAGTACATTCAACTTTCTGCAAAGTACATTCAACTTTATGCAAATTAAGTTCAGTTTTTTGCATAGAACTTTCATGTTTCTACAAAGAATCTAAGTTTATGCATATAACTTTCATATTTTTAACATTTTTTGATGTTATCTCACCTAGAAATGTACTTCCACATGCCACGCCAAAATGCTACCATGTCACCATATTTGTATTGCGACATGTCATTTCTAGATGTTACCACATGTCCTGAAAACCCGAAGTTGGGAAACACTTTTTGGCGGATGGAAAACATTTGGGTGAAATTTTTAATTTCTCGTTCGAGAAAATAGTTAACTCAATTTCTCGACCGAGAGTTTTTAGAACTATCATCCGAGATATTTGTAATGTTTCGCCCGAAAGTTAGATTGGGCTTGAATGGATTTCAATGGAGTTAAACTACTCTCGGACGAGAGTTAAGTATTTTCTCGTCTGAGAGTTTTATTGACATAAACTCTCGGGTTTAATGATTTATACAACTCTCAGATGAGAGTTTTAAAAATATCGGCCTAGAGTTGTTTTAACTCTCGTCCGAGAGTTTAGATTCTCTTATATAGAATATGTGCCTCTTCGATAAGATCAGAGTGAGAAATATGATCTTACAGGTGCGAGAATCTGCATATATCAAGTGCCTCTCTTTTTTTCCACACAATTATTAGGTGACCGTAGGTAGTAGACCTGGATTCTTCTCTTTATTTGGAAATGGCTTGAATGTAGTCCTCTAACCTATTGAGTCTCCAACTCCAACATTTTCTTCAGGGTGCTCTAATTGTTAGAACTACAGGTCTCCCAATCGAGGAAGTTCATGTCCATAACTCGTCGGTCGATCGCAATTAGAGGAGTTTTTGATACTTGTCATCTAAATGTTAAAATTGGAATTGGAGAGACGTAATGTGAATAATACATATTTCCACATATAATATTGCGTGATTTATGAAAATGAAATTTTTTTGAGAATGCATCATCTAATTTGGTACAGCTGCATGTTTCGAAAGCACTAACAGGCCTACAAAGACATGGCCGGCATATTGTAATTCTTCTATGTTTTTTTATGTTGTTACGGTGATTATGTATATAACCTAGTTGAACATATTACATTTATTCAAACCTTATATTTGATCCTATGTCTCAATTTTCATTGGTAGAGCCTCCTGGAAACATATTTCTATATTTATTATTTAATAATAGATGAATGGTTTTGAGTGAAAATAGAATAAAATAAATAACATGGAATGAATATCGATGTTTTACAACATCATATTTTTGGATAAATAGCATATTTGTTTGTAATGGAGTAAGGGAGGGATCCATATCTACTGTGGCTAGTGTATGCGATCATTTGGCTCAGTAATATCTTCGTTAGAAGAGTTCATAAACCTTTCAGGCTCGAATTCCAGAGGGTGTTCCCATTCAGTGGGGTCTTCAAAAGCTCAGTGTTCACAGACACATGATGCCCTCCATCTGTGCACAACTCCCTCATAACTTGCGAGTGTTACAGCAGCAATGAAATTACCCATTCCATTGTGAAATCTAAGACAATACATTGCAGATTAACATTGTGTCCGGATGAAAATTAAAACCCATAGCTTGTTTATCAACTTAATCACTACATCCACATTGGCATTCGAAGGTAGGAAAACCTACTAATTGAAGGTCAAATACCTTCACACGGCCAAGCCCAGGTTTGAATGTGGCTGCCCTTAACAACTAGCCCAACACTGACAGAGTAGAGCACTAACGCTATTATAGTATGAACATTTATATGCACGGCCTTTTGCAATATATGGTTCATAGCATTCATTATATACTTTATATTTCTGAATATACTATTTCCACGTAAGAATTGTTGTTAACTGGAATTCATGACAGATTGCGTCTAGTGTATTTCTTGCACGCAAACTCTCGACCGAGAGTTTTTAAAAATTCCGGGCAAGAGTTTACCCGCGCGGTTAAATTTAACCTGTGGTGGTTTAAACTCTCAGTCGAGAGTTTAACATTTCTTTCCTGAGATTTTATTAAATGTCTCGCCCAAGAAACTATCTCGCTCGAAAGTTTCTGGTCAACGAAAAACCCATAAAATTCTGCAGTTTTCAGGAACCTGCAGGTTTGGAGGGGAGGAACACCTACAAAAACAAAATGTTATGTCTCCAACCTAGTACCATTAGATTCATCTCTGAATCTAGTTTCTAATGATATAAGATTTGTGGAGTTTCATTAAAAATTTCATTTTTTTATTAATTTTATACTAAACTGTGTCACTATGGAATTTCATTGTTCTGAAAATTTCACTAAAATAAATTCAATAACTTTAAAATGGCAACACCAAAAAAATCAGAAAAATCATATTTTGATTCCTCTCCCTGTATCCTTCAAAAGGGTATTCTCATTTTTCTTGTTGACGATCACATTGAAAAGAAAATGTAGGGCTCATAAAATGTACTAAAACATCACAATTTTTTTTTCTTTGTCCATTTCAAAAAATAATAAAAATTAGTGATTTAATCCGAAAATTACCAAAAAATAGTCATTTTAGTAGTGCAGTCTATGTATATTATGATGATATGGTTTATTTCCAAAAAATGAATAACCATCCCTAAAAAAAGTTAGGGTTCAAAAAGTGACTAATTATGTTTGCCTAAAAATTTCAAGTATATGCAGTTAGTAAACAACAAATTTACCCCTCTATATGTCAATATATATATATATATATATATTTTTTACATATGAGTATGGAGGTAAGACGATTCTCTACAAATCTTGTTTTTATTTCAAAGCGTAATTTGCATTGAAAATATGAATTTAGTGGAGTTGAAGTTGAAAGAACATACAAAATTACAATTTTCAACGTCAAAAAAGGGCAAAAAGTGTTTCCCAACTTCATGTTTTAACTCAAGTTGTACTTTTTACATGTTGATTTTAAATCTTCATATTGCCATAACTTTCACATATGGACTCTGTTCAATGTAATTCAAGTTGCATTGGAACCTTGCTCATCATAATCAACTGTTTGAAATATATGACAACTAAAAGCATACTATTATCCATTTGCACTTTCTCACATCACTTTGCATGTGTTACTTCAGCTACTACCTATGCACTAAACATTAGCAACATTAAAAAATATAATAATTCTAATTAAAATGTACTAACAACATATTTAATCCTCTTTCTAGGTCCAATTTGTTGTGTTAATGTTCCTTGAAGCACATTGTGGTTAGAATTACATGCCACCACTTCATTCCCATGCTCCATAACACTTTCTTTATCCACCTTTGTAGAAATGAATGAAAAATGTATTTCTCACATTCATGAGCCTATTTAACTTCCTTGTGATTACCAGCAAAGAATCATCCTTCATTTTATGAGCTCAAGTGATGTACCATATATTGTCCTTGAAAATCTGATACATATTTCTATTCCTACAGTTGATAGCCTTCGTTTCAAAAAAGTAAGAAATTCCAAGCACAATTCCACAAATATGCAATGGAACAACATCTAGTTCAACTTCATCCACAAATTTATATGCAATAGAAAACCTAAGCTTAGATTTTTCAGTCACCTACAGCTTAGTGTTGTTACATACCCATATAAGCGAATAAAGTTTAGGATGCAATATTGTTTCTAATTTAGTTCCTTAACAATTTTCTTAGATATCATATTGGCTTGAGAACCGATGTCAAACAAAATATCTACTTTGACATGGTTGGTTACCACCCTTATGTGAAATAGTTCACTCCTCTTTCTTGCAAAAATAATTGACGAAATAGAAGGAAGAGAACCAACATGTGAATATGATATACCTTTCAAAACCATTGTTGCAATTTTTGCCTCATCATCACAGTCTAATCCTAGATCCTGCTAGATTGTTGATGCCACCTTTTGCTTGTATTTCTTAACTCAAAGCCATTTAGGCCTTAAATATGGACGTAGCTTCCAACAATGATCATCATTGTGTTCCTTTTTATTTAAATGGGTACAAAAACATATCCCACAATTATATATATTAACACATTTAAAAAATATAATTAGAGTTCAAATATTTGAATCTCGCTTCATAAATGAATGAAAATGGTTTGGGGATTGTCTTCCTTCCTGATTAAGGCCTCTTAGTAATATATGCTTGCAACAATTACAACCATTATTTAATTTAGAAAAATAAAAAAGTGTAAAATCAATTTCACTCATATGCTTCATAATATTTTGATCAAATAATTTGTTTCATCATGAGTATTGGAGGCGATGGAGAAAATTTCACTTCCTAGCTTTGACATGGATTACTTGACTAGACAACCTACTTTAAGGAAATGATGGGGGTTGGGGAGGATGTATTTACAAAAATAGTAGATGTAACCACCATAAATCTAGCTATAGTAAATGAAATTCTTGTTGTTGCATCAATGGATTAATTGATAGGAGGTGGGGCTCTTAGTTGGACAACCTACTCTAAGCCAATAATGGGAGCTAGGGATGATGTAGTTGTAACAATTTTGGATGCAACCACTATAAGTATAGCTACAGTAAATTCAATACTAGTTATTACAACAACAAATGAAATCATAGGAGAGGTCGGACAATTGAGTGGTATACAATGAATGGATGTAAGCATAGTGGAAGGATAAATAGTTTGGGTGAAGGATCGCATTGGTTGGGTATGGAAGGGGGAAGGACAAGAAATTATGGCACCTCCATAAAAAAATTTAATATGTTGGATTAGTATGAAAAAATCAAATTTAACTAATTTAAGATGATGAATCTCACATTATAAGAAGATATGGTATAACATATGATACTTGGTTGGGGGGTTATTTGCTAATCGTAGGTGGAGATGGATACGTAAAAACTTCAATTGATAGTTGTTAAAACATAATAAAATTAAGATTGATTTCTTGCAAATAACTTGGACATTTTCAAAACAACAAAATTTTAAATCGCACTAAGTTATCATTGAAGTAGAAAAGTATAAATTTGTTTAAATGCCTATGTATGGGGGTTTGCAATGTTAAATGTTCCATCCATGGCTACATCGATTTTAGGATAAATAAATTATTCCCACCTCAATGGCTTTGTATCATCTTGTAGCATTTGTACATGCCAAAAAAAGGACTCAAAAAGAATTAATCTTAATTTATGTTTATTGAATATTTTTCAATTGTGAAACCAAATATATAACCAATGATTTAGAATTAATTAAAAATTTTACTAACCTGATCCATAAATATCTCGTGGATAGGATCCTCCATTGGTCCATGTCAAGTATTCCCACAATTAGAGCATAGATGTGGTGCTACTCGATTCAAACCAAAAACACCAACTTTCGTACATGGAGTCGATGGTTTATAATCAGTGTGGCCCAAAGGCACACATATGAAGGCCTAAGAAACTCCTCTGATGGATATCATTTGGAGGCTACCACAAACGAACAGTGATATACTAGACTACAAATGAGATGTGTTATCACATTTCCAGTGGAAACAATGAAATTTGAAAGCCAAGGTTCATATGGTGGGGGCAGGGGTGGGATTACACCTCGGAGAGAGTGAACCTCTCAATGAATTATGCCTAGCATTTATTCAATCTTGAGAAGAGCCAAAACCAAGCCCCTAGAGCTCACTGGTGTCAACATAGCTAATGTGGAGACCAACTATGAACTAAACCCAAAATATATGAAGGAAATATAATGTCACTTTCTTATTATTACAAGGAATTTTATCAAAAACCATAAACCAATGACTCATCCAATTCATTTTCCATGGATAAAATATGCACCAATCCATTCAAAGATGTATTTACCTCTAATAAGGGGGTTTGTTGGTTCTTATGCCAATAAGTAACCCCACAATCATTTGTTTGGCGATATTCAAATATTAAACTTGCTTTTTATTGATACCAATGGAGTAGAATTCTCTCGTCATGTCTCTATATTCACTGATATTTGTCAATTGACCATGGGGATGATTAATGGAAGAAAAATTGTTATTAAGGGATGTTGCTAATGAGAATCATGATGATTTCCTTGCGTTTATAAGCTCTTAAATCCATATTTTTAACTAATTCAAATCTTGTGTAATTTATATTTGTGGGTTGGGATTTGAATATCAGTTAATGTTTTCTTGGGGCTCTTCTTTAGGGTTTCTTTGTTGATTTGGATCAGGGTTTTTAGCCATGGTAATTGTGTTTAATAAATCTGCAATTGAAAAAAATCCTTTAAAACTTTCAATTTTTTATTTCATTAAAAAAATAAAAGACTTACCTCTACCTAGTGAACCATTAGAGCCTTGAAACTCTACCTAAAGTGTGCACACATTTATTTTGAATTGGAAATCAGTTGTTGGATGGTATATTTATAGTGCGGGGAAATAAGGATACCCCATGGGCTTGGGTTTTCTTGCTCTTTATGGACAAAGAAACATGCATGCATTATTTTTTTAAAGCATGTATGCATTAAAATAATGCAAACACACTTTTATAAAAATAATGCATGTGTATTTCTTGGCCACATCAAAATCTAAGTGTGGAGGTTTGGAAATTATTCAACCTAAAGAAATAGGAATGTTCTTACACATTTGAGAAAGCATGCACATTCCTAAAAAAAATCAATAATGTTCTCCTATTTCACCAAAATTAGGTACCATATCCATGTGACCACCCTCTAATCAACAACCATGAGGAACACATTAATGCATATCAATTTGAGAGTCATGCGAAGAAAAAATATCCTATTGAAGATATTACTCTTTCCCTACAGACATCAATAAGGTCACCTTTTTTCCTTTCAAATTTCTTGAGTTACACGATACATTTTTTTAAAATATATAAAATAGATGATCATATGGAATAAAAATTGAGAATTGAGGATATTAATGATTTCATATGTATTGGAAGATGTAAATGGGATATGATTTATTTTTATTTTTATGGAAACTATGTTTATGATACTAATGATCATGCTAGAGAAATATTAGGATAGTTTTTTTTTACAAGGAAAATATTGGAAAGCTCTCATAACCACTTTCATCCCTATATATGTAATGATGATTATGAATCACATGAGGAAATTATGACCATAGATTTTCTTCAATCAAGATTACCTCCTCCTTGTGATTATTTTTAGTCATCCCTTTACTTAATTATAGATAATTATCCATATGAAAGGTCAACATACAAATATATGTTTGAGTCTAATATTTGTGAAGCTAAAAAATTGTTCAAAGTAAAACTTTACAATCATATCCTGTTGCTTATTGTCCTCAAATTGTCACTAAAGACACGAATAAGAATTACATGTTTGGTATGAATATAGCTATGGAATAGAAGTATTTTCAATTAGTGGCTTGTTTTTGTTTGTTTGTCAAGTTGCATGTGATCCTCCAGGCTTGACCTGTGGCTTGAGGAGCCACGACCCAGGGGCATATAAGCCATCAAAGTCACAAGGGGATCACACCCGGCCTGGGCCACACTAGTCCTTTTATTGATTGGAGTTTTTAGCATGTATCCTCCCCCTAGCACAGGGCACAACTGTTTTACGGAAATCAAACCTACGGATAAGTATGTTTTCCTTAAGTGTGGTGGTAGCACTTAGAACAACAGAAAGAAATATATTTTACCTTTTCCTTAAAATAAATACATAAGGGAATAAAAGCTACTTTTAGTATGTTCACTTTTCCTCGCCTCCCTTCGTCGCTTCCGTCACTCTCAATCGAACTGAACTTGCTTGATTGGTACCTACAATGGAAAACAGAAGACAGAAAATGACATAAAGGAAAATGATCTATTCATGTTAAACAAATTGAATCGATTGCATTTGTAAATACACACATAACATCATTGACACATGCTAGGAAAGGAACAAATGTCTTTATTATGAAGTAAAAGGAAAAGTACAACTAGTTGATTGATTCGATGTCACTCACTCCAGCTTCAGTCCCATCCTCATCACACCAACATCATCACTCCAATAGCATAACATTACATGCAGATAACACCTCCAATGGTTTTTATCTCACCAGCATAACTCGACTTAATACAAATTATTTCTCCCTTGTGCGCCATGATCAGTGCTCTATTTACAAGTAGATGAAGGTAGTTTGACATAAATGAATCATTCAATGAATTTTCCAAAAATGGATGAAGAGGTTTCATTTTTCATGGGAATATGAAGATAAGAGGTCTAATGGCTCCATGGTTTCCATGTTCAAAGCTATCAGATGAGGTGAAAGCTGGAACAACTCCTAGAAGCCACTAAAGGTTGGGAATATTCCCATAATCCAATGAACAATTCGCTCCCAGTCGACCAATGCACTCTAAAGTGGGACTAGATCCTCTGCAACGCATCCTTTCATGGGAGTAGATGCTATGCAAAGTAGTTACTACAGTCTAGAAGTGCGTTGATGGCTCAATGAGGCACTTCAATTGGCATCTAAGCAGTGAAACTTTCATGAAGGAAAAACAATCAGTGAGATGACTTGTTTAGGGCATGTAGCAACTAATTTAGAGTATGATAGACCGTAATGGATATTGATTTGTGTTTTGGGATGATGCCCAAATTGACCTGTAACAACAACCACCCCCCATGAGGTTTGATCTTGGGTCGCCTTGCTAACGAGGCCCATCCTCAACCAGTTGTGCTAGTGGGACTTGAATCAATTAGTGACATGTTGCAAAGATTTCAAAATATTAAAAAAAATATGTAAGAAACCCTAAAATTTAAGCAATTTTTTGTGAGGCTGTAAATTAATTTCCTTTTTCATATCCATGCTTGTTGAGAAACCTTGAATTTCTTTATCCGTGCTGAATATTTTGGGGATGATGTTGAAAAAAATTAAAGAGATAATTTCTTAAATAATATGCTAGGTTTACATTGTGAAAGGCTTGTTAAGAGCAAGAATGAGCTAACATTGCTTTATTTTAACCTTACTATAGCTAATGCTTATGAATTTCACCCTATCGTTGGTCATCATGTGATATTGATTTTATAATCACCTTATTTATGGCATACCTTTATTTGGTTTCATATACACAAAAATAGAATTCATGGTTTTGATATGATCTATGTTGCATTTTTTTTTTTTGACAAAGTCAGTTGTTGATTATATTGAAAAAAAAGAAGGGAGCAGGAGCTCCATTACATCTGAGTTGTAGAAAGAGATACAAAGGAGGGGTATCATGCCAAAAACCCAACCTCCTAGATAATGTCTACTGCTACTATATTTAATACTTGAATGTTTATAGATCCTGACAAACTGGAGGAACATAACAGTGAATTTAAAATACATAAGACATAATAGAGAAGTTGTCCATGAACCTGCAAAAGAAATGAATAAGAAATAGTCCTTTGGTTTTGGTTCCCATTGGAGTTATCCAGAGTTCCAAGATTGTTTTCTGAGTTAGTGTTGAGAGCATTTTTGGAGCTTGAACTTGGTGTTGCTATTTTTTCCATCATGTAGCGAAGGATTTTCAAGGCTTCTTCAATATGAGTGCAGCGGTTGCTGACTATTCTCAACTGTAATGTAAGGGATTGATCTTGATAATGGAGGAAATTTATGTCCAAGACATGCTTCTCCTATGAGATCTTGAGTTGTGCCCTTAATCGCTCCAATTCTTCTTGCATGTCAGAGCAAAGAAGAAAATCCTCAATTTTCATGTTGGCTAGAGGGAGAGAAGACTGCAAGATAGCTACAACAGAAGTAGCAATGGGAGGGAAGGATATGAGGAAGGTCAAAAGAGAAGAAGTGCATAAAATATCAGCACTGAGATCCTGCAGATGCTAGAAAGGCCCAAGAAATTCGCTACAAGAGTATAAAAACACTATGCTAATGAGAGACACAGGAACATCGATAATGAAGGGGAGAGAGTGCAGAGAAGGGTTGGCTCGTAAGGAGCAGCACCAAGACACTGCGCTGAATAAATAAAAAGGGAGGGTGATTGATATAGAGGGGCGGGGATAGGGATTAATAGAGGTGGGGAAGGAGGGGTGCGTGCGAGGGGAAGAGGGGATTAGGAGAGGAGTGGGAGACAGGGTCAAGGGATAGGAGAGGGGGAAGGGACGGACATGACAGGGAATCGGGAATAAAATCGAGAAGGAAAAAAAAATGGAGTAGACCATCATGACATGGGTGAAAAAGGTAAATATCAAGGGATCATAGGGATAAATTGATAGATACCTTGAGAGAAGAGAAGACTAGAGGGTTTGGAATAGGCTGAGCTGGCTAGAGAATCAGCTTTTTTATTATTTACTCTAAGAATGTGATAGAAGGCTATATCCCCAATGTTCTAAGCCAGAATTCGGTTTCAGGTTACGAGTTTATTAAGTGTAATGTTGGGAGTCATTGAGGCATTCAACATCATTCAGATAACTATAGAGAAATCTCTGAACACCAAAACTTTTTATTTTGAGCTTCTTGATTAATTGGGGACCTTGCATTAGGGAATATGCTTCCACCTTGTTGTTTGACATCAAGCCCAAGCACCATTCAAAATAATCAATATGATCGCCATGTTCATCCATAATGAGGCCACCCACTCCAGCTACCCCAGGATTTGACTTTCATGCACCGTCAAAGAAGAGCTTGGGCTGGTGGATATGATTGATCCATTCAAAGAATTCATTCTCTTTGAGTCTTACGTTCCATTTCTCTTTATGGTTGGGTTACCTTGCAGAAGGCCTTTGATATCTAGGGAGGTGGTCGAGCACACATATGAAAATTTGTCTTTCCTCAACTTGCATATAATTTACATTGAAATATATGTTTTTCTTAGCAGGGATGGTCTCAACAGTTAGACTCCAAGTATTACTCTGCATCTTTCTCACACAAGGTTTTTGATCATGAAATATGACTTTGTTTCTCATAAGCCATATATTGCAAATGAAGACATACGGTAGAGTGTCCCAAATTATTTTGACTAGGATTTTTTTCTTTTTTGCGTAGGGATATTTCTTTTTCCACAAATCTATGGAATCTAAAATAGAGAAATTTGTTTCGATCTCTATAATGAGAGGGGAAGTGATGAATTTCTAACAGTTTTGAGCAAAGGAACAAGCAACAAAAAGGAGTTGTAAATATTCCTCAGCAACATTACAAAGGGGAAATCTAGAGGCCCCCTGGATGCCTTTCTTTTTCAAATTATCAGTTGTCGGGATCTTCCCCTTTGATAAGGCCCAAATGAAATTTTTTATTTTTGGGAGTGCTTCTAATTTCCATACCTGCTTCTAGACATCCCATGGTGGAGAGAAGGAGAAATCACCATGAAGGATCTCATATCCCACTTTGATGGAGTAAGGAGACCCAGTCGGATCCCATTTGAAACTATATTCTTCTCCCATTTCCAAAGGGGTAATTGCCATTGAGCATACTCATGAGCTTTAAGATGTCGTTATGGAGATAAGGAGGGGGGTTTGGGAGCATCCAATCATCCTAAAGATGATTGGTTCTTTCCAATGAGAAATTTTATTTAATGTGTTGATGCCAAGCCCCCGGAGGTAGTGTTGGATGCATAGGAAACTCAGGTCATTTGCGAGGGAAGGCTTACCCATGATCTTATCTTTCCATATGTAAATGCTAAGGCCCCCATGGGGAAATTTGGAAATGTGATCGCGGAGGAAGGCTATAGCTTTCTTATAGAGGGACCAAATGCAAGAGCATGGTCTGTTTGGAATAGATTAATCCAGTAAGCATTGTCTTGAGGCAGAGAGATATTTCCACTCCAAGACTTGTTTCCACCATGAAAATTGACCTATAATTAGCCTCCAAACTATTTTACCTCCAAAGGCTAGATTCAGTAATTGAGGAATGTGAATGGAAAGGCCTCCATTCTCATGCATGTTAGTAACATGTCTCCATTTTACCAGATTGAACTTCCTTTTGCCTAGCGTGCCTCTAGTATTAGCTACATTTTGTTGTGAATATTAATTGGCGCTTGTAGCATGGAGAATTGGTATAGAGGTAATGCTGAAATATCATTTTTTATTAGGACTAAGCGCCCAACCATATTGAACCAAGTGGCTCCCCATTGAAGAATTTTCCTCTTCATCTTCTCAAGGGTGATGTTCCACACCTCATTACTTAGAGGTCCATAGCTTACTGGCATCCCAAGATAGTTGAAGTATTTCCAGTTCCATTTATATTGGACCCCAAAAATTTAAGGAATGCTATGAATGGTGTTCTGAGTTGCATTCCAACCATAAATACAACTGTCAAGGGAATTGATTTTTCCTCTGGAATATTGCATAAATCTGTCGAGAAGGCTTTTAAATCTTTTGGAAACTATGCAAAAAGCTCCTCCCATCAATAAGGTATCATCAAAAAATTGTGAATGATTCATGTTCGTGGTCCCATTGCAAATTTTTATGCCTATAATTAATCTCGTTATGCGATTGAAATCCAGAGCTCTGCTGAAGGGTTCAACCATGAGGATGAAGAGGAACGGGGAAAGAGGGCATCCTTGCCTAAGGCCTCTAGAGTCTAGAATATTGGAGAAAAGGACTTGGTCTCCCATTGACCAAAGGGGAAATCCAGGGGTGAGAGATGCAAGCTTGAATAAGAGAGATGAGTTCTTAATTGAAACCCATTTTTCGTAGGACAGAATAGAGGAAAGAGTGCCTTACTCTGTCAAAGGCATTGGCAAGGTCCAAATTTAACACAAACCCCTTTTCCATTCTTCTCATACTAGAATGAATAACTTCTTGTACCAACAATATGGAATCAGAGATTTTCCGACTGGCTAAGAGGCCTCCCTGATTTTCGGAGATAAGGTTGGGGAGAAAAGATTTGATGCAGGTAGCAAGGATTTTTGTGATGATTTTGTAAGAGGAATTTCATAAGGATATTGGATGGAATCTAGAGAAGGAAGAAGGATGACCTTCTTTAGGTATCAGGGCTAGATAGGTCAAGTTGGTGAATCCACCTATCGGTTTTTTCCTTTGGCTCCAATGTATCATTTTGATGAGATATTTCTTGATTACCTTCCAAAAGGTCCAATAGAAACTAATAGAAAATCCATCAATCCCTAGAGCTTTGTCTGGTTGAAGAGTCAAGATTTCCTTAATAATGTCATATTCACCAATATCTCTATTTAAGGAAGCATTGATTTCTTCGCTGATCATGATTAGAGTGTGCCTCAATAGATATTCATAATCCTCTAGCCCCATATTTTCTATTAAGAGGCTTTTATAATGCTGATGCACTACCAATTTGATCTCAACTTGATCATTTGAAATGTTTCCCTCATCGTCTTTTATAACTGAGATAGTGTTTTTATAGGTTCTAATTTTTTGTTGGTTATGGAAAAATGTGGTGTTCTTGTCCCCAGCCTGGAGCCAAAGACTCCTGGACTTAATCCTCCATTTTTCTTCCTCCTTTCTGTTCGAGTTGTACATTTCCCAATACAATTCCCGCTCTTGATATTGTTTTTCCTTGGTAATACCTTTGTCCTCAATTTCATTTTGAGTTTCCTTTAACCTTTTCTTTATATCCTGCTTAACTAGTTCTGGTTCTCTGTAACGCTCTTTGGCCCAATTTCGAAGAGCTATGTGGACGAGTTTTAATTTTGTCTCCCATTTGAACAAGGGAGACCCTTCTACCTATGTGCGCCATGTGCTTTTGACAATTTCTCTTGCCTCCTGGAAGTCACACCATAGCGGGTTAGAAAGGTAACGACCCAAAATTTAATTGTGTGCCTAGGAACAGAGAAACAGGGTAATGATCTGAGGCCGAATACGGTAGAATAGAGGAGGTGGCAACGTTTAGGAGGGAGATGAGAGAGACCGCCACGAGAAAGTGATCCAGTCGCTCCATGATATTACCTGGGCCAAGCCTACGATTGTTCCAGGTGTAGCTACGATTCCTTGGTATGATGTCCACCAGATCATGATCTCTCATAATGCATTCCAACTGTTCTCTTGAGGGATCATGAGAAAAAATTCCCCCTCTTTTCTCCTTTGGGTGTAGAACTAGGTTTAGATCGCCTCTAATAATAGTGTGTTGATGCTCTCTCCAGAGTGATATGGAATGGGATGTTGTTGCATTAATTGTATAGAAAATATTACAATACATTATGTGCCATGCATATTAATTTTCCACATTTTTTTTATTTTTATAATATCAATTTCATTACATAGATATTTACTTCTTTCTTTTCCACAATTTTAAGTTCTTTCTTTTTCTGGTTTTCAATTTAATATTTTTTTACATTTTTGAGATGCAATAATAACTATTTATTTTTATTATTAAAAATAATTTGTATATAATTTTCAATTTCAAATTATAATTTCTATTATTTAAATTTATAATTTTAAAATATATAAATTATTTTAAAAATTAAAAATAAATAGATATTCCAATTATCCTATATATTTATATCTTTAAACATATTTATTTTAGAATTTACTTTTAAAATTTTATTTTAATTACCAATAATTATTAGGTGGAAGGTAGATATTTATCCCTAATAGAATATTTTTTAATATTCTTAATAATATACACAAATAAAAGGTTTATATTTATCTCCGATATGTTAATGTCTTTTTTTATCTTTTTAATTAAATTCATTAATTTAAAACATGTGATGTTGTCCAACTATTAAATGAAGAAATTTTGTCTTTACAGATTTCTTAGTCCAATCCCAAAAAAAACCATGTATAAGACCATATACAATTAATAACTACTCCTTATCAAAATACAAATTAAAACTTAGTCATAAAGATGTGGTCCAACTATTAAATGAAGAAGTTAAGTATCCACAGATTTTTTAATCCAATCCCAAACAAAACCATGTATAAGACCATATATACTAGAGAACTACTCATCAATTTTTTTTTTTATAAGTTTGGTAGAATATTGATTTGAGAAAGAGAAAAGAGAATTGAATCTGTGATGAGTGTCATAACAGCTGGGCTCAACAGCATGCTTCATCACTGTTTAACCAAGACCCCACCCACCCTTATCAAAATTTCTTTCGAAAAAACAAAAACACAAAGTGAAAACGATTCTAAAAAGATTGCCATTAATCGCAGCAATGAAACCTCGTCCGCTTTGATGACATTGAAGACAAAATCCGCAGTGAGCAACGTATTGGTAGTCTGGTGGAAGTTTATCGCCTACCGGGACACCCTCTGTCATTCCATTCATTTAATCCAAATAAACATCTTAGTTTAAGAATATGTAAAAATCTAAAAATAAAAGTCCCGTTTGAATGCAGCCACACATAAATGAATCCCTATTGTTTCTAATCCTTATTCTTACTAGTATTGGCAACACCAGCATTCATCATGAACACCAGCAAAATAAATCCTAAAAAATATTAGTAGATTGTTAGAGATTTTTCTTTTTTTTCAGAAAGAAAAAAACGTTGTTTTATATTATGGAAAATAAAAATAGTACATAATACAAGATAAGAAGTGAAGGGAGTGTCACTTCCAAATTATGCAACATTGCTCCTAAAACCAAAAATATTGCGATCTGGCAAAGCATACCCATCACATGAGACTCATAATCCAGCAAGGAGTCGATGATAATGTCTAAAAAATCCTCCAAATGCCACTTGGAAATGTAGCATGGAGAGAAAAGAAACATATACATATCATGGGGACAGTCCCACACCGTAGAAGTGAACCCATATCCACCAAATCGCAGAGGTGGAGGATCAGACAAATCTGAAGATATGAACCCACAGCATTCGCGACAACAAGAACCACTTCTTCGATAAGCCAAAACGTCTCACGGCATTACCGTAGCAGCATATGAATAGGGGCATATAGATGAGATTGTTAGAGATTTTTCAAACTATTGAAATCGATTTAACAGAGAAAAAAAAAAATTTGTGTAAATTACACTATCAAATAATTTACACTTTCAAACGATCTTGTTAGAAATTATATTACGAGATTCCAATCAAAAAATTGTAACTATTAGCTAGAATACGAAATAATTTACACTTTTACCTGTTTGAAGTATATGCAAATCCCACTAATATTAAGAGTCGTTGACTAAAACAAACTTTTGAAGTGAAATTCGTCCTCTCCGAAAGAAGATATTTCATAGTCAAGGGTAGCTTTGACTTTTCATAGAATGCCAATAAAAGACAAGTCTATTGACGAGGAGGTAGTTAAAAATGGTTGAAATTTGGGTAAAAAAAAATTTCAAAAAATTTAGCAGTAGCAGTGTTTAATTCATGTTTTTGATGGTGGAAATAGATTCAACACCATCAAAAACTTCTGCTCCACCTAAAATCTTGAAATTTGACAGCTATACCTTGGATTTGATTCATGTTTTTTATGGTGGAAATAGATTCAACACCATCAAAAATCTCCGCCCCACCTAAAATCTTGAAATTTGACAGCTATACCTTGGATTTGATTCATGTTTTTTTATGGTGGAAATAGATTCAACACCATCAAAAACCTCTGCCACACCTAATCTCGAAATTTGACAGCTATACCCTAGATTTACAAAAATTCCTGCAAAATTTTATTAAAATATTGCCATAATTTGACAGCTATACTCTAGATTTTAAAAATTCCTGCAAAATTTTATTAAAATATTGCCAAAATTTCTATAATTTTCAGAGAAAAAAAACTCAGAATAAACTACTAGGCCAATACACCCTATGCTTTTGCCTTTATTGTTGTGCAACCTTTATTTTTTTTTAATTTAAAAGTATTATATAATTGAATAAATTTTTAGTGCAGTGTGTTGAGATCAAATTTTTTTATCATAAGAAATTGATAATATTTATTATAATTTAGTGGAGAAATGAGAATAAAGATAATATTAATAATTGTGATATTGATAGGTATGTTTATTTTGAAATAGACTTATTTTAATTATCTAATTATTATGTAGATGGTATATTTTAGAATATTTTTTTAGTCATATACACAAATCAAAAGCTGAAATTTATTTTCAAAGTAGTTATCCTTTTTTGTCTTTTTAATTAAATTTATTAATTAAAAATAATGTTATATGAAAAAGTGTCTACATGGTCTTGGATAGACCATGCTCTGTAACACATTCCTTGATGTGAATTCACTGGTTCAATTTCTTGCCCCTATTGGGGTGATATATTGGCCATGATAAAGATGTAGTCGTACCAAACTTACAAAAAAATGTCATATGAACAAATATCACATGAAATGAGTTTATTTATTATTTTTGGGGCGTGAATTATCGATAAACAAGGGTACCGGTCCATGGTTTCATAACAAAGCTTATTTATAGATTAATAATATCGATGATAAAATGATGGTGAATCTCCATGGTTAAGAATCTTGTTACATGTTTTTGGGTACAGAGGCTCTATCCCTTAGTATGTATGAGATGATATAATGTTTAACATTTGACTCGATCAAAATAAAATAAAATAAAACTAAATTAATATATATATGTATATATATATAAAGTTCTAAGAGGGATCAAATCTCTTGAAACGCCAATATCTTTTACAGTGAAAAGAGATTTAATCCTTCGCCACACTTGGTAGATCTGGAGTTAAGATGGATCTAGGTTGGTTTTAAAATGTGTATATGTTTAACTTATATATTAATTGTTTTTATCATTTATAATAATAATGATTGTTATGTTTAGGATGGATAGAGGCCTTCAACCATTGCGACAGCTAGGGTTTTTTCCTAGTCGATGATTTTATGCTTAGTTTGCATGGATATTTTAAAAATCTCTTTTGCAATGGAAATTTCCAGTGATTCAACGAAAATGATAGTTTCTTTGCAGGTATGGTTTTTGATCTAGCAAACTTTTCTTTAGTTCCATACAGTTCCATGTTGAAATTTGGTTCTAGTCTTCTCGTGGTTCAAGAAACCCTTCCCTCAATGTTTAGTGGATGATAAAGCTATCAATTGTGAAAATAAAAATAAAAAAAAGTTTTGGTTTGTAGGTTTAATGGATTTTGGCCACAACTAGTTGATATGCACAAATGGGTCTCTAAGACATGGAAGCCCCTTTTGAAGAATGAATTAAATATTCACCCTTTGTCTTGAGGTTTTCTGTTGTGATTTTTGATAATATAGAGGACAAAAAGGCCATTAGTGAAGTTGAACCATGGTTTTGGGCTAGTGTCGGTCTCTTCATGTAGCGTTGGACTCCCATTTTTTATTGAGTAACGATATCAATCTCTATGGATCCAATTTATGTAAGGCTTCCAAACCTCTCCTTGCAATTTTGGAATCTTCCATTGTTTTCCTCTATTGCGAATGTGTTGGGAAAGTTCTATTACTATTTTCTTGAAACTGAAAAAAATTTCAAGAATACTTATGCCCAATATGTCTGGAGATGGACTTCTACAAGGGTTTTCCTAGAGAAATTAATTATACAACTCCAAACTATCTTGGGTCCAAATGCTCGACTATGAGAACATTTATTTCTAGCGTAGAGCATGTTATGAAATGGGGCGTGTAATTAAAAATTTCCCCAAGAATTTACAGAACAACAAAGACCGAAAAATTATCGAAAGCCAAAATTGTGGGAAGGAGCTCAGGGTATTCACTATATAGTCTTTAAAGAGGAAGTGTTTTAGGATAAGAAAGAACCAGAAGACAAGGAGGAAGAAGATATGACCAAATAAATTTCATCAATGACAACATATTCTAAGAAGGAAATAATGAATGCCAATGAGGATCCTCCAGACACAGTAAAAGTAGAAAACCCTCGTGGAAAAGGAATCCTCTCCTGAATCCACAAGGATTCTTACTAGAAAATCATATTCTTAGGAAGATGAGGCATGGATGAGGCAGACGAGGAAGAATCCAATTTCACTTGTTGAAGAATGATACACCAGAAATAGAAGAAAACATAAGTTGGACTCAAGTTGGGAAGAAAGGAAAAGCCATTTCGCCAAGAAAAACAAGAAGTTAGACTAAATAAAAACAAAATTAGTGAATAATGGAATGTAAATGAATCTAGATATTAGGGGTTTTTTGGAGAATTTTTAGTTGGAAAGGGTTTGAAATTTTTGTGTCATGGGGAACTTGTTTGAGGGTTTGGCTTTAGCCCTAGTGCTCAATTTCAAACCTCCAAGGATAATTGGAATATGTAAATTTTTTGGCCTAGTAACCATATTTTCTTATTAATACAAACTCCTACATGTTTCTTAAAAAAAAAAATAGTAATAGTTATATCAAATAAAAAAATTTAACTTAGTTAATTTTTATGTTTATTTTAACTTTAGAAACTTGAGATGTATGATGAAGTGTTTTTATGCTTATTAAGGATTGTTTCCTATTCGATTTACTAGCCATTTAGTTCAGGTGAGAAAACTCCTCATTATTGAAAATAATAATATTACTTGTTATACTTTATAGTCGAGGTTGTAAGGTCAATAGTGGTGGTTTCAGGCACTTGACATTATTGTCTCATAGTATGAAACTCGTGGCATTACATGTAGTTAAATTCATTAAATGGTTTGGGGATTCTCCATTATAATGTGCTAGAGTTGAGTAAGCAAAAGGATCACTTGGTTGGACTGGCTACATTTAAGCCAAAATATAGTAGATATATTATTAGGTTGGTTTTTTCCCAATTGGAGTTTTTCTAAAGTAAGCCACGATCAAATCCTTGAAAAATCCAACATTATTATTCAAGTAAAGGCATTCCACCATGAGAGCATAGACCTATAACGTGTTTATTAATTTTCATGGAAGATGGGCTCCTAACTAATCATAACAATTTCCAGATCGTATTCCAGGACCAATAATATAACCAAGAAAGGATCCAATCTCCCTTATTTTCATTGTTAAGACTACCACCAAAAATCCACGTTCTCTTTATTAAAATTTGGCCTTAATTCCAAACATGAGATTGGATATCAAAATTCGTTGCAATTTAACCACTTATAAAAAATAATTATTTTTCATTAAAAATAAATTTATTTATTTTTATATAATTTAAAATTACAATTAAGCCTTCTATGAACCCCATTTATCTTTAAAACTCCTTATTAAGCCATATATATTGAGTTTCTACATTTTTACTATTATATTGTTACTATATGCTAGAACCTTTCATTGTACCATCACATCGTAATTGTACAATTTCTCTCCCCCACACCCACACATACACTAAAGACGCATAGTTTTAAGATCATAAAATATTGTATTGTACATTTTATTTAATGTAGAAGGAATTTTTCCCCTCAATGTGAATTGTAATTATAGTTTTCTTATCATTTTTAATTCACAAGGTCCATAACATTTAGTATTGGAGCTATGATCCTATATTTTCATTGCTTGAAACAAGTAATCTTGTCATTTTCTCCATAAATTTTCTAGTATGAATCAAATGGTGAAAATTTTGAGAATTTTATGGATAGATATCAACATCTAGATAAAATTTTATTTTATTTATATACTTTTGAAGATATATGTTGTGGAATTTAAGGTTTGTGATTTATCTTGAAATTTGTTTGATATGAGTCATCTCAAAATTTTCATTATAATAATTTTCTTGAGATATTTTAGACTATGAAAATTAGAACAAATAGAGAATACATCCTAAGATACACCAATAAAATAAATTAGATTTTGGTTCGCTATAATTTTAGAGATATACCCCATAGGAGTTAGTGCTTATGAATGGTATTGAATTCAATTTTTGAGTGAAACTGGAAATTTTTCTATAATTCAATATACATAAAGCCTCAAACTATGTAATTTTAAAAATATAGTAAAAATATATCAAGGTGTGTCTGATAAAAAATTCGTATTATAGTTCACTATAATTTAATAGATATACCATGTGGAAGTTAGGGTTTGTGAAAGGTCCTACAATTAATTTAAAAAGAGACATCATGGAATTTTCGATACAATCTTTTTCTTGAGAAACTTTTTTTTTTTTTTCAAAGTAATGAGTACATTCCACTAGGAAAAATTGGTAACTTCGTCAAAATGATTGCCACTATTCTACCTTGTAGAACCAATACTTCATAAATTCCACAAGAGCCAAAATGTCTATGGAGATTTTAACCCATACTACTTGGGACAAAAATCATGAACCATAGCACTTTGATCTAAGTTCCTTCGACATTTTCCTGAGACACTTCATATTGTGAATATTTTAGAGTTTTGAGGAGACATCATGAACTATCTCAAGAAAAAAATGTAAATCATATAATTTTCACGAATTGGACAATGACACACTGTACAAGTTTTCTCTTGTGAAGAGGAAACAAAATAGCAATATTTGGGAAAGTTACAATAAATTTCACTTGGCACATCCAACTTTCGTCAAACATGTGGAATTACAGAAAAAAAATATCAAATAATTACATGGAAAATTTCACATTCAAAAGGGCTTAAATTTCATAGATATATCAAGAAAAAGCTAATCCATTCATATGTTCTCCAACTTAAGGTTTTAAATGTGTGTATCTTGCAAATGAAAGGACCATTGACCAGAAGATCCAATTTTTAAGGTGATTGTAAATTGTGATAAAGAGGAGTACTATTGTTATCTTCTCATATGGCTCCAAAAAAAGTCAATCCAAAATACTGCACCAATGAAACCTCATAAAGACTCATGAAGAAAGTGAATACTTAGAATTTAGGTTCTCTTAATTAGAGAAGAAATTTAATGAATGGATGGTAACATGTTGAAAATGGAGGATTTATCAAGTTATTAAGAAAACATTGAAAGAAAAATGATGTATGAAAAGAAATATAAGTTAAATGAAAATAAGGAAGAAATGCAAAATTTCAAGGAATAAAGACAAAAATCCATAAAATAATTACAAACCAGTCTATTAAAGGACCTCCCTAAAAGTTATACGGAGATCTAAGGAAATCATGAAGATACGGAGAATCGTAGTGTTAATAGTTAATCATGTATGGGGAGCATCTTATCACAATTGGAGAGAAAAAATGTTAAATAATAGAAATATAATCATGACTTTTCAATATGATATCCTCAACATGAAGGCTTCAAGTCAACACCAAGGAATTACTACATTCTAAAGATCAATATGAGGAATTTTGGTGGTAACTATCATATAACATGGATATTCCAAATGGAGCAATACTTTGATCTACACTAAATACAAAAATCGATAAAATAATTACAAACCATTCTATTAAAGGACCTCCCTGAAATGTATATGGAGATCCAAGGAAATCGTGACCATAAGAAGCACGGTTTTGATACTCAATCACATATGGGGAGTATCTTATCACATATGGAGAGAAAAAATATTGAATCATAGAACTATAATCATGAATTTTCAATACAAAATACACATCATCAAGGCTTCAAGTCAACACCAAGGAATTAGTACATTATGAAGATCAATATGAGGAACTTTGATGGTAACTATACTATACCAAGGATATTGCAAATGGAGTAATACTTTAATCTACACCAAGTGGAAGCTTTACAAAAAGTAAATATTGCATCAATGTTTTTAGAAAAAGATCAACCTGTATGGTTTCAATGGATTTGTGAAAGGAAAATTATTTATGTGCTATCTTGGTCCATTTTCACATGGGAGTTGATAGCATATTATAATATATTAATATCAATGCATTCTTTAGTCAATTGGTAAATCTTTGACAAAAAAGTCCAATTATAAAGAACATTGGTCAATTCCAAATGTTGAGTCTCGAGGCAAAGCACATTTCAAAGGATAATATGTTAGACCTATGGGAAATTTAATGGAAATCATCCAAAATGACGTGAATTTATTTGAACCTAAATCCCTAGAGTATGCTTATAGTCTAATAAGGAAAATTGAAATTAAAAATGTGGCTACTAAAAAATTGGTCACTAATAACTATAAAGAAAACCATGCTCCTCGTTCTAAATTGACAGGGTTGACACCTCAAAAAATGAATAAAAGTAGAGAAAAGGGACTACGTTTCAACTATGACATAAAGTACAATAAAGGGCATAAATTTGGTTAGAATAAATTATTCTACATAGAATGTGAAGATCAAGAAGATCAAGAAGTGGAATCGTGACAAGATCTATAGATAGAAGAGACTACTCCAACAATATCTTGTCTGGAATTCATTGATCTCAATATTCCACAAAACCTTAAGATAGAAGGATATATCAAAATTAAAAGGTAAAAATATGGATTGATCCATGTAGTACATATAACTTGATCAAGTACAAATTGGAAAATTTTCTCAATTGTTTGTATTTCTAGAACTATAATTTTAAGTAATGATTGCATATAGGGGAGTTTTTATTGCATAGTCTCATGATTGCAATATAAATAAGTGTTGTTGATGTTTTATTTGGGTTCTAATTGTTACAATCATTAGGAACAGTTGCCCTTAATTTCAAGGTCTTTTCATAAACGTTTACTAAGAAGGAAAATAAATTGAGATTAAAGGTATCCAAGGGAAACTCTATAAATTGATAAGCTTTGATAGCATGAAAACATTTCTAAAAATGGGATACCATGGTGTAATTTCACAATTATGTTGATTAGATGTTCAAACATCTATATACTCTTCTTTAGTGGATCTGCTAAAAGTTATCAACAATCATCCCAAGGCATTTGGAGAGATTTCTAAGACTCTTCCACCTACTCAATGTCATTACCATGATATTAATTTTAAACATGGAGATACACCACCTAATATTAGGCCTTACAGGTTTGCGTATACATAAAAGAGTGAGATTTAGCATATGGTTCAAAAATGTGAGAATTTGGAAATTTTTAACCTAGCCAAAGTTTTTTCTCTTCACTAGTGGTGGTGGTTATCAAAATTATGGTTGATGGTGCACATGTCCAAATTATAGAAAACTAAAAAAAAATGACAATCAAATATAATTTTCCTATTCCTATCATTGGTGAATTCTATATTAATTGCATGGAGCATTTTTCTTTACTAAATTGGATCTTTCAAATCAGAATGAGGCGCAAATAAATTCCAAAAACAACCTTTGGAACACATGAATGTCATCATAAGTTTTTAGTTATGTTGTCTGGACTTATTAATGCACCTTTAAAATTTCAAACATTTCAAAGCTTGATGAATTCTATTTTCAAACCCTTCCTAAGAAAATTTGTATTAGTATTTTTTGATGGCATACTAGTCTACAAACAATCTTGGGAATATCATGTACAACATGTTGATAGGGTCTTAACACTATTGAAAGAACAAAAACTATACATAAATCCTTCCGAGTGTTCCTTTGTGGTTTAAGAAGTGGAATATCTAGGTCATATTATACCTCATCAAGGTCTCAAAGTACACCATAAAAAAATCAAAGTAATGAGCTGATGGATAATCCCAAAGAATTTGAAGAAAATCATAGGGTTCTTAGGATTAATAAGAAATTACCAAAAGTTTGTAAATAATTATGGCCAAATAGCAGCACCTCTAACAAAATTACTGAAGAATAAATTATTTTCTTCGACTGAAGAAATGCAAAAATCCATAAAATAATTACAAACCATTCTATTAAAGGACCTCCCTAAAAGGTATATGGAGATCCAAGGAAATCATGAACATAAGGATAATCATGGTGTTAATACTTAATCACGTACGGGGAGCATCTTATCACAATTTCATAGCAAAAATGTTAAATAATAGAAATATAATCATGAATTTTCAATAAGATATCCTCATCATGAAGGCTTCAAGTCAAAACCAAGGAATTACAACATTCAAAAGATCAATATGAGGAATTTTGATGGTAACTATCCTATAACATGGATATTCCAAATGGAGCAATACTTTGATCTACACTAGATACAAAAATCCATAAAATAATTACAAACCATTCTATTAAAGGACCTCCCTAAAATGCATATGGAGATCCAAGGAAATCATGAACACAAGAAGAAGCATGGTGTTGAGATTCAATCACATATGCCAGAGTATCTTATCACATATGGAGAGCACAAATATTGAATCATAGAATTATAATAATGCATTTTCAATACACAATACACATCATCAAGGTTTCAAGTCAACACCAAGGAATTAGTACATTACGAAGATAAATATGAGGAACTATGATGGTAAATATCCTATACCATGGACATACCAAATGGAGTAATAATTTAATCTACACCAAGTGGAAGTTTTACAAAAAGTAAATATTGCATCAATGTTTTTACATAAATATCAGCATGTATAGTATCAATGGATTTGTGAAAGGAAAATTGTTTATGTGGTAACTTGGTCCATTTTTACATGGGAGTTGATAGCATATTATAATATATTAATATCAATGCATTATTTAGTCAATTGGTAAATATTTAACAAAAAAGTCCAATTATAAAGAACATTGGTCAATTCCAAAAGTTGAGTCTCGAGGTAAAGCACATTTCAGAGGATAATATGTTAGACCTATGGGAAATTTAAAGGAAATCACCCTAAATTAGGTGCATCTGTTTGAACCTAAATCCCTAGAGTCTGCTTATAGTCTAATAAGGAAAATTGAAAGTAAAAATATGGATACTAAAAAATTGGTCACTAATAACTATAAAGAAAACCATGCTCCTTGTTCTTAACTGACAGGGTTGGCACCTCAACAAATGAATAAAATTAGAGAAAAAGGACTATGTTTCAACTATGACATCAAGTACAATAAAGGGCATAAATGTGGTGAGAATATATTATTCTACATTTAATGTGAAGATCAAGAAGATCAAGAAGTGGATTCGTGAAAATATCTATAGATAGATGAGACTACTCCAAAAATATCTTGTATGGAATTCATTGATCTCAATATTCCACAAAAACTTAAGATAGAATGATATATCAAAAAGTAAAAGGTAACAATATTGATTGATCCATGTAGTACATATAACTTGATCAAGTACAAATTGGAAAATTTTCTCAATTGTTTGTATTTCTAGAAATATAATTTTAAGTAATGATTACATGTAGGGGAGTTTTTATTACATAGTCTCATGATTGCAATATAAATAAGTGGTGTCGATTTTTTATTTGGGTTCTAATTGTTACAATCAATGGAAACAATTGACCTTAATTTCAAGGTATTTTCATAAACATTTACTAACAAGGAAAATAAATTGAGAATAAAGGCATCCCTGGGAAACTCTATAAATTGATAAGCTTTGATAGCATGAAAACATTTATAAAAATGGGATACCATGGTGTAATTTAACAATTGTGTTCATTATATGTTCAAACATATATATATATACTCTACTTTAATGGATCTCCGAAAAGTTATCACCAATCATCCCAAGGCATTTCTAGAGATTTCTAAGACTCTTCCACCTACTCAAGGTCATTACCATGATATTAATTTTAAACATGGAGATACACCACCTAATATTAGGCCTTACATGTTTTCATATACATAAAAAAGTGAGATTTAACATATGGTTCAAAAATGTTAGAATTTGGAAGTGAGATTTAACTTATGATTTCCTTCCATCAACAGTACTTGTGTCATTTGGAAGCAGCATTTTAAGTACCGATTTTAAAGCAGAATTTTAAGTACAAACCTTGAAGAAGCATTTTAGGTATAGATTTTAAATAGTTATTTATTTCATGCTTTCATATTCACAAGTGTAGTTGCAGTTGATTGAGAAGTTTTGCACCCTTTTCCTGCATAGATTATTAATTTGCAGTGTGTTCTCTTGAAATGTCTTGTTTCTTTTCCCACGTGATTTCCTTTCTGCATTAGTTCTAGGGTTTTGATTGGAAAAATCATCGAGGCTGTATTCTGGAATATATTGTGTTATGTCTCTAAGTGTTATGTCCCCCCAGGTTGACAATTTAAATGTGGGTGTAAATATAGCATTTATACCTCCCAACATTTTGGTGCCCTTGTCGGGGAGGCATTGTAGGATAAGGCCTCTGATTTGTTATGATTTTCCTTTTCTTTCACAATTAAATTTTTAGATTAACGGGATTATCCTTGCTTGCTGAAGCATGTTGGAAAATATTACCGAAAGCTCACAAACCAGGTTTTCTTTACTGCAAATGAGTGATTTTCTTTCTTGCAAATGTGTGATTTTCTTTCTTGCAAATGTGCGATTTTCTTTTCTACAAAGTGTGGATTCCTTCATTTACTGCAATTGAAGTTAATTTATTTTTTGCTTTTACCTTCATAGGGCAACTAGAGGACGGAGATGATGGTAAGATGTGAGTGAAGAGCCGCGCATCCGCTTTTTCTTGGGGTCACTCCAAAGTTTGGCTGCCCGTAAACGAAGATTTCAAGTTTGATGCTTTCCATCTAGCAAGAAAATGGTAGGAAGTGTGATGTTATTCCAAGAATTATCTCAAATTCTAGCAGAAGTTGGAGTCTCTACTCCACAAAAATATCATATTTTAGCATCAATCAGGGAATGGTATATTCCTCTGGAAGAGAAGACTCATGAATATCTGGAAGATCTTCCTAAGGAGACCGAGAAGTTTTGGATCATGCATGATGAGGAGAAGCCATTAGAATAAAAACATATATTTGATATGACTTGCACTTTAGAGGATAAACAAAGAAATGTGGAGGATTTTCATGATGCATTGAATGTTACTAATGATTCAAGTGACCAAGAGTATATGGATCCCATAGAATCTTGGTTCCAAATGACTGTCAGTATCCACTCCTCGTTTATCATTCGAAAATTTGTAGCATCACATCAGTTAGTGGAGTTGGTACCTCATGTTCTGGTATTTTCTCCCATATACTTTTCAAATTTGAACATGAGTATAATTATCCTTCTATTGCACACCTGGATGCATTGGAAGTACTCCTATACTTAAACTTAGGAGTCTTATGCTTCTTAGTGTAGGGTAGGGTAGAAGAATAAATGAATAAAGTTGTTATAATGTTATTATGGTTTTGAATTTTAAATCATAGCCATTGAAATTCCTTTTGATCCACATTAGTTTTTAACACACACATTTGTGACAAATATTGTTGAGTACTATTCACTCTAAAAACCTCATGATTTTGCAAAAATAACCATGATTAATCACTCCAATAAGTTGTCATCTAAGATATATATTTTTAGTTTCCCTTAGAAGGTACTATTGGAAAGCCCCTATGGTGGACCACTCTTGTAAAGATCATAATAAGATATTCATGAGAACACTATCATTTTGAACTAAAAATAATCTTTCAATAATTATCTAGGATATCTTCAATAAGTCTTTAGGGTAGAGTAATTAGCCAGCAATAATTAGTCATTAAAGACTTTTCACGCCATCTTGTACTCTCAAGGAGTAGATCTGTCTCCCCACTTATTAAGTAACCACTAAGGTTAATCATAAGAAAGCTTACAAAATATTTAGGGGAGGATAGGAGGTCTCGTGATGAGCCGACCTACCATGATCATGAGACCTAACATGCATGACATTGTTTTTGCTGGTCACCAAGCCAGAGTAATGGCTTTGAGTCTGGGATATATTCAATAATTCTTTAGGGTAGAGGAATTAGTCAGCAATGATTAATCATTAAAAAAAATTCACGCCATCTTATACTCTTAAGGAGTAGATCTATCTCCCCACTTATTAAGCAACCTTTAACGTTAATCATAATCAGATCTTACAAAAGATTTAGGGGAGGATAGGAGGTCTCGTGATGAGCTGACCTATCAAGATCATGAGACCCAACATGCATGACATTTCTATTTCTGGTCACCAAGCCAGAGTAATGGCTTTCAGCCAAAAAGCTGGAAGACAGTAGGTCTCATCACGAGCCGGCCTGTTCATCCATGTTACTTCTTGTGAGTGGCACTGCCATCAACTGGTTACCAAGCCAAGATGATGTCCTTCATTTAAAATTCAAATAAGCTAACTCTGAATCCATATCTAGTAAGTGGGGCACAGACATTTCGTTGGGTCAAAAGACCCCTGTCGAGGTTATGGACACCTGTGGGCAGCGGGGCCATGTCTGTGGTATTAAAGTTAATTTCATATTATGACTTGCTTGGTTATCCTTCTCTTTCCATAAAACTCATCCTTTTCTTGGAAAATGGTTTTAAGATGATTTGAACATAGTCCCTTGAGTTCTACTTTTAAAAAATAAAGAATATTTAATGATGTGGTACCCTTAGTGAAAGTTATTATTTGTACTAAATTAAGAGGAAATGTAGTTTTGATTCTGAATAACAACGAAATTTAGAGTGTTCAATAGATAGGTTGTTGATTGGTCCAGGAAAGTGTCATATTAATCTATTTTTATTTCCCTTTTCTGGTATCATAACTTTAATTTCTATGGTATTTGGAGTGATGAAATACTCAATGATGTTTCTTCACAAGGTGTTGTTTGCAAACAATGTGTATTGATTTTAGTTGCCTCTAAATATGTGTTTCATGACCTAGGTACAAGATTGTTATAGTAGGTGCAGGAATATTGTGGTAGTCTTTTGAAATTGCACTTTTTCAGCAAATTTTGATTTTTATCATAAGACTTTGGGCAGAAAAAAAAAAAAAGGGAATTCATTTGGGACAAGGTAATAGGTATGTGCCATACTATTTTCTCTATCATGTCTACTTTCAGTACCTTATCTTGTTTTATCATTCATACAATCGATACTTTTATTAGAATTGTAACATGGTTTTCGTTGGCATTGTAATAGTTACGTTGCAGGCTAATGAATGCATTGCAATACTAGGCATATTCACCTTTACTCGTTGGAGTTTTTGCTAGCACTCTTAATCTTCAAACATTTCCCCCGCCTTCTTTCATAGATTTATAGTTTGAAGGTTTGGCTTGCACGAGGACGTGCAAGAAGTTCAGCGTGGGGGGATGTTGAGCTGCATTTTTGCCCAAATTTTTACGATTTTTATCAAATAATTATATGATTGTACCTGGTGTTTCTGTCCTTTTAAGTTGATGATTAGAGGCGTTTAGATACAATAGCTATTAATTTATAAATTCTTGTTATTAGTTAATTTTATAAGTGTTTTGTGTAATAGTATCATTAATAACAGGATTTCCTGGTGGCAGGTGAATAAGTCTAGCACCAACAGTCCTGGAATGCTTCCTGAAGTGTATTTGAGTACGAATTCATGCACGAAACAGAACCATATTTGAGTACAAATTCATCTACTTCGATGTTGCCCTTCAGTAACACTAAACATTGCTAGGCTTGTCAAACCCTTCAATTGGCCATTCGGGAGATAATGTGGTCATGGGTTATGCAGCAACTGCCATCATGAATATTTGTGCTTTTGAAATCACTAATGGAAAGAAAGTGGATTTATTTCCAAAGTGTCATTCCTTGATTGATTAATTATTGACATCACTTGCAACGCAACGAGCCACTTGATAAAACAAGGTCAACCTTTTATGCGATGAATATGGGATCACAACCTACATCTATGGATCGATTGAAAAGATTGAACAAACACAATGATTATTATCTGCAAAACTCTCGGAAATCCATAACAGGACAGAACTTGCGTAATTTCTGATTTCAATGGGGATTCATTGTGAAGATAATGATTTATTCAAGCAATGGATTTCATGGCAGTATTTCCCAAGGTTTTTATGGAATGTTGATCCCAGGATCGTATCTTTTCTATGGAAATTCCTCCAAAGCTTCTAGCACACGAATAATTTTTGGGATTTGGAGGAAAAGAACATATTTTACATGGGACAATATTGTTCAACCATAATGAAATTCCAATATCCATAATCCGCCACCGAGCAATGTACTTCATGTCAATACAAACTAGATTGGATTTTATTATGGATAATATATGTTGCATAAGAACCCACAATTTTTCCAAAAGCATCAGATGGGAATTTGGAAAAAAATAATGAAGGAGGAAAATGTGAATTTTTTGGACTGTTAAGTTTTGTTTATAAATAATTCATACGTGGTTGTATTTCTTTGGATGTGGAAATTAAATCCAGCAACGGACATTCTTTCCTAATTTGTAGTGAATCCAAACAGGAGGATATGGCTTAAGGGTCAAACAGGCATGGAAGTAAATGTAAAGGTAGAGTGTGATGGTGCACGATGTAAATAAGGCTCTCCAACATCAAAAATGGAGATCTGTGATTTGGATTTATTTCCATAAGTGCCATTCGGAAAGACTTGTAACAACATGCCTATAAACAACATCAAATGCGAAGGTAATAACTGCATTGCCAATTTTTCGATTTCCTCTTCCAGCAGTAAGAGAATATCGAACAATTCCTGGAAGCCAAACTTCCTCTTGTTTTGATTTTAATCAACCGAAATCCTAAATTTGTATTTTGTATAACCATCGATCCATTAAATTAGGAGAAACATTGTTGCTATATAATGGAGATTGTTGTGCACGCACAGGTATTAGTGTAATAGAAATAAGCACTGCCTAGAAGTAAAAGTAGGCTGGGATTGTAGTCGAATACCCAATTATAGACAGGAGCCGCATTATAACAGTTGTGTTGTGTAATTTGATTTGATTGCATATTTATGTAATTCGATTTCTATAATTTGATTAAATTCACATTCAATTTGCATTTCCAAGTTTCTTCGAATTTATAAGATGATGTGTTAATTTAGTTTCTCTTCAGGAAGATCAAACTGGATGATCGGGCCCATCAGTCAACTCGCTGCTTAGATTTCTTAGAATTTATTCATTCCTTTTACTACATTTCATTCCTGCATCATGTGTGAGCCTGATTTACATTTTCTGCAATATTTTTGCTATTTGGTTATGCAGGTTTGGTTTATGAATTCACTAATGCTGATACTTTAGAATTTATTTCTGAGTGTAATTAGTTAGCCAACATTTCTCTTATTTTTGTTTCTCATCGTTATCATTTGTTGTGTTCAACAAATATATTTTTGATCGTAGAGGGATTTATAACAGTATGAAATTAACTCAACATTATTTGGTCATTTATAAGTAGTCTTAATTCTGGGATTTTACATGTTCGTTTTTCTGATTTAAAAAGCAAACTTCATGAATTTTCCAGCAACAAATTTAAACTTCTTTGAACACTGCAATAAAGGAATTCAAATTGCATTGAACACTGCAATTCCATTTCACAGATATCCTTTATGCTTGCATAGGTTAGATAAATTTTATGCCGGTGTTAATCTAGAATTTATTTATGTTCCAGCAATTAAGTAAAGTACCAATTAGCAAGTGCTTCTCTTCCTCAATTTCACTCTTGCCCTGTTTAGGATATTTTATAACAAAATGTATATTAAGTAGCAAGGATTCAAGACAAGGATAAAATCAACAAGGTTTCCATATAATTCACTATTTATATTATTGGGAATTTATAAATAATTTAAATTATTATATGAATTGATCTTGGGGTTGTAAGGAGATCGCATTTATTTAAATACCAAAATTAGTTTAAATATATTTTTAACATAATTAAAGTGTCCCAGAGTACTCTTGAAGATATCCTTGTTCAATTTGCATTGAATATTTTCACACACTTATGATTTCCTTCCATCAACAGTACTTGCATCATTTTAAGTACCGATTTTAAAGCGGCATTTTAATTACAAATCTTGAAGAAGAATTTTAAGTATAGATTTTAAATAGTTATTTATTTCATTCTTTCATATTCGCAAGTGTAGATGTAGTTGATTAAGAAGTTTTGCACCCTTTTCCTACATAGATTATTAATTTTCAGTGTTCTCTTGAAATGTCTTGCTTATTTTCCTGCATGATTTCCTTTCTGCATTAGTTCTAGGGTTTTGATTGGACAAATCTATGAGGCCATATTCTGGCATATATTGTGCTACGTCTCTAACTCTTAAATCCCCTTGGGTTGAAAATTTAAATGTGGGTGTAAATCCAACATTTATACCTCCCAACAATATCTCATCCGTGAAGGTCTTGATGTTGTAGCACTGTTGGCTGACGCGGAGATCTTGTCCTTAGTGAAGCCACCCGTTGGTGTACGGTTGTGGGTGTGTTGTGGTTGGCGAGCCCAAATGCTTCACGACCTCTGCTAAAATGAGGTTATTTTTTCTCCCACTGTCGATAATGAACTGTAGCGGGGAACCCTTTACCCACATCTAGGAGTGGAAGAGACACTCCTCCTCCTCTAGATCTTCCGGTTCCTCCTTCTGGATATTTGCAGTGGCAACGGTGGTGTTGGGCTCTACATCAATAATATTCTTCCATTTTTCATTCCCCTTTTCATGTTCTGATTTAGATTCAGAGCATGCATCTGATTCAGAAGCCCTCATCTCAGCCACCAGTGACTACTTGGCCCGACACTCACATGTGTTGTGAGTGGATCTCTTATAGAACTCACACCACTTTCCCATGTCCTTCTTCGGCTTTGCGGTGTTGTTATTTACTTGCGGCTTCGGTTGGTTATCTTGGGTTGCCATGCCTTTGCTTTGTCCTTTGTTCTGTGGTTTGGGGGCACCTTTCCCTTGCTTTTGATTCGTAGATCCAAAGTCTTTCTTGTCCGTTTGAATTTCTGCTCAATCTTGGCAACATATCAGTATGTTGTACCAAGTGAGGAGATTTCGAGAAACTCCATTTCCTCCTAAATATATCTATGCAGACAACTGCAATACTTCAGCACCAAATGTTTCTCTAAATCTTTGATACCCAAATTTGTGCGCGGGGTATGGAACAGATTCATCGGCTCATGCACATCTTGATCCCTTTGTTGCCACAACATATTCCATTGTATGTACTTGTCCTCATAGCTCCCCACGGGATAATATTGTTCCTTGATGGCATCTCAGAAAGAATTCCAAGAGGGTACGTCCGAGAACAGAGATGGTTCCCCTTCGTCCTTTTTCTCACAGTAGGTTTCCCACCATTCCTTAACATGGGGGGTAGCTTTGAGGAGTACAAAAATAATCTTCTCCCAATCGGAAAATTCATGAACTTATAAATATACTTCTAATAGATTCAACCATCTATCTACAGTGTCTGAATCTATTTGGCCCTCAAATATGGGAATTTAAAAGTTTACTTGTACCTTAAAAGGAGTTGCGCCTCCAAACTGGCTGCTAGATGCAGATGCGCTGCCAGTGGGTAGTCGTTGAAGGATCTAGGCAAAGTTATCCATCATCGCATTCCTCTGTTTTTCAAGGGCCTCCTCGAGCAATATTTTGATAGGATCTCCTGCTCCCTCATATTTCTTTTCATCCCCCATGGTTGGCCTTTGGTGTTTGCGAGGTTGATCTTGCAAAGCTTCAACCAGATCAAGCCTTAACTCCTTATATCCTGACCTCGTTGGGGACATGCAAAGAATGATCAAGAAAGAGTAGACCGCTCTGATACCGCTGATTTGGATTTATGCAGGAACATAATAGAATACACATATAACCATAAATACAAAAATGTAGTGGCAATAACACTTCATTTCATTAATATCAAAGAGCTAAAATTTGTTTACAAACAGAATGGAAATAAACTAGCTAGGGCGCTGGTAGCGTATCTCTGAGAAGAGATTTGGTGGCTATAGGCCTCTGAACTCTGTGTTACAATGAGGCTTGAAGGCCTATATATTATTGAGAAACAATGGAAAACCCTAAACATCCAAAAACCTAACCCTAGGAGATGAAACACCAGAATATGGGCCCCATTGGGGTAAATTGGTACATCAATTTCCCGAGGTCGTAACTTTGGCATACTATCTCCGTTTGACGCTCATGATACATCGTTAGAAAGATCTATCCATGGACTACAACTACTAATAGTGAATATCAAGTTTGGAATGGACTCATATATGCCATAGGTTTGATGCCAAAAAAACGTCGTTTAGGGCCTCGAAACAACTTTGAAAGTTCAGGACCCAAAAAACTACTAAAAATAGTAAACTATGCTATAAATAAGGAAACTAAAAAACTAAAAGAAACAATGGTGGGGCCCCAAGTAGAATAGGCAGGTGGCCATCAATATCCACCTGGATCACCATCCTACATAGTGTATTTCGACCAACCTAGCAAAACATGGTTATATGATCATTTTTTGAGTGATAACAACAAGGTTGGAGGGTGGAGATGGTTTTCTCTAGATTCCTTTGACAGCTTGGGAGGAGGATTGTTCCTTAGATTCCTAGTAAGGAGAGTTTAACCCCCCTGGTTGTTTTCTGGTTTATATAGTGGGATATGGATTCTTGGGATTTTGTTGGAACCACTGTGTGAAAAAAAATTTGAGGGTAGAGGTGCGAGCCTTTGGATTCCATTGTTTGATTAAGGGTGGAGGTATAAGCCTCTTGATTTCCTTATTGATTTGAGGGTGTAAGTGTTAGAAATTAAATAACAAATAAATGAAATGAAAATATTGGAAATAAATAAAAGCATAAAACAGGAGAGACATATATACGTGGTTCACCAAATTTGGGTTGCATCCAAGAAGAAAGAGTCGGTCCTTCCTTTTATATTATCTAGCAAACTCAAGAGATACAACCTCTAGAAAATCCATTGTAACTTCATCTTATCTCTAACACAGTCTCCTCTCTTTTTCTCACACAGAATAATTCACAACCACAATACAATTCCCTCATATAAATCGAGGGATGTCTTCTAGGGAAAAGAAAAAAACTCTAAATTAACATAACTTCTACCTTCATATCTTCCACCTAATGAATGGATCATATTAGCTAAAAAATTACCATATTTTACAAGGAAAATTTTCTCTAAATTTTTATTTTGAAGGCATTATGTCCAAGATCCTGCTTGGGGGGGCGGGGGGGGGGCTAAAAAGAGTGTTGTCACCTCCCCTTGGATCCCCTAGTAGAAGTAGTGGCGGGACAAGCCCCTCACATGTTAATTTTTCTTACCTGGTTGTATTGTTCTTTGCATTAGATAATTTCATTTTCCAATTTATTTATCTTTCATATTACATTCATTCCATAACAACGTAAACTTTGAAACAAGAACTATAAATTGAAAACAGTAACTCTAGCGAAAAAAATCCCAAAAAACATGAAAAAAACCCAAAAACGAAAAGTGTATTCCAGAACGAGGTTTTATTTTTTTCAGGGTTAATTATCAACATTTTTTAAAAATGGCAGTAAAACCAATTTTCATGTGCCAAATAAATGGAAAATACACACAATTGTTGGTGCTAGAATACCATTTTTATTTTCCGGGTACAATATCAACATATTTTTAGTAATGACGTTAAATATAAAATAATGAGATTTTAAACACATTAAAATTCTAATAATTTTTATACATGTCATTAACATATAATATCATGACACTAACAATCCCTAAAATTCTAATTGTTTTCAACCATAATGTTAAAGATAAAATATATTTCGCAATTTTTCACCCATGAATTAAAAAATATTAACTTTTCAACATATTTCAACCATGATATTATGAAAAAATTACATCACTAAAATAACCCAATGAAACATAAATTATTTCTCGAAGTTATTGTTGCATTGTGAATATTTTAGACAAATGAATTCATCATAATTAAAACATATAATAATAAAAAACATAACAATTACTTATAACTTCATGTAAGATCATAGGGAAGTTCAAATATCATTTTCATTGCTCAATGAAAACATCATTTATATCGATTGTCTTACACAATTATTCAAAATCACTGATATTTTCTTGCACACCATCAGAATTCACATCTTCAGATGAATGACTGGATGCAGATGAAGATATTCCATATTCTTCTCTTTCATCAACTAGTACCCCATCTGAGTCAACATGCATGCCCACCACTTGAGTTTTCAAAATTCTTCTAGATCTATGACTAGGTTCAACGGACTGCCATCTCAACACTTTTTCTTGTGGTAGCAACCTCTTAATAATCTCTATCATCCTAGAGTGAAGAGTTCCTCTCTTTGTTAAATTGAAGTCATAAACAAGTATGTCAACTTCCTCCAATTTTAAGAGGTATGTGTAGCGACGATTTGTATTTGTACCCTTTCTTTTTCTCTTTCCACCAATTTTTTTATCAACTACGATCTCTGGCTTGTACACACCATTGAATGGGTGTGTGTTTGTGGCATACCAATGTACTTCAACACCTGTAGCATCTTCATTTTCTTTAATCACCTTTATAACCTTGGCAACCCAGAATGGATAGCCATGTGGATCTTCATGTGCTAAGACTAAAATCATGCAACCATCCTTAATATCATGTACTGAACCCCTGTAAAGGTCTTCCATGGATTCACGTTGTGTACGAGATCTTTTGGAACCAATATACATTTCTCTTTCCTCCATTTGTGTAGAATTAATAATGCTGTGTGATTGTTGTTGTTCAAGAATATTTGTTTCCTCCTGTTCATTTGACACATTTTGTGGCCAAATAGATGGAGTCTTCAAACGCATATCTTCATTTGTTGGTCTTGAAAGGATATCACTCTGATCATTGAAAAAGGACTCCCACCAAACTGAATCAACAACATCAAAGTACTCATATGTATATCTTTTGTTTTTTTGTTTTTTTTCTTCGAGGCATTCATAATAATCGATATCTCTCTTTTGCCTTCATGCATTATTAAATTCACCAACTTATTGTAATAATGATATATTTGACACAAATATTGGATGATATGGAATGAAATTCAAAAATTCCAAACCTAATGATGGCATAAGTATTTTCCCATCAATTTGTTTGATACAAAATTGATTTTGGAAGCTAATGTCATTAAGTTGTTCAATGCATTTCTCCTCACCATGCGATCTGAGAATAAACCTTTGCATGTCAACATTTTCTTCTAACACCTGAAAAATAGGCTCTGGTATATATGATTTCTTAATACTTTCAATTAATGATGGAAAGCTCCCAACATTCTTCCTCCTCAATTTTACTGAAAAAGGACTAAACATATGATCAATATGGTCGTGAGTGTGCCCAAAAAGAAGGAAACCAACCTTTACCTTATGAAAAATTATCAATTCTACAAGCATGTTTAGATATAAAAAAATAATCTGATTTTTGTTTTCACGACAAGCGTTGTCTAATTGTAGATACAAAATTTCAGGATATTACCACCCCAATTAGAAAGCACATCATGAATTATGGTTATTGTCAGATTTCCATCATTATGAATATTTGGAGCTGTGAAGTAAACTCTTGGCAACATTTTCCCATTGAATACCATACAACCGACCAAGTGAAACTAGATAAAATTCCCCCCCTACAAAGTTTTGGTTGTGCGAACAAAATGCAATAGAAGTGTTTTATTCTGGTCCATACCATCAATTATCAAACCCAAATATTTATTTGGATTATCATAACACTTATTTCAATGCTTGTACAACTTTTTCCTTTCACTTGTTTGTTGTTCGTGATGCACTTGAAGGGCTTTAACAATGGAGTATACACACAACATAAAATAAACGTATTAATAAATGTATTTTCATAGTTGATCACTATACAATTTAAAATAATAGTGTTATGAATGCTTACCTCTTTATGCTCCTTGACATTTATCCCCTTTTTATTTTAGAGAAGCACATGTACTGCAAACCCCCATCCTTGTCTTCTTAGGAATATGAACATTGTTCAATTCTCTCCTCCATATCTGCACTAAATACTGATATCTAATAAAACGACCATTTCCTTCAACACCTTCTGCATATTCCTTATATAAGTTGTATATTTCTCGTCCTGAGAAATTATCTGGAATATGCATTGTATCTCTATTTGGAAAACATTCTCCATGTTTTGAAAAGAAGTCTTGCAACCATGACATTGTAGTGTTTTCTAGTGTCCCAAACTCTCGTTTATGACGAACTTCTGAATAATATGTAGGATCATTTTCCAAATTATCTTGGATTCTTGATAGATGAAAATTTCCAATTGAATGAATAATTTTGAAAGTCTTTCTACAGAGAAATAAATACCCAATATGATAATCATAACCTGCTAGTGTAGATTGCATGCACCCCACTAAATTTGAATTCTGCATGTTTTTATTCATTGACAAATAGTTCTTCCTTTTCTCCAAAGAAAATTTGAAATCCACATGTTTCAAGCAATCCTTTTTACAATAGTCACTTGAAATGAGCTCACTGATGGAAATTATTCTCGTGAGATATACTACTCTACCCCTTGTATAACTATAACATCTTGGATTAATACGAAAAGGTCTACTTCTACTCCTAGAAACAATATTTGCTAGAAAAATCTCTACCATTTCATCATTATCTTAACAAGCATTTCCATGATCATTAGGAGGAATACTATTCTTACTATGATCATTTTCAATATAGTTAGGAAATTCACCACCAACATTGTTTGAAAAATATTCATTACCATCTTCGGCGGCATGAAAATTTGCAATACCATCATCTGTGGTTTTGAAATATTGAATTGGAGGATATTCTTCACCATCTTTATCTTTCCCTTCATCAATGTTGCTCTCATAATACATAGGATTAGGGTTATGTGGAAATTACGACTCTCGATTAATTGGAAATTCTTCATCCTGACCTTCGTCATTTTTTCTCCCACAGTCCATATGATTAGGAATAAGTGGAAATCGAGACTCTCGATTTATTGGAAACTATTCATCCTTCCCTTCATCACTGCTACTCTCAAAGTCCATAGGGTTAGGAGTAAGTGTAAACTGTGACTCTTTATTTACTGAAATTTTTCCATCCTACCATTCATCACTATTTCTCTCATAATTCTTAGGATTAGGAGTAAGTGGAAAATGTGACTCTCTATCCACTGAAATTTTTTCATCCTGCCATTCATCACTATTGCTTTCATAGTCCTTAGGATTAGGACTAAGTGGAAAATGTGACTGTCTATCCACTGAAATTTTTTCATCGTGCCATTCATCACTATTTCTCTAATAGTCTTTAGGATTAGGTCTAAGTGGAAAATGTGACTCTCTATCCACTAAAAATTTGTCATCCGACCATTCATCACTATTTCTCTCATAGTCCTTAGGATTAGGACTAAGTAGAAAATGTGACTCTCTATTCACTGAAAATTTTACATCCTGACATTCATCACTATTGCTCTCAAAGTCCTTAGAATTAGGGCTAAGTGAAAATTGTGAGTCTCTATTTTTTAGAAATTCTCCATCTTGACATTCATCATTTTTGCTCTCATAGTCCATAGGATTAGGAATAAGTGGACAATTAGACTCTCTATTCATTTTAAAATCTTCATCTTTCATTTTTTCGCTACTTCTCTTGTTATATCCATCAATATGAATAGAGTTGTTATGTGACGAAGATGTTGATGCTTCATAAAATGAAACTTCAATATCAGAGGAATCCATAACATTCAAACAACAGATGTTGAATGATGCAAAGGATCTCCCTCCCAATGATAATATATAGCTGAAACAATGAAATTTTCCCTCCAAAAATTTTCGCCGAAATTTTTTGCTTGAAGTATGTACCTCCAACTTTTATTTCTATGATTTATTTGAAAATTAGTTACTAAAATATTTTCTTAATATGGACCCTAATTTTGAATTAAATTCCCTACACATTTTTCTTCTAATAATGTTTTTCAAACTAAAATATTTTAATTAAATTATATAACATTTACTTCATTATAGATTTTATTTTTTTAATATTTATCATAGTTTGTATCCTACATTTACCCTGTCGAAAATCAATTATGTTATTTCCGCTTTATAAGAAATTTCATTGTCATTATTCCGCACATCACGTCAAGATTTCTCGAGGTTTGTTTAAAAGCTTGGAACGATTTTCTAGAGCAGCAACATTGTCAACGGGAGATTCTCGATTTTGAAATGTTAGTTTTCCTTCTATTTGGAAATTTGTGACATTTCATTTAGACACACAATTGGGGTTGTTATTATCAAGCTTCAAGGGAAAATAAAAGTCAAGGATGCAACTTACATAGTAAGACATTGAAATTGTATGTTTGATTAATGTTAAAAAAATAATTTATGTACAAGTTAGTTGAAATTTTACTATTTCATGTTACAGGAAAAAGCCAAATCTTATTTGTCGCGGAAATCATCCAATTATAAGTGATTGTGTGTTCATTCATGTTGAAAATTGGACAAAGGATGATAGCTATAAGCCTATTCTTTTCAATCAAGTAGATGGAAAGATTCATAGCCAAGTACTGGTCCATGATGTTGTAAAAAAACTAACATATGAAGATAAAGAAGCAAAAGGAGAGATAGTTAACATATATCAAAAACCACAGTCATTGATTAACTATATTTTAGATTTATGTTCAAATGAAGGAGATTGGATTTTGGATTTATTTTCAGGCTCAGGTAAGTTTTATTATATAAAAATGAATTTCACTATTTATTTATTTTTAATTTTTTGTGTTTATACTAATTTACACTAGCATGTTGCTTACAAAAAGGAAGAAATTACATTTCCGTTGAAAAAGATCCAGTACAATGAAAATTTATTCAACAAAGAATTAATGCTATTTAATTTCTTCCAAATGCAATGCAATAATTTGGTTTGAGAAAATGGGATTTTAATGAATCCTGTGTGGCAAAAAAAGCAAAGGAACCTCAACCACCATTAGATGGAATGATTGGAAAGGCATACTTTGGGACATTCGCAGACATCAAAGATCCATCAGAAGAGGAAATGATGAAACTGAAGCCAATAATGAAAATATTGTGGAAGAGGACAATAATGAAACTCGTGAAGATGAAGAGTTTGGGTTATGTGATATTATTGATTAAGTTTTAGTTAAGCTTCCAAATGAAGCTCATTTTTTGTAACTACTTATTAAAAATTACTTGTAATGTTTTGAATATGACATTTTAACTACATCATTGTCATCATACAACCATCATATCATATATATAGAGTTACTTACAACATCTTTGTATTTCATAAAGATCACTATTATCATGTAAGAACAAGTTCACTGAAACTAGCAAAACCCTAATTGGATGGGAGTAGTAGGGTTGACTTCACCATTTAATATTGTATTCTTAGGTTATGATATGTAAGTAATACTTATTGTTTACATTATGTCACTAAGTCACTATTTACCTCACGATTTCATAAAATATTGATATATAAACCACCGGCTAATTTGGCATATAGATCATTGTTATGGTGATAAAATACAAGCAATAAAATTATACTAGCCATTGGGAACCGAGATGCAACAAAGTTAAATTAAATCATGAATATAAGATATGTATGTGAGTATTGTAGGATGTGGACCATAAAAGGAAAGTGATCATCTTAGTGTGCACGGCATCTCATACAAATATCGAACCAATTACAAACCATGGAAAAATGAACAAACCATACAGTAATGTCGAACTATTTGAGCTATAGGAGACTGGACCTGATTCCCTGTAGAGATGATGAGATACCAATATGAAAATAATTGTGACAATAGTGTACCACAGTAAATATAAATGCAAGTTCTGAAAAACAAATAATGAGCTACAGGTGTCAAGTGTAAACCACTGGAAGCAAGACACAATAAAGCGAGCCATGATAATTGTCAAGCTAATTTTGAGTCTCGATGTCACTGATACATTGAGCTAGTAAAAATACGATGCTAAGAATATAATGCGAGCCATACAAAAAACGACATTATAAAGTGAGTATAGAAAATCATAACCGAGCCATAGGAATCTCAACAAAATGCCGCAAGAAAATATCTCCAAATGATAATCACACACATAATCACATATCTTTGTTATGGTTATGAACGTGTTGTATATATCTGCCTTTGATTAGGATTCTAATTTATAGAATTTCATATAATCGAATAGGTGAATTGATGGATCTAAACCAACTTGAAAGATGGATGGAAACCATAATTTTAATTTTTAGTCAATTTAAATATATTTTCCCAAAATTGATTTACCACATGATATGAAAAATTTCTATTTAATAATTTCTTGCCCAATGTTAAATATTGTACATATTAATAATTGAGTTCTTCCTTTTTATCTTATTATAAGTTCTTTAGGGCATAATGGGATTCATTTTTGGTATGTGGGAAATTCATCTTATAGCTACCCAAATTTCAACACTCCCACTCAGTTAGGGAGGAATTATCATCTACATCAAAAGTCTCATATTTGATGTGCATGTCACAATATAAGAAGGTAGGTCATTGCATCATCACCATCTCTCATCTCAACTCATAGTAGAAGAATAATGCATAACCAAAGGTAGGGTAGATCAATTCTCAAACCTTACTTGTCCCAAAGACATATCCCGCATCCATATCATCATATCTCGACATAACTTGATTCCTTTGATCATCAGTTAAACAATATTGATCCAATAGAATAATAATAAGAAGAAGAATAGGGGAGAATTCAGCTTCCATCCTATATCAAATAATCAGTTCGATCATTTGAACAAAATCATCATAGTAACCAAATCATATCTCGTCTCGGCTTATTCCCTCCTTACTCAATTTGTTGAACAATCCCGAGGAGGAATCTGACATCATATGGGAGCTCAAGCTACAACACTCTATCAAATGACAACATGTGAGATCCATCTACCAGCAAGGATCATATCTATCCTATGGTTAAAATAGGCGAGATCAAATTACTTCAGAGGGTAAGGATCATGGCCATCCTATCATCTAGATATCCCTCAACCCCAGGAGCTCTCGGGATCAATTCCTCTCCTTGTGATCTCAAACAGGGGGAAGAGCATAGCTCAGTGTTCTCGATCGATCGATACCCTTACCTAGAAGGGTCACATTCATCAATCCAAGCTACTCTCAGAATATCATAAAATATTATTAGCATCACTTCTTCTCTCTACAATATATCAAAGTGCTCATATTTGGCACCGGCTCAAATTGCTCACTGAGGAGTTCAACTATACCACCTTATGCAGTACTTTTAAGAAACAGTTTTATTTTTTCCTATTCATAAAGGAAGTGAAATAAAAAATTATGTTATATAAAATACATATCTTAAAGATACATATCATATTCATATTTTCTCCCTTTCATGCAGGAAGGCAACAACCACAAGTCTAAACTTGTCTCATATAACAACATTCTCTCAATCCATGAAGATGTCTCTGACCCAGCTATATATGTGTCCAGACCCTATTTAGCTCGAGGTGCATGCTTGAAACACAAGGATCCATTTGGTTGGTTTCTCATTATGGTATCCACCAAATCTAGCCACAATAATCCATCAATGTAATCCAGAATGTCATGTTTATGACAATACACTTACTTTAGCAAGGATGCTCTTTTCTACACTTCTATATGAGAAGTGGATCCTGAAACTACTTGAGGTAAACCAGTCCTGTAGGCAATAAACTATTAGCACACAAAATTATTTAATAAATTCTTACCTTCAACAATATCAGATGTTCATTAATCCAAGTCCATAAGACTTGTTTCAATCTACAATCATAGGTCTCCTTTTCATCCATCTCAAAACTTTTGAGGTAGCCTTAAGTTTACAATCATTACGCAAATAATAATAGTTGTTGGGACTGATCAAGGGTCACTCCCTATGAATGGAAAGTTTCTTCAATCATCATCAATCAAGACTTAAACATATCTTTCATGCATCAAGATATAGCCATAAAATTTTAATATATGATATCAAGTTCACATATATAAATCATTGTCATGACAAGTCATCATAAAATTATTTAATGTATAAGTCATAAATCATTCAACAAGGGTTAATGTTATATAATTAGGGTAGTTGAAAAGAGTTCCTCCATTCAATATCACATCTTTATCATGTTATACAATATTTTCCATTATAGTCCTCGCATTATCATAGCAATTTCAATTTATCAAATATTTACCAAAATCAACAATAAGATAGTTAGTAGATCATGAGTATCAATCATACTATTGCTATTAGGGTTACCATATAGAGCACAAGTACTGTTATATCAAGTTACCGTATATCCTAGTCAATGATTCTAGCCTGATTTATAAAATCAAAATATCCATCATGATCACATGAGAGGTATTGTCTAATATATTTAAATGTAATTTATTTTCAAAATACTAAGGATATTTAAGTCATATTAATTGTTACTAGAAATTGCACCAATATAACACATGTACCAAAAATAAAACTTACTTTCATATGTATGTGACTCGCATGCATGAATCAATTCATCTATGGGAGTGACATTCTTATCATACCATGAGACTTACCTTTCCATCTCGATGTTGCAACCAAATCAAAATATAACATTGAAACAACTATGTTATGTTATGCATACATCGTATGATCTAGGATTTTTAACTTCAAGGATGCATTTAGAATTACATATAGCAGAGCATGTTAACCAAGTAAATTTAACCACATGAAAACAAGCGGAAAAACATAATCAATCATGAGATTAAAGACAAAACGATTTGATTATAGATTTCACCCAATGTGGGCTACGTCTCTGGTCCCTTATCAAAATTGGGGAGGACTTATTTTACTAAGTGGCATCAAGGAAATAAAGTACAATAAACTTTACAAAAATGACTTGTATACCTCCAAATCCAGATGATGGCCTAAAAATGGATAGCTCGACTGGAGAAATGGACGTCAACATTGAATTCCTAGTGAAAAATCATGAAAAATTGATTATAAAATTTCCCAATTCTAACACCGGCACCTCTTGCACTCTAAAGGAATCTTCTCATCATCTCTCGATTCCTTCACTCAGGGTTTCGTGCCCTCTCCCTCGTCGAGTTTCCACATGCAAATCCACGTTTTTCCTCTCTCGATCGAATGGTTTGACCAAGTTTTTAAATAATTTGTTGGGTGGAATTTGTAAAGAGGGTTGTTGGCTCATTGGGAAAATGTCTAATTTTGGTGGGGGGGAGGTTGAAGGTTCCAATCCCTCACCCAACCAACTTTGGAGTTTTCTTGACCGTCGGTTTTAATTGGTATATATTATAGTTGTTTTATTACTTTTGGAGTCACTCGTTGGGGATCGGCCCACGTGGGACATGTGGGTTCAACCCTCGTCGATTCCCCTCCAATCAGCGTCATGGTATGGTATACAGTATATGGTGTGACCACCAGGGTTGGGTCGGTCCACTAAGGGTGCCCTGCCCACCCTTTGTTTTTAATATAATATATCAGTGTTGGGTGTGGCAGGGGTGGCATCGTGCTACCCCGATCCTTTGTATTTTTAATATTTATTTTAATTAGGGAAAATTTTAGGGGCTAATATTCGCAGGAGGGCTAATTTTCCATGATTTTTCAAAAAAAAAGATTTTATAATTTCCATTTTTTCTAAAACTGATTTGCCAACATTTTATAGTATAAAATTATTTCACCTTTAAAATCACCAAAAATGTATATAGAGACTATATAAAATTATTATAAATTTGAATATTTTTACAATAATATTGTCAAACATTTTATAGATTGCATATGATGGATTACGATATTTTCCAAGGTTTCTAAACTTCAAGATGAATTTCCATCCTTAAAATTTTCCCTTATTTTAATATGTTGATAGGTGGGGTGGGCGTGTTATGAAACCAGCTCACAAAATAGAAGAAAAGATAAATCAATGCCTTAGAAATCAGCCTCTTCAAGGGGGAAACCTCCTTTACATTACATAAATGAACAATTCTTGGATGACACAAATGAAAAAACCTCCTTTCTATATATAGGAACCCATGGGGTCACAATACAATCTTAGCCAACCTAACAATAATAATGTAAGGGAACATAATAACAATATGGGGAGTACAGGGGTACAACAATAACAATAAGGGGGCTACACTAATAACAATAAGGGACTACACTAGTAATATAGGGCCCTAACATTCCCCTCTTCTTAAAAAAAGTGTTGTCCTCAATGCTTGAGTAGTTTAGGATGCTTCTATATAAAATTCTCATCCTCCCGTGTGGAATATTCAGTGGGTAAGTTCTTCCACTTGATGAGATACTCTAAAATTGATCGATTTCGTAGCTATCGAGTTCTTGTTTCCATGACTGGTTCAGGTTCCAATATGATTTTTCCTTCCTCAACAAGTTCTGGAAATATTGTTTGAACCGGAATTTTGTCACCTATAACCTTCTTTAAGCATGAAACATGGAAAATTGGGTGCACTTGGGAAGATGCAAGAAGCTCCAATTTGTATGCCATAGTACAAATATTTTGCAACACCTTGTAAGGACCATAGTACTTTGGCAATAATTTATTATCCTTCTTAGCTTGCTTAAGGGACATTTGTTTGTATGGTTGTAGTCGTAAAAATACCAAGTCACCTACATCAAAACTTCTCTCACTTCGATGTTGATCTGCGTATTGTTTCATTCGATTTTGTGCTAAATTTAGGTTATCCTTTAAGAGTTGGAGAACTTGTTGTTGATGCTCGATGTCATCTTCCACTGCTTGAACCTTAATAATTTTCTCTAAATATTATGTGATGGATGGCGGATGATATCCATAAAGTTCCATAAATGGGGTCAGTTTTGCTGCAATGCGGAAGGAAGTATTATACCACCATTCAACCAGAGGTAAACAATTGATCCATTATGTTTGTTTATCATATACAAAGAAACGAAGATATCCTTTCAAACATTTGTTCACTATCTCAGTTTTCCCATTGGATTGAGGTTGATAAGATGAGCTATGAGCTAGTTGAGCACCCAAACAAGAAAATAATTTCGTCTAAAAAATTCTAGTAAAAATGGGATCTCTATCGCTTACAATAATCTTTGGGTTTCCATGTAGATTTTGAATTGTTTCCATAAATGCAGTAGAAATTGTACTCGCTTTCAATGGATGAGATGATGCACAAAATTTTGCATACTTGGTAAGCCTATCAACTACCACCATGATGACCCTCTTTCCTTTGGACTTAGGTAAACATGTGATAAAATCCATTGAAACCTCCTCCCAACATTGATTTGGAATGGATAAAGGTCATAGAAAACCTAAGGTCTTAATTGTCTCAACTTTATTTTGCTAGCAAACCAAACATTCTGCCACAAACTTTTGAAAATCAGATTTAAGGCCATCCCAAAAAATTATTTCTTCACCCTATGGTAAGTTTTTAAAAATCCAGAGTTTCCTCCTAAGGGAGAGGTGTTCAATTCCAAAATAATATTTTGTTTTAGTTGGGAATTCTTACAAATATATAAGTGATATTTGTACCATAAGCAATAATTTTTCCAACTAAATGTATCATATGTACTGGGATCTTGCTGCAACTTTTGAATGAGTGTCCATACTTCTTCATAATTCCTCCATTCCTCCCTTGTTTCGGTTATCCAATCTAGTTGGATAATAGAAATGCCACAAAGCAATGCTTCCACATCCTCATCCTTTCTTGAGAGTGCATCTGCAACAACATTTAGCTTCCCTTTTGTGTAGATGATTTCAAATTCATAACCCACATCTTTGTGACCCATTTTTTTTTCTCTTCTAAAGATATTCTTTGTTCCAAAAAGTATTTAAGACTATCGTGATCAGTTTTTACCTTGAAATGTCTTCCCATTAGGTAAGGTCGCCATTTCTTTAGTGCATTTATTATTGCCAACATTTCCTTCTCATAAATAGCTTTATGTAAATACTTTCCTTTGATTGGAAGACTTTCAAAAGAAATGGGTCTTCCTTCTTTCATTAAAACAACACCAATTCCATTTCCTGAGGAATAACATTCCACAATAAAGGTTTTTGTGAAGTCTGGCGTAGCTAATATAGGTGCTTGGCACATTGCCTCTTTAAGATGTTCAAAGACCTTAGTTTCTTCATGATTCCATGAAATGAATCTTTCTTCAATAATGTTGTTAGAGGTGCTTCTATTTTCCCATAATTCTTAACAAACTTGCGATAATATGTTGTTAACCCAAGAAATCCTCGCAACTGCTTTATGGTTGTGGGGACTTTCCATTCCTTAATAGCTTTAATTTTGTTAGGGTCTACCTCAACACCCTCCTGAGATACAATATGACCCAGATATTCCACCTCTTGTACTCCAAAGAAACATTCAGAGGTTTTTGCATATAATTGTTTCTCCTTCAATAGTTTGAGCACCCTGTCAAAATGTTGAACATGATCCTTGCAAGACCTATTGTAGATTAGTATATCATCAAAAAATACTAACACAAATTTTCTAAGGAAGGGTTTGAAAATGGAATTCATCAACCCTTAAAATGTAGAAGGTGCATTAGTAAGGCCAAAAAGCATGACCAAAAATTCATAATGACCCTCATGAGTTTGAAATGTTTTTTTTTTTTCAGAATGTCTTCAGTCTTCATTCAAATTTGATGATATCCTGAATGGAGATCCAACTTGGTAAAATAAATTGCTCCATGTAATTCATCCAATAATTCATCAATCACAAGAATGGGAAATTTATCTTTAATAGTGAGCTTATTGAACTCCCTATAATCCAGACACATGCGCTATGATCCATCCTTCTTGTGCACCAATACTACCAGAGCAGAGAAAGAACTTTGACTAGGTTGAATTATATTAGCCTCTAGCATTTATGCAATCATACGTTCAATTTCACCCTTTTGGAAATAAGGATATTTGTAAGGCCCGATGTTTGGAGGAACACTTCCTGGAACCAAATGAATAGCCTGATCATGATCACAAATAGGTGGGAGTCCTTTAGGAGTTTCAAACACCTTGGAATGATTGTCCAAGATTTTTTGGAGATCTGGAGAAATAGACGATTTTGATGTTGGAACTTATAATGAGAATAATTGTGAAATGATGCCTCAATTTTCTTTCCTCATAAGATTTGTCATGACATTAGAGCTTATTATATTTCCTAGATTTCCTGTGATACCCTGTAATTCAACTTCATTTCCTTCCCAAAAAAATTTCAAGAAAAATTCTTGAAAATTAAAATCTGTTGTCCCTAAAGATTGTAACCATTGTACTCCTAGTACAACATCAGCACCACCCATTAGAATGGAAAGAATTGGACAATTCAATACATATTCCCCCATGGTTAGCTTGATATTATGGCACTTTCCAGAGAAATTTAGAGTTCCTTCATTTTCCACCATCACTTGACACTCTGATGTTGGGTATAGGAAGCAATTCAATTCCTTGGCTACCTTACAATGAATAAAATTATGGGTACTACCCAAATCAATAAGCACTATTACATTTTTCTTATTGATATGTCCTTCTATCTTGAGATTTTGAGGAGTGGTAATTCCTGCCAATGCATTATAGGATATGCTTGGATTCATTTATTCTTCCTCTAGGGTTGGTTCCTGGTGTATATCCTCCTCTTTTAAATTTTCTTGTTCCTTTTCTTCCTCCTCTTCACAATCTATGTAAAATAATTCTTCTCAGCACACTTATGACCATTATTGTATTTGCTATAAAAACTATAACAAATCCTTTTTGCTATTTTTTCTTCCAATTTTTGTGGTGTCAACCTTGTACGTTGTGGAAGTCTAGGACTAGCAACACTTCCATCTTTATAGTTGTGAGTGGTAGGCTTCCTTGTCGCCATAATTTTGCTTTCAATTTTTCTTGCCAACCTGAATGCCTTCTCCAATGTATCAAGTTCCCAAAGGTGAACCTTGTGTTGGATGCTATCCTTTAGAGTCCTTATGAAGACATCAATCCTATGTTCCTCTGGAATATTATTTAACCTTATATTAAATTTTTGTAAGTTCTCAATGTGCTCCATCATTGAACCCTTTTGTTTGAGATTTATCAATTGGCTAAAGAAGGTGTTGTTCTTTGTATCCTCATAATGTGCTATCATTTCCTCCATAAAAGTTAACCAAGTGACCAGTGGTGTATGAGAACAAATCCATTGATACCATACAAACTGATTTTTTTCTAAATATAAAGTTTCAATGCGTACCTTTTGTGTGTTTTCCGTATTATGGAGCTCAAAGTATTGCTCCATTTGTAGTATCCAAGTTATCTGATCCTTGCCATAAAACTTCCTCATATCTACCTTTGGAATATGGTGGGTCTTAAATCCAACATTAGACTCTATGAAATCATGATTAACATTTCTTTTGTTCTCATCATGAGTTTCCTCTACTACCTTTTCGCCATTAGGAATATTTTCTTGCAACAAATTTTCCAAACCTTTCTTAAAACATTCCATGTCTTTCTTTAAATATTCTATACCATCCATCTTATCTTCCATGCCTTCCATATTAGCTTCCATGCCATATATCTTAGCTTCCATGCCATTCTTCAAACCATCCATCTTAGCTTCCACGCCATCCATCTTAGCTTCTATGTCATTCTTCAAACCATCCATCTTATCTTCCATGCCTTTCTTCAAACCATCCATATTAGCTTCTATGCCTTTCTTCAAAACTTCCATTTCATTTTTTGTTACTATTTGCAAGAGCGAAATTTGTTGCACTTATTCTTGTAATTTTAATATATCATGTTGCACTTCTTCCTCTTCATGAGTCATAGTAGAGCCTGCTAAGGGCTTAATGGGTGTTGAATTATTTTTAAGGGGGGATTTTGGAACCCAATACTAATATCTATGCTTCATATGCCCTTAGAATCACTTCAAACTGATTTTTCAAACAAGACTTATGCAATTTAAAAAAAAAATACACATCTTTTTCTTACTTTTGAGGAGCTCGATATTGAAACTGATGTATCTCTATAATTTTGTATCCCTGAGTTTTTATCTTTGGTCCTTTAGTAACCCTCTGAATTTTATTTCCAATGCCACAAGTCAGACTTGATTTGGATTCTTCAAGACAAAATTATGCCCAAGCTCCCACAATGACCTACTTATCGAATAGTTCAGTAGAGCGAACTTATACAACGTGCCACGTGTTACTGTTTCCTCCTTTGTCTCTAAAATTGATACATAAGAAACCAAATTCCTTTAATTTCAGCTACTTTTTGCAAAATTCCAATCCGATGCTCAGAGAGAGAGTTGTGATAATTTTCCCAAGGTCACCTCTTTGAGTTGAAATTCGAGATCCTGCAAAAACCCTAATTGCCACAGCTCATACATTTGAAAATATTACGAACCAAGATCTGAAGTTTATACATGTTGTTCCTCAAGATTTCTTTTCAAATGGGTTTTTTTTTAGCTTTTGAACCTTCATAGAAAAAAAGTTATAATGAAAATGCCATGATGACCTGTTTGAAGCAACGAAACCCTAGAATCCAAAGCTCTCATACCAAATTTTATGAAACCAACTCAAAAAATATAAGAAAATATAGATCAATGCCTTAGAAATCAGCCGCTTAGAGGGGGAAACCTCCTTTACATTACATAAATGTAATATTCCCAAATTGGGAATGCAACAATACAAGACAGTTATGTAGGAAAATAATGTAGTTCATCTAAAGCATAGCAGGAGGCCAATATGGAGACTCTTTATTTACATTTATAACAGAAAATGATATTCATAAGATGGCCCATAAGATGTACAACAGGAAATAGAAGTCTCCAATGGAAGAAAATCATCAAAAAGAGGTGCTGCAATCACATATATAGACTGAAAAATGCTTGACAGCGTTATTTTATTAAGCTACAACAGCTTTTGATTACACTTCAGATCTATAGCAAATCAGTGCATGAAAATTCAGATCTGTAATAGATCCATACACTAGATAGGATATTCTTCAAATTCCCCTTGGGGTTTTCAGCAAAAGATCATGTACAAGGAGTAGATATGAGATCTAAATCTGCAAATCTACATAAATATTCAGATATTCAGGAGTATTCAAATCTGATCTTATATATACAATATAGTGATCCTTTTCAATGGATCTCAAAGGTGAAGGGAAGATCCCCAACACACAAAAATCACTCCTCCAAAAAGTTGAGCCAAAAGTCCCTGCAACAGCACCTATAGAAAATGTAGATCTAGAAGTAAAACTATGCTGTAGGGTTTAAATAATGTTTGGCTACATGCCAAGATCTGAAATTGATGATCCAATGATCCAATACTCTCTTGCCAATGGGATATAAGACTTCCCCACTGAAAAGGAGCACTAGAATGGTCTAGATCTGAGTAGATCTAGCCTCCACTTGCTGCAGCTTTCAAAGACAACCAAACCCTCAACATGATCTGCGTTGTAGTTGGAAGAAGAAGCTTGGACTCAGGCCAGATAGTGAACTATGCAATACAAGGCTCTCCCAAGAGCTACTCAATGGGAAGAGGTGGGATTCTCGATCAGGAACACCCAATGCTAAACAACATTTGCAATCTAGGCTAAATAGCCAAAGAAAGATGTATGTCTAAACAGACAATACAATCAAAAAATACAATATCATCAACAATATTTTCATGCTGCCATCCCCTTCCTTATATAGATTAAGACCTTTTAAACCCTAAACCACCTTCAATGAAATAACTTCTTTCACACAAGCCATCTCCATCTAAAATTGCGTTGTGCCTCATTGATGGCCACTCGTCCAAGACAACGTTGTAGATTTGGTCATGGTTGACCTAGTCAAAACATTTAGCCCCTTTCACACCTAAGGGTGCTTGCTTACATAGCCAAGATTTAGCCTTTTTCACATTTGACATTGATTTATTTACTGTTTAGGATTTTTTGAACCTCCTTTACACTTTTATTCATGAAACAAAAAAATAAAAATAAAAAAAAATGTCCCCATTAGCTTAGGACTAATTGGGAATATTAGAGTCCTCCCCTCCCAAATGTTGCTTGTCCTCAAGCAACTGATAAGGTGAGTACTGTAACTCTTCTCCTCCTCCATTGGTGACATCATCATATGATAAGCTCTCTCCATAAGCTAAGTATTCACCAATATAGCCCTCCATGAATTGTTCCTCCAAAGTTCTTATGAGATGGAAATAGTGCATCCCATAAGGAGACAATATCTAAAATGAAACAAACATGGTTTGCCCAATTTCCTCCCTGAAATATGTAGCATAAGGTACATGGAGAACCTCCATCCCATAGGGCACATACATACCTCCCATCCTCCCTCCATACATTCCCATAAAAAGCACAAGTACATCATCAATGTATGGGAGCAAAACAATATACATACAAATAGAAATTTGTGCATATGGAGGTGGGTCATAGTCCCACATGTGGAACCATCGCAGTGCATATCCTGCCTGCATCAGATATAGATGTGGTAAGTGGTTTCCCCACCACTTACTTGCTGCCCATGTTATCTCACTATGGCTGAAAGTGTGAGATATATTTGGTTCCTTAGGAATGCACCCATCATGAAATAAAACATCCCTTTGTTCATCAAGGGAGTGGCCAAGTTTAGAAATTTTTGTGGCCCAATGTTGGCCATGAAGTTCATAAGATACAATATTCCTCCTTGGATTCATGGCCTACATAAACATGGTGAAAGAATGCATACAATCAAAAAATAAAACATGTTTTACATGAGCATGTCCTTCACCAACAGTCCTCCTCATACAAATGGAGTGGTGCATAGATCTACCTCCTCTCTCAAAAGAGGGAAGAGATGGCTAAAATAACTCTTTCATAGAGTCATGTTGCTGTCCCAACTCGACATGGTTCATGCATTCTTGAAAATGTTTATGTAGTTCTCCTTCTAAGCCTTCCTAATCAAAGCTCCTCATGATGATGTTGTAGATCTTCATGGAACATATGTGGCTGAAGCATAACTCTTCGTAAGTTCTATGTAGCAACTTCTTCTTGAGCTTAGAGGCTCTTGACAAGAAGATCCTACCATGATGATAGATGACTCCTCCTTGGACTAAATAGCCCTCTTCATGCAGCTGGTCATGAAGTATCATACAAGTGTGAATATCCTTGGAATAATTCACCAACGGTTGGGATTTCCAATATGGATCTAAACTGCCCAACAATGACAGCGTCGATGATAAATCAACAGAAATTTCTATCATGTTGTTGCTCTCCTCCTTGAAATCTCCCATGCCAAAGGTATATGTTGGAAGGCCATTCCTTCCATTCTTCTCCTCCCATAGCGCAGAATTAGAAATGAGAGTGGGTGATGATGATAAGGGAAGAAGATATCCCTCCTCCTTGTGCCTAACCAAGCCTCCCAGCGTTGTATCATTGTCTTCTAGTGCTCCCATCCCTCCTAGATCTGAATTTGGAGCATCGTGTGGTGAGATATCTCCCACAAAAACTGAATCAAGTGCCCTCCTAGGTGGTTTTCCACTATATAAGAGTGTCCCATGTAGCAATCTCATGAGCATGATCGATGGGACTATAAGGTCCTTTCTTCCACTGCGCAAATCCATCTTTGTTCTTTGTGTGGAAGTGGTATGTGAGGGATATGTATGCATGCCTTTGATCATTTGGGTTTCACTACTCTTCTTGTCCACCCATTCCATTTTCAAAGCCTCCCAATCAGTGGTGACTTTCCCCAATGTAATCAGCCATTGAACACCCAAAATCACATTGGTGTTAGGTATGTCAACCACAAAGAAGTGATCAACCAATGTATAATTTCCCATGGTGACTGAAAGTGATGGGACATTATGCATGCATTGCATTGTTCTATCTCCTGGGACCAAAACAGAGAATACCTTAAAAGTATCAGTGGGTACTGCCCTCCTCTGCACTAGATGGGAATCAAATAAATTGTGAGTCGCCCCACTATCAATCAAAATAGATACCCTATGATTCAAGATGCAACCTTGAACTCTTAAAGTCAAGTACTTAGGTACTCCTCTCAAAGATGCAAGAGCCCCTCCAATAGGAGAAAATGCTCCATCCTCATCTCCTAATGGTGTTGGCTCTCCTCCTGCAGTGTCAGCGTTGTGACCTCTTCTTGGTTCATCGTCTTCTTCCTCCTCAACATATAAGAAGACTTCTATGTAATGTGTTTTTCCAAAAGCACATCTATGTCTAGGTTCCCATGATTCTTGGCAAGTGAAGCATAGCTTCCTTTTTATTAGATCTCTCTGGACTTCTTCATCAAGAGGCCTCTTGTATGAACTCTCCTTGGAAGGAGCAACTTTATCTTCCTTTCCCTTTGAAGGAAAAGAGGGCTTATGTTGAAAGCTTGCCTTTGCTTTTGGCAAGGCATCTTGAAGTTCTCTAGCCCTTTTAATAGCATCATGCAGGGTAGTGGGCTTGGTAGATTTAACCAACCCATGAAGAGGTTCATCTAAACCATCAATGAACATGTACACCCTTCTTGCTGCAGACAAATCAGGAACCATAACAGATAATCTTAAAAATTCAAAAATGTAAAACTCTGTATTACCTGATTGTTTCAACTTTGCAAGGCTCATAAATGGTGCCTCTGGATCTATTCTATAAAATCTTTCCACCAGCCTTCTAGTGAACTCTGAATAAGTAGTCACATTGGAATGACCCAATGTAGACAAGCCATGGAACCACCAATTGTGTGCTTCCCCTTCAAAGTGCAACGCTGCAATCTTGACAGCCTCCATCTCTGGGACCTTGTTCAACTAAAAGTAGATGTCAAGTTTTTCTACCCATGATTAGGCAGAACACTTGGATGACCCATCAAAGTTGGGTAAAAATAATCTGCCCATAGAGTGATGTCAATCATGATTCTGAAAGAATCCACCACCTCTATGATGATGCCCTGGTCTTATTTTTTCCTGGAGGTGACAAAACTCCTGAAAACTCAAATGATATTTTAATCTCTGATTTTGAGACTCATATTCTTCAAAATAGTCTTCAAGGTATTCTTTCTCTTGAAACCCTTCATTTGCCACAGCCAAAAAGGTAGGCATGGTAGAGCATTGGGAAACTTTTGGCTGATGCACTGGTTGATCATTCCAGTGGTGAGACATGCCAGAGCTTTCTCCAAGATGAAATCTCTTAGGAGATTATTTGATTCTTTCCATTATCATCTATTTGATCTCTCGAGCAAGATCTTGAATGGCTCTCAAAAGGATCTTAGGAAAATCATTTTCTTCTTCTTCACTTCCAGATTCAGGGGCTTTACCCTTATCTTCATTGTCATTGGTGTAATCAAACTTCTTCTTATGTCTTCTCTTTAGATACCTCTTCTCTCTGTCAGTAAGAGGATCTTATTCTTCAAAAGACATATTGGCTTGTTAGAATGCACAGGCTGTGCCAAGATGATGCTCTGATACCACTGTAATATTTCCAAATGGGGAATGCATCAATACAAGATAGTTATGCAGGAAAATAACACAGTTCATCTAAAGCATAGCAGGAGGCCAATATGGAGACTCTTTATTTACATTTATAATAGCAAAATATATTCATAAGATGGCCCATAATATGTACAACAGGAAATAGAAGTCTCCAATGGAAGAAAATCCTCAAAAAGAGGTGCTGCAATCACATATATAGACTGAAAAAGGCTTGACATTGTTATTTTATTGAGCTATAGCAGTTGTTGATTACACTTCAGATCTATAGAAAATCAATGCATGAAAATTCAGATCTGTAACAGATCCATACACTAGATAGGCTCTTCTTCAAATTCCCCTTGGGGTTTTCAGCAAAAGATCATGTACAAGGAGTAGATCTGAGATTTAAATCTGCAGATCTGCATAAGTATTCAAATATTTAGGAGTATTCAGATCTGGTGTGATATATACAATATAATGATCCTCTTCAATGGATCTCAAAGGTAAAAGGCAGATCCCCAACACATGAAAATCACTCCTCCAAAAAGTTGTGCCAAAAGACCCTGCAACAACACCTACAGAAAACGGAGATCTAGAATTAAAAGTACGTTGTAGGGTTTATATAATGTTTGGCCACATGCCAAGATCTAAAATTGATGCTCCAATGATCCAATACTCTCTTGCCAATGGGATAGAAGACTTCCCCACTAAAAAGGAGCATTAGAATGGTCTAGATCTAAGTAGATCTAGCCTCCACTTGCTGCAGCTTTCAAAGACAACCAAACCCTCAACAGGATCTACGCCGTAGTCGGAAGAAGAAGCTTGGCCTCAAGCCAGATAGTGGACTATGCAATACAAGGCTCTCCCAAGAGCTACTCAATGGGAAGAGGTGGGATTCTCGATTAGGAACACCCAATGCTAAACAAAATTTTCAATCTAGGCTAAACAATCAAATAAAGTTGTATGTCTAAATAGAAAATACAATATGATCAACAACATTTTCATGCTGCCATCCCCTTCCTTATATAGATTAAGAGCTTGTAAACCCTAAACAACCTTCAATGAAATATCTTCTTTCACACAAACCATCTCCATCTAAAACTGCGTTGTGCCTCATTAATGGCCACTCCTCCAAGACAGTGTTGTAGATTTGGTCATGGTTGACCCAGTCAAAACATTTAGCCCCTTTCACACCTAAGGGTGCTTGCTTACATAGCCAAGATTTAGCCTTTTTCACATTTGGAATTTATTTATTTACTGTTTAGGAGTTTTATGAACCTCCTTTACACTTTTATTCATGAAACAAAAAAATAAAATAAAAATGAATATTCCCATTAGCTTAGGACTAATTGGGAATATTACAATAAATGAACAATTCTTGGATGACACAAATGACAAAATCTCTTTTCTATATATAGGAGTCCATGGGCTCACAATATAATCCTAGTTTACCTAAAAATAATAATGTAAGGGCTCAATAGTAACAATATGGGAACTACAAGGGTACAACAATAACAATAAGGGGTCTACACTAACAACAATAAGGGACTACACCAGTAATATAGGGCCCTAACAGGGTGGGTACAACGGGCTCGGCCCACCCCCCTTTTTTATATTATTTTTTCATTTTTCTAACCTGTTATCACAAAATTAGACCTGATAGGCTGCCAATCAAATCAATCTTATGTAAATGTTTCAAATCAATATTTTGATTGAGGCTTAGCCTCCTCAACCTGAGAGGCCTCTCTCAAGGGTTAATGATTTTTGATATAAATATAGATGGCTAACTCTATGTAGGGTAATAAGGAGATAAATGATAGAAATTGGTTGTAAATCACATTAGCAAGTGCACATTGGGCTTATGGAGTCCAAATAGCTTCAGTAAAACAAAACAATCTACTCAGCATGGAAGTCAAGGCATATCAGATTTCTATTCCTGAGAAACACATTTGGAACTGTAAAACACACAGTCAGTTTGTCTATGAAGGAAGTCAGAGCATCTATGATGAATTCTGAGTAACATAAGCAAACAACACTACAATAGGATAGTAAAAATATGCCATTAGAACAAGAACACACTAGAACTCTCTATGAATCTTTAGTTGGCTAAGTAGAAAACTCTGTATTAAGCTTAAAACCAGTCACTTACAATAAACACAGTCTTTTGCTAAAAATGTCCAACCCTTACCATTTCTACTTCTTCATCTTTATAGATCATTTACAACATAGGATAACCTTATCCTGAGCTAGATACATCAAATTCCTACTTTTTGACACCTTTCCTAACCATGTGACATGGTATTTATTACAAAATGACAGCTGCAAACCTAATGAACAGTCTTATTACAAATAGGACTCAAACTCCTTAACTTTACTCATAACAACCTTATCTAAACTAGATTACATCATTTTCCAACTATATTCCCATAAGGTCGAATCCAGATGATAAGCTCCAACACTTTATGACATTAATGTTGATCTCCTGCAAACTAGGAAACTATCCCTTGTTTTCTAAGCTTAGGATTCTTTATGTTCTTGAGACACTCTGACCACTATGAACCCATGACTTCAAGGTTATTTGTTGTCAGGAACTGAAATAACATATGCCCAAAATCATCCTTAAGTGCCAGCTGTACAAAAACACCATCAAACTGTCCAAAATAGCATAAACAGACCTGCGCTACAAAAATAGCACAGTTTCATAGTGCTTTTCGTAGCGCAGTCTTTTAACCCATTTGCTTTCAAAATTTTGGTTTCTTTCCTCCAGGGTTATCTTCATATTCACTTCACACAACTTCCCTAGCAATTTCAGGTCATAATACACACATTTTCCATCCAAAAATTTATGAGAAAGGGTGAAAAAAGCTACTACAGCAGTTTCATAGCACTTTTCACCCTTTTTGCATTGTTTGCACTACGAAATTGCTGAGTGAGGAGTGTTGTCCAGATTTCTTCAAAATTCAAACAAAAAATGTACCAAAAATTTAGAATACCACTGGTTTAATCAAAACAAACAGTCATATGAACTAAAAACCCAATTTTCATGAGATTTATTCTTCATTTTCCCTTTGATTTAGCCTTTGACTTTTTAATAATTTGTCATTCTGCACCTTTGTTATTTTAGTTTATCCCGAGTCAGTTTTAGTTGTAGCTCCAAATCCTCCACTTGGTCTCTAAGTCTTATATTACTAGCTCTCAAGTGAGTATTGATCACTCTGACAAATTTTGCTTCCTTGATGGCTGGAACTATCCATGTAAAAAATTGTTCTACACTACTTGGAATCTCAGACCTAGAACCAGTTTGACCTTCCCAAAGTGCCTTCACTCTTTTAAACTTTGTTTTTTCAATGTTGTGCTTTCTGACCCTCTTTCTCATCATAGCAATCTCGTGATTTTATAACATTAATTTCTCCTCAAGATGTTGGCACTCTGTCATTTCTTCCTTTTCCTACATTATTCTGCTGGCTTCATGCTCCACTGTTGGTGATGAAAGGTCAACCACCTCTTCAGGGACTTTGACTGTTTCAACAGTTTCTTGGACCTCCTTTCTGCCTTCCTTGAGCTTCTTATCATGCCTAGTTAAAGGTTTCCTTGCTTGAAAGATAAAGGTTTCACTTTCACCCTCAAATTCAAGTTTCTTAGCTGACTTAGCCTTTTTCTATTTGTGTTCATCAACTCCAATGAAATCAGCTTGCACAATGGGTGACTCTTCTATATCAATTGCATGAAGGATGTCATCTAAATTTCCCTTTATCACTGGGCTATCCTCTGTACCTGAAACAACTGTTTTTCCCTTTGATGCCACTGCTTGGCTTCTTGTCACTCTCTTGATTTCTTACTTACTGGCAACTTGTTTTTGTTTGGCCTCTTTGACACTTTTTGACCTCTGTTTTGCAGGTGATGGAGTTGGTGCAAAAAGAAATTGTTTCTTCTCTGTCCTATCTTCAACCTGTTTCCTTGATTTCAACTTTACAAACCTCTTTGCTTTTGCAACCACAGGCTGACTAGACTTTGCTACTAGTGTTGAAAGAGTTCTTTTGGGTTTAGGTTTTCTAGCCGGGGTTATGGTTTCCAGTTCAAAACCATTCATAAACAAAAAAGAAGACCAATCCCTACTTATTTTCGAAAGCTCATTCAACACCAATAACTTTATCAAACCATGGTGAAACAAAGATGTTTCGCAACCATCAGACTTGGCTTGTACTTAATCAACCATTTTAGCAAGGCTCCTATGCAAGTAAAAGGGAAAATCTAGTGATATCATACCTACAAAATGAAGAAGCAGCTTGAAATGATAATTATAAACTTTATGGTACCTACCTTCACATGTAAGGTATATTTGAATGTTGAACAATAGCTTGGCATAGGTGTCTTTGATACAGCTTCTAGGTATTGCATTGTTCAGGTCCATATCTGGATATTCAGGTTTCATGAATTCCTTGCATGGTTCCATGTCAAACTTAAAACCTTTAAACCAAGTCTCTTGCCCCCTTGGTATTTTTGTCACAGAAGCAATAATCTCAGGTGTGACTAGCACATTTAACATCCCAATTTTGGTAGTTGTTCCATTGAAGTGTAAGGCAAATTCTTTAAACACCTGAGTGTGGCAACCCTGCAACTTTTCAGAAAACCGGAGACAACCTACTTTGCTAAAATCCTCCACCACTATTTGATCTTAAATTATAGCCTTCATATTTTCAGGCTCATATCTTAAGCAATGTCCCCCTCTGTGGAGTTTCTTCTCCTCTTCCAGGCTTCTTTAGAAAAACCTGTCAGCTTCTCTTGAATCTGTAAAAAAACCTCTCTTGAATATATGATCAGCCTTGCTTGATTATGGAATAGCCTCGATTGAGAATATGGAAGATAGCCTTTGTATAGAACAACCACAGGCTTAGCTTGACAGCTTCAGAGCTTAGACACTTGTATGGAAGCAAATGAAAATGAGAATGACCAAATTAGGCAAGAATTTGAATTTAAGGTGTCATCTCGTAACTGAATGATGCTTAACTCATGCCCTATCATGAAAATGATGACTGTAATATAGGTAAGTACACTAAATCTAATCCATAACTGACTCACCATACCCCTATCCTATCATTCCCCAGCGGATTCTGACAGATTTTGGCTTAAGTGACAAGACAGTTAAGAAACCGCGCTTTCATAGCGCCCACAGTGTATTTTTCACTGTTTACGCTACGAAAGTATCAGTGCTTTCATAGCACAAATCCTCTTTTTTGAACTAGCGGCGCTACAAAACGGAGGATTCTTGGCTAATTGCATAAATTTAACCTGAAACCTTATGAAATGATCCCTAAATGGAAAATGTGAGTATTTGATCATGGAATGGACCTCTAAAGACTTTATTTGAATTCAATGGTGACCTTTAAACTTATAAAAACTCTAACCTACCCTTAACCAAAACCTAAAATGACTTTCAAACCCATTTTGAGACCATGATCAAAAACAGAGTTGACACAATGATGTTTTGAAAAAATTTGGGTGATAACATAACCAATCTCATTTTTTTTAATTTGTTGAAAATAAGGGTCATTGGGATTTTTAAGTATTCGACAAATTTGTCGATTTTCGGTGGCTCGATTATGTGCTTCAAGTCTCTGTCAATTTGTTTCCTCCTTAAACCTACCACTTGGCCAAGTTTGACCAAAACTTTGGCCAGCTATAACTTGACCATACGAACTCGGTTTTGAGTGTTGTTTCCACCGTTGGAATCAGGGCGATGAGCACTATGATCTGGTTTTGATTTCTCTTTCATCTGAAGACTTTGGTTTTTGAGCTATTTTCAAGGCCACTTGTACTTCTATATCCTCTTGTATCATTCCTCCCCACTAAGGAGATTTTTGTCCTTCAAAAGTAGGAACACATCCTGCACATTGCACGTGTCTTCGTCAAGCCATACTTTCAACATCTTCATTGCATGCCAATCTGGTACATTCTTTACAATCACATATAAAACCACACATGACTCAAACAACCCCATACTGTCCAATAGTTTATAACACACACTCTTTGGTCAAGTTTACATTGTAGTAGAAACCAATACCCGAGCTATCAACAAAAAGCCAAAAAACTCATCATTTATCTAATAAGTGATGAAAACACATCATCACCTTGCAATTATTCGCAATGCATGATTTACAAATTGTGGCGATGACAAGTTACCATACCTACCATATTTTACTCAACAAAGTGAATGGGTCATCTCCCTATGGTGGATTTATTTTTTGAATATCTTCACCAACTAGTTTCTTCATACGTGCTTCCTAGGCCTAGAGTGTCTGACACACGACTTTATAGTGTTCATCCTTGTTGCAGTAACTACAATGATTCTTTATCGTCCAAACTTTCTGGATCGTATTGGAACACTTTCTCTTGGTGCGCCTCTGATAAGTTCTCATGGAATCCTCACTATCACTGGAATGGGATGAGGTTATTTCACCATCTGTCGTTGGTTGGTCACTGGTTGTCTTGGAGCATTCCCCAACCTCTTTTCTGACATATCCAAGTCTTGCATAATGAGGAAATTCCTCCACTTTGATGAGCTTCACAATGCCTTGCCCATTAACTCTGAGGCCCTTTCCTTCATATGCTATTTTCTTCAATAATTTTGATGCAATTCCTATAATATGTCTCTCAAAAGCAATGAATAATCATCACAAAAGGTACATGAAATTGAAGAATCACTTTTTACCTCACGCTTTTTATGTTGCAATTTTTCCAAGGCCTCCTCCTTTGCTTTTAAATAACATTGCAACACTTGTTTCTCCTTCTCTTATTCTTGTAGGAGTCTCCTTAGTTCAGCATTCTCCGCCTGAATGCTTTGGTTAATTTCTTCAAGTTATTAAAGCATGCCACATTTGGTGCCCTTTTCATATTTGATACAACATCTGCTGAAATATTTGTCTCATCTCCTGAATTAGAACCCAAATCAATGGGTCTAACTGTTGCAATCCCAAGAGCTAAAATATTCATTTCCTCACCTGGATATGATCCCAGGTCAATTGGATCACCACCTGAAAAATCCTGCAGTTTTGATCTTCTCATCCTCCTCTCATATAGACTCTAGTTCTTTTTGCATGGTTGCAACTGCCTTCTACTTATATTTTCTATCGTTCCTCTTAGGTTTCAATTTCTGATGTAGTCTCTAGAAATTCTCCTCATCATGCCCTTCTTTCTCACAATGAGTACAAGAGGGATTTTCTCCTCTTCTCTTAGCTCCTACGGCCCTCTTTGGGTGGTCATATTTTTCATGCCCCCCCTTCTTTCAAGATGCACAACCTTCACACTAGCTTCATCAAGAGTTTTAGGTTCAAATAATAATAACGAATGAAAAATAAATATGCAAAGAGTTGATGTATTTCATCAACATCTCAGGAGTGTCTAATGGAACATTCAATGCTAGTGCTTGTTTTCTAAAATCTTCTGTAAAATTATAAACATTTTGACCTTTACATTGTTTCAAATGTTTCCATTCCATCATGGCTTTATGACTATAACCCAATGGGTAAAACCATCCCCTTAAAGCATAAATGAAATCAAACTAGGATGAAAGAATTTTATTATTATTCTTAACACCTTGTTGCAGCTTTCCTTCCCACCAAACGAGATCAGTTCCACTCAATCGAATAGATGCTAGTTGGATCTTGGCTTCATCCTCTTTGATTTGTTGTATGCATAAATACACTTCAACCTGTATTATCCAGTTATCTAGCTATTTTGCATTAGATTCTCCACTAAATACAGGTAAATCAAACTTGACATCCATCTTGGAAAGTTTATTTTTAGAATCATTCCTCTGATTCTTGTTAGAATGATGAGAAAAGAAAGAAGAAGCAGAAATTTCATTGGTGGATGGAGAGGGAGAAGGTTCTTCTCCTCCACCTTCATGGTGTACCGATGCATGATCCTCAAGATCTTTCTTCTCATTCTTGATTGTCTTCATATTCTGCAAACATCTTGTCAAATTTTTTTTCCATGTTGAAGAATATCTTGCAAAAATTTCACTCTTCTTTGTCTCATGCATCATAATCTACCATGTTCCATCTTCATTGTGCATTCCCTACTTTAGGATCAAAGGACTTGAGTTTTCCCTCACACTTTTGGAGCTTGTTCCTGGTTAGCATATACTTATGAAACTTACATCAAGAAGACCTACTGCTATGATAACAAACTTGATCGAGGATGTGTAACTTCAAGGATGCATTTATAATTACATATAACAGAGCATGTTAACCAAGTAAATTTAACCACATGAAAAGAAGTGGAAAAACATAAGAAATCATGAGATTAAAGACACAATGATTTTATTATGGATTTCACCCAATATGGGCTACGTCTCCAGTCCCTTCTCAACAGTGGGGAGGCCTTCTTTTATTAAGTGGCATCAAGGAAATCAAATACAAGAAACTTTACAAAAATGACCCTTATACCTCTAATCTGGATGATGGAATGAAAATGGAGAGCTCAGTTGGAGAAATAGGAGTCACCACTGAATTCCTGGAGTGAAATCCTAAAAAATCAACTATAAACTTGCACAATTTGAACACCGGCACCTCTGGCACTCTAAAGGAATATTTTCAGCATCTCTTGATTCCTTCGCTCAGGGTTCCACACCCTCTACCTAGTCAGGATTCTTCTCGAACCTATGCGCTCTACCACTCCTGGTTAAATGGTTTAAACGGGCTTTTAAATAATTTACTGGGTATAATTTTCAAAGAGGATCAATAGCACATTGGTAAAAGGTCTAGGTTTGGTGGGGGGGAGGTCGGAGGTTCCAACCCCCCGCCCGACAAACTTTGGAAATTTTTTTATCGTCGGTTTGAATTGGTATATAATATAGTTTATTTTATATTTTTTTTGAGTCGTCGGTTAGGGGTCGGCCCAGGTGGGCTAGGCTGGTTCAACCCTCATCGGCTCCCTTTCAATCGACGTCGTGGTATGGTATACGGTATATGGTGTGACCACCGTGGTTGAGAGGGTGGCCCACCCACCCTTTGTTTTTAATATAATATATCACTGTGGGGTGTGGCGGGGGTGGAAGCCTACCACCTTGATCCTCTATTTTTTTAATATTTATTTTAATATGTGACCGATAGGGTGGGCAGGTCCGACGGGCCCCTTTTTCATATTATTTTTTCGTTTTTATAACCAATATGGTTATTTTTTTAATTTGTCAAAAATAAGGGTCATTTGGATTTTTAAGTATTCAACAAATTCGTCGATTTCTAGTGGTCGGATTTTGTGTGTCGGTTCTATGTCAATTTGTTGCCTCCTTAAGCCTGCCACTTGGCCAAGTTTTACCATCTATAACTAGACCATACGAACTCGGATTTGAGTGTCATTCACACCATTGGAATCAGGGCAACAAGCACTATGATCTGTTCCTAGTTTCATTTCCATCCGACGAATTAGATTTTTAAGCTATTTTCAAGGCCACTTGTACTTCTGGATCCTCCTGGATCATTTTAATATTCAGATACCTTATAAATTTTTAGCATATCCCTTTTTTATCTTCCATATGCTCAAAAAAAATTTCACTAGCATTCATAATCATATTCCTTTTCCTGTTTTAGGTTCCTCTATCTAGCACCAACTCTTCTCTTCCTGCATTGGCTCTCTTTTCCTGTAACATTTAGCATCGAGATGATCCTCCAGAAGGATATACTTATCACATATTCATCAAGAAGTTAGAAGCAATAAAATACTAAAATATTCATGCAGGAAGGATAAACAATAATCAAAACTATAAATATAAACAAAAATAATGTAATAAATAAATAACATAAATCTATAAGGTACTTATCTTTGATTGAAGGATGTCACCAACTCCCTCTTGGGCCTTCCTCCAAGGGTCATTAATAACAATCATCCATATGCTAGTTTTTCCTTCAATGTCTTCATCAACATCTAGGCCCAACTAAGACTAGCCCATCTAGAGTTATATTAAATCTGTCAGAGTTGTTGAAATAGACTTTCATGGATCATGCTAGGGTTTCAAGACTATAGAACTAAAGCCTTCATCATATCAAGAGGACTACTATCATAACTAAACACCATATCTTCCATAGGTACATTATCAATATTATAGGTGCTATCACATGTATTATAAACATGATTTATGTCAACAAATATCTTTATAACAAAGTTCGTTCTCACTTCTAAGGTTTCTGTAACACAATTCTCTATCAAATCTCTACATCACTATCATCATACATCCATCATATCATATCTATAGAGTTAATGACAAAATCCCTCTCTTTAATGAAGAGCATTGTTATCATGTAAGAACAAGTTCACTGAAATTAGAAAAATCATAACTAGATGGGAGTAGTAGGGTTGACTTCACCATTGAATATCTCATCCTTAGATTACGATATGTAAGTAATATTTATTGTTTACATTGTGTCACTAAGTCATTTTTTAACTCGTGGTTGCATAAAATATTGATATATAAACCACTCGCTAATTTGGCATATAGATAATTATTACGGTGATAGAATACAAGCCATAAAATTATACTACCCATTGGGAACCAATTTGCAACAAATTTAAGCTAAAGCATGAATATAAAATATTTTTGCGAGGATAATACGATGCGGCCCAAAAAGGGAAGGTGATCACCATAGCTTGCACATCAACCCATACAAATATCAAACCAATTATAAAACCATGAAAATTTGAAGAAACCATACAGTAATGTCGAACCACAGGTGGAATGATATAAACCATAAGCTGCCCATAATTATCAATGAAATATATATATATATATATATATATATATATATATATATATATATATATATATATATATATATATATATATATATATATATATTTCTAAAATAATCACAAGTCTATTTGAGCTACTGGAGGCTAGATGTGATTCACTGTAGAGATGACGAGATACCAATATGAAAACAATTGTGAGAATAACATACCATAGTAAGTAGAAATGTGAGTTTTGAAAAACAAAGAACAAGCTACAAATGACAAGTGTCAACCACAAGAAGCAATACACAATAAAACAAGCCACGCTAATTATTGAGCCAAATGTGAGTCCCGATGTCACTAATGCATTGATATAGTAGAAAGATAATGCCAAGAATATGATGCAAGACACACCAAGAATGGCATTGTAAAGGGAGTTTAGCAAAGCATAACCAAGCCATAGAAATCTTAATGAGTTTCTGCAAGAAAAATATCTCCAAATGATAACCGTACTCACAATTGCAAATATCCATGCTAGGGTTATGAAAGTGTTGTGTATATCTACAATATATTTGAATTCTCATTTATAGACTTTCATATAATCAAATAGGTGACTTGATGGAGCTAACCGACTTGAAATATGGAGGGAAACCATCATTTGAATTTTTACTCATTTTAAATATATTTTCACCAAATTTATTTATCACGTGATATGAAAAATTTCTATTTAATAATTTATTTCCCAATGTTAAATATTGCACATATTAACAATTGAGTTCTTCCTTTTTATCCAATATTAATTTCTTTAGGGCACAATAGGATGAATGGATTAATTTTGGGTCTATGGTAAATTCATCCCATAGCTGCACAAATTTCAACACCACACCCCTCTTTCAAGGATTAGGATCCAAATGTGGCTGAAGCAAGACCTTTGAATCAGGAAGAAAATTAAGCTCCACAACCAATAAGAGGTATAAACCTCTAGATACCCTTGTTTATTTGAGGGTAGAGTTGAAATCCTTTGGATTCCCTTGTTTAGTTGTTGGGTGCAAATGAGACTTTGGATTCCTTGTTTCAACCTGTGATGGTAGAGCTACAATTCTTATTGAGGTTGTTGAAGGGTGGAGTTGGTGGACCTTTGAATTCCTTGTGAGAAATTGACTGCACTAAGTAGTTGGTAGATGGAATTAGATGGTCCTCTAGAGTCCCTATTTCATCTAGTAGCATAGGTTTAATCCCTTAAGCGCTCATCCTCAAGCATTGGAATCAAGCTCTAGGTTGATTAATATAAAAAGGCTTAGTTGTAGTGTGTTTAAGGTTGGGTGGACAGTTGGAGTCCCAATCTCAGTTGTCAGACCTTTCAAATTCTAAGATAAGTGATCCTCAAGATTTACACTTTGAATGTTCAAAATGTGTTTAATGTGTTGGCTTAAGGCCTGTATTGATCTTGATTCAATATTTGGATTTAATGCTTGTGGTAATGTTATGAAATGTAAATTTCTACTTTCTTGAGAAATGTTGATTTTTAGTTTGTTTCTTAGTAAATGAATGGATTTATGCATGTATCCATGAGCTTATTTTTTTCTTATCATTAGCCTAAAAGGCCAATAGATTTTGAATTGTTATGAGCTTGAAAATTTTCTAATGGAACTCAATGAGAGTGAATGGGAAGATTTGTGTTGTATGTGTTATGAAATAAAAAAAGAATTTTCTTTTCAACTCTATTTAAACATTTCTAAGTTCAAGAAGGATAGCTTCATGTGTGTGTGTGTGTGTGTTGATTAGGCTAGGCCGAGCCCTATTGAAATCTCAAGATATATATACGCAAACATTAAATATCATGAAGGATAGTTTCGTAGAGCTTTGTAATACATATATATATGCATGGTTGCGCAAGGTTGAACCCTAAGGCATTAAGGACCTAGTCCTCAAATCATAATAGGCCATATAAAATAGAACTACCATTATTAACCTATGAGGGCCATGAAAACCCCAAACATTCACATATTCACATATGTGTGGGTTGGGAGTTCAGAGCCTGGAGGAGCAAGGATGTAGAAAGTTTTGCGCCATGCGATCAGGCACCATGACCAACTGCTAGTAGGTCTCGGTTATTCAAAATACAGCAATAAATTCCTAATTTAATTTTTCGTTTGATTAAATTAGGAGAAAATCGAAATTCCACATTAGCATACAACTTGAATGAGTTAACTGAGTTATTATCACTCAGTTAACTTAGTTAATTCAAGTTAAAGGGTGAACTTGAGTTGATTATAGTGATTCCTAAATTTTAGGATCCTAGGTTTACTTAATTTTAGTTGTAACAATTTAATTTAGTTAAATTGAGTTATGGTCAGTTAAACTAGTTCAAATATTGGAGGTATAGTAGTGGGGTGCATCTTTAGTGTTTAACTAGTTAAATGATCAATCAACCTAAATTAACTCATGCATGCATGAAATTTTAGTTACCTATTTGATATTGGAGTTAAAGGGAAGTGTACTATCAGTTGTATAATATTCCAAATTATACAGGTCATGCATGCGATCAAAGGAAGTCCTAAAGGAATTGTGCAATTCTCATTGAGGAATTTCCAAATTAATAGGGGCATAATTACCAACGAAATAGCACAAGGAAATAGGATCTTAGAGGCCTAAAAATTTGGCTAAGTATTGGCCAAGCTTAGTCAATCAGACAGATGATATAAAATAATTATGCAGGTTGAGATAAAGGTTGAGAAAATCATATTGTATTCATCTAGATTCTTTGATTAATGCAATACATATAGTAATGGGCTTTGATCAGTTTATCTCCCCTATCTATATCTTGGTGTATGTGTGTTGAATCTTGATGCATGTTATTGATTTTTGTTCTCGATCATGAATTTAATTCCATAGATTGGTAGAGTAGATTTGAGTCTTATGTTTTAATAAATTTCATGAGTAGTTTCAAACTAAAATTAAAATTATACATGGTATCATAGCTAAATTCATAGTAGAGAAGAGAATTTGAAGTTTTCATTGTAGGATGATTTGAGGTTGTAGATCAGGGTGCATGATTTCATCAAAACTAAGAATATGACTTTCAATGGACTAAGTCTTGAGTATGCCCTTGAGGATAGCTCAAATTACATTGCATGGAGGGACCGGATGGAGGTAGTACTAGAGGATAATGGGTTGAAGGACTACACTGATAATGATGTTTCTCAACCAGTAGTAGTTGATGCTCAGAATCTAGAAAAATGGAAGAAGTGTGTTTCTAGGGCAAGGAGAATCATATTGGAGGGAGTTTGAGATCATATTTTCTCAAATCTCCACAGGAAAGAGACTTTGTATGAAATGTGGCAATCACTGGAATATTTTTTCCATAATATTATCGACCACAGGAATTTGGATCTTAAGGACAAGATTCGTAATATAAAGATGCAAAAGAATGAAGCAATTCCGCAGTACCTGAGAAATTTTACATTGTGTCATGATGAACTTGTCGGGGTCGGTGTTACTATTCCTGGAGAAAATTTGGTAGATATAGCTCTGTTGGGCATTCCCAAGGATTGGCACATTTATCAAGATTCCATAAATGGTAGAGAGAAACTACCATAGTAGGAGCATTTATGGTCTGATCTAGTGCAGGAAGAAATAAGGTGGAGCAACAAATATTGGACCTCATCCAAGGTTGAGGATGACGAGAATTGTTCCTTGGATGGAAGGGTAAAGAAAGGGAAAGGGAAGAAATCCCAATCCAAAGGAGCTTCCAGTCAAGGGGGAAAGAAAAAGGACTTGTCCAAAATCAAGTTCTTTCACTGTCATGAGTTTGGGCACTATGCCACAAAATTCCCACACAAGAGAACAAGAAAGAAGACCTCAGGAGGAGTGGTAGGTGGAGATCTTCCTTCATAATTCGACCTTTATTTTACCCTCATTGCATGCATGGAAAGCACATTGATGGGAAGTGTTTGGTATCTCGACAGTGGTGTCTCATTCCATATGACTGGGAACAAATTTTTCTTCAATGACTTGGAGGAGAAATACCTCCATATGCACATCGAGATGGGATATGATGGGAGGTATAACACAACCGATATCGGTACAGTTACTTTTTAGAAGGAATATGGCTCCTATTGTAGCTCTTAGGGACATCCTTGATTTTCAAAAGAAGAGTGCCTAGGACATCTTAAAATTAGAGGTTAAATGTAGACAACTATAAGGATTCCTCTGACAGAATATGGAATAAGAGAATAATGGTTTTGGTGGTTCAATCATGGAGGAGACTGTTGGGGTTCCTGTGTTTTGGCCAGATTGGCAAAACCAAAAGACAAGACAACATCAAACCACTTTGGGATCCTAGGATCTAGCCCTGCTGGATCCAGAGAGGGATCTCTCTCTAAATGCAAAGAATGATATATCTTTAAGGTCAGTTTATGGTATTAGGCTAGGTATGAAGCACAATAGATTTTTATTTTAGTAGATTTTTGGCTTCTGTGATCCATCAATAAATTATGAAGAAATCTTTCGGTAATAATCACATTATCATGAACAAAGTCGACGCATTTCGAACCAACCAGTATGGTTCATCATCAGGACTAGGTGAGAGATCAGATCAATCGTTAAGTTTAAATAGATGTAGGAGATGCAAAGAAATAGTTGTTAGTTGTTTTAACTATTTTCTTTGCATCTCCTACATCTATTTAAACTTAACGACTGATCTGATCTCTCACCTAGTCCTAATGATGAACCACACTGGTTGGTTCGAAACGCGTCGACTTTGTTCATGCTAATGTGATTATTACTGAAAGATTTCTTCATATTTTTTTATTTGTTTGTTTGTTTGGAGATCATTAACTGAGAAGGTTATGTGAAGTGAAGAAGGAACAAAGTAGCAGGATGTTTCAGCATGGGAAGATAGGTCAAGAGAAGTGCCAATCCATTGGGCTATGGAGTCATAAAAGGGTTTACTTGCATAACAACTATCCAAGGGTTTCCATAGGGCAATTCATCTATACCAAAGGATCTCTTTATTGGCACTTCTCTTGACCTATCTTCCCATGCTGAAACATCCTGCTACTTTGTTCCTTCTTCACTTCACATAACCTTCTCAGTTAATGATCTCCAACCAAACAAACAAATCAAAAACCCTTGTGCTTCATACCTAGTCTAATACCATAAACTGACCTTAAAGATATATCATTCTTTGCATTTATAGAGAGATCCCTCTCTGGATCTAGCAGGGCTAGATCCTAGGATCCCAAAGTGGTTTGATGTTGTCTTGTCTTTTGGTTTTGCCAATCTGGCCAAAACACAGGAACCCCAACATAATGGCGACTCTACTGGGGATGGCATCTTCTTGAAGGTGCCAAGAATCTCAGATATAATCTTTGGAAGTAGGCTAGATGTCTGGTACTTGACCATCCTTTTCTTCTTTTATCAACTACTACAAACATGATGGATATTATATCACTCACTTCTTAATGTTCCATCTCACCATCTATCTAAAGAGATCTTTTGGTATAGATGACTTGCCCTCTAGAAACCCTTGGATAGCTTTTATGCAAGTAAACCCTTTTATGACTCCATAGCCCAATGGATTGGCACTTCTCTTGACCTATCTTCCCATGCTGAAACATCCTGCTACTTTGTTCCTTCTTCACTTCACATAACCTTCTCAGTTAATGATCTCTAACCAAACAAACAAATCAAAAACCATTGTGCTTCATACCTAGCCTAATACCATAAACTAACCTTAAATATATATCATTCTTTGCATTTATAGAGAGATCCCTCTCTGGATCTAGGAGGGCTAGATCCTAGGATCCCAAAGTGGTTTGATGTTGTCTTGTCTTTTGGTTTTGCCAATCTGGCCAAAACACAGGAACCCCAACATAATGGCGACTCCATTGGGGATGGCATCTTCTTGAAGGTGCCAAGAATCTCAGATATAATCTTTGGAAGTAGGCCAGATTCCTAGTACTTGACCATCCTTTTCTTCTTTGATCAACTGCTACAAATAGAGACCTTGGATTCTGATTCATGTGAATTACCCTATACTGAAAGAGTGCTCAAGAGGCTGCATGGTTGGATGGATTTTAAATGGGCCAAGTATGAAATAATGAGCAGAGGCTTTCAAATTATGTATAGGTGTTGAGGAAGAACGGAGGAGGAATCTGCAAAAGACAGGCTTAAAATCCTTAAGAATCTGTCTCATGTGAACTTAGAGGAAACAAATGTAAGTGGAATATGGCTAACAGTAGAGATTCTTGGAGCATGAATTAAGGAAGTGCAACAAGTTTAATACATGAGTGTTATACATAAAATAATTCATGAATAAAAATGCATACCACCAGCAGCTACATTACACAAATCATCAAAGCAGTAGAACATGAAAGATGACTATACATAAACAAGAGATTGCAAATAAACAAGAGAACACATATACATACTACTCATTTCTCCATCTGGAATCCGAGTAAACAGCTCTGTATATCAGATTACATTAAAAAAAGCTCTCCCAAAAATGTATCTAAGAGCATAAAGAGCATAGTCACACAGAACTACAACAGAAATTCTCCAAAATTCAAAACCTTTCTTTCATCTTTGAACTCCCTACATATAGAGTTCTCCCTGAAGGTTTAAAATCGAATAATCATTCTTGATTGACCCACACATCTAAAAACCAAAATATCTTAACTAACTTACAGAGCGTGCATCAAGAAATCACTCCAATAACAGAGAATCAAAATAGAATCAGGTGAAATCGGGATTTCACCAGCAAAACGTCATAATCAGAAAGTAAAAAGAAACAAAATTATGAGCCGCGTAGGCCAAATCCTGGAATCTTCCATGTGGACGGCGAGGAGTGGCCGTGAACAGGTGGGCAGTCTAGTTTCCACCACTTTATTTCATATGTTGTCGAAAGGCCTCCACTCCCTCGTTCTCATGATTTCCATAACCGTCACAAAATAGTTTATCATACTGTGTATGCCTAACTGTTCAGTGGGGGATTCATTAGACAAAATAAATATACCTCAGTTGTGTTTGTCCCACCTAAACCAATGTTTTGTTTGAATTGCAAACCGAAGATCAGATTTCGGAGGGGGGCATGGATGGTTTGTGGTATTGAATGAGGGGGTGTGAAATCACTGTGAGCCGACACGTAGCACCGGAGGCGATATCAAAAACCAACCATTTCAGACCCCCCCCCGGTTGTGTTAATCTTCAAAAGGTGAGAGGGGGGACGAAATAGAGCATGAGTGGTCGGATGTATTGATAGAGAGGGGAGACGAAGAGGAGATGGTGGGAGCGATGGGGAGCTTAGCGGGATGATTAGCACTAGAAAGAGTGAGACAAAGGCCACGGAGGGGCTATTTATGATGTGGCATGAAGGTGGGGCCCGAACTGATATCGTAGATCGCAGACTGGGAGTTTTTATTATAAGTGGAAAAGGGTAAAGATTATATCTTGCGGGGAGCGATGTTCGGTGAGCGAGAAATGGGTGATGTGGTGGAAGTGGGGCCCGCCCACAGATCGTAGTCGGAAGTGTTTTATGATAAGAAGTGGAGGGAAAATTTTATGGTTTGCGATGCGTGGAGTGCGGTGAGTAGAAGGTGACATGGAAGGATGGAAGTGGGGCCCAACATACATCGCAAATCGCAATCAGAAGGTTTCACATATGAGCAGCGGTAGGTAAGAGTTAAATCTTACGGGGAGTGATGTGTGCTGAGCGGGAAATGGGTGACGTGGAAGGATGGAGGTGGGGCCCAACATACATCGCAAATCGCAATCGGAAGGTTTTACATCTGAGCAGAGGTAGGTAAGAGTTAAATATTGTGGGGAGCGATGTGCAGTGAGTGGGAAATGGATGACGTGGCAGAAGTGGGGCTCGTAGATCGCAATCGGCAGTATTTAGTTATGGGGGAGTGAGAGGTAAATACATAATCTGTGAAGTATAATGTGCGGTGGTGGAAGGTTGGCGATGCGAAAAGGTGAATGGTAAGTTTATTTCCTCTTTCGACTGCAGAGCATCCCCCTGACCGACGCTTGAATTGCTTGGCCTTCCCCTTCAACATTCACGCCTCTGCCCTATCATTTCCTTATAGGGGCCACTTCTCCACCTTGTGTGTGGTCACAGGCCAACATTGGCTTCATTTGGGGACAACGTGTTGTTATAAGTGCATTGAGAACTTGCAGACCTGAATGCACGTGCTTTTTTGGGCGCATGGAGTCGCAGATGCATACTGTAAATATGAGCTGAAACTTCAACTAAGCTGTGCACTGCCAACTATCAAAATGGAAATCACTGCTACACCCTGGAAATCTTGAATGTTGAAATCTGAACCATGTTGAAACTGAAATCTGAAACACACTTGAACTAAAAACTACAAAGCAATCTGAAACTAAACTAGAAATATTCTCATAGCACACCTACCTACCCTAATCTATTGGAATTACTGATATTATAAATGATACAATAATGTCAGTGCAACCAGGCAAGCAACTGCTCTAATAACTTTTTTATTTTACTGTTTGTCACCAAACTCAGGAACAAACATTTTAATGGTATTTGATAGGAATTCCCAGCCTGATCTTCATTGCAAGGAGCTTGATAAACATGACAACAACATAAATGATGGAAAGGTGTGGTGATCTTGTGATGAATAATTTCTCAATATAGATAGCCACTGGATCAAGATATACTTGGCCTATTTCTGAATATTCTTACCTAATCGATCCAACCTCACAACTTGGTACTACACTTCTGTTCTCCATGTCTTCAAAAAACTTGGAATATGTTTGCATTTTATGTGATGAATTAAGGCATAAAGGTGGATAATCAAACTGGATCAATTATTCCTCTGTTTTAAACTTTGCCTCTTTGTTCAGTACGTTCAACATTTCCACATCAACTACAATATTTTTCATTTCTTCCAGGGTTGCAGTGTCCCTTTCTCTTACTTGCAATGCCATCCTGGATTAAAGGAATTTGGGTAGTGCAAGAGAGCGACTCCTGGGGGTGGCCTTATATCAGTAGGCATTGAATGATACACCTTATTGAACCTGACTGAAAAATATTGTACAATCTCCCCAGGATGCCTTTTCAAATGTCCATATTCTTCTATGATAAGAAAGACATTTCCCATGATTACCCATCGACCTAGGAGAAATTGCATGAATTGATGAAAATTGTTCATGACATCAGTTGGAATATTCTCAAACCCATTTTTTATTTACCTTGCCATGGTAGGAAAAACATCTTGATACATACATCATCTTCTTCCTTTATTGATGACTGAAATACATTGACTAAAGGATCATGGTAAACATGCAACATAATATCTTCTAGAAGAGTTGTAACAGGAAAACCAACCTCATTCAAAACTGCTACTTTTCTTGTGTGTTGAAAGTGATTATCTTCAAAAAACAAGGGAACCAATTGTCTTTCCTCACTATCCATGTTAGTCAAGTGATATGAGTGTTTTTTATCTTTCTCTTTGTCACACAAAAGCTTGTAAGGGAGCTGCAAACTCTCGTAAATTTCAGGTGAAGAAACATGATTTGTAACAATTTTTTGTACTAATGAGAGAGAATTTGAGAGATGGTCCTCATCTTGAAAATCTGACTGGTCTTTAAGCTTTGAAGGAATCGCTACTGGATGAAGATTTTCTTGTGGATCTAGACCATTAAGCTCTACTGCCTCTGTTTCCGAATCACTAGACTTTTGTTGATTTTCAGTGTTGTCCTCTGCAAAACACTCCATCTCTTCCCCTTCTTCATGGAGGGTAAGCTTGCCTCCCTCTTCTTTAGAATAGGCTAGGAACTGGTTTTATACATGCATTCCAAAAACCACCATGGGTCGTTCTTCTTGGAGATTAAAGGGTGTGGACCCTTTTTTTGAAATGGTTCCTTTGAACTGCTCTTTAGGAGGGTCAGACAGTTTCAAGGGTATAGGTGAGGGCTTCTTACCTTTGGGAGGATCAGCTTCTTGCTTTTTGAAAGTGGATGCAGTGGCCTTATGAGGGGTTGAATATTCTAATGGCTTCTTCCCTTTACTAGCAGGAATAGGAGGGGTTTTTTCTCTTGACATTGACCCTTCATTTTGTTCTTGCCCTCAGGCTCTCTTTCTAAAGGACCTGAGGCCATAGTTCTTGTGGAGTTGATTATGCATGAAATCCACGAACTGCATGCAGTAATTGTCAAAATCTTGATCTTCTGGAGGGAATTCCTTCTCTTCTTGCTCCCCTTGCAAGGTGAGTTCACCCTCTTCGTCATCTGAGTAGGCGAGGAATTGATCTTGGTTGTTTGTGAATTCCTCAACCTGTCCCTCCACTTCTCCCTTGAGGTACAGAGGAGTTTGGATATGGTATTTTCGTTCATTCCTTTCACGTTACAGCAACTGTAGAGGGGGATTCCAATACTGGAGATTAAACCCACAGTTAGGAATCATTTGGTTGCAGCAAGGAGGGGAATTCTTGGCCACCAATTCAAGCTTGACTAGCTTATTTGAGAGGTTCTTAATCAGCTTATTCATTTCTTCAATTCTATACTCCTATGATTCCCTCTCCTCATTAGAAGTAGAAGCCTCCTCCATGTTCTTTCTTATGGCTTCATGTTTTGTCTTCCCCTTAACTTTACCAGTAGAATCAAAGTTTGTTTCTACCTCCAATGTATCAGTCTGGATTTGATCTAGAGACGAGGATTTTCCTTCTCTTAGGGTGAACCCAAACTCGAGTTTGAAAGCTCCTGCGAAGACCACCTTAGTAGCTGCTTGGGGAGGCTTTGTCTTAACAGGGAGATTATTATAGATCTTATTGAACTGCTTTATAGATTTTGTTACATCCTCATTGTGTCTCTTTTTAAGAGCATCAAACTCTGTGAGAATGTATCCATGATCCCTCTTTTCTCCCCATTTTAGCGTGAAGAAATTCTCCATTTCTTCCCAAGTGGTGACTGTATTATTGGCTAGAGACTTGAACCACTTCCGAGCTTCTCCATCCAAGGATTGGAAGAAAAGCCTTAACACCACATCTAAGTGCTCTACATTCACATTTTCAGCAAAGGCGCATAATTTTTCAATATGTCTTTGCGCCGAAGTATTATCTTCCCTGGTGAATCGAGGCAGGAGCTTTAGATAATCTTATGGCATGTCATTCAGTACTTAAGGTAGAGCCAATGGAGCATATTTTTTTAGGAGGAAACCGAGTACAGCCATGAGGGGCAATGGTGGCAAGTTATGAGGATGATTTGGATGTGGTATAATAGGTATATGCTGAGTAGAGGTTTGGATATTTATATGTAAAGAGATTTGGAGTGATGTAACTTCTTTGACTTCTTCAGCCTCTAGAGTAGGGTGAAAGGGAGGCAGAGAAGTATTAGCAGATTCGGCTTCATATTTTATGGCTGAAATGGCTAAATCAAAGGTTTCTGGAGGATACTCAAGTACACAGACTGTGGAGCGAGGGTCGTAGATGTTAGCTTTATGAGATGGGGAAGGAAAATCTTATAGAGAAAATGAGAGTAGGTCAGCTTGGTTGGGCTGTTTCTCCTTCCAAATTCTCTTAAATATGATCTTTTTGGGATCAGATACGGAAGGGGTTCTCTGTTGGAATGTATCTGATCGAGTGTGAGACCTTGCGTAAGCCAAGACTACAACTGATTTGAACTTTGATAATAGTGGAGACACCAAGGTGAGGGCTATGCAACTCTCAAACCTTCATGCTCACCTAATTGAAGGGTGAAGATAATGTCGTACCCCAGGGAAAATATTTTCAAATTTGTATCCCTGGCAATGACGCCAAAAAGATGTTGTAGCTCCTAGAGATAGCCTTGAGTTGCAAAAGACCAATGCCTAGGACATCTTAAAATCAGAGGTTGAATGTAGACAACTATAAGGATGCCTCTGACAGAATATGGAATAAGAGAATAATGGTTTTGGTGGTTCAAGAATGGAGGTTACCTTGGAGTCTGATTCATGTGAATTACCCTGTACTGCAAGAGGGCTCAAGAGGTCGCATGGTTGGATGGCTTTCAAATGGGCCAAGTATGAAACAATGAGCAGAGACTTTCAAATTATGTAGAGGTGATGAGGAAGAACGGAGGAGGAATCCTAAAAATACAGACTTAAAATCCTTAATAATTTGTCTCTCGTGAACTCATAGGAAACAGATGTAAGTGTAATATAACTAACAATAGAGATTCATGGAGCACGAATTAAGGAAGTGTGGCAAGTTTAATACATGAGTGTTATACATAAACGAATTCATGAATAAAAAATCATACCACCAGCAGCTACATTACATAAATCATCAAAGCAACAGAACATGAAAGATGATTATACATAAACAGGAAATTGCAAATAAACAAGAGAACACAAATACATACTACTCATTTCTCCATATGGAATCCAAGAAAACAGTTCTGTATATCAGATTATATTCAAAAAAAATCTCCCAAAAATGTATCCCAGAGCATAAAGAGCACATTCACATAGAACTACAACAGAACTTCTCCAAAGTTCAGAACCTTCCTTTCATCTTTGAACTCCCTACATATAGAGTTCTCCCTGAGGGTTTACGATCGAATAATCATTCCTGATCGACCCACACATGTGAAAAAAAAAAAATCCTAAATAACTTACTGAGTGTGCATCAAGAAATCACTCCTATAACAAAGAATCAAAACATAATCAGGAGAAATCGGGATTTCACTAGCAAAACGTCATAATCAGAAAGTAAAAAGAAACAAAATTATGAGCCGCATAGGAAAAATCCTGGAATCTTCCATGGGGATGGCAAGGAGTGGTCGTGAATAGGTGGGTAGTCTGGTTTCCCACACTTTATTTCATCTACTGTCGAAAGGCCTCCACTCCCCCGTTCTCATGATTTCCATAGCCGTCACGAAATGGCATGTCCTATTGTGTATTCCTAGCTCTTCAACAGGGGATTCATTTGACAAACTGAATATACCTCTAATGTGTTTGTCCCGCCTAGAATTGCAAACTGGAGACCGGATTTAGAAGGGGGGCATGGATGGTTTGTGGTATTGAATGAGGGGTTGCGAAATCATTGTGAGCCGACATGTAGCATCGGAGGCGGTATAAAAAATTGGCCATTTCGAACCCCCCACCCCGTTAATCTTCGGAAGGTGAGAGGGGGGCCAAAACAAAGCATGAACCGTTGGATGTATTGATAGAGAGCGGAGATGAAGAGGAGATGGCGGAAGCGATGGGGAGCTTAGTGCGATGATTAACACTAGAAAGAGAGAGAAAAAGGCCACGGAGGGGCTATTTATGACATGGCATCAAGGTGGGGCCCGAACTGATATCACAGATCGCAAACCGGGAGTTTTTATTATAAGCGACGAAGGGTAAAGGTTATACCTTGCAGGGAGTGATGTGCGGTAAGCGAGAAATGGGTGACATGGTGAAATTGGGGCATGCTCGTAGATCGCAGTCAGAAGTGTTTTGTGATAATAAGCGGAGGGTAAATGTTATGGTTTGCAATGCGTGAAGTGCGGTGACTGGAAGGTGACGTGGAAGGATGGAGGTGGGGCCCAACATACATTGCAAATCACAATCAGAAGGTTTCACATATGAGCAGCGATATGTAAGAGTTAAATCTTGCGGGGAGAGATGTGCGATCAGCGGGAAATGGGTGACGTGGAAGGATAGAGGTGGGACCCAACATACATCACAAATCAAATTCGAAAGGTTTTACATATGAGCAATGGTAGGTAAGAGTTAAATATTATAGGGAGCGATGTGCAGTGAGTGGGAAATGGGTGACATGGCGGAAGTGGGGCCCGCATATCGCAAGGAGTATTTAGTTATGGGGGAGCGAGAGGTAAATACTATAATCTGTGAAGTGTAATGTGCGGTGGTAGAAGGTTGGCAATGTGAAAAGGTGAACGGTAATTTTATTTCCTCTTTCGACTGCAAGGCGTCCTCCCGACCCGCTCTTGAATTGCTTGGCCTTCCCCTTAAACATTCACGCCTCTTCCCTGTGATTTTCTTATAGGGGCCACTTCTCCACCTTGTGTGTTGTCACAAGCCAACAACTCCCATCTCAGGCTCAAGGAAGTGACGTTTTTTATAGTTCTAAAGAAGAATTTAGTTTCTCTCATGGTGTTGGAAGATCATGGCTATGATGTGATATTCAGAAAAGGAAAGGCATTCTTGAGGCACATCTCCATGGGAAAAGTAAAACAGATCAGTGTTTGGGTGAAGAACCTATACAAGTTGGATGTGCTATATTGTCACACTCCTTTGAGCACAAAGGAAGAAAATGTGTAGAGTCGAGATCTCGGCGAATTATGGCATAGAAGACTTAGCCATTTGCACCATGGAGCCTTGAATATCATACAAAATGTCACCACAATCCTCCCCAATGGACATTGGAGTAGAAAAATACATGCAAAGGGTGTACCTTTGGGAAGTACACAAAATCCACCTTTAATGATTGGGATAGTAGGGCGCATGCAATCCTTGAAAGGATCCACTCTGATGTATGTGGAACTTTGTCGACAACCTCCACAACCAAGCACATGTATTATGTTATATTTGTAGATTATTTCTCACATAAGTTCCGGATTTTCTTCATGTAGAAGAAAGACCATACATTCTCCAAATTTTTTGAATTTAAAGAAATTTTTGAGAAATAAACTCGCATCAAAGTGAAGGATATCATGAGTGATAACAGTGGTAAATTTTTTTCAAATGAGTTTAAAAATTTATGTGCAAAGGAAGGCATTCGATCGTAGTTGAAAAAACCCCGTAACCCGCAATAGAATGGGGTAGCTTAGAGGAAGAACATAATTATTATGGGAGCAACACTATCGATGTTGCATGATCATGGCCTACGTATGCACTTATGGGACGAAGAATGCAACACGGTGGTATATGTGTGGAATAGGAGTCATCATTAGATTCGCGGGATGAGTACACCAGAAGAAAATTTTTCAGGGAAGAAACTAGATGTTTCACACTTCAGGATCTTTGGATCATTAGTATATTTCCATATTTCGAAGGAATCAAGGAAAAATCTAGAGCCAATAGCTGAGTTGGGCATATTTTTTGGGTACACCAATACACATCACAACTATCGGGTGTACCTTCCATCTCTCAGTATAAAATTTGTTTATATAGATGTGAAGTTTGATGAAGAGAAGGAACTGAAGTGTTCCCTTGAGAGGGAGCTTCAATTGCATGCATATTAGTATCTTTTGACTCTAAAGGAAGAACCTCAAGAAGATGTGGAGCAACCACATGTAGAGGAGCAACGAGTGGAGAAAACCACTCAAGTAGAGACATCCAGGGAAGGAAGCAAGCAGACTAGGGAAGTTAACAGATTATTGTAGGATGCTAGAGAGAATATGGGAGCACCCACATCACATCACAAGAAGAGGAGTTCAACAGAAAAGTACACATGCTACATGGGTTTTACCAGTGAGCTAGTAGAGACAGAACCAGCCTCATTCGAGGAAGCAGTAGAATAGCCAATATGGTTGTATGCTATGGTGGAGGAATATGATTCCATTGGCAGAAACTATGTTTGGGAAGTGGTCCCAAGACCTGCAGAAAAGTTAGTGGTGGGTTTGAGATGGCTTTTCAAGGTAAATCATGAAGAATATGGAAGCATAGAGAAGCACAAGGCCAAATTCATGGCCAAGGGGTAATCTCAGGTAGAAGGGGTTGACTATAAAGAGACATTTTCTCCTGTATCAAGGTACTCTTACATCAGATCAATTATGGCTCTGGCTACACAGATGGCGTGGAAGATCCACCAGATGGATGTAAATATAGCATTCCTCATTGGAGTGATTGAGGATGAGGTGTACATTGAACAGGCTGAAGGATTTGAGACCTTCAACAAAGATTCACATGTGTGTCAAATCAAGCGGGCATTGTATGGGTTGAAGCAAGCACCCCATTCTTGGTACACTAGGATCGATAACTACCTCACTGGGATGGGCTTCACCAAAAGTGAAGAAAATTCAAACCTTTACCACATTCTGCTAGAAGGTGAATTTTTTATTATATTCTTATATGTTGATGACTTTATTTTGACTAGTGATGAACATCTTATCAGGTCTTGCAAGGAGGACCTTGCAAGAAAGTTTGAAATGAAGGACATGGGGTTGATGTAATATTTCCTAGGTTTGGAAGTATGGAAGAGAGAAGGGTAATTGTTTGTCTCTCAGGGAAATTATGCCAACAAGATACTTCAGAAGTTCCACATGGACATATGCAAACCCATGGAGACTCCTCTAGTGACCAACTGGATGAAAGAGGATGCCACTTTAGGTGAGGAAGTGGATGCTACCATGTACAGGAAATTGGTGGTTTCTATAATGTATTTTGTGAACACACGGCCAAACATGTGTTATGTGGTAAATAAGTTGATCCAAGCCATGGTTCGACCGACCAAATTATTTTTGGGGGCTTTTAAACATGTACTACGGTACCTCAGAGGCACCACTCTGTTATAAAAATTATATATTATAGAGCAATGAAACACATAAAATATGCGGAAAACACAAGCACACAAAACACATAAAACCAAAGAGACACAGATATACGTGGTTCACCTAGTTTGGGCTACGTCCACCCCGAACAGCCAGTCCTTCCTTTCTATTATCCAGCAAAATGAAGAGACACAACCTATAGCAGATCTGCTGTAATATCCTTTGTTCTCTCTCACAGTCTCCCTATCTGTTTCTTGCTCCGAGAATACACATACAATACACAGCTGCAATACAATACCCTCATACAAGAGAGGAGTTGCCTTCTAGGGAAAAAAACCCTAAACTAAACATAAATTCTACCGTCAGATCATCCACCTAATGAACGGCCTAGATTGACTAGAAATTACTATACTTTTACAAGGCAATTTTACATTTATTTTTAGCTTCGGGGGTGCTTCCCTCGAAACCCCCCGCCAGGGGGGGGCTCCATAAAGTCGCATCCACCCCCCCTGGACCCCCCAGGTAGCATTTAATTATGGGCGGCGTTGCCGCCCCCATTAAGGTACAGGGGTCCAATGTTGTGATACAAAATAAACAATATAATCAAGCTCCACACCCAAGAATCTCCCACTTGGAGACTGATTGTGGAAACTCCACCACTGCTTCATTTACTGGAAAATGACTCCTCTTTGGACCTGGATGTTTCTCATCTTCATCGTCATCCTTGAAGACCAATTGAAACTAAGCATGTTCTCATTTTCTCCCTGGTTACAACTTTTGTTAGCATATCTGTAGGATTCTGGCTAGTGTGTATCTTTTCCAGCTTCAACTGTCCATCTTCCAATACTAACCGTATGAAATGGTACTTGAGCTATATGTGTTTATTCCTGGAATGAAATGTTGAGTTCTTTGCAAGATGAATGGCACTTTAGCTATCACTATATAACGTGCACATATCATGCTTCTTACCCAATTCATCCATAAACCTTTGTAACCAAATAATTTACTTACTAGCCTCTGTAGCAGCAACATATTCTCCTTCTGTTGTTGAAAGTGCAACAACACTTTGGATTTTTGAAACCCAACTAATAGCTATTCCACCTACAGTAAATACATATCATGTAGTGCTCCTCCTGTTATCTTTGTCACTTGCCATATCTGCATCAACATATCCCTGTAGATCAATGTTTGAATCACCAAAGCATAATGCTTTATTTGTGGTACCTCTTAAATATTTGAGAATCCATTTCACTGCCATCCAATGTTCTTTTCCTAGATTGTTCATACCTGCTTACAACTCCCACTGCATGTGCAATATTAGGCCTTGTGCAGACCATTGTATACATTAAGCTTCCAACTGTTGATGCATATGGAACTTTAGACATGTAGTCCATTTCTTCTTGGATCTTGGGGCACATCTCCTTACTAAGTTTGAAATGGCTAGCAAAAGGTCTACTAGTTGGTTTTGCATTCTGCAAATTAAATCTTTTCAACACATTTTGTATGTACTCATTCTGAGACAGTGTTAATTTGCGATTTTTCATGTCTCTAGTTATTCTCATACCAAGGATTTGTTTTGCAGCTCCCAAATCCTTCATTGAAAATGAATTTGCCAATTTTCTTTTGAGCACATTTATTTCCTGCATGTTAGACCCTGAAACAAGCATGTCATCTACATACAATAACAATATAATATAGCTGCCATCATTTTGCCTTTTCAGATAAACACAATGATCAGAGTGACATATAGTATAACCTTGTTCAGACATAAACTTGTCAAATTTTAGATACCACTGCCTTGGAGCCTGTTTTAAGCCATACAAGCTCTTCTTTAACCTGCACACTAATTTTTCTTTCCCTTTGACCTCATATCCTTCTGGTTGCTGCCTATAGATCTCTTCCTCCAAATCTCCTTGGAGAAATGTTGTCTTTACATCTAACTGTTCAAGATGTAAATCTTCTGCTACTACAAGACTTAAAATAGTTCTAATTGAAGTCATCTTAACAACAGGAGAAAATATTTCATCAAAATCAATATTTTTCTTCTGTGCAAACCCCTTCACCACAAGTCTAGCTTTGTACCTATGTTTTCCTCCATCTTCTTCCTTCAGCCTGTAAACCCATTTATTCTGCAATGTATTTTTACATCTAGGCAACCTGACTAAGTCCCAAGTTTGGTTATGCATTAAGGAGTCCATCTCTTCTTCTATGGCTAGCTCCCACTTCTTCCTGGTTTCAACCTGCATTGCTTCTTCATAACATTTAGGTTCACTAGAATCAGTCAACAATAAATAATATAATGAAGGATAGTATCATTCAGGGGGTCTACTTATCCTAGTAGATCTTCTAGCACCGCTTTCAGGTGTTTGAGGTGCCTGTTTTTGTTGTGGTGGTTGTTGTTGTTGTGGCTGTTGATTATTATTATTTTCAGGCACCTTTACTTTTTCTGTGATCTCATCAAGAACAGTGTATTCTTTGTTTTATTTTCCTGTTTCTTTTCCTGCAACTGATTCTTATACAATACATTTTCATTGAATATTACATCTCTGCTCCTAATGATTTTGTGATTTTCATAATCATATAAGCGATAACCAAAATCATTAACACCATATCCAATAAAGGTACATCTCTTTGATTTTTCCTCAAGCTTTGTTCTATTTTCTTTATTAATATGGATAAAGGCCTCACAACCAAAAGGCTTTATAAAAGAGTAGTTTACCTTTTTACCTATCCATGCTTCCTTTGGAATACCACCATCCAAGGAACTTGAAGGCCCTCTGTTTATTAGATAAACAACAGTATCTACAACATCCACCCAAAATTGTAAAGGCAATCCTACATGCAATCTCATGCACCTTGCACGCTCCATGATTGTTCTATTCATCCTTTCTGACACACCATTTTCTTGTGGTGTTCTTGGAAGAGTAATATCTTCTCTCACAATTCCATGCTCTGAACAGTACCTAGCAAACTCTTTGCTGCAATATTCACCTCCATTGTCTGATCTGAGACACTTCAACTTCTTTCCTGTCTCAATCTCAACTAAAGCTTTCCATTTCTTGAAAGTATCAAATACATCAGATTTATTCTGAATACAATAAATCCAAGTTTTTCTAGTTGCATCATCAATAAAAGTAACATAATAACGAGAGCCACCAAGAGATGATACCTAAGTAGGTCCCCATACATCTGTATGCACAAGCTCTAATTTTTCGCTCTTCTTTTCTTTCCCAACTTTGAGAAATATGACTCTCTTATATTTTCCATAAATGCAATTCTCACAGAAATCCAAATCAACATTCTTCAAACCTGGCAACAAATTTCTTGAGTGAAGTATCTTCATCCCCTTCTCACTCATGTGTTCGAGCCTATGATGCCATAATGACGCATCTCCTCCTTTGGAAGTTAAAGCATTAATTGAGTTAGAAATACCATTGCATAAATATAATGTACCAACCTTTTCGCCTTTTGCTATTACCAGGGCTCCTTTGGTGACCTTACAGGTTTTATCTGTGAAAGTTGTCACACAACCTTCACCGCCTAACTGCCTTGTCGAAATCAAATTTTTCTTCAGATCTGGAACATGCCTTACCTCCTTTAATAGCCATTGGTTTCCATTCTGATTTTTTACAAGAACCTTACCCATTCCAACAATTTTACAGGGTTTATCATCACCCAAATGGGCTTTTCCAAAATCTCTTTGAACATAGTCATGAAAATATTTCTTATCAGGTGTGGCATGGAATGAAGCCCCTGAATCTACAACCCAAGAATCAGTAACATTTTTGAAAGAAAGAATCAAAGCATCTTGTAACACATCACCTGTCACATTTGCTTCATGATTGTTTTCTTGTTGTTTGTCTCCTTATTTTCCCTTCCGAGATCTATGGTCTTTCTTTAGGTGTCCTTTCTTTCCACATTTCCAGCACACTACCCCCGATCTAGACTTGGATTTGCCTTTCCTTGATTTACTGCGATATCCTGAGCTCTTTCCTCTTTTCATTCTTCTTCCCCTAGACTCTGCACTCAAAGCATTACCCGATGTCTCACCAAAGCTTTTTTGTCGCATTTCCTTGCTAAGGATAGCACCGACAACATCAACAAACTTTAAAGTACTAAATCTAGAGACTGAGTTACTAATGGCCATAACTAAACCATTCCAGCTTTCTGGCAATGAGCACAAAAATAACAGAGCTCTAACTTCATCATCAGATTTTACCCCTAAAGAACTTAATTGACTGGTAACTGTATTAAAATAATTTAAATGGTCTGCAACAGATCAACCTTCTGACATCTTCATATTAAATAAACGTTTCATAAGAAATACTTTGTTTGAGGCCGAGAGTTTTTCATATAGTTTTGCCACTGCCTTAATCAAACCCTTTGTTGTTGTTTCCTTCAAAATATTGAAGGCTACCGACACCGTGAGGTACAACCATACTGTTCCAAGTGCCTTTCTATCGAGAATCTCCCATTCTGTGTCTATCATAGCCGTCGGCTTCTTTGTTTTTCTGCTCAATGGTAGGTATAGATATTTCTGATACAGATAGTCTTCCATCTGCATCTTCCAAAACGGGAAGTTTTGGCTGTTAAACTTCTCGACCCTAAACTTACCATCTTCCGCCATTGCTCCCACTTGAACTAGGAACCCTTCTTTTCTGCGAGTTTATCAGCCAAATAGACCTTTGGCTCTAATACCAGTTGTTAGAAAAATTATATATTACAGAGCAATGAAACACATAAAATATGCGGAAAACACAAGCACACAAAACACATAAAACAAAAGAGACACATATATACGTGGTTCATCCAGTTTGGGCTACGTCCACCCCAAAATCCAGTCCTTCCTTTCTATTATCCAGCAAAATGAAGAGACACAACCTACAACAGATTCATTGTAATATCCTCTCTTCTCTCTCATAGTCTCCCTATTTTTTTCTTACTTCGAGAATACACATACAATACACAGCTGCAATAAAATACCCTCATACAAGTGAGGGGTTTCCTTCTAGGGCAAAAAACCCTAAACTAAACATAACTTCTATCGTCAGATCATCCGCCTAATGAATGGCCCATATTGACTAGAAATTACTATACTTTTACAAGACAATTTTACTTATGTTTTTAGCTTCGGGGGCGCTGCCCCTAAAACCCCTTGCTGGGGGGGGCTCCATAAAGTCGCAGCCACCCCCCCAGGACCCCCCAGGCAACGTTTAATTACGGCGGTGTTGCCGCCCCCATTAAGGTACAGGGGTGCAACATTGTGATACAAAATAAACAAGATAATCAAGCTCCACACCCAACACACTCAATTTGGGATTTGGTACAGACTGAAATAGGGAGTGAAGTTGCAAGGCTTCAAAGATGAAAATTGGGTGGGAAGTCTATTAGATTGGAACAACACTTCCAGAGGAATTTTTAGTATTGGGTCAACAACAGTTTCTTGGTACAACAAGAAGCAAAGATCATTTGTACTTAGCTCAACAGAAGAAGAGTACATGGCTTCTAGACAAGAATATTGTGAAGCTATCTAGATGAGAAAGATTATTGTTGGGTTATTTGGTCAGATGATGGATCCTACTGTGATTCACAGTGAAAATCAAAGTTGTATCAAAATCTTTAAGAATCCAGTTTTTCATGATCGATCCAAGCACATTGATATTCGATACCACAATCTATGATATAGAGTGCAAAGGCAGATCATGTCGTTGCAATACATTCCAACAGAGGAAAATGATGCAGATATTTTGACAAAGGCCTTGTCAAGAGGAAAATTTGAGTTCATAGAAGTAGGATTGGGATATCTGATAATCCCTTTCTTGCTGAGGGGGAGTGTTGAAAATGCATCAATAAATTCCTAATTTAATTTTTCCTTTGATTAAATTAGGAGAAAATCGAAATTCCACATCAGCATACAACTTGAATGTGTTAACTCGGTTATTATCACTTAGTTAGCTTATTAAATTCGAGTTGAAGGGTGAACTTGAGTTGTGTATTGTGATTCCTAAATTTTAGGAGCCTAGGTTGAGTTATTTTCAATTGTAACAATTTAATTTGAAATTGCACCAAGAAATTCCTAATTTAAATTTTCCTTTGATTAAATTAGGAGAAAATAGAAATTCCACATCAGCATACAACTTGAATGAGTTAACTGAGTTATCATCACTCAGTTAGCTTAGTTAATTCGAGTTGAAGGGTGAACTTGAGTTGTGTATAGTGATTCCTAAATTTTAGGAGCCCAAGTTGAGTTATTTTCAGTTGTAATAATTTAATTTAGTTAAATTGAATTATGGTCAGTTAAACTAGATCCAACTATTCAAGGTCTAGCAGTGGGATGCATCTTCAGTGTTTAATGAGTTAACTGATCAATCAGCCTAAATTAACTAATGCATGTATGAAATTTGAGTTGCCTATTCGAGATTGGAGTTCAAGGGAAGTGTGCTATCAGTTGTAGAATATTCCAAATTGTACATGTCATAAATGCATTCAAAGGAAGGCCTAAAGGAATTGCATAATTCTCATTGAGTAATTTCCTAATTAATAGGGGCCTAATTCCCATGGAAATAGCGCAATGAAATAGGAGCTTGGAGGCTTGAAAATTTGGCTAAGTATTGGCCAAGGTCAGTCAGTCAGGAAGAGGATAGAAAATACTTGTGCAGGTTGAGCTCTAGGTTGAGCAGAGCATATTATATTCATCCACATTCTTTGATTAATGCAATACATATAGTAAGGGTTTTTTATTAGTTTCTTTCCCCTAGATATATATTTGTCTATGTGTGTTCAGTCTTAATGCATGTTATTGATTTGTGTTCTCGATCGTGAATTTACTTCCACGGATTCGTGGAGTAGATTTTAGTCTTATGTTTTAGTAAATTTCATGAGTAGTTTTAATATACAATTGAAATTCTACATTGGCAATGGATGGGAGGAAAAGCCATCAAGAAACAAGAATCATCCCAAAATAATTTCCTTAGTGAATTCAAGTGGAGGCATGCTCAACCCTAGTTGGATTTAAACATTGGGACAGTATGGCATAGTGGGGGCCTCCCAGTCTGATATTTGCCATTGAATTGGATATGTTATACCTATCATTCGATGGACCCAGATGACAATTTCTCACAGGATTTGAGCGTCAGGACTATGTGGCGCAGTGGGACTAGTTTCCTAGCATTCGGCAAACTGGCAGAGGACCCCATATAATATTTTATAATATGAAAATGCAATTTACCCTGCAACAAATGGTTAGTGGTACCCATGGCTAGCATGGTAGGTGACGTGGCCTTAGGGCCACATGGAAACTAGAAATTAGGAAAATGTCCAATTAGATTGGGGGGTTTTGTGCGGCCAAGTGGTTGATAAATGGGTGAAATGTGGTAGACCCAAAGGGGAGCCACATGGAGGGTAACATCTCCTCGGTGGAAAGAGCCACTGACATCACCTTGGTGCCTTTTCCTAAGCGATTTCTTGTGGATTCAAGTGAAATCCCAGTGGGAGTGAATCCCTGGGGTGATGTTGCCATGGTGGAGCCCACATGTGTGTGAAGACAAGTAAAGGGTGATGTAGCACACCGAAGGAGAGTTCCATGGTGGATGCATAACCCCATGTCATTGGTTGAATCACAATTCCTAACAGTTGAAGTAGAAATATGGCATGGTAGGTCCACATAACACCTTATCCCCGACGATTTATTGAAGTGTGTGGGGAAATTCTACCGAGATTTTATCCCTGTGTGAGGTGACAGGAGGGGACTTGTGCAATATATATGTATGTTTGGAATGGCCTTAACACATATATTATATCATATATGTATGTTTGTGGGCCATGAAAAAGGCATAACATAACACCAATCATAAACAAGTCAACAACTGCCACATGAGGGTGACATGGCGTATGCTTGGACAACCATGTGGAAGGCTAGATGATGTGATGAGACTAGATAAGCTATACTTTGAAAGACCATATATTTTTATTCAGAAGTCGAATTCGGGAAATTTGCATATCTTTGGAAAGGTCTCGACAAGACGAACACAATAGTGTCATATATTTCAAGTTTTGAGGAAGTTGAAAAGGTTGAAAAAATTAAAGCCCATTTCCATAACTAGAATTTGGATGTAATTAACCCCATTATAACCATAATTTTTTTTTTTTAATATAAATATTTTTTCTTTGATTTATTTTACAAACCCATTATTGACACTCTTATTTTAAGTTCTTGTGTTAATCCAATACCAATAACTTTAACAACTACTACTAGAAACCACTTTACCACATACTTCTATCTTGAGTTCATAAAGAAATAAATTTCCTTGAATAAATTTCAAAAATCCTAACCTCTTAAAAATTATGACACAATATTTAAATTTCCTTCTCTTCCATACATAACACTTTGACACTTAAGCAGTGACCAAAAATTTCTTTTATTTGATGTCATAATCAAAGTATACAAAAACTAATTCTCTTGTGTTAAATAGAGAATTATATTTATCTTATTCCAAATAAATTCATTGAACATTAGTTTCATATTATGCCTTATATATTATACATATTAACATTTATATATATATAATTTTATTCAAAAATATATTTAACCTCTCTGTACATTAAACTTTGGTTTACAAATATTCGCATGACTTCGTTACCCACAATGATCAATCAACAATGTATTTGTCACTAGAAAACATACATGCAATGTTATGATCTCTATCCAATCATGGTATATAACATATGTTTATCAAAATTCATGTATAAATGTATTATAACTTGGTCACAAAACATATGTGGTTTATATATTTATGTACACACCTCTCTCTAAGTTTTATTAAATGTTTCCCCAAATGAAACTTGATTACTCCATGTGTTAAATGATTATGGAGACATCGCAACTTATGAGAACCTTAGCATCAATGGTGAAAATTTGTTCACACTAGATCTATGGTTTAGAACAATTTAGGGTTTTTGTCTAAACTAATGACTATGTCGGTTCGTCAATTTCGTTTTTCATTCCTCTAATTCGTCTCGGTGCTGAGAAGCTCTGTAACTCTATGCTTTCTGTCATTGTTTGAGGTTTTATATGCTTATTCTTTGCTCTATATTATACATAGATTCTATAATAGTCTTATTATTAACCTCTAGGGTTAATCTCTTGTTGGCTTAACTTCTACTGTGTGTTCTTTCTCTGGGATTCACAATTTTTCGATTATGAGGTCAGCCTTCTTTTAACAAAACAAATTTTGTGTACTTCATTAATCCCTTTCGAATTACATTTGTAAGTTTTCCTTCAAAGATTCGTCATTATAGCCTTACTTTTCATTTTATTCTTCTCATTTTGTTTCGCAGAAATTTATTTGATTTGAATTGATTTACATTGTTATTTATTTATTTCTAAAATATTTACGCTGTAAAGCGTCTTATTTGAAAACAACTATCCTAAACTGCTACGTGGTTCATTATGAACCATTAATTTTAATGTTAGACGATTAAAAGAAGGTCTACCTTACGATTAAATATTGTTATTACAGTTTAAAAAAACAGTTTTAAAAATAATCTACTTCATCCTCCCTCGTTTAATAACAATAGTTGAGTTCTTGAATCTGGTTTCAAATTGGCAAGATAACAATGATGATCACTGTCTGATACGATATCTCACTATATTGAAATCTGTTGTACGTGCCACGATTCGAACTCTATGCCACAGGTTCTATTTTCAGATAGCTATCCACCTTTATTCGAGGCTCAATTGGAGGCCGTGATCTGTTTTAATTTTCTATGCAATAAGAGAATGAGAGAGACGAATTCAATCTTCCAGGGTTTTACCGTTTTAGAGCAGTGGTATTGTTATGCTCTCCTATTTACCATTACCATCTCGTCTATGGTTTTCAGAGCTTCTCTGCAAACAACTCTATGATTCTTGCTCTTTTTCCATTTTCTTTGATTTTTTTTGGGTTCTTCAAAAAAAATAGTCATCTTCAAGGTTCGTTCTGTCAAGGAGCCAGATCTCTACCCTTAAAATTCAGAGTAAGGTTTTTTGCTCAACTTTGTTCGGTTTATTCTTTGTTAGTTTTGTTTTGGGGTTATGGTTGCTAATTTCTATGTTGTTCTATGGTTGCAGACTTCTCTTCATGCACGGAAAACTCTTACCGTCTAGGCTTGTTTTCAAGGCTTTCCACCTATTTCACTCGCATTTTCTGATTTTGAATTTCATTAGTGGTTTTGTCAGTGCAGTTAAACTTTTATAAAGCGGCAAACTAATAAAGCAGAATTTGATTCTTTATAATATTTGAAAGAAGTAAACAAAGAACAAGAAGTTCAAACGATCTTTGCATGCATTCAATCAAATTGAGCATAAATTGAGCATAATATAGTGGAAAGAAGTTGTGAAGTATGAATTATTAATGGCGTGAGTGGAAGGGAAGGAAGAGGCGCCAAAATGAACGTTGCTTGGTTGCAGAAACATTTATAATTTAAATGAAATGGATCATTCATTTTTTTATTTTATTATATAGATGAATTTTTTTGTTTTATCATATACATGAATTTGGAAGGCAGGAACCATTTATAATTTAGATGAAATCAATCATTCATTCTTTATTTTATCATATACATGAATTTTTTTTTATCATATACATGAATTTGGTAGCAGAAAATTTCAGATTTACCTGCTACCGGAAAACCGAGAGTAACCAGCAAGAGACGCAGTGTCTCAAAAATCAGTTTTCCCTTTTCTTAGCTGCTCCCAAATTCCGTTTTCGCTATAATATCTGCCGCCAAATGAGCGAAATGCGTTCTTATTTGTGCATTGATGTTGTAAAAGTTACCGGTAGTGCTAATAATTTGAATTCCTTCCCGTTTAAAATAATGGAACAAACTGAATGTAGAAACATTAATTTATTAATATAATTTTCTTTTATTTTTCACTAGATTTAAAAAAATATTAAGTAAAAATACATAGTTATAAATTAAACAAAAACACCAAAAAAAACCCACTATCTTCGAATTTAAAACTTCTATAGTGTATAATTAAAAATTATACTCTGAAAAATTTGTAAACTTGTGCAACAAGTTTACCGTTTCAAGCGAGGATTAAGTTACTTTGAAGAAAAATGGAGGAGTTTCTTATCAATTATTTTAATAACTATTTATTATAACAAAATATTTTTATTTTTTTTTAAATTCAAAATTAAGGGTTTTATTGAATGTTTTATATTATATATTAGAAAAAATAATATATCTATAAAAAAAAAAATTAATAACTTTTTATTACCCAATCTAACGACGACGTGCAACTGCTTCAGAGAATACAAAGGATAACTATTTGAAACTCTTTAAACTCAAATATAACGAAAACAGAAAATAAAAATAAAAACAAATAAAAAAATATAAAAAATAAAATAAAATATAACTAACTAAAGTGTTGTTTAAAAAATCATAATAAAAAATAAAAATTATATTAAAAATAAAATAATTAAATAAATAATTAATTTTGAAATTTAAATAATTATTAATGATTTTAATCAATATAAACAATTTTAAAACTACGTTTTACTGGCCAAAATCACAACCACACTTATCTTATCTCTAAAAACTCTCCTTTTCTAAAATTTAAAATTTTCATGTGCTTTTAAAATATTCAAAAATCAAAATTGCCCCTCCTTAATTTCAAATTTTCTCTAAAACATTTTATTATTAATACATATTTAAAAATAAAACATTCAAAACTTATAATTCCTCTTAATAAAAATATACTATATTTAAAAATACAATTAATTATTATAAAATTTATTCCCAAAATTTTGATCATATTCTTTTTTTTCTTATTTCAATTTTTTTTCTTTCTTTCAAGATTATCTCATCTTTCCTTGTTATCTGAGCTTTTTAAAACTTTTACAACCAACTAAAATAAAAAAACCAGAAATTTTATCGACTTACAATTAATATTGTAATTTCCATTTGCTACTGCAATCTCCTAACTTTCCATTTCTTACTTGTGATCCAACAGGAAAATTATTTTATCCCAACGAAGCTGGGCTGAACCGAAACGAAGCTACGCCGAAGCGAATCGAATTTCCAACAAATTATTCGATTATGGATCGAATTCCCAAATTTCAGTATTTTTTCCTCCGATAGACTAATTTGGCAGCTATCCTTTCTTATACTGGGTGGCATTTCTCAATTTATCTTACTAAGGTAACCAATTATTGTCATAGTCAACCTACCCAACTCGGTTTAAATCTTTTATTGTCAATAAAATAATGGCAAATATTTGTCTTAGCTATCTTAGGAAATACATATTTTTGAACATGTATATTGGTGTGTTATGTTTTGAATAATATATGATACGATAATATTGCATGATGACGGGTATGTCTCTTTTCTTATTTGTGATTAACTAATTAATACGATCTTTTCATAAACATATGGGAAACTCTATATGGGAAACTCTATGAGAATTGGACATTGGATGCATTGTTGGACACTTTATTGGAATGTGGTTTATTGTGGCTTATGTCCATGTGGATTGTGGTTTATGTCCATGTGGAATGACGAGAAATGGAGTTTGAGGATTTAAAAATTATTTTTAAAATTAAGCTAAAATTTAAAAGGAAAATGGATGTAACTTAATTTTAGTTTATTTTTCACATTTGTAAATTCATTATTAAAAGAAAAATTAATTTTTGTGTTAGAAGAGAAGGCTACTAATCAAATCTTGTGAAAGCATTGTTATAGTGATATGCATTATCTATTTGATTGCAGTATTTTGAAGACATGAAGATAATTATGTTAATATTCATTATGTTTTTCGATGTTTAAGATTACATTTTCAAAAATAAACTCAGGCATGGTTCCAAACTGCAGTGAATGATAATAGAATTTTCAATATAACCATAAGGCTATACACATCCAAAGTTTATTGTTGTTAAATTTTTACATTTTAGTATGCAGATTTTCATAGAATTTTCAATATAACTATAGGGCTCTACACATCCAAGGTTTATTGTTAAATTTTTACATTTTAATATGAAAAATTTTATAATTAATATCATGATGTTGTGATGCACTTCACCTATTTTAGAAAACAAAAACGTTAGAATTTGAAAAGTGCTAGATTACTTCTTTACAGCGTTTCCTTTGCAACATATGGTGCAATTGCTAGTTACGTTTTTAAACATATGCTAGTGGCAATAATAATTTTGTAACCTCCATACTTCCATATTTAGTAAGTTTTTTTTTAAACCCAGGACCATAATTGTTGGTATGGTTAACAATAAAAAACAATCAAATTCCATTGTTTAAATTTCTTTTTTTTCCCACTGACAATAGAAATACAGTTGGATTCATAAGTCCATAGAGTTCCACTCCATTGGGTTTGTATTTTCTTTAACATACATACAACGCTTTTGGTTTTCAATTTCTTTAACTCATAGAATTATTTTGAATGATCCTAGGTTTGTTTGTTTCCCATGGTTGGTTTCCAAGTTTTCTTTCTTGTAAATAGGGTTTCCATTCTTTCTCTATAATTTACTAATATTCTCGAGTTTACAACAAATTTTTAACTTTTTCTCTTATAATGTTTTCTTTGTCAAATAATTATATATTTGTATGTTTTCTCCTTCAGTCAATTTGAATTCTTTTCCTTACGGGCACTTATTTGTTTTCTTTACTATTTTTGCATTGATAACTCAAGAGTTTCAAGATCTAAGATATACTCAGGTAATTAATTTCTTTTATTTTTTCCTTTTTATAATAGTATCATTCTTAATTTGCATCATTGTTATATTTTGACTATTATAATCAATATATGTATGTCTATTTACTTTTCAAGTACTTTTTCTTCATACACAATGGTCTTCTCCTTCCCTCTGATGTTTCCCACTTAAGTGTTTTCCTTCTCTAACTCACGGAACATTTGGATCTCTTACTAGGTTAGATGTTCCTATATCTAGTTCTTATGTGTGTGACTTCATTGTCAAAGTTTTGTTACACTTTTATAAATTTTCTAAGTGTACTTATGTCATACACTTCCATTTATTTGGAAGAAAATAATCATAAGACTCTTATGCTTACAATTTTATTTAATCTATGAAGTTTTCCATGAATGTAAATTATATTAGGGTCAATATTTTCAACCCTCAGTGCTATTTAGCAGTTCTTCCTTTTTATAACTTAATACACAATTATTCGTATGAGAGAAAACATTTTCTCTTTATTCTCTAGTATATGCTTTGTTGAATTTCACTTGATTACAACATTTACAGTTTATGTTACTTTAATAAAGATTTACTTAACAATTAGTATTCAATATTAAACTTTTAATTGTAATATTATTCAGATTTTGTTTTTCCTTAATTAAAAGTTTACAAATTCAATATTTTCAGATTTTATTTTTCCTTAATTAAAAGTTTACAAATATTTATTCTTATGGATTAGATTACTCTTTTAGTATATTAAAGTATATTTATTAGAATTTGAATTATCTTTCCTTTTTTCCATATCGCCTAAACAATATACCTATAAAATGCAACTATTATATACATATGAATATAGATACTAGTCAATTATTTCTTAAATCTTGATAGTAACTTTACTATTATGAAAATACATCTACTATTCTCTTTCCTTTTCTAGTAATACCACATACCCAACTTTTATATATATATATATATATATATATATATATATATATATATATATATATATATATATATATATATATATATATATATATATATATATATATATATATATATATATATATATATATATATATATTCCCACAACAACAAAAAAATTAGTTTTTTGAAAATAAGACAAATGCATTCATAAAGTAATCATATAAGCTTGATAAAATAAAAGATGGTTATTTGAAATTCTACTTTGTCTAACTTTACTTTTTGCAATACACTATACAAAATTATGGTATTTTCTTATTTGAATAACATAGTAGGTAAGAACACTAACTCTTATTTGAATAGTATAGTAGGTAAGAACACTGATTTTTGTCTAGAAAATTATTACTTTAATACTTGGCTCCTCTCAACCATGATGACTTTTTTTATTTCTGCTAGCCTTATTTAACTTCTTAGGATCGTATTTGACTCTTTATCACTTGCTCCTAGTCATAAGAAAAATGGAGAATCAATGAAATATATTAGAGAAAAATTTAAAGTATGAAGAATGGAGTTAATGATATAAGTGATGTTGTTTAAAAAATTTGGCATATCTATTAAAGTGTGTGTTATTTTTTCTACTTATTAATCAAAAACAAAAACAATTAAAAGAGTAACATCATTAACTACTACATATAACTAAACATAATTAAGAACTCCATAAAATTGGGAAAGTTTTCCAAAAAAAAGAGTAACGTTCAAAGGGGGAATACAAATATTTACTATAATAAACTAATTGAAGGGTAATCATTATAAATATTTTTAAATTAACAAAATTATGACAACATAATTTAACCTAAGTAAATAGTAGTAAAAATCATATGGTATTAGGTTAAAATAAAAAGATGAAATTAATTCCATATCAGGGAGTGATTTCAAAAAATCGTTTATTAAAATCAATCAATATCTATGAATATTACTATACAAATGAAATTGATCAACATTTGTAAATTATTATCATTATATATATTATTTATATTTACAAACACAACATTATCTAAATCCAAAACTATAAGTAACGATTAAATTAATTTTTTGTTGATGATTTGCATATTTCATAGGGCTAATCTAATAACAAAAATTCAATAGTTTATATATTATTGAATGAAAAATATTATTTATTGCTAAATTTTCAATAATGTAAAATACAAAGCTATTTATTTATAACTATGCCCATACAAATGATTGTCTGGATTAATAAAATAAAATATATGAAGAAAAATATTAAACATTCAAACATATTTGTAATCTAACACATAGTTCTCTCTTAAAAAATGTTACTTAAAAAAAATCAATTACCATAATGGTTTATCTATAATGATTTCAAATTACATCTTTATGAATAAATAGATATATAGATTAAAATGGAGGTCAAATAAAAATGAAATTGCATCACACATGAAACCATGTTTTACCATACATGTGAACCCATTTAATCAAACCAAGGAAATCATTTATTCACATTTTTTATTTTAGAAGACACAAATCTCAAAAATATTTAAATAATAAAAAGAATTTCATTTTCTTCTCTACTATTCAAATGTCCAATAGATAAGAGTAGTCCATAGTGTGATTTTTTGAAGGCTTTAAGGTTATTTTTTCCTATTTAATTTCTCTAAATTCCGGTAGGAATTTATTGAAAATAGAAGTTTGATGGGTAACCTTGCACAATCAAAGTGCTTTAGGAGTTATTTTAGGGTACTTAATCCATATATACAGTCAAAAAACCAGTTTAATTAACAAAAATTAAAATTTTACCTTTTTTCACCAGATTCCTGCACCTGAAACTCCAAAAAATCAGACTAAAGACAACTCCAAATAACTTTAGAAACCATTTATTTAAAAAAATAAAATCTAAAAACAATTAGAATTATTTATTAAAACTTTATAAAGATTTATTAAAAATTATCTGCTGATATGTGAAGTCTTATTGGACATACGTCTATGTTAAAAAATTATTAAATTGTTTGGGGTCCATAGTCTGAACTAACAACACTCATGTGTATGTTGTGGGGTCTTATGAGGGTCCATAGTCTGAGTTAATTCATGCCTGATTTCTCACCCGATATAAAACAACTATGAAGTGTGTTCAACCTTTGGATCCCATCCAGTGAGAGGAGGGTCGTTAACCCACTTCTAGTTTTGCACCCAATATGACATCTTAACCATTGAATTAAAGTAGCTCAAATCCCTAGATTCTATCAAAGCCTGCACCTTTGTTGGAGCTTTTAAAGCCTTCCACACCTGAAATTCATTTAATTTCGTGAAAGGCTTGCCTCGTTGATTTCTTTGGTAGGGGTTTGTTCCAAATTAATTTTAACCAAGCCAGAATATTTCATAGCTGAATATGAAGAAGACCGCGTGATTTACTGTCAGGGATTAAATTAAGAGAACAATCAAATAAATGTGCATTTTATGTTTTTGTCACATTTTGAATAATATTAACCAAGGTGTCAGAAATTAAATTAAGAGAACCATCAAATAAATGTCAATTTTATGTTTTTGTTACATTTTGAATAATATTAACCAAGGTTTACCGTGGGGATGAAATTAGGAAAAGATTTAAATCATTCGTGAAGGGACCGGGTTGAAAAGGATATATTTATTCTGTAAATTCATTCAAGAGTGAGGTATGAAATTTATATACAATGATATTTGAGCAAAAATTTAAATGGAGAATTAATATTAAAGATGAAATCATTAAGTTTTGTTTTAAAGGTATGAGAGTATAGAAAGTCTTTCCATGGTTTATGTTAGTGTCAGTCTGATCAAATGGGCTCGTTTAAAAATTTTATTAGGTGTCTGAGTCAAATTTTCATGGTTTTAGTAGGTCTTCAAATAAAAATTTGGCCACTGGCTAGTGGTGTCTAGGACAATTACTGTTCTTTGTTGGATGGGTAATCATTTCAAGGTCTCCATATTCATTTCAGTCATGCCATCATGGTCTTCATCCAGCTCAGTGTCTTCATTAGGTCATTAGGGAAAGTAGTCATTTCATGCATAAATCTGGCAAATGAAGGGGTTGTAATAGGGAGATTGCTCAACAAGGTTTGTTTCAAGTGTAATTTTTATTAAACATGATGTAATAAGTTCCTAAGGTTCCAAAGCTACAAATAAAGTTCCTAAGCTACATAGTTTTCAAAGCAAAAATGAAAAAACATGTGGTGGGCCACCCCACTACTATGAAGAAAAATTGACTATCACAAGCTATAAAAGACCATTTCAATTCATTCTTTTCATTCACCTCATTGATAAAGAGCTCTCACTCATCAGCAAATACTTCCTTAGCTGTTTCAAGGTCAATGACGCTCCAAGAATTGATGCCAAGCAGCCACGCTGCATTTTCTAGCTTGCACGTTGTGTTTTCACTCCAATAGGCATCAAACTTGTTTTCAAGGTTTTTCAAAGGTGATCCAAGTGTCCTTCATCATTATACAAGTAAGTGACGACTCCTTGACCCCTCCTATCAACTCAGTTTTCTTGTTTCTAGAGTGTAAATCCTCCATTTGTCCCCACGTTGTGTTTTGGTGGATGGCCCTTCTTTCCAAAGTTTGCAAGGTAAATACACTTATCACATTGCTCTTTTACCCTCCCTCACACTCAAAATCATCTCCCATATCCTTCACACCCCCTCATTCTCATTTTCTAAGCTCCAACCCCTAAACCCTAGCCTAACGTTATGTTTTTGGCAGTTTTCCTAGCTAGGACTGTGTTAAAAATTCCCTAACCTAATTCCCATAGCCATTTCATCCCATTCCACTTCCTACAGTTCCCTAAGACCCCTATCCACCTCCCTAAATTTTCCTACTCCCATTTCCCTTCCCTAACCCCTTCAAAACTATCCCCTCGTTCACTTCCCCTGTTTTTTCCCACTATGGTTTCCTCCTTGCAACCTATCAAAATGGAGGACTAGAAGCCCTATAACAAAGGAGGCCAAGTGTCTAGGTATGAACCACTGAACATAGATGAAATAATGTCTTCCCCACTTGCCAAACAATGCTTTCAAAATTTTGGGTGCATGAAGTTTTGTGAGAAAATTGAAAGGGTCAAATACCATGCCAAGCTCACTAGTTTGTTTGCCACTCACTTTAAAGGAGATAAAGTCACAATTGCAGGGATCACCTTCACAATCACAACTGAAGCCATAGCTATAGCAACAGGGATACCAACATTGGTAATAAGTGGTTTAAAAACCTAGATTTGGATATGGAAATTTACAGACCTTACATCAAAGCTCATTACAAAGATGGCATCAATAAAGTTTTTCTTTTTTATCAGCTTCTTGACAGGTTTGCTCCATTGATGAGGGTCATTATGAGGTACTTTACATGCGAGGGTAGAAACATTGTATTGTACAAGTATCATGTCATATTTCTCATGCACTTCACAAGGATTAAACCTCTTAACCTATCCTATTATCTCCACAAGAGCTTGGCTAAGATGGCAGGGAAGGTCCAGCATAGACAAAGTAATCATGAAGCTAGTATCTTTCACCAAGCACTCATAAGATCATTGTCTTGCACCAGCTTGAGGAGAAGAACATCACTTGGGAGACATTCATTTAGTCTCATGAATTTTTTCCTTCTACTAGTCAAACAACTAGCCAAAATATATCAGCAGCTACTCCAGTAGCACCATCCAGACAAATGGAGATTGGTTCATCTATCAGAGTTTCAGTGAAGACGCCCTTGAGGGCTGAGGTGACCAAAACATATCAGATAGGCAAGAGGCTTGTGTTTGCTCCATAAATTATGTAAGGGGCCAAGCCTACATCTGAAGCACAGAGATCACTAGCACAGCATGAGCCACTTTTTCAAGATGAAGGACCATCCCATCTTGACATTGACAGGGGAAATTTAGAGAGGGATGAATATCACAAATCCATAAAGCAGGTAATCATGGAGAAAGAAAATGAGATTAGATAGCTTAAGGACATATTTTCCAGGGCCAACTTCATGATTTCATTCCTTGAGCACGAGAACATGCAATTGAAGGTAAACCAACTGATTTTGAATAGACATCAGGTTGATGATAGTAAATAGGCAGCAAAGGGAAAAACAATAGTTCATATTGATGATCCAAGTGAGAATGAATAACAGGTTATAATGAAGAGGCCAAGAACTAGAGGCCTTAAGAGGGCACTTCAGCAACAAAGAGAGTTATCCCCACCTAAGGCACAGATGACAGTGGATGAGCTTATACTAGCAAATATTGAGCAAGACCGACAATATTGGCTAGATAGAGTCAATGGACACTTGGAAAAGCTCTTGAAGAGGGGTAAAAGAGACAAAAAATTGCAAAGACACATGGTTGTTCATTACTATACAAAGAATCAAGTCTCCAAGGTCAAGGTCAAACAGTTGAAATAAAAACTCAAGGAAACCCTAATCAAGCAAAAGGAGAAGGGAAAGTTGGATCTTCTTGTTGATGCTTACCTCATTTCTTGACATACCATATCATGTCTTTGTGGAGCAATCCTGGACCAATTTTGAGGAAATTTGAATAAATTTTGGTGAAAAGTTGATTTTTGTGAATTTTGGCAATTTTGTGAAACAACCACACTGTCAAAAACACAGCGTGGCCCACGCTCCATTTTTTATGGAGGCCTCCAAATGACATAAGGTATGCATCATTGGATTCCTTTTGACCTCCACCTTTATCCTAGAAAACCAGAGCTTCACTTCAGCCCTTCCTAGCAGGTCAAAAAGTAAAAAAAAAACACTCAAAAAGGACCTTTCTGCCTCCTTTTTTAAGAGCACGCTATGTTTTCAGAGTGTATGTGGGAGAATGAACTTTTGAGGGGCCAAAATTAGTCAATTGCAGTGCTTGAAGACTCCATCATGTAGCCAAATGGAAGATCTATCTCTAGCAATTTTCATATCAGCATTTGGACTTCGAGAAGGCTTCCAAAACTCAATTTTCCCTTACACGCTATGTTTTTTCCTCGCACGCAGCATTTTCAGCAGAATTCGCTACATTTTCTCCTAAAGGTCATTTTTTGTAGTTGCCTTGGTCCATTTTCACCTTTTCTCATGTAATTTGTTAATCTTGATGATGTAAAGATGTTTTGAGATGTGATTAAGCTAGTTAAAGGTAAATATGAGGTAGATACATGCTTGTAAAGGTCATAAATGGTCAAAAGAATCAATTTTTCTATCTTAGGGAGAGTCTTGTTCACCTTCCTAGTCTTTAGGGTTTGGGTGAGAGGATCATGCGATCAGTTCCTTGACTCATGGATTCGACCCCTAGGAGTGGGGAAATGATATTTTCTCTATATGTATGCTTTTCTTAGTTATTTGACTGGTTGGACATGAGAGTTTTGATACCATCGTAGCTTGTGCTTTAGCTTTAATTCAGAAATTCAGAGGAATAGTTGTATTTATTATCTACGAATTCATGTGTAGTGAGTTTTTTAGGATGTTTCTTCTTTGTTGTATTCTTTTATGAATGATATATATTTTCTCTTTCCATGGCTTTCTTTCCTTACTGATCTTCCTAAAATTTTGATAAGAAGAATTCTTTCGTGGCTCTGTTTTGTTTGGGAAAATCATTGCATGTTTGTTTCCTTCATTTTTAATGAATTCATGATGCATGCTCATTAAGATCCTCTCCACTCTTTCAAACCCTACACTACATTGAAAAAACCCTAATCCATCACTAAATCATTGCTACCTTGCTCCTTTATATATTTTCAGTTGTAACCCTTTGACACATTTGACCTAGCTACCTGGTTTTCTTCCTTGATCCAGCAGAAAAAATATCAAACTTTCAAAACCCTAGAGATGACCTAACTAGCCTAAAATATACTCCTCATCCAATCAAACCATTTGGTTGTGATATCATAGAGAGAGCCCTCTCTGGCTTGGTAGGGCTAGCTACCAAACTAAAAGCTTGGTTTGAGGTTACCTCCATCAACATCCATTCATCAGCCTTGGGACGTTGTGGAGGCTAACATTTATGGCACCGCTGCTGGGGAATGAAGTGACAGATCTTCCCTGCGTTTAACATACTTCTTCATCGAATTCTAGGCCTGTGGGTGATAGGCTCTATATTTCACGAATGCGGATTCAAGTTGCAGAGAGAAAGCTAAAGATCATATTGAGATAGCTGATTAAAAACAAGAATAAGTTCAGCCCGCAGAATTTCAGTTTCCCGATGATGAGGAAGGTCTTTGGACCAAGGATTTCAATGGTGCTTTGGGGAAGATGGAGCTGGCATCAGAATCTGGATCTGTAGCCATATACATCAGTCAGAAAAAGTCCCAAGGAATGTAATATTATGTTCCTACAAGATAGCATTTTATTTCCCTAACGATGAAGCATAATACGAGGCCTTGATCACCGATCTCTGAATTTTGAAAAGGTTAGGTGCAAAAATAATCATAGTATATGGTGAATCCGAGTTGGTAATAAAATAGGTAAAAGGGGAGTGCCAAGCCAAACATCCTAGGATGAGAGCTTATTGTGTTTCTTGATGTTTTGAAAACTTTTCCAGAATATAACATGTCTTTGATTAATAGAAGCCAAAATTTCATGGTTGATTCACTTGCCACAATGGCTAGTAATTTTAAGATTCCAATTCATTCCACTAAGAATTTTGAAATTCATGTGAAGCATCACTCAACTATCCCTAAAAATCTCGTATATTGGCAAGTATTTTGGGATGACAAAAATATTAATAATTTTATGCAGATGGAAAAGGAATTTGCTAAATCCCACATGGATGAAGTGTACAATTAAGATGATCAAGTAATTGAGGTTGCTAAAGTTGAAGTGTTGCAGTTGAAGGAAAACAACATTCCACGAGGTTTAGTGCCTTTGGAGGAGTTGTTTGATCATGATGATGTGCCCAAAAGCCCACAATGGTCCCCACAGAAACATGTGTTGAAGATGTGAACATTGGTACAACAAAGAAACCCAAGATGGCCAAGCTATCAAGATCCTTGTCCCATGAGTTGAAAGGTAAATACACATCTCTCTTGAAAGAAATTTTTGATGTGTTTTCTTGGGAATATTTAGATCTTAAGGTGTACAATAAATATATCATGCAACACACCATCCCAATCAAGTCGGATCAAAATCCTTTCCACCAGAAGTTGAGGAGAATCAATCCCAAGTTGCTGCCATCGATTGAAAAAGAGGTAAATAGACTTTAAAATGCTGGTATCATAGTTCCTATTTGATTTTCAAATTGGATGTCTAATGTTGTGTCGGTTAGAAAGAATACAGGAGAGATTTGTCTTTGCATTGCTTTCCGAAATCTCAACAAAATATCATTAAAATAAAATTATCCTTTGCCAAAGATGGATCACATCTTGCAGAGGCTTGTTGGAGCTTCAAGGCTATCACTTCTTGACGGATATTTAGGATACAATCAGATATTGGTGCATGAATATGGCCAAGAGAATACAACATTCACCATGCCATGGGGTACCTTCATGTACGCCAATATGCCATTTGGGCTCAAGAATGCAGGGGCTACTTTTCAGCGGGCTATGTACATCACTTTCTCGAATGAGAAGGATGTGTTTCTTGTAGTTTACCTTGATGATGTCACGGTATTTTCACAATCAAATTGTTATAAAGAATTTTAATCTACTGATAAACTAAATTCCCTAAGTGTGGTGTTCCTTCACTCAGAACAACAGAAGAAAAACAACTATTATTTTCTATAAGAAAAATAGATATACAGAGAGGGAAAGAAGCCTATGTGTAATACTTTCGCTCTCCTTCTCCTTCTGTTGATGTTTTTGTCGCTCTCAATCCAACTCAAGTTGCTAGATCAATTCCTGCAATCAAAGATAGGGAACAACAAACAACATACAAATATTCAAGTATCTACTTATCTTAGTCAAATAAAACCGATTAGATCTGAGAATATATACATCATCAAGAATAAATTTCACAAGATATAAACATATGTATGAGAAAATGAACATATATATTTATTAAGAAAGTAGGAGGATAAGGTTACAGCCACTAGATCGATTTGTCGTCAACCTGCTCCAACTTCATTCTAGCCTCATCACATCTAGCATCATCTCAGTAGCATATGAGTACTTCCAATCTCTTATCAATTGAGAATCCAACAGCATAACTTTGCACAAAATTCTTCCTCCCTAGGACTTAGATGAGTGCTCAATTTATAGGGAAACTAAAGGTAGTTTCTCATTGAATGGATTTCTAATAATAGGTAAGACATGTTTCCAAGTTCAGAGGTGATGGATGGACACTTGTATTCGAAGTATGAAACGACTCTTCTAGAAGGCACTGGCCATGTGGAGATTCCTAGAACAATGATGAGTTTGCTCCCAGGTGACCAACGCACCCTTGAGTGTCGATAAGTGCACTGCAGTGCACCCTTGCATGGAGGTAGTTGCACTACAATGCATTTAGTCCCTTGAAGAAGAGTGTTGATGAGTCAATGGGTCATATAATATATACTTCAAACCTTGGAAATCTCACAATTGAAGCCATTAAAGGATTGTCTTCACTTAGGGCATATAGCAACTGATATTAAAGGGTGTGATAGACCTTATTCATTGGTCCTGGGGGATGATGCCCAATTTGAGCAGGTCTTGGGCGATGATGCCCAAATTGACCTATGACAGCTGCCCCCTAAAGCATGAAGTAAAAATAATGATAATATTTGGATGAGATGCTTTACGATGTGATGAGTAGGATCTGAAGCAGACGGTGACTTGCATCAATTTACAATACATTACATCTCGATATCTTACATCTTGGACATGAATTTTTGAGGGATGCATACCCATGCTCAGCACATAAACTATCATAACATACATAATTCAGAAAGTCATCTACATTAGAATGTTGCCTGATATAGACATGCCTATAGATATAGGCCCATGTTCAGATGACAATCTATATGTGAAGTCATCGTACAGATGATGTGTACAATTTTCCTGAAATCGTAACCCAAATGGATGAAACTAGATCTGGGGTCTTCTTATCTCGTTCACTCGACAATTCAAGCACAAGTCTAACCATGCGAATATATGATTTGAAGTCTAACATGGTAAGGCATCGTCTGATTACCAGTCAATGATGTGAGTTGTTAACAGACTTGATAAAACCACCATTGATGTTAATTTCTCTCAAGGTACTGCAGTAAAATTTGCAAGGCATGAATAGATGATTTGATTTAAAACACCGAAAAAAATCTTTCACCCGAAGGTACAAAAGCGAGAAACCTGCTGATGATGCAGCAAGCCCTAAGGTACTGGAAAGGTGTTTCTAAGTTAACTTCCTGGATGATGAGCCGATGTCGACAGGAAGTAAATTTTTCATGAAACGAGAGTAATGATTTTGGAGACAAAATGTGACTTGATATACCAATGTTCAGGGATAACTGTCATGAAAATGAAGGTTTATGAGTATTGCAGAAGATAAGGAATTACTGGATGAATTCTCTTGAAGATATCAACAACACTTAAATGAGTTGGAAGCATTGACACAAAATAGAGGTGATGGTATTATGGACCATAGGTATGATGAATTGTCAATAATATTACCCAACCCAAAAGTCACGGTGGTGGAGTGAAAGTGTCATGTTCAAGAGCGACCTGCTACCATAAAGTGTTATTTTCTTTTTCAAAATTTTCCTCAGTCATTGCTTACTAGTACCTCTTTGTTTTTTAACAAGCTTGAGGAGGGTAACATATGCTTAATATATAATTCGACCCTTCAGGTGAATCCATCGCTATTTAATGATTTAACGTGTCTAGAGATAATCCAACTTGATCTTGCCATGATCGACAAGTTCGTCGCTATTTTATGTTTTAACGAGTCTAACGACAGTGAAAACCCAGTACTTTTACATGTTTAGAGAGTTTTAAAAAGAGGACAAAAGAAAACTCCATGATACCTTTTTCGTAAATTTGTCACTCAGGTCCGAAAAAGTGTAAAATGATACCTGAGAAAACCTCTTAGACATGTTCGACTAAGGTTTTCAATTTTCGTAAATAATCTGTCTCAGTCTGGAAAAGGGTTAAATTTATACTGAGTAGATGTCGTTTCGTTTACTTTTACGAGCTCAAAAAGACAAGTGCTCAGAAATTTTTTCACAGTATCGAAGTCTGAAAGGAGCTTAAAGAATACTCTAGGGGGTTCCTTAATTGCAGTTATCAAAGCTCGAAAAAAAAGATAAAAGTGTGCTTTATTTCCTTTTTCATTTTTGTCAAAGCTTGGAAAAGAAGGATAAAAGTATGCTTTGTGGTCAAATTATTCTTGAATAAGTGTGCACGCTAAAATCACTATATCAGCTGTAAAACCTGTTTAGAAAATCATCAAACGGATTAAAAATACATGTTTCATAGTAAAAATTAATGAAAACCATAGTCACAACATTTAATATGATTTGAAATAATAAAAATGACTAAATAAAAGAGTTTTTACCATTTCATTTTTACCTTTCCAAAGTTACCATTTGAAAATTAGGAGCTTTGAACTAGTTTCTCCCTTGAACTTCAACGGTCGATTGCGACAGTTTCAGTGGACGATTTCTCTTGTTGTTTGATCTATACTGGAGCTATGAACCTTCTCTTTCTTTTAGTATCATTTTTATTGCATCTCATGGTCAATTTTTATGTTTTTGAGCCCCTTAGGGTAAATGTATTACTTTTTGAGGGCAACACACCCTTGAATGTCAAAAGGTGCGTTGCGGTGCACTGAAATTGAAGGTCAGATGCACTGCAATGCTCTTTCCCTTGACGTGGGGTGCGTGGGGTGCATTTCTCATTTTTTTTTCTTGCTATGTGCCCAAAATTTCCCAATTTTTTTGCATGAAATGGATCCTAATGAAGCTTATGATTTTATTTCAAGTATTCATCAGATCAAAATGATGATTATGTGGTGAGAAAGAGAACACGAAGAACATGATATGATTTCCCTAAACAATCCGAGTATAGTAAGAGCCCTCAAAGATTGTGGGTTACTTAAATACTTCAGATTGTCAGGTATGAGGCAGCATATGGAACTATTAGAGTTCCTAGTCCGTTCATGGGATCCGGTATTGGAATATTTTCACATTGGGGACAAAGTGCTCCTAATATTGGTGGAGGAAATTTAGTTTCGCACTATATTATCTGGGCGAGATTCTCCCATTTCCCTTGCAGGATATAATCTTGGAGGAGAGTCAGTGAGGGATTACATACGCCTACTTTTTCATCCAGGTACTGAACCAAGTAAACATAGGAAAATAAATATCTATGATGTGCATGATCTACCTTTGAGAACCATCCTATTTACTATCGCAAAGCTTGCCGGTTCCATGACACTACATGTTGCAAAAAAATCATACATGCAGTATGCACTTGAGCGTTAGAACCAGTAGTATTTAACTGGGCTGAAGAAGTACTCTTTTAGATGAAAGAACAGTTTACAAAAGCAAAGGGTGGCAGGAAGAAAAATTTCAACTATGGCTCGATCCTAATTTCCTTCATTCTAGAGCGGGTTCCACTGCATGTTACACTGAGTATATCAGACCCTAGAGATCCACGGATGTAGAGATGGGTTGAATTGATGTCTATACATGTTGGTCAATCGACCATCATATTCTCTACTGTAGTATTCTCCTGGTTCAGAAGACAGATGGCCACCATAGATCAGTATGCATACACAGGCGTAGATTTCCGCGGAGATCCACACTTGATTCTACTAGATGGCGCTCAATGGGGTGAAATTGGTAAGAATTTTTTGACCATGTTTTTTTTATTTTTCTAAGGTTTCTACATGTTTTTATATTTTGATGTTTCCCAAGACTAAACTAATGTTTTGATGTACACAGATGTGGGTCAGGTTCAACCACTGGGTCAGCCAGAGCAGGGAGCAGGTGAGCCAGCAGAGAGGGATATCAAGAGAGAAGTCCTTCGGGATTTAGATATGACCGAGAGTTTTGCTGGGCTACAACAACACGTGAAGGTATTAACTATTATGATTTTGGATTGCCGGATCAAAGAGTTACGTATGAGATTGTAGTGCAACATTATTGGCGTTCCTAATCGTTGGATGTGGTTATTGCGTAGGATAGCTAGATCAATAGCTTGTTATCACGAGAATCACTAGTTTACTTTGACATTTTGCATACATTTTGAGGTGAGATGACGAATGTGTCTTGGGCACAAATTTTTGTGAAAACCTATAACTATCTACCTATTTTTTTTTCAGTTTTTTCCTATGTTTATTGCGTAATCCTATTCAATTATGTGATGTGAATTGAAAATATGTCTTTACATGTTTTGCAAATGTATTTTTAAAACATAATTCACTAAGGAATCACTTAATGTGTTCAAATTTCTAGAAATGTGTTGGTATTGAATGTAATCAAAATGTCTTTCCAAAATTCGAACTCTTAGGAACATACGATGCAGTGTTGGATTTCAGACAGTATAAATGCCAGTAAGTTGTAGTACAACAAGTTGTGAGTCTAACCTAATGATGATACGGTTAATACCAGATGAAATGGAATTAGAGAGAAGTTCGATCAATGTGCTATACTCAACGATATTGTTTTTAGATCGACCGATACAAATCCCTTGAAAACTCACTAACTCACCACCTGGAGCAAAAATGACCCATGCTACAGAAGATAGGTTTTGCGTACTACAAATAGCACCATCAGCATACCCAACAAATGGTTCCAAAGATTCAAACATCTGCGATGAAATGTAAAGTGGATTACTAACTTCAAGAAAAATCTATAAAAAAAAAAAAACTAAGACAGTAAATGCAAATCAAAGACATATATACAATATAATAAAAAATTTTACTATGCTTAACTAAGCATAGTAACGTTTAAGATACAATCCATTTCAAGTTTGCGCCAATGGAATTCCATCATCATCAACTAACTCGTAGGTGCCCTTAGCTAGAACTCTTTTGACAATGAAGGGGTCATGCCATAATGGATCAATTTTTCCTATTCCTATCAAATCAGCTTCCTGATCATAAAGTAAGACCAGGTCACCTTCTAAGAAGATGTGAGGCTTGACATGTTGGTCGTATTGCACCTTGATTCATCTATTATGTGCTTCATTGTCCAATGTGTCTTCTCAACGTGTTTCATCTAGATGGATGAGGTTAAAAGGACACACTTCTTCAGTAGAGGTGTCAGGTAACAAGTCAACAGCGAGTTTTAACGATGGAATTTCACATTGGATAGGCAAGATAGCTTCCATACCATACACCAATTGAAAGGGGGAAAATCCGGTTGTGTTTCTCACCGAGGTTCGATATGCCCACAGAGCCGAGTATAGGATTAAATGCCAGTTTCGTTTATGAGCTCCTATCATTCGTTGAAGCATTCGCTTAAGGATCTTGTTAATGGCTTCAACTTGTCCATTGGATTGTGGATAATAAGGAGTAGAACTATCATGCGACAGTCCTAATTTGGCAGTAAACTCACTCATCATGTGATTGTGAAAATGCTTACCATGATCTGTAACTATAGCTTGTGGTACACCAAACCGTGAGATGAAATTATTAAAAAAGTATAATGCAGTTGTTTCACCTGTGTTATTGAATGTACACATCGTTTTGGCCCACCTGGTAAAGTAGTCGATTGCGACAATAATATAACCATTCCCCCTAGATGAACGAGGGTTGTAGGTCATGAATTCAATGCCCCATCACTCAAATGGTCCCACAGCGATGACAGGATGCATTGGTGTTGGCGGAATGCAGATTTTACGATCAAATATCTGGCATGCATGACAAATTCTTATCGCGAGGATGCAATCATGAAATATGGTAGGCCAAAAGTAACAGGCGTGGAGAATCTTCTGCATGGTAGCATATCCAGACAAATGTCCACCACAAGCCCCAACATGACAATCATTTATAGCTTTCTCGACCTCCTCATGAGTGAGGCACCTCCTTAAAATCGTATTGACACCATGACGATAAATAAAAACTTTATGAAATGGAATCTATATTACCTATCCAATGTGAAATTCCATCGTTAAAACTCATTGTTGACTTGTTATCCAACACCTCTACTGAAGAAGCGCATCTTTTTAACCTCGTCCATCTAAATGAAATGCGGCGTGAAGCTGCATTGGCCAACAAAGCGCGTAAGAGATGAATCAAGGCGTAATACGACCAACATTTCAAGCCTCACATCTTCTCAGAGAGTGACCTAGCCTTACTTTATGATCAGGAATTTGATTTGATAGGAAAAGGAAAATTTGAGCCACTATGGCATGGCCCCTACATTGTCAAAAGAGTTATGGCTAAGGGTGCCTACGAGTTAGTTGATTATGATGGAATTCCATTGGCGCAGCCTCGAAATGGGTTGTATCTTAAATTTTACTATGCTTAGTTGAGCATAGTAAAATTTTGTATTATATTGTATATATTATTTTTATTTTCATTTATTGTCTAGGTTTTTTTTCTAGAGTTTTCTTGGAGTTAGTAATCCACTTTACATTTCTTCGTAGATGACTGAATCTTTGGAACCATTCGTTGGTTACGCTAATGGTGCTAGTTGTAGTACACAGAACCTATCTTCTTTAGCATGGGCCATTTTCACTCCAAGTGGTGAGTTAGTGAGTTTTCAATGGATTTGTATCATTCGATCCATAAAAAATATCGCTAAGTATAGCGCGTTGATCAAACTTCTCTCTGATGCCATTTCATTTGGTATTAACCGATTAGTCAAGCAAGTGGATGAAAAGGGATCATATGGAGTACCAAAATATAATGAATGATCAACCCAAACGATCGGCGACGATGACTTAGGATTCGTCGCCCAAGCCATGTAGATTTATTGCTATTCCAACTCAATTGGGTTGGGCGGCAAGAATTCATCCAATGTAACAACTTCAGAATCATTGGTAATCTTCCTTAAGTCAGATGAAATGGAAGATATCATGCAGCAGGTCTCTGTTCTTGTAATTTTTTCCGACGTCGCAGGCAGCGGTAATGCGAAGGTGCCCATTAGGGAAGAATCCTTTAAGATTCCTACACTAATGTTTTGAAGTGCTAGCTAGGGTGCATGAACGAACATAACACTTCTAGTTACCTGCAAATTAGAGGCAAAGAAGGGGAGTTGATTGATGACTGTGATAACACCTTTATGAGGTAAGGGGATCATTCTAAAGTAAGTAGAGATGATCGCAATCATAGCATAAACCCATGGCCTTCCAAGTAAAATTTTGTAGTCAAGGGGTTCGTCAATGAACTCAACTTCAACAGTTACAGTTTTTCCCCCTAGTTCGACATGCAGTTTATTGATGACACCGCAAGGCTTATATGTACGATTGTCAAAAGCTTTCAACGTCGTAAGCGATTGAGATAGGTGCAGCGAGCCCAGTGACTTCCAGCAGTTTAGATACATAATGCAAGTATATGCTCCCTCATCAATAATAGTACGATGAACGATGTGATTTAGAACATTTACTTGGATGGAGAATGTTAATTCTGTTGGTAATTGTGGCACATAGCTCGTATGATAAAAGACTACAAGATTGGAATCTGTTAGGTCGATTCCACCCATTGCCGACAACAAAGCCTGTTTCTAGGAGGGACAATTTTGAAGTACCTCAAGTGTTAACATAGCTGATGGTGACTAATCCAAATATTCAACTATATTATAATTTTGAGCTGCTCGAGCTCAAGGATTGAATGTCGATTTATGGATGACTCTCTTCAGTGGCTTTATTGTTAACTCTGGAATAGAAGTTGGCGAAATTGATTCCATGGACAGATTCGTGGTCGAGGTAGTAGGTTGATCAGTAGCCTGACTACCGTAATATTTATTTCACATAGACACAAAAACATCAGCTTTTGGCTTTGTGACGGATAGCATAAGCACTTGGGAACTAGAAGCGGGATTTGTAGCAACCATTTTTGTGTCTGGATTCGAAAATAGATCTATCAACACAGCAGATGCAGTCGAGGTCTTCAGAAATTTTGAGACTTCAACGCAGTGAGGACTGTCACGAACAAAGTGATCCGTATTACATATCAATCAAGGGTAACGAGGTTTCCAAGTGTTTCCATATTGTTGATTAATTGATCGTTCCTACAGGGTTGAATTTTTCTTTTTCTTCGCTTTCCCCTTTTTATTGCTTCCGGGTTGCTTGTCACTTTTTCCTTTGTCAGATGACATGCCATGAATTTCAGAAGAAGGTGTCGGATCATATGCAATAGAGTTGTGAGTAGTTTCAGTACCTATCATATTGTCACCAGCATGAGAGTCCTTAGATGGAGGAGGAACAGTAAAATTATATCGTGGTGCATTTGGAATTTTCTCATAGAGCATGCTAGACTGAGTATAAATCAAATCTAAGTACTGGGCATGAGAAATACTTGCTCTTTAGTGACGACGCCACCTTTAGCTACATCCTCGATGATAGATGGTAGCAAGGACTTAATAAACCACTTAGCGAGGAGCTAATCAGAAACAAATGTTTTGACCAATCTACGATGACGACACCACTCATGAATATGATCAGAAATGTGAGTAGAAGTAGTCTGTTTAAAATTGGTCATTAGTTCCGTTCCAGTTTCATATTGTATGGGTAACTGGAAGTGGGTTAAAAAGGTAGTAGCTAAGGCAGTGAAATTATCAAATGAAGCTCATGGTAATTCAATGTACCACTTCACGGCCAGACCAGTGAACATACGCAGGAAAAGACGTAGTCGAACGAAGTCATCATTTAAGGAGTTGGATGAGCACCAAAAATAATAAGTCATAACATGTGTTGACGGGTCTTCTCTAGTGTTTTCATTGAATTTAGGAATGTCGTAGGGTAATTTATGTGGTATCACTAGCCACCAAGGAGAATAAATGATGGGGTCATTGGTAATCTGGTTTAAATCAGGTAATTCTAAAGTTGAAACAAAGGTAAACTGTCGATTCAAGTCAGGTTGAGCATAGCCAGGATATGATGGAATTGCTTGGGCAACAAGCCTTTGATAGGGGTTGTTGGTAACCCAGATAGGGATTTTTTTGATGGCCAAACTCTTGAGGGATCTGTTGACCAAGACCTGGGTAAGATGTTTGTTGTTGGAATTATTATTGTGGTATTTGAGGTTGTGGCTACCAAGGTGATTGCCCACCAAGATTATAGCCCAAACCATAATAGCTTGGACCCAGTTGTGCCTGTGACATCCCATAAAAGGGTAATATAGCTTGTGAATGAAAGATTCTGGATACAGGTGGTTGTTGTAAACCAGTCGATGGAGTTGAAATCTAAGGGCCCAAAAATTGAGGGTAATGGGTCAAAGGACCCAGCTGAGAAGGTTGAGGTACAACAATCTAAGTCTGTAACAAGGGTAATGAAGTACTAACAAGTGGATTAGATGTGGGTGCAATAGGTTGAACCAGTTGATATGAATTCACAGCCATTTGTGCTTGAACAGGCAAAATAGGCTACCACTGACAAAAAGTCATTCCAACATTTAGGTGACCATAAAACGATGGAGTACTTTCAAAACAGGTGACCATAGAATTCCCCCCAGCATGAAAAGTATAATAAGATGGAATAAATTGTTCTCCAAATGGTTGGAGTCTAGTTGAGATTGTATTGGATGGAATATACCTAGATGGACCAGCTTGATGTTGCATTGAAGATGTATATAAAGGATCAAGTCATTCAGTACTCATTAGATATGTACCAGATAGAATACTAGAAGATGACATGGGTGAATTCCATGGATTTGAGGATGCACTAGAGTAGGTTCCAAATAATGATTCGAAACTCGGTGGGATGAAAGGACCACTATAAAGATGTGATTTTGGTGATGTGGTAAACATCGATGGGGTAGCAACAATAGATGATGTCTCAACTATAATAGACAGTGCAGCTGGATATGTTGACTCAGCCATGGTCATACGGCCCAGTGTATACCCTATAGGATCTATGGGAACTCAAATTGAAACAAGATCGAAAGAAGCAGTGTAATTCAACCGAGGAATAGTCTCGTAAAGACAAATCCCTGGTCCAAAATGAGTTGGTTTTGAAGGGAGTGTTTCTTGTTGAGGTTCTTCCTCTATCGATATCAAACCAGGTGGAAGGATTTCGCCATCAGGCCCGAGATATATTTCAAGTGGTTGATTGCGCGATATGGGAGACTCAATGGCTACAATCGACTGTGGATCGACCGATACAGGAACAAATTCTGGTTGTTCGAATTCGAGATCTAGATGTTCTCGTAAAATAATGATGGGATCTGAATCAAATTCCAGTTGAACAACGTCAGGTTTGGGAGGTATGGTCTTACTGATTGGATGGATCGTGTCCACAGGTAGTTGTGAGGACTCCGTTTCGACGACAGTGGATGAACCAAGATGTGTAGAAACGACTCGAGATGACTCTGGTATATGTGATGAAGATGACGCACCAGAGGTACTTATTGTACTGGTTTCAGTAGAACAATATCAGCTTCGTTGACCAGAAATGGCTTCCAATGGTAAAGGTGGTTTAAGTGTTATTCTACGCGAACGACAGGGAAATGGATGTTCTTCTTCCACAATGACTAATTTATTTTATTACAAAAAATAAATAAACAAGTAAAAGGGTGATACTAAGAAAAAGTTTTACCAACTAATTGTGAACTACAGAATACCTCCTGCCAAACAAAGCAGTAGGGGCAGGCAATCTCCCTGAATGTTGTGTTTGATTTATCACAAGTTACAAAGTGGCCGACTCAGTTACCTATGGATCTTAAGCAACCTAAAGTTGTCCTCCCAAATATACCTGAAGTTACGTGGAGGCCCAAGTCCGTATTACCATTGTCTAATGTGAAACTGCATAGTGAGAGCACCTCCTTATACTTTTCGTACTATAACACTACCTATATACCCGAAGGTACGTGGACGAGCTCTGATATACTTACGTACGTGGAGTGGGATTTCACACTCAGAATGTATCGCAGATAAGTTAGCGATGGTTGATATGTTTAATGATGTCGAAAAACGTCTCTAGCCTAGACCTTCTAAATGTTATCGTTAATGTTACAATGATTTCTTAGGTTGATTGAGGAGAATTTTATGTTGATCTTGTTAAAATTTTATCTTTGAGGTTCACCGCATGATGTAATGGGAAATTACTAAAAATGTAAACTAAATGATAAGAAAACTTTTCAATTTAGCTTTTTCAATGAAATTTCTAGCAACTAAGGGGAAAGAGCAATCAGATTTTGAGCATACAACAAAGAGCACAAAATAAATGCAGATTTCCCTAACTTGTTCCTATGAAACACACACACTTCTCAAGATGCACATGCATGTTTTTATTTTCAGCTCCCTTTAAAGTGAATGAGAGAAAGGAAATTATATGCACAAATCAATCAAACAAATGTTTACTTTTGAGAAACGAGGAATGAAACAACAATTTCTCTTAGGAAAATGAAGAATGAAACTACAATTTTCCTACTGGAAATGAGGAATGAAACAACAATTTCCTTTTCTAAAACAGAATTTATCTAATACAAAAATTAACTGTTTTGAATTTGATTTTCCAATGATAAAGAAAACAGGTAATGAAACATTGAACAAATTACTTTTCAAAGGAGGAAGAACAGGAAAGCTTATTGGTCTCTAAGAGAAATCAGACATCTGAGATTACAGGAAAAAATTGGCTGAAACTAAAAGCAAAGACAAATTTGAAAGAAATTTGGTTGGCTGAGGGGGAAGTGCATCCTCTAAGGGGACACAGTGTGTTGCAGTGCACCCCTGAATGGAACGTAGTGCACTGCAGTGCATTGTACCCTGACCAACAGTGAGTTGGGTGCAGCTAAGTTTGGGAAACAAGAAGCTAAACACACTTCTAATGCAATTTTTTAATTCAAATAACTAATAAAAGAAAGAATATGCTACTGATGATGGTAAACAGAGGCAGAAACACCAGAAATGATGGGATTATCCCTAGTGGAGTCGCCAATTTGTTATACGTAATTTTAATCTACAGATAAACTAAATTCCCTAAGTGTGGTGTTCCTTCACTCAGAACAATAGAAGAAAGACAACTATTATTTTCTCTAAGACAAATAGATATACAAAAAGGGAAAGAAGCCTACGTGTAATACTTTCACTCTCCTTCTCCTTCTGTCGTTGTTTTCGTTGCTCTCAATCCAACTCAAGTCGCTAGATTGATTCCTGCAATAAAAGACAGAGAACAACAAACAACATACAAATATACAAGTATCTACTTGTCTTAATCAAATCAAACTGATTAGATCTAAGAATACATACATCATCAAGAATACATTTCACAAGATATAAACATATGTATGAGAAAATGAACAAATATCTTTATTAAGAAAGTAGGAGGATAAGATTACAACCAATCGATCGATTTGTCGCCAACCTGCTCCAACTTCATTCCAACCTCATCACATCCAGCATCATCTCAGCAAAATATCACTACTTCCAATCTCTTATCAATTGAGAATCCAACAGCATAACTTTGCACAAAATTCTTCCTCCCTAGCACTTAGATGAGTGCTCAATTTATAGGGAAATTGAAGGTAGTTTCTCATTGAATGGCTTTCTAATAATAAGTAAGACATGTTTCCAAGTTCAGAGGCAATGGATGGACATTTGTATTCAAAGTATGACACCTATGGACTCTTCTAGAAGGCACTGGCCATGTGGAGATTCTCGGAACAATGATGATTTCGCTCCCAGGTGACCAATGCACCCTTGAGTGTCGGGAAGTGCATTGTAGTGCACCCTTGCATGGAGGTAGTTTCACTACAATTCCGTTAGTCCCTTGCAAAGGAGCGTTGATGAGTCAATGGGTTATATAATATATACTTCAAACCTTGGAAATCTCACAATTGAAGTCGTTAAAGGATTGTCTTCACTTAGAGCATATAGCAATTGATATTTAAGGGGATGATAGACCCTATTCATTGGTCCTAGGGGATGATTCCCAATTTGACCAGGTCTTGGGGGATGATACCCAAATTGACCTATAACACAGATGATGAGCACTTGCATTATCTGAGGATAGTATTTCATAAATGTAGAAAATTCGGCATCTTACTGAATCTGAAGAAAATTGTATTTTCCATGGAGGAAGGTAAATTACTTGGGAATATTATTTCAAAGGATGGTATTCGCATTGATGCCTCCAAGATCAAAGCAATTCAGGAATTAGATTTCTCACGGAACAAGAAGGATATTCAATCTTTCAATGGAAAGATAAAAAAATTTAGGAGATTCATTCCCAATCTCGTTGAGCACCTAAGAGATATGACTGACATGTTGAAGAAAGAAAGTGAGATAATATGGTCATAATATGCTAAGAATTCATTTAATTCAGTGAAATTCTCTTTAACATGTGCTCCCACAATGATTAGCCCTGATTATACTTTATATTTCATAAAATTTTCATTCACTTCCGAGCACCCATTGGCTATCGTACTAATGCAGACAAATAAAAAATAAATAAAAATAAATAAATAAAAAATAAAACAAATAAAATAAAAAAATTTAAAATTTCCAAGATGGAGTAGCGAATTTCATTTTTCAGTCAGACCATAAGAGATGCAGCACTAAGATATAAAATAATTGAGAAGAAATCCTTAGCCTTGGTGAAAGCGTTGAAGGACTTCTGGGTATACATTTTACATTATCATATCCTAGCATATGTTCCAAATGCAGCGGTAAAGGATGTGTTGATGCAAACAGATCTAGAAGGGAGGCGGGAAAAATGGATTGCAACCATGCTTGAGTATTATTTGGAGATTAAGCCGAAAAAGTTGATCAAGGGTTAGGGTTTGGAAAATTTTATGGCAGAATCAAATCTACATGCACTAGATATAAATTTGATTTCTGCACTTTCTGATGAAGAATTTGGTGAATCGATGACACAAGTATCTCAAATTTTTCTCTCGCCACCTTCGTATGTTGATATATTTTATGTTGCACAACATTTAAATCCTTCGACGAGTGTGTATAAAAGAAGAGGTTTTTGAATTTTGCAACAAGAAACAGTGAAGGAGGCATTCTTTAACATCATCCTTGATCCTAGTTGGAAAATAATCACCTAAACTAGGTGGGGCCCACACAGGCTATTTTTAGGTGTATGTCTATTTTTAGACATGGTGAGCATATTCTATAAGTTGCAGGATGCTATTTTTAGATGGTTGGTAAAATGTGAAAAATAGATGAAATTCTATTTTTAGAATATTGGGCGAGTCTATTTATAGATCGTTGATCTAAAAATAGATGCATGTCGATTATTATTAGCCCTTAATAATAATCATACTCTAAACAGCAACTTATTCTCTTGGAGCACTTAATTTTAGTATACAAATTTGTAAAATCAGTGGGCTGAATGAATTATGCAATTCCTAAGGGTTTACTGGAGTTCATGCATGGAGGACTCAGTCAGAACTGAAGTGGCAAAGTTATGACAGAGTTGGAAGAGTAGTTCATGGAGTTGTATTCAGTTTAACTCAATTAGACTCAGTTAAGCTAGTTGTATCTAGTATAATTGAATGATACACTAGTGAGAGTGGAGTGAATTAATTAGTTAATTAATTCACAAATAATAACTCATTAATCAACTGAACAATACAGCAGTTAACTACAGTGCATGTCAGAGCCAGTGGAGACCCAATGCAGAGATAGGTGAAAGGGCAAGAAAGAGTATCCGTTGTGACTACTAGTGATGCATGAATTGCATCTATATATACATTGGAGTTGCCAATGATAATCACGCAGTCAAGGAGAGTGGGATTACATCGAATTGGTCTTTGTAATCAGCTTGGATTGTGCAGTGGAGGTAGGCTAGCAGGAGGGCAAAGATCGGTGCATGGATTTGCAAATTTTTCCTTATTAGTGTGTGACGATTGATTGTACTGAGAGTTTGATGTACTAAGCTTTTTATGAGATTTTTACATGATCTCCATGATACATAATATATGATAGTTGAGGTTTTCAGCATCAGGCTTTCCCGTTAAACAATTGTGTTATGTGTGTTTTTATTGCTTCATGTGTTTTGCAATTGATGATTAAATTTCCGCAGGAATTATAGTGGAAGGATTCTATATTTAGAAAGAAGATAAATATTGTTAGATCAGGAGAATCTGGATATATACATGCATATTGTATATATAATTTATACATGGTATCTGAGCTATGTTAATTACTGGATATTGCAATTGTGAAGCGGTGCTGAGTTTTGTGCTGGTGGAGAAATTCGAATTTGCAGCAGGAGTTTCTTGGTGCGACAGTTGAGTATCCATTGAAATGTCTTTCAATGGGTTGTGGTTGGAGCATGCACTCGAGGGAAACTCTAATAACATAGCCTAGAAGGATAGGATGGAGGTGGTGCTTGAAGATAATGGCTTGAAGGAATTCATCGAGAGAGATGTTCCTAAGCCCACTTCGGCGGATGTTGCAGTACTTGACGCATGTAAAAAGAAAGTAGTAAGGGCGAGGAGGATTCTGTTGGAAGGTGTGAAAGACCATATTTTCTCAAGCCTTCATGGGAAATCCACTCCATATGATATGTGGAAGGCTTTGACAGATCTTTTCCAAAGTAGTAGCGACCAGAGGAAGTTGGTGCTGAAAGATAAGCTCATAAAAATAAAAATGGAGAAGAACGACACTATTCCGGTATACTTGACAAAGTTTGTCCAATGCAGGGATGAGCTTGGGAGTGTAGGAGTTAGTGTTGATGATGATGACTTGGTGAGCTTGGCTTTCCTTGGGCCTCCGAAGAGTTGGCATAGCTACGAAGACTCTGTCAATGGATGGGAGAAATTGTCGGGTTGGGAGTGACTTTGGTCGGATCTTGTGCAGGAGGAGATAAGGCGAAGTACCAGGGATGGCTCTTCATCAAAGCATGATGATAAAGAGGACTGTGCTTTGGTTTCCAAGGCAAATAAGAATAAGGGGAAGAAATTCCATTCTATATCTGAGGCCGGTGAAGATGGCAAAGAGCATGACATGTCCAAAGTGAAGTGTTTTCACTGTCACGAGTTTGGACATATTGCCACAAATTGTCCACATAAGAAGAAGAACAAGATGGCTGTTGGAGCTGCAGCTAGTGAGGCTCTTACCTCGCAATTTGAGCTTGACTTCTCATTGATCACATGCATGGTGTCTAATTCATTGGTATCGAGGTGGTACTTTGATAGTGGTGCTTCCTTTCACATGACGGGAGATGTGAACCTTTTTAATGACTTGGTGGAGAAAGATCTCCAGTTGCATGTTGAGTTGGGTGACAATGGACGATACAGTGTGACTGGCATTGGTACCATTACCTTTCAGAGGGCGTCAGGTAAACTCATTCTTTTACATGATGTTGTGCATGTTCCAGGTTTAAAGAGGAATTTAATCTCAGTCGCAATGTTAGAGGATAAAGGTTATGATGTTGTCTTTAGTGAAGGAAAATTTTTCCTTCGACACAAAGCAACAGGGAAAGTCAAGAAGGTTGGGATTTGAGCTAAGAATCTCTACAGACTTGAAGTAGATGGGATTTCTATGGAGCTTCCTACTATTGAGAAGTGTGAGAAAGCCATGCAATTGAAGCTTGAGAAGGAGCAGGATTTGCATGCAGGTAAGAGTGAACCTCGGGATGTGAAGCAGCCACAAGATGAGGATCATGGAGTGGGAGCAACCACTCATGCAGAGAAATTTCGTGCCAGATGGGCAGAGGGAGTGCATGTAGCTATACCACCAGGAGAGAGGTGGGGTGACATGCATGAGTAATCCCAAGAGGAGATTTCTGGGCAGGATTCATGGAGATGGTGTGGATCTCATGAATTGAACCCGGCTATAAGGTGCCCATGCTGCCAAAGAGTCATGATCGCTGGTTTGACGCGTTGAGATCAAAGTGACAAGCAGTGATATTGGAGCGGTTCAGAGCTGACAGCAAGTGTAGAGTGTAGAGGATGGTGGGGAGTTCAACAAAGACAAGGTTCCCTCGAAGACATGTGCAAGAATTAAGCAAAAGTCGCATCACTTGGACACGTATTTACTATACCGATTGAGTTGCTCGAGCCTCTTCACAAAGTGTTATGTTAAAGAGCTATGTAGAGAATGCAAGGAGCTGCATGCCCATGCAAAGACAAATTCTTTCTTGCTGAGAGGGAGCGAAGCTTGCAACAAGAAACAATGAAGGAGGCATCCTGAAACATCATCCTTGATCCTAGTTGGAAAATAATCACCTAAACTAGGTGGGGCCCACACAGGCTATTTTTAGGTGTATGTCTATTTTTAGACATGGTGAGCATATTCTATAAGTTACAGGATGATATTTGCAGATGGTTGGTCAAATGTGAAAAATAGATGAAATTCTATTTTTTAGAATATTGGGCGAAGTCTATTTATAGATCGTTGATCTAAAAATAGATGCATGTCGATTATTATTAGCCCTTAATAATAATCAGACTCTAAATAGCAACTTATTCTCTTGGAGCACTTAATTTCAGTATACAGATTTGTAAAATCAGTGGGCTGAAGGAATTACGTAATTCCTAAGGGTTTACTGGAGTTCATGCATGGAGGAATCAGTTAGAACTGAAGTGGCAAAGTTATGGCAGAGTTGGAAGAGTAGTTCATGGAGTTGTATTCAGTTTAACTCAGTTAGACTCAGTTGAGCTAGTTGTATCTAGTATAACTGAATGATACACTGGTGAGAGTGGAGTGAATTAATTAGTTAATTAATTCACAAATAATCACTCATTAATCAATTGAACAATACAGCAGTTAACTACAGTGCATGTTAGATCCAATGGAGACCCAGTGCAAAGATAGGTGGAAGGGCAAGAAAGAGTATCCGTTGTGACTACTAGTGATGCATGAATTGCATCTATATATACATTGGAGTTGCCAATGATAATCACGCAGTTAAGGAGAGTGGGATTACATCGAATTGGTCTTTGTAATCAGCTTGGATTGCGCAGTGGAGGCAGGCTAGTAGGGGGGCAAAGATCGGTGCATGGATTTGCAGATTTTTCCTGATTAGTGTGTGACGATTGATTTTACTGAGAGCTTGAATGTACTAAGCTTTGTATGAGATTGTTACATGATCTCCATGATACATAATATATGATAGTTGGGGTTTTCGACTTTCAGGGCTTTCCCGTTAAAAACCTGTGTTATGTGTGTTTTTATTGCTTCATGTGTTTTGCAATTGATGATTAAATTTCATAAGAATTATAGTGGAAGGATTCTATATTTAGCAAGAAGATAAATATTTTTAGATCGGGAGAGTTTGGATATATACATGCATATTGTATATATAATTTCTACATAGGTAGATCATTGAAATTAAAAGCTTCGAAATATTGTATTTTAGACATTGTGTTATATTGGAAAGACCCGGGAGGTGTCTTGTTGAATTTTCTCATTGAAAGTGAAGCGAAGGAAGTGATGAGTGATTTCCACAAGGGTGATTGTGCCATGCCATATATATTGGAAGACCACGACAAAAAAAATATTAAAGGTTGGTTTCTATTGGCCCATTCTTTTTGCCGATGTGTACAAGACCCCGATGAGTTCTCACAAATGTCAAGTTTTCCAAGGAAAGAGGAAGTTTCTCCCATCGCCTTTGCAACCCATATTAGTCTAGGCACCATTTCAGACAATGGGGTCTTGATTTCATCGGTGAAATCAATCCTTCATCATCCACCTAGCACAAGTGGATTCTAACGAATACGATTATTTCATGAAGTGGATTGAAGCAATCCCAACCTCGGAAAACAACTAATTTAGTTATTATTCAATCTTTGGAATCTAATATCTTGTCCGGATTTGGTAGTCCATAGAATATCATCATGGATAACACAATTGCATTCAAATCAAAAAATATGGTGGACTTTTTGTGAGAAGTACAATATCAGTTTGGGACATTCAATGGCATACTACCCACAAGGTAATGGTTTGGTCGAGTCTTCAAATAAATCTTTGGTCAACATTATAAAGAAGATGTTGAAAGTAAACAAGAAAAATTGGCATAAGAAGCTCATCAATGCCTTATGGGAATACAGAGTAAGCAAGCAATAATTCAATAAGTATGTCACCTTTTGAGTTATTCTATGGGATTGATACAGATATTTCCTACCTCTCTCGATGTCTCGGTCATGAAGATCTTGCGGGAAATTAGAAATAAGTCGAATGATGTTCTGCGGAGGATAAATAAAATGATCCATTTACAACAAACTAGGGAGGAGGTGTTTCAAAAACACTTCCAAGCTTCAGAAATAATCAAGAAAGTGTATGATCACAAGACAAAGGCAGATGACTTCAAAGCATTGGTGATGTAGTCCTCCATTGGGATGCAAGAAATGAAGATAAAGGGAAGCATGGTAAGTTCGAGAATTTGTGGAAAGGACCATACAAGATTTCATCTTCAAGAGGAAAACATGCTTACTCGTTAGAATAAATGAATGGAAAAGATTGCAAAGGAGGACTAGTGAATGGTAGGTGTCTCAAGCACTCCCTGTTTTGATTAGAATTCTAAAATTTGTCACTATCATTGTACATATCGCTTTATTTTTTTTGTCGAAGTGTGTAGGATTTGATCATCGAATTTTGGAGCCCGAAGTGAAGGCCATAAAATTTCTATGATTGGTTGTTGATTTCTAAGTACAATAAGTTTCTATTTCAATCTGATTTAGTTCAGTTTGTCGGTCTATTTTATGCTTCGAGTTTATCCTTTTGATTTTGACTCCATGCCCAATGGTTAGGCTACTTGGTCTAGGGTGTTCTTGACACCTCCATGGAGTCGTCATCCCCGTTGGAGCCAATGATAGTGTCAATCAGTTCTCCCTCTCACCGAGTGATCAAATGATATCTTTCAAAAAAAATTATTAGGGTTTCGAGTCAAATTTTCACAGCTTTTCAGTAGGCCTTCAAATAAAAATTTGGTCACCGGCTAGTGGTGTCTAGGAATATTACATGCTCCTTCCGATAAATAGCACGTGTTGGTCATTGTCATCTCTTAGTTGTATGAGTAATCATTTTAAGGTCTCCATATTCATTTCATCCATGCCATCGTGGTCTTCATCCAGGTCATCGTCTTCATTAGGTCATTAGGGTTTCAATCATCAATAGCAGTCATTTCATGCGCAAATTCAGCAAATGAAGTAGTAGTAATAGGGGGAGTTCTCAAAAAAATTTGTTTCAAGTGTAATTTTTTATTAAATATGATGTAATAATTTCCTAACGTTCCAAAGCTACAAAGAAATTTCCTAAGCTACATAGTTTTCAAGGCAAAAAATGAAAAAAAAATGTGGTGGGCCACCCCACTACTATGAAGAAAATTGACTATCACAAGCTATAAAATATCATTTCAAACTCATTCTTTTGATTCACCTCATTGATAAATATATATCACTCATCGGAAAGATACTTCCTCAAATAGTTTCAAGGTCAAAGACACTCCTAGAATTGATGCCAAGAAAGCCACGCTGTGTTTTCTAACCCTGCACATTGTGTTTTCCTCTACACATTGTGTTTTCACTCCAAGAGGATTCAAACTTGTTTTCAAGGATTTTCAAATGTGATCCAAGTGTCCATCATCATTATACAAGTAATTGACGGCTCCTTGACCCCTCCTATCAGCTCAATTTTCTTGTTTTTAGAGTGTAAATCCCTCCATTTGTCCCCATCGTTGTGTTTTGGTGGGTGACCCTTCTTTCCCAAGTTTGCAAGGTAAATGCACCTATCACATTGCTCGTTTACCCTCCCTCACACTCAAAATCATCTCCCATAGCCTTCACACCCCCTCATTCTCATTTTCTAAGCTCCAACCCCTAAACCCTAGCCTAACGTTGCGTTTTTTAGCGCTTGCCTAGCTAGGATTGTGTTAAAAAATTCCCTAACTTAATTCCCATAGCCATTTCATCCCATTCCACTTCCTACAGCTTCCCTAAGATCCCAATCCACCTCCCTAAATTTTCCTACTCTCATTTCCCTTCAAAACTATCCCCTCATTCACTTCCCCTATTTTTTTCCCACTAGGGTTCCCCCCTTGCAAACTATCAAAATGGAGGACAAGAAGCCCTATAACAAAGGAGGCCACATGTCTAGGTATGAACCACTCAACATAGATGAAATAATGTCTTCCCCACTTTCCAAGATTTCATGAGGGGCCTTCGTATTCATCTCCAAGCTTTCCATAAAACTTGAAACTAATCCAAAGTATCACCTCCTAAATGTTCAAAGCTACCATCATAAAACCTCGGCGAGGAGATGTCCCTTCATCCTCCCCTCTTCACCATTAATAATATGCATGCCTCTTTGCGGTAAAGAGAAAGTGTGTGATGGTTTTAATAAGATCGCTCGTTGTCCTTACTTATCGAGGCAATATCCATGGCCCAAATCCCGAGAGATTCCCTTGATGCCGCTCCCACTTCGATCGGGAACATCCAATAAATCTTGATTATTTACTGAAAAATGAGTTTCTTCTTTAGATAACAACCCAATTTTATGCCCTTTATTTTTAATTTGCATGTATTCTTCGTCAAATTTTTTTGTGCTTTTATCTTTTTTAATCAAACTTGTTTTCCAACTTGTTTAAATTGTGCAGATTTGATGTAAATTTCTACTCAACACATCTACAATTTTTTTCCCTTTTCCTTCAATTTGTATGATTTCAAATTCGTACTCACTAAGGACTGATAACCATCTCACTTACCTAGCATTCAGGTTTGGTTGGTCAAAAATATATTTGAGGCTAACATTATCTTTCCTTAACTGGAATTTCTTTCCTATTAGTTCATGTCTCCACATTTTTAAAGTGGGTATGACGACTACCAGTTCTAAGTCATGTGTGGCATAGTTATTTTCATGATCATATAAAATTCTAGACTCATATCTCATTACATCTCCCTCTTTCATTAATACACCATATAATCCTTCTTTACAAGCACATGTGCATACAACAAAATATTTATTAGGATCATCTAGTTTCAGGATGGGAGTAGTGGTTAATAGCTACTTTAATTTCTCAAAACTATCTTGGCACTTATGAATCCATTCAAATTTTGTCCCCTTATTTTGTAAAGAATTAATAGGATAGGCCAATTGAGAAAAATTATCTATAAATTGTTAGCCTCACACTCTCATAAAGCAATCAATAATTCAAAAATAATAAATTATTAAACTTAGAATAATTCCTACTAGTCTATTCTAGAATGAGATTGTTCCTCAAACCTGGGAGTTTGTTTAGGTCTAGTTGGTTAAGAAATTCACTCCAACTAGTTAGGCTCCTAGATTGGTGTGTGGTTGAGATATTCACTCAACCAAATTGATTTTGTGTATTGAAATGTGCAACAAGAAACAGTGAAATTGGCAACCAGAAAGGATAAAAATTGACCACATACTAGTATGGGATTCCAATCAAACATGAGTGAGGAATTTAGTTACACATTAGTGCTAAATGTGGGCGTCTAATTTAGTTATCCCTTAAATAAATTGGAAAATAAATTGTAATTTCATCTCATAACAACTTGTATCAGTTAACCAAGTTAGAAAAACTGAGTTAGCTCAAGAATTTCTAGTTGAGGGTAAAAGGTGAGGCATGTAGAGTGATTCTATTATTTTGGGGGTCCAGTTGTAGTTAATGCATTAATGGGGTGCATGTTTAATCAATTAACTCAAATTAATTGAGTTAAAATCAGTTTAACTAGTTCTAACTGAGTGATGAATTAGTCAGAGGTCCAGTGAATTAAATTAGATTTAATTCACAAGTAGTGATCAATCAAGTAACTAGTTATTCGCTATTAATAGATGCATGCATGTCAATTTTGATGAAGACCCAGTTGAGACAGAGGTCAAAGGGAAGATAACTATCAATTGTATTATTAGCAAATTTCCTGGGCGCAATTATAAAGTCACAAGAAGGCCATGAAGTATTGCACAGTCAAGGAAGGTTGATTATCCTGCTTAATAGGGATTAATTGCCTATGGATTGTGTGAGAAAGGCTGGGCTAATCAAGGGCTGAAAATTGGCTAAGTGTTGGTCAATTTTTCCTAAGAATTGATAGTCAGTTTTGAGCAGGATCAGGGTGAGACGATCGATAGAGTGCAGGATTTTCTCGATGTATAAAGAATTGTATTGTTTCATGATTCTTTGACTATGTACAATATATGATAGAGGTTTTTTGAGTAGGTGCTTTCACCAGGTACATCTTGTGTTGTGTGATTGATAATTTCTTTTTCTTACTTGCATGTGATTGAGCGATCGTGTTTTATATTCCGCAAATATAGTAAAAGGATTCAGTATATTGTTTTAGTACATTACATGATCAAATGGAATCCATTGGTATAGAGTTTATATATAATTTATACATGGTATCAGAGAGCCAGGAATCACAATAGAAGAGAAGAAATTGAGTTTATCTTGAACAGGTTCAAATTTGCAGATTTATTCTTCAGGATCTAGCAACAGATCAAGATGTCTTTCAATGGCTTGAGACTCGAATTTTCACTCGAGGGAAATCCAAATTATATTGCATGGAAGGATAGGATGGGGGCAATTTTGGAGGACAACAGGTTGAAGGAATTCATAGATTTTGATATTGCCAAGCCCGGAGCAACAGATGCCCAACTTCTTCATGCATGGAAGAAGAAGGTAGCAAAGGCGAGAAGGATGTTTTTAGAGGGAGTTCGAGATCATATTGTCTCGAGTCTCCATAGGAAGGTGAATCCATATGTTATGTTGAATTCCTTGATAGATCTATTTCAGAAAAGCAGTGACCATAGGAAATTGGAGTTGAAGGAAAATTTCAGAAAGATCAAGATAGAGGAGGGCGAGATGGTACCAACATACTTGGCGAAGTTCACTCAATGTTGAGATGATCTTGGAAGTGTTGGTTTGATTGTAGCCGATGATGATTTTGTGAGCCTAACACTTTTAGGCCTTCCCAAGAGATAGCATAGTTACCGGGACTTTGTGAATGGGAATAACAAGTTACCAGACTAGGAGCATCTCTGGTCCGACTTGCAAATAGAAGAGATAAGTGGAGCACCAGAGACGAGACCTCCAGAACCAACAAAGAATAAGATTTTGAATTGGTCAAAAAAAGAAATAAAGTCAAGGGAAATAAGTCCCAAGGCAAAGAGGGAAAGAGAGACTTGTCCAAGATCAGGTGTTTTCACTGTCATGAGCATGGGCACTATGCTTCAAATTGTCCACAGAAGAAGCAAAGCAAGAAGGAGCATGCAGTTGCAGCGGGTGAAGCATTAGCTTCACAGTTCAAGCTTGATTTTAATCTCACTGCATGCATGGCCATCACTATAATGGGATTCATGTGGTATCTAGACAATGGTGCCTCATTCCATATGACAGGGAATAGATATCTCCTCAATGACTTGGAGGAGAAGGACCTCCAACAGAACATAGAGTTTGGAGATGACGGAAAGTATAGTGCGACCGACATAGGTACAATTACCTTTCAGAGGGAGTCTGGCTCCCCTCTCAAACTAGCAGATGTTTTGTATGTACCAGGCCTATGGAAGAATCTTGTCTCCGTAGTGGTATTTGAAAACCGTGGTTATGATGTGATGTTTAGAAAAGGAAAGGTGTTCCTTAAACACATAGCCACGAGACAGGTGAAACAGATTGGTGCAAGAGTCAAGAACCTGTATGCTCTTGAGGTTGAGGATGCATGCAAAGCTTTGAGGAGAAAAGTAGTGGTTAATGACTTGGTGGTTGAGAGAGAGAAATTATCTCTCAACATGCAGAATTAGAAGCAGTCTCAAAAGGTTCTAGAGAAGCCACAATTGGAGAAGCAGAGAGGAGACTAAGTGGATGAGTCCACTCAAGTAGATACCTCCAGGAGGGGGAAATTTTGAGCCAGAAAGGTAGATGGAGTACTTGCAGCTATATCTCCAAGTGTGAGGTGGGGCGATGTGCAGATATAATCCCAAGAATAAATTTGGGCATGGTCCATTGAGATGGTGTGTCTAATGGATCGAACTTGGCTACGAGGAGCCCATAGTGCAGTGGTAGCAGGAAGGATCGGTTATATTGATGTAATCAGATGTCAAGAAGATAGAATCAGAGTGACAGATGTTGGATATTGGAGCGTAGATCAGAGTTGGCAGCAATGCAAAGTGCATGGATGCAGATGTCATTATTAGTGCAGAGAGTCCAGTAGACAGGTGCAATAACTAGTACCAGTCAAAAGACTTGATGACATATGCATCATACTGATTCAATTGTTCGGAGGCTATTCAGTTTCAAGGGTTTCATGTGCAAACAACAATAGAGAAATTTTGCATGCATAACATTCCAAAGGTACCAAACCGGGATAAATTAAATACCTTTCTTGTTGAGAGGGAGTGTTGAAATTTGCAACAAGAAATAGTGATATTAGCAACCAGAAAGAACAAAATTTGACCACATACTGGTGTCGGATTCCAGTCACACATGAGTAAGGAATTTAGTTACACATTAGTGCTAAATGTGGGCATCTAATTTATTTATCCCTTAAATAAATTGGAAAATAAATTGTAATTTCATCTCATAACAATTTGTATCAGTTGACTAAGTCAAAAAGACTGATTTAGTTCAAGAATTTTGAGTTGAGGGTCAAAGGTGAGGCATGTAAAGTGATTCTATTATTTTGGGGGTCTAGTTGCAGTTAATGCACTAGTGGGGTGTATGTGTAATCAGTTAACTCAAATTAATTGAGTTAAAATTAGTTTAACTAGTTCTAACTGAGTGATGAATTAGTGAGAGGTCGAGTGAATTAAATTATATTTAATTCACAAGTAGTGATCAATCAAATAACTGATGATTCACTATTAATAGTTGCATGCATGTCAATTCTGATTGAGACCCAGTTGAGATAGAGTTTAAAGGGAATACAACTATCAGTTGTATTATTATAAAATTTCCCCAACGTAATTATAAAGTCACCAAAAGGCCATGAAGGATTGTGTAGTCAAGGAAGGTTGATTATCCTATTTAATAGGGATTAATTTCCTAGGGACTTCATGAACAAGGCTGGGCTGAGAATTTTCTAAGTGTTGGTCAATTTTGCCTAAGAATTGCTAGTAATTTTTTAGCAGATCAGCGTTAGAAGATCTGTAGAGTGCACGATTTTCTTGGTGTGAGAAATAATTGTACTGTTTCATGATTCTTTGACTATGTACAATATATGATAGAATGGTTTGGAGTAGGTGATTTCCCCATATACATATTGTGTTGTGTGATTGATAATTTCTTTCACTTCCATGTGATTGAGCGATCGTGTTTTATATTCTGCAAATATAGTAGAAGGATTCAATATCTTGTTTTAGTACATTACATGATTGGATTGAATCCATTGGTATAGAGTTTCTATATAATTTCTACAGTGTGTCCAAAATAGGCTAACTATCTTGAGACATAATATTTATGTATTTAAATTTATCATTATCATTCTTTTTTAATACAATACATTAAGGCTTGAAAAGCCTTTTCCACCATGTTTTTTTTGTTTATGTCTCTCTTGAATTTAGGTTTTATTTTTATTGATTCCCTTTCATTGGTATCAAATCCATACGTTTAGGAGTTGCGTAGAAATGTTATGGTTGATCCATGGTCAAAGCTTGATGTTTTGGTCGTAATTTTATGAGAATTGAGAGGAGGTCGAGTTAAGAGAGGCGCGCAGTATTAGAGGTGGTGATGCATAGGGTGTGACCATTTTTGAATGGTGAGGCCATGAGCCTGGAGATTCTCCTTCTTTATTGATCCTCAAAGAAGAAAGATTTGATCTGTGATGAAGGTTTGAGATTAAATGCCAGTCGATTTGGATCGAGATTGAGAGTTGACCTCGACCTGGATCAAGCTGAAAGAAGACAAGGCTGTAGAGTCGACCTCTGTGGCATTTATGAAGGCTGGAGTGGAATTGACAGTTCCAAACTCTATTGGTAGACTAAATCTATGCCACAAGTCAACGACCACAAATATCTGTTAAATACAAACAAAAGTAGTGTTTGTGTTGGCGTCGACAACATGGAAATAAAAGGGCCGAAAGGTTTAGTGTGAAGGTTGCAATAATGTGGAGGTATGAACCCACAGTTCATATTCTAACTTAGAGAGCCGAGAGCGAGTTTCATATCATCGTCGATAGTGGTTAACAATGTTTGTTGTTCATCGTGTGCCTAGACGAGGTTAAGAGAACACTAGTGGTGTGAGAGATTCAACGAGGAGGTGTTACTGAGACGAGGCTGATCTGGTAAAGTGTATGTTTTGTTGATCAATTAGAAGTGTGTATGTTGGAGCATTTAGTGTGAATAAAATCTGAGACGAAATGTTTATAGTTGAATCAATTTTGTTGCTCCAAAGAACCACTAAATCCCATATATTTAGTTACTTTTTGGCATGAAACTATAAGGAGCTTGTTGAGTCTCCAAAATTCCATCCACTTCTACCCACATTTCCATCATTTCACCCTCATTTTGTAGCTCATCCCTCATTCCGTAGCTACATAACCCTACATTAAGTAACCATTTTCATGATCATATGGGTTTAGCATTATATTTTCCAAAGTAGTTTATTTTAAGTATTTTAAGTGAATTTTTTATTAAATATTATAAATTTAACATGTTTTCATATATGCATAAAAGTTGTATAAGTTTTGTGATATTGTAGGTCCACTTGGAGATTCTAGAAGAGTCCTACTCAACCTCCTAATTACAAATTCGAATTTAAAATTCCAACTCATGAGGATTTGTATAATATTTGAAGATATGGATCATTAATCTAAGAACACTCAAAGGAGAAGAATCGTTCATTTTTTGATATGTGTCCTTATCAAAACTATGAGATAATTTGGAGAGGATTTGTATCTTATATTTTTAGGAGATTGGTTGTAACCACATAAGATAAATTTGGATTTAAGAGAGATTTGAGGATCTAAAGTTATCTTCAATTTTTGTATAAATAGGAGTACACCCTTCATACAAAGGGTAGTTGTAAATGGTTGGTTGTAAATTGTTAGTTGTTAGAGATTAGAGGTAGCTAGTGGCTAGTTGATAGTTGGAGGTTCCAAGTTCCATTCAAGATGTGATTTCTAAAGTGAGGAGAGAGAATTCATGTAATATCTTGTAATCATTTTATGAAATACATACTGCCACTTTGATCTCCAAGATACGATAGTTTTTCGGTGTGCTTGTTGAGGAATGGAGGGCCCCCATCAACCCCAGTTTGCATACCTTTGTACATATTGGTAACATAGTTTAGTTATGTTATTTCATTTATTTTTAGCTAGTGTGTTTCCATTTTATGCAAGTGTGCTTTTCCTTTAAGAAAAGTGTGATTTACTTTGCAGCAGGTGTGAGTGTGATTTCAATTCAACATTTTATTTATGCAAGTGTGGTGTGATTTCAATTCTGCAAGAGTGATTTCAATTTCATGCAAGTGTGATTTCAATTTCTTTATATTTAGTTTTATTTGGTTTGAATTAGATTGATTTAATTTTTTTTGTAATCAATTTTAATTGCATTATATTAAGCTAATCTGAAAGATAACCACCTAGTACATATAGTATAGGTATACCTCGTCAGTTTACAATACCCTGAGTTAACAATTAAATGACAGGGATTTAACTAACCATTAAATCACCCAAAATTTTAGTGTCATTGTCGGGGAGCTATACATAGGTGTTTATTTTGAAGTTTAGAAAATTAATTATAGTTGCATTCATTCTTAGATGCATAGTTAAAATCCTATTAAAATAATTTTACATATTATTTTTTTTTTAAATAAAAAATTTGTACTAATATGTGTGTGCAACACGAAAAATCAAACAATTGGAGTAATTCATGGGAAATTTAGGGTTTGAAGAATGTTCTTCCTTCTTTACTTCTTGATTGCATTATCTAAACAACTTTTTTTTCATGCTTTGATGATTTTTAATACATATTTTTCTAACCTTACTATGAATATCATTTTAATCATGTTACGCACATGGTTACACTAGACATATGCATACACTTGATCAATTCTTCTATTTCCAGTAGAGTAGAGTAGGTAATGAATAAAATCAAGTATTTTGATGTTTTTTTTATATTTCATGTTATTTGCAATTTTATTTTATTTGGTGGTGCAATAAGAGCCACCCAACTCAATAATGATTTGCAGGAGGATGAAGAAAGAGAAAGAATAGTTCATAAAAGAGGAGAATAGATAAAGGTTTGAGAGCCACAATCTGAATTTAGAGATCAAATCCTTGTGTTTTGTCTTTTAGATTTCACATTCCAATTGAATAAAAATCTTCAATATTTTTTAGTATGCCCTCTTCTTGCACTCCCTGCGATCTCGAAGATCAGAAAAGAAAATTGAACCAAGTTAGTTTTAAAAAAATTCAATAAAAATTGGAAAAGAAATCTAAATTCGCAAACAAAAGTACAATTATAGGCCTTTATAAATCTCCACCATCAAAAATAATGCCTCCAATGGATCCAACACTATCGAAAACCCCTATTTTGACTTTTTTTGCACCTCATTTGGTTAAAAATTGAGAAATATATGATTGTTTTAAGGTTCTACCCAATTCTGTTGTTAATGAGCCCACAATTCGACCCAAACCAGGATGGTGCACCCATAAATCAGGAACAGTGTGCAAATATTGCCTTCTCGATCGACGGGTGAAATTGTAGGATAGTTAAGATAAGCCCTCGGGTCTAAAAATCTTGGTCACGTGGCGCCATGTGACTTTGGGGCTGAAAATTAGGGGCTAATCGTCAGCTTTCCCAAAGTGCACCCATAACCTTTAAATAGATTTTTGTGAGTATAATTTAACAAGAGGAAATGTAGCACAATTGAAAGAGTGCTTTGGTGGTTGGCATGAGGTCTTGAGTTCAAATCTCGTGGAGGGAATTTTTTCCCTCACATAAATTTTGGCCACCATGAGGATGCCACGATGTAAACAATGGTTGGTCCACATGGCACCTCCTCATTGGGCCACCATAATAAACATGTTAACCAATCAAATTTTACCACATTTCAACCAAACAAATAGTGCCAAATGTCAATCATGCATTGGCCAATGAGGCACAATCAACTTGCCATGTCAGCGTATGAACTGCTGACTGGCGTACTTGCAATTCAAAATTCATTTTTTTAGTTGTTTCATAAAATGATCAGAACATGATTACTGGAGCATCCAAACTCAGATTTTAGTGAAACAAAGTGCGTTGGATTCAGAACGACGATATATACACTTTGGTGCTAGATCCAAGCTTATCTAATAATTTTGAATTTAAAGAATTTTCTTGATCCATGGGATCATAGAAAAGGGTGGAGGCTAAATAAAAAGGAAACAAGCAGTTATAGGCTCAGACCTGCATAAAAACCCTACAAATTTTAAAAACCCAACTGTGATAATTAGAAAAACTACCATCCGAGTCTAAATTGCAAGTTTTAAAGTGGTAAGGAAGTACAACGATCCATGTTTTTGGTAGCTGCAGAATGGACACAATTCAATAGATTACGCAAATTTGTTTTATGATCTATTGTCGAAGCATTAAGTGTATTGAGAAGAGGTCTCAAGCTCAAAATTGGTAAAAAATAGGTAAAAGTGCATTTATTTTTTCTTGAATTTGTTTTATTAGTACTATTTCTGAGTTTTTTATGTATATATCAAGATGAAGAGAGATTGATCATCTTTCTCTCTCGATAGACTTACATTTTATTGTAGCAAAAAGCGCTAAGTTTTTGCAGGTTCCAAGATACGATGAAAGAGGATCACTATATGCACGATAAAACCAAGTTTCTTTCAGAAGAGCATGATCATTTCATGCCAATTTAGATCCATTACACCATTGCTACTAAAAAAAATACCAATTTTACCAATGCTACCCATTCCAAACCTGCAGTTGATCCATAATTTTCCATCTCCCTACTATCAAAAACTCATTTTCCTTCACAATCGTCATACTTTCCTACATCATTTTCACTCATATTTCCCAAAAATAAAATCATTCAGGTCCCTTACAAAGCTAAGTCACCCCATTTTCATTTTCCTTTATGTCAAATAAATCCCACTTCAATGCAAAATTTTCATCCACGGGCCTTCAAAATATTATTGTGCACTCGCGTTAGATGATGTAGGATTCATTAAGGCCTTCCTTCTAACAAGTTTTGACCCATCGACTCTGGCACATCATCTGGGATGAAGACTAGAGATATTTAAAGTACCTTGAGGCTTGCATGCCTTAATGGAAAGTTCTCTCGCCAATAAATAGTGGGAATACATCGATGTCCCTTGTTTTTCGGATCTTCTAGGTGACTCGACTTCGACACATCTATTCGTACCTAGTAAGATGTACTTAGGAATCTTGACTCTCATTGACATCAATGGTTAGTAGTCTCGTGTTGGTTTATGGCATTCATTAATGGCTAGTAATCCAACAATTTTTTTTCTATGTTCATCATCGGCACATCTATTCACATAGATAAGAATTATGCCATCGATTTTTAAGGATAGCTTCTACAGTTTGAGGATTTAGGGATTAAAAGTTTTTTGAGTTAGGGTTTGGCTAGGGTTTTTTTACTAGGATGAAATAGCTAGTGTTTTTAAGGCAACATCAGAAAAGGTTTATTCAAGGATTGTCTTAAATATGGCTTCACATAGAATCTAGGGTTTGCCAAACTTAAGGTTAATGGTTTCATCAAGGGATTAGGGCTTCATCAAAATATTTGGGCAAGAGGTTAGGGCAACATCAAAACATTGCAAGAATATTTTCCATCTTCAACAATGCTATATTGACATCAATGAAAACCTTGACTAACAATATGGACATAGAAGGTTACCACATGATCCACCTATATCATAGTCCAATCAATCATGAAATTAGGATCAAACACATAATTCTTCAATAAATAAAGATGAAACACATTATGAATATACATTGTTTAAGAAATGCAAGAACGTGTGCAACCAAACTAGCATATCTAATATTTCAAATGGCCTACAATATCTCACTGCCAAATTTTGGAAACTTCCCAATCTTAGAAAGTTATTTTCAAACTTAACTTTAAGAGATACATGCTCACCCACTCTAAATTCCCTATCCATTTTTCTTTTGTCAACATATACTTTCTACCTATATTGTGCATCCTTTAAATTATGTTTTAACTTTACCATATAATATTCCATCTCTTTCAATATTTGTTTCCCAATAATCGCTCTATCTATGGGATTGTCCCAACTCACTGGCACATTGCATTTTATACCATATAATTCTTGAAATGGGCTCATATTCAACAATTATTAATACCCATTGTTGTAAGCGAACTCAACCAAGTGAATATAGTCTTCGCACCTAGAAGGATTTTCCATTACATAGATTCTCAACATATATTGAATTATTTGGTTGATCCTCTCTATCTACCCATTTGACTTTGGATGATACACTGCATTAAAATCAAAATACACCAAATCCTTTAAAAAACCATTACCAAAAAATGAACATGAGATCTTTATTAGATGCAATTTCTTTAGACAAACTATATATCATGTAAATTTTCTTTATATAAATATCTATAATGTTAGCTACTTATGAGTCATATTGATAGGAATAAAATGTGCATTCTTTGTAAGCTTGTCCATGGCTACCATGATGAAATCAGCATATTTATTGTTCTAATCATATTGGTAATGAAATCTATAGTAACAACCTTCCATTTTCACTCAAGGATGGGCAATAGTTGCAACAATCCTGCTAGATGTCTATGCTTAACCTTTACCTTTTGAAATTCCATGTGTTTAGATATATAAGAATCCATATCTTTCTTCAATTCCACCAAAAAATATTGATCTCTTACAGTTACAATAGTTTTTTTGAACCCCAATTGTCCAACGCATGGCACACTGTGCATCTCTTCCAGCACTATATTTCTTAATTTTGAGAATTAGGAACTTAATTTTGTTTTTTTTTGTACAAAATCATTCCATCCTCTTTTATCATATAGTCTTTAAATTGTATCTATGCATTACCTTATTGTAAACATTCTTTTAACTTATTCATAATGTTGTTTTGATGCTATGACTTCCAAAATTATGATTTTTAAATCTCAATTGTACAGCCTAATTATGGTAGCATGCATTTAATTCTCCCTCTCTCTTAGAGCATCAACCACTTTATTCTCTTTTCCCCTTAATTTTCTTAATATCATAGTCAGATTCATTGAGACTTTCTAACCATATAATTCATCTATCATTTAAAGTTGGCCACTCAAACAAATATTTCAAAAAACTATGTCTATCCACAACACAAATTTCTACCCATGAGGTAATGTCTCCACATTTTTAGTGTATGGACAATAGCTGCAATATCCAAGTCATGGATAACATAATTCTTTTAATTCTCTTCTCTTTTATATATTTGTATAAAATGGCATTCCCATTTTGGATAAAGACTCCACCAAGTCCTTCCTTGCATTCATCTATTAACACAACAAAACCCTACTCTAGATCAATAATATGTATAATAGGTGTAGTGGTTAGTAAATCTTTCAAGAATTGGAAAGTATTTTCACATATTAAATTCCATTCAAAACTTGTTATTTTCATTTGTAGGGAAGTAATTGGATGAATAATATTGAAGAAAAATTAAGTGAATCTCATGTCATATCTAATTAGACCCATAAATTATCTGACTTCTAAAATTTTCTTTGGTCTAAGCCATCCTTTTATTTCCTCATTCTTCTTTAGATCCACTACTATGTCACATTACTAGATTTTTCTATGATAGGAAGTAAATTTACTAAACTTACCACATAATTGTGCTATATCAAAACTTGTAGTACCAAATTCAAATGATGATTGTGCTCCCCCTATATGTTGTACTAGATAAGAATATTATCCAACAAGACAATAACAAATTTTTCCAAGTAATTGTTGAGTCAAATTATAGACTTATAATTTTCCTATCATAAATTGTCAACCCAAGGTAGGTAAGCTTGTGAGATACTATGAAAAATATATCCAGGCTTATTACTGCAAGTGTTCATAAATTAAATATTCATACACACACCAACTAATGTCCCTTTCCTACATCAATACTTAGCAGCAAAGGCTATGGAGTGGACTACAACATCCCTCTACAGCTCTCGATATTGCTAATATTGACCATGAAAAGATAAAATATCAAATTAAAACAATCAAGAAACCAACTTAGATAGCATAAACTTTAGAAAGAGTGCATTAGTTGTGTAAAAGAATTATTGTTGCATAAAAATAATCAAACACACACACACACTGTGCTACAGGAGTTGTAAGCAAAGGGGGCCCTCCCTCACTCACAACCCCTTCAAAACTCGAAGAGATTACTCAGCAAATAAGACAGAACTTAAGATATTATAGTAATCTAAAATTATACATCCAAGTACAATCTGATATATTGCTTATCAGCAAAAATCCCAACCCAACAACCCTTTACAATATGAAATACATCTGATTTTATACAGTCTCGAAAGCCCATATTTGGCTCGAATAATGAAAATTACTAATATAAGTTATCAGCCAACAATACAGGTCTAGATCATCAAAATTAGATTTTTTTGAGTCTAATCCATGACTGAAAGCATGGATTAGACGATTTCCATTACATAGCTGTAGTTGCCTCTTCATGTGGTCATGAGAAGAAGTTTTTAGGTTTGGGTTGTTTCAGAAGGAGTTTCGAAGCAACCAATAGGACAGCCTCCATGTGCAACAAATTCCGCACAAAACCCATGTTCTTACTTGATCTCGAAATAATTAGAACATAGTCAACTATCGATTTCGTTGCAGGAAATCAGGAAGGTTGCAGGAAATCGGCGTTTGCAGTAATTCCGAAGCTTCTGTAGGAAATATGGCCACACGAGCTGTCTTGAAGAATTTGCGGAGCTGTTTCAAATCAAATCAAATCTGCACATGAGTTCTAGATCAGTTGGAGTGGTAATTAAATAAACATACAGCTAGATCAAATAATATATCAATTTCAAGGAAAATTGACACTTATTATGTTAATTTTACATACCTTAAGCTTATAGCACCCTTTTCACCAAAAATAAACAATATAGCCGAAATAAGCATAATTAGGGGTCGAAGGAGTTCAAAAATAAGGGAGGTAAGGCCTGGTAAAGGTGTCAAAAACTAGGAAAAATTGAGAATTAACAATAATATTTAAACACTCCATTCATCAAACACATAAAAGTATCTTATTCATTTGTTAACTCAAATGCGACCACCACAAATTCATAATAATCATATCTCATTTAGAAGGACATATGTGATCAAAATCTTTTGTTTGAGATGTATAAAAGAATTAACATGTGAAAATTGTAGCTTTTAAACAAGAAACTTTAAAGGCATAATTAGAAAAAAAGAGAAGCAATTAACATCATGCACGAAGACACAAGAGTTGATATCGGAGTTCATCCAGGAGGGACTACGTCTCCGGGCCCTGCTCTAATAGTGGGGAGGCCCTGCTTTCATTAAATGGAAAAATGAAAGTACAAGTACAAAATGAGGAATTACATCCTTATACCTGCCCAATCTGGAAATGGCCGAAAATTGCAGACCTCTGTTGACAAAATGGGCAGCACCGTTGGATTTGTGGCGTCGATTAGTGCTGAATCCATATAAAACTTGCCCCAATCGGACAAAGTGAAAATCTGGCCCCTCTGGAAAAATGGCTTAGATCATGGTTCCGCCCCCTCCTGCACACTGCTCAAGGTTCCACTGCCTCGTTTTTCGTGCCCGCTCCTGTCCGTCCTTGGGCGCACAAATGAATGAAGGTTTAAATAATAAAACGTGGGCGGACTCTCCAAAGTCACCGTTGGACGAGTTGGTTGAAGATCCACATTTGTTGGGAGGAGGTCGGGTGGTCAAATCCCGACTCCTCCATAAAAAGGCTGCCGCATTACATTTTTAACTTGGCGTTTGAACTGTTTGATATTTTTAAACCGCATTACATTTTTTTTTAATCCGCGTTGATCCATATTTAAAATAGTTGATGTGGATGTGGGGGGGCCGGACCCATGTTGGGCGGCCCGCCCCATATGGAAACGCGCCACGTATATATATATATGGTGGCAGTGGGGTTAACAACCCCCGCCCCATTTAATGTGTGGCTTGTTGGTACAGTGGAGACCGCAACAACATTCCTTTTTTATATAATATGGATTGGCATGGGGTGGCGGGGTTGGTGGCCCGCCACCCTTATTATATATATATTTTTTGTTTTATTTGTTATTTGAAACAAACTATTGTTTTTTGAACCTTCGAATTTTTGACCGAAGGAGTGCATTTAACGGTCCCACAAATTCGCCCAGAATCTGGCCAGGTTGGTCAGAATCCGGTGGCTGGGTTTCAGCAAAATTGTTGCCTCCTTAGTCTGCCACATCACCAAGTCAACCTCTGAACTTTGACTGCTCCTAACTCCTTCATTCGGACTCGGAATTGAGTGCCGTCTGCGCCGTTGGATTCAGAATTTCGAGATCTACAACTTGAACTTGGTTCGAAAGATTTTCAAACACTTTTATTTCTGAGCCTTGTACTTAAGCCATTTGTACATGTACCTGTTTAATCCACCTGGATCATTCCTCCCCACTAAAGAGCTTTTGGACCCCAAAAGCCTCATCAATCAACAGGCAAGTGAGGGAATTGCTCCCTCACCTTCTCCTTTTCAAGCCATTTGGATTTACTTGGGTGCATCCCTTTGAAACCAACACGGAGATACTCCACATCTCCTCGTCGCGAAGTCCTGGTCCTTCGATCGAGAATGATGTCCTCTGGCAGTTCATCGAGATATTATGGTGCAAAGTCATCCACTGTAGGAACTGATCCTACCTCCTCAGTGTCCATAATCAATGGGGGTTCATAAAGTTTTAGATTTTCAACATTCACAACTGAGTACATCTGCACGTATACCGGCAAGTCGAGTCGGAAAGCATTATTCCCAATCTTCTCCAATATGGTAAAGGGACCATACCGGATTGGTCGCAATTTCTTACCTTCTCCCTTCATTCGATCCTTGCTGATGTGGAACCACACTTTGTCACCAACTTGAAATTGATGGTCAACTCGGTGCTTATCATGTCGGGCCTTATATCGGGCCTGACTCTTCTCCAACTGCTCTTGCACTACTTGGTGAATCGTCTGAATCCGCTGAATGAACCGCTGTGCTTTATCCCTGTCATCACGCCCACTGGCATCTTCATCCCTTCCATAGATCATGTCGAAAGGGTCCTTTGGTAAGTAGCCAAAGCATGTCTCAAAAGGTGAACGCTGCGTAGAGGAGTGCACTGCTCGGTTGTAAGCGTGCTGCACATATGGAAGGTGTTCATCCCACAACTTGGGATGTTTGCTACAATAGCCCCGCAACAAGTGTACCACGGTACGATTAACGACCTCTGTCTGTCCGTCGGTTTGTGGATGGAATGCCGTGCTTCTCTTCAACTTGGTATCCATCATGCGCCACAAGCTGGTCCAAAACTCTCCAAGGAAACGAGAGTCTCGATCTAACACAATCGACGTGGGCAACCCAAAGTGGACCCAAACATACTGAAAGAAAAGACAAGCAGTCTGCTCATCAGTGACCTGCTTTTTACAAGGCATCAATATGCACATTTTGCTAAAGCGGTCGACGACAACATACAAATAGTCGTGACCCTTTCTTGACATAGGCAAACCTCCTACAAAATCCATCGACACACTTTCCCATGGACGACCCGGAATAGGGAGTGGTGTGTAGAGCCCAAGTTTTCTATTAGAGGGCTTTGAAACAAAACACATCACACATCCCTTTACAAAACGGGTTACAATGTTTTTCATATGGGGCCAAAAACAAAACCTTTGCAAATGACATAAGGTTTTTTCAACACCAAAGTGACCAGACACAAGAGAGGTATGCGCCTCTCGAATTACATGTACTCTTTCTGCTGTGGGTATGCACAATTTACCAAGGTGATACAACAGCTTCCCCTGCAAATGATAGTTGTCCACCTATGAACCATGAGTTAGTTTTGCATAAACTTCTTTAAAGTCATCATCGTTAGTGTACTGTTCAACATAACTTTCAAAAGACAATGACGCATTATGCAAAATAATAGAAGCAGCGATAGGAGGGCGAGAGAGCATGTCTGCTACTTTGTTACTAGTGCCCTTCTTATACTTTATTACCAGATGAAATTGTTGTAGGAACCCCATCCACCTGAAATGACGAGATTGTTGTAGCTTGGTTTGTGACTGAAGGTATTGCAAGTGCTGATGATCTGTATGGATGATGGTCTCCTTGCCGATCAGGTAGTGTTTCCACTTTTTCACACTTTGGACCAAGGCATACAATTCCTTGTCGTAAGTGGGGTAATTTATTACAGCCTGGGAGAACTTCTCCGAATGGTAACAAATCGGCTTCTTCTGCTGCAAAAGTACAGCTCCCATGGTGTACCCACTGGCATCGGTTTCGATCTCAAAAGTCTGCTGGAGATCGGGTAAAGCCAGGACTGGTGCGGTGTTGCTTTTCTCTTTCAGTGCTTCGAAGGCCTTCTGCTATTTTCCTCCCCACTGAAAGGCTTGTTTGATACTTGTCAGAGTGTGTAAGGGTGATGCAATAACGGAGAAGTTGGCAATGAACCTCCTCCAGTACTGTACTGCACCTAAAAAACTACGGACCTCTGTTACATTGGTAGGCTTAGGCCAATTTACAATCACCTCAACTTTTGAGGGGTCTATTTTTAATTGACCATTACCGAAAATATGACCAAGGTAAACCAAAGAGGTTTTCCCAAACTCACACTTTGACAACTTTACATACAATTGTTCTTTCTTTAAAACATCAAGCACTTTGATTACATGGCATACATGTTCCTCCCAAGTCCTACTAAAAACAAGAATATCATCTAAATACACAAGGACAAACTCATCAATGAAAGGCCTAAAAAGATCATTCATGACCCTCATGAATGTGGCTGGAGCATTGCAAAGTCCGAATGGCATCACCATCCATTCGAACAACCCCTGTTTGGTCTTGAAGGCAGTTTTCCACACATCCTGCTCTGCAATTCTGACCTGGTGATAACCACTACGCAAATCCAATTTGGTGAAATAAACAACATTTTTTAATTGATCTAATAAATCATCAATGCGAGGGAGAGGGTATCGATTTTTCACTGTGATTTTGTTTAGTGCCCGATAATCCACGCACATCCTCCATGTGCCATCTTTCTTGGGCACTAACACGATCGGCGAGCCACAAGGAGAAGTACTTGGCCGAATGACCCCTTGGTTCAACAGTTCCTGTACCTGCTTTTTTATTTCCTCCATTTCGATGGATGACATCCTGTACATACCAATGTTTGGTAATGGAGCATCATGTTGCAAATGGATCTCATGTTGGATCCCTCATTTTGGAGGCAAACCTTTGGGTTCCTGAAACAACTCATCATAGTTAGAAATAACATCACATAATTCCTGTTTATGAGCCGGATCACATCCCCGGAAAGCATCAGATATTTCTTCATCCTTTGCTCTCACAACCATGAGCAAACACCCCTTGCTGGAATTCACCAGTCTCTTCATCTGTCCTGCACTTACAAGGTTGGCACTGACTTTGGTTTGATGAGCTCTTACAATGTATTCTACCCCATCTTTAGTGATTTGGTATTTATTTTCATGGCGAAAGAAAACTGCTTTCCTATCATAAAGATAGGGACTCCCCAACACAATGCCACAGATATCCAATGGTATTACATCCAATCCTACTTCATCTACCAGCTTAGAAGCAATAACAAATTTTACCTTACACTGCTTGGTTACATTTAGTTTTACTTTATCATGTATCCATCCAAGCGGATAAGGTTTTGGATGAGGCTTAACTTCTAAGCCTAACTTTTTAACCAAGGATTCTGAAATAAGGTTTGCTTTAGAGCCTGAATCAAATAGAGTTTCTACTTTTGCATGGTTTATAACAACTCTAATATGAAACAACTCAATTCTCTTACGTTCATTAGAAAGAGGCTCATTTGATGCACTAGTGCTTTCATGTGATTCAGAATCATGAAGAGAATGAGTACCTTTTGTCCCTGCTGCTGTGATCAATGCCTCATCGCCTGAGTCGGATCCAAGGTCCTGCTGTGCGGTTGCTACCGTCTTCTGCTTACCCTTTCCTCCAAATCTCTTCGGCTTCTTTTCTGGATAAAGTTTCCAACAATGATCGTCGTCATGGCCTTCCTTTTTGCAGTGAGTGCAATAAGGCTTTTCTCCTTCATCCTTCTTTGTTGACACCGTCTTCTTTTCCTTTCCCTTTCCTTTCCCTTTGAATTTGCCATTTGAAGGTTTGGAAAGCGGTTTCTTTGAATGATCGTCCTTATCATTTCTGCCCCTGTTTTCAAGATGAATGGCCTTCACACTGGCCGAGTCAATGGTAGTAGGTTCAAACATTAACAATGAATGTCTAATGTAACTATGCAATGAACCAATGTACTTAGTTACAACTTCAGGAGAATCTAATGAGATGCCCAAACTTAATGCCTGTTTTTGAAATTCTTCAGTAAAGGTTTGCACATTTTGTCCTTTACCTTGCCTTAGGTACTGCCACTCCATTAAGGCTTTCTTCTTGTAACCTAAGGGATAGAATTGATTTTTAATTGCAGTAATAAAATCTGACCAGGAAGAAAGAAGGTTACCCAAGTTACTGCTGCTTCGAAGTTTGCTCTCCCACCAAATGAGAGTTGTGCCACTCAATCGAAGAGAAGCCAATTGGATTTTCGCCTCGTCCTCCATAATCTGCTGGATCCTGCAATAGAGTTCAAGCTGCCTAATCCAATTGTTAAGCTTCTCAGCATTACTTTCACCATTATATACTGGTAGATCAAACTTAACATCTAACTTAAAGAAAGGCTTGTTAGATGCATTTCTAGAATTTTTATTATGATGGTTAGAAGAGGAGGAAGGACTTTCATTTCCTAAAGGGGGTGGATTTCCTCCACCATCTCCATGCACTGAACCTTTCCCTTCTAAAGAATGATCTCCTGTTTTCTCTAACCTTTCAAGTCTAGAGAATAGTCTCTCTACTCGATCTGCCATGGTATAGAAAGTTTTGCGGAAATTGAGCTCCTCTTCATTCCGATCTTCGTCCCCCATGTTCCTTCTCTAACGTGCACGTCCTGCTTCGGGATCAAAAGCTTGTAGCGTCCCTTCGCCTCTTCTTAGCCTACTTCTTGTTAGCATACAAACATGTAATTCACATCTACAAACACCCGCTCCGATACCACTTGATCCAAAATCTTTTGTTTGAGATGTATAAAAGAATTAACATGTGAAAATTGTAGCTTTTAAAACAAGAAACTTTAAAGGCATAAGCGGAAAAAGAGAGAAGCAATTAACATCATGCACGAAGACACAAGAGTTGATATCGGAGTTCGTCCGGGAGGGACTACGTCTCCGGGCCCTGCTCTAATAGTGGGGAGGCCCTGCTTTCATTAAATGGCAAAATGAAAGTACAAGTACAAAATGAGGAATTACACCCTTATACCTGCCCAATCTGGAAATGGCCGAAAATTGCAGACCTCTGATGACAAAATGGGCAGCATCGTTGGATTTGTGGCGTCGAGTAGTGCTGAATCCATATAAAACTTGCCCCAATCGGACAAAGTGAAAATCTGGCCCCTCTGGAAAAATGGCTCAGATCATGGTTCCGCCCCCTCCTGCACACTGCTCAAGGTTCCACTGCCTCGTTTTCCGTGCCCACTCCTGTCCGTCCTTGGGTGCACAAATGAATGAAGGTTTAAATAACAAAACACAGGCGGACTTTCCAAAGTCACCGTTGGACGAGTTGGTTGAAGATCCGCATTTGTTGGGAGGAGGTCGGGTGGTCAAATCCCGACTCCTCCATAAAAAGGCCGCCGCATTACATTTTTAACTTGGCGTTTGAACTGTTTGATATATTAAAAAAAAAATTGATGAACCGTATTTTAAATTAATCCATCGTTGATGTTGATGGGGGGCCGGACCCATGTTGGGCGGCCCGCCTCGTATGGAACCACGCCATGTGTAGTGGCGGTGGCGGTGGGGTTAACAACCCCCGCCCCATTTAATATGGCCGTTGGTACCATGGAGACCGCGGGGGTGGCGGGGCTGACCACCCGCCCCCCAACAAAATTTCATTTTTTAATATCATATGGATGTGCAGATTTGCATGGGGTGGCGGGGTTGGTGGCCCGCCACCCTTATTATATATATTTTTTGTTTTTATTTGTTATTAAAACGAACTATTGTTTTTTGAACCTTCGAATTTTTGATCGAAGGAGTGCATTTAACGGTCCCACAAATTCACCTGAATTCTCGGCTGTGTTGGCCTAATCCTGTGGCTCTAAGTCAGAAAAATTGTTGCCTCCTTAGCTCTACATCACCAAGTCAACCTCTCGAACTTTGACTCCGTTCCTTAACCTCCTTCATTCTAACTTAATCGAGTGTCGTCTCATGCTCGTTGATTCGTAATTTTGAGATCTACAACTTGAACTTGGTTCGAAAGATTTTCGAGCACTTTGATTTTTGAGCCTCTCAGACGAGCCATTTGTACTCGTACTCCGTTTAATCCACCTCGGATCACATTTTAATAGTATTTTGTTCTTTGGTTCTCACTTAGTGGCAACTCAACCTCAAGTCAATCCTGGAAAATATCATTTCTCACTTTTTGTAGTCAAAAACATGATTAATCCTTCTCAAAGGATACTATTTTTTTACAATAACCATTTTTTGTTGTCTAGAGTTAATACATAATCTCAAAGTTTCATCCTTTTTCTTCATTAATGGCATTGGAGCACCCTAAGGTGAAACACTTGAGTGTATGTACCCCTTCAAAAAATCTTCTAGTTGCATTTGCAACCCTTTTATCTCTAGTATAGTATATAGGGAGTATTGGACATGGGGATTATCCATGCATCAAGTAAATAGAGAAGTCAATTTATCTCGTTAGTGGAAATCTTAACAATGTTGAAAACAAATCTTCATATATCTTCAATACTAGATAATATTCAAGGATTGCCACATTATTCTTTAATGGTTCTTCATATGTTCCACATATATTTACCTTTTCTAAACTTATTTATATCTACAATGCTAAAATTATCTTATGGATATAAGCCTTGGAATACCATGTATTATCATTTAATTCCCTTCCTCATTAGGGCATGTGAAAACCTTGTGCAACAAACTAGGATAGCATGATACTTGTCCAACAATCCACACCCATCAAGCAATCATATGAACCAAGTGTTTTGGTGCTAAAATATTCTTTAGTGCTAAATTATTTCATGTTCATTTGAAATCCTTAACAAGATCATTTACTTTCCTCCTAGTTGCAATGGTTAATTAGACTAACCAAGAATTTTCATACTTACATCTATTCAATTTAAATATTTTAGCTAGACTAGGATCCATATAGTTATGACTAGCTCTAGAATAAATCAAAATAGCTATGGTATTATTAGTAATCCTACATTAAACTCCAATGATGTGGGATTGATAGTATACTTGTATATTACCCAAAGCTACATAAATCCTTGGCATGTTTATAACCATGTTGTCCACTATAGAAACTTCTTGAATCTTAAACATAGTCCTCGTCCTATCTTCCTCACATATGCAACGCTTTATGTGGTACTATGTTGTCATATTCCCTAGGGAATCTATCATCTTAGGTTTATGTTGTGATTGAGTGCCTAAACCCTTTATAATCATCCCTCCCCTCATCATATTATTTTTTTGTTACATTCCCTACATTGGTTGCATGTCTTGCATTGGAATCCTTGTGAATTTACCTTTGCAAATTTTTCAACCTTTGTAGTAGTTGAGTATTAATTTTATTATGCTCCTTCTAAGATTTTATTACCTTGACATTATATACTTTGTACTTCTTCACTTCCCTCTTCAGCCTTTTCATTTTCTTGACCATCCTTACTAACTCCACCTTACTTCTATGTCCATGAGACTTTATTTTTGCATTTCATAGGTTGTTATTTATAAATTTGAATTCATATTCATGGTTTTAAGAACCTCAGGAATCCTCTAGGTCCCTAGTCCTCATATTGAGCTTGATAGTTTTTCCATGTACCCCTAATTTTACAAAATGTGCACTCAACAATTACTATTATAAATTTTTTTATATGTGTCATTAGCAAAACTATGAGAGAATTTGGAGAGGATTTGTATCTTATATTTTTAGGAGATTGGTTGTAACCACATGAGATAAATTTGGATTTAAGAGAGATTTGAGGATCTAAATTTATCTTCAATTTTTGTATAAATAGGAGTGCACCCTTCATACAAAGTGTAGCTGTAAATGGTTGATTGTAAATTGTTAGTTGTTAGAGATTAGAGGTAGCTAGTGGCTAGTTGATAGTTGGAGGTGTTGAGATTCAACAAGAAGATCCTAGTGAAAACTAAGCACCTACATTAGGATGGAGCCTCAGACAATTTTTAGATGGATGTCTATTTATAGATGCATGAGAAAATTCTATTTATAGATGATGTCTATTTATAGATGTATGTGCAAGTTCTATTTATAGATTTCATGTCTCTTTATAGATGCATGTCGACTATTATTATCCCTTAATAATAGTTGGACAATAAACAATAATCTATTCTCAATGAGCACTTGGAAATAGTTAACTGAAGTGGAAAATCAGTTAGCTATAGGAATTTTGAGTTAATAGGTTGGTTGGTGGGACATGCAAGTGGACTTAGTTGTAACTGAGTGATTCGAAGTTGTAACGGAATTGGAAATGCAGTTATGAAATTTGTAAAGTATTTTAACTCAGCTAAGTTGGTTAAACTCAGTTGTGCTAGTTGTAACTGAAGATACACTAGTGAGAGATCAAGTGAATTAATTATTAATTAATTCACAATCAGTGGCCTCACATGCAACTGAAGATATACTACTATTAACTGCATGCATGTCAGAGCCAATGGAGACCTAGTTGAGATGTAGGTGAAAGGGATAGTTGACTATCAGTTGTGACATTATCGGTTGCACACGTGCAACCACACACACATAGGATGTGCCCATGAGGATTGTGCAGTCAAGGCAAGCAGGATTCCATTCAATCATGGATTTCTATCAGCTAGGATTGCGCAGTAGAGGCAGGTTGTTTGGAGGCAATAAATTGGCTAAGGAACTTGCCATTTTTTGTATAACAGTGTGAGATAGTTAGCTCATGTCTTGAGAGCTCTTGGATTAGAGATTTGTATGTAATTTTTTCATGATCCATGATATAATACATAATAGAAGATAGTGAGCTTTTTAGCTTTATGCTTTCCCAGTAAATTATATGTGTTATGTGTGATTGACCTTTCTTCATGATATTGTGATTCGTGATTGTGTTTCAAGTTTCGCAAAGATTTTGTAGAAGCGATTATGTATTTAACAGTGGCATATAATTATTAGATCAGGAGAATCCAGGAAATACATATTTTGTATTAAATTTCTACAGGAGGTTCCAAGTTCCATTCAAGATGTGATTTGTAAAGTGAAGAGAGAGAATTCATGTAATATCTTGTAATCATTTTATGAAATACATACTGCCACTTTGATCTCCAAGATGTGATAGTTGTTCGGTGTGCTTGGTAAGGAATGGAGGGCCCCCATCAACCCCAATTTGCATACCTTTGTACATATTGGTAACATAGTTTAGTTATGTTATTTCATTTCTTTTCAGCTAGTGTGTTTCCATTTTATGCAAGTGTGTTTTTCCTAAGAAAATTGTGATTTAATTTTTCAGCATGTGTGAGTGTGATTTCAATTCAACATTTTATTTATGCAAGTGTGGTGTGATTTCAATTCTGCAAGAGTGATTTCAATTTCATGCAAGCATGATTTAAATTTGTTTATATTTAGTTTGATTTGGTTCAAATTAGATTGATTTAATTTGTTTTGTAATCGGTTTTAATTGCATTAGATTAAGCTAATCTGAAATATAACCACCTAGTACATATAGTACGGGTATACCTCGTCAGTTTACAAAACCCAGGGCTGACAATTAAATGACAGGGATTTAACTAACCATTAAATCACCCAATATTTTAGCGTCTTTTCTAGGGAGGTATAAATAGGTGTTTATTTTGAAGTTTAGAAAATTCATTATAGTTTCATTCATTTTTAGATGCATAGTTAAAATCATATTAAAATAATTTTCCATATTAACTTTTTTTTTAAAATCAAAATTTTGTACTAATCTGTGTGTGCAGCAGGAAAAATCAAACAGTTGGAGTAATTCACGAGAAATTTAGGGTTTGAAGAATTTTCTTCCTTCTTTACTTCTTGATTGAATTATCTAAACAACTTGTTTTTCATGCTTTGATTATTTTTAATACATATTTTTCAAACCTTACTATGAATACCATTTTAATCCTGTTACGCAATGGTTACACTGGAAATATGCATACACTTGATCAATTCTTCTATTTCCAGTAGAGTAGAGTAGGTAATGAATACAATCAAGTTTTTTGATGTTTTTTTTTATATTTCATGTTATTTGAAATTTTATTTTATTTGGTGGTACAGTAAGAGCCACCCAGCTCACTAATTATTTGCAAGAGGATGAAGAAAGAGAAAGAATAGTTGAGGAAAGAGGAGAATAGATAGAGGTTTGAGAACCACAATCTCTATTTAGAGATCAAAACCTTGTGTTTTGTCTTTTAAATTTCAAATTCGAATTGAATAAAACAATATATCCAAACTAAGCATAATTAGGGGTGGAATGAGTTCACAAATAACAAAGGTAAGGCCTGGGAAAGGTGTCAAAAAATAGGCAAAATTGAGACGTAATAGTAATATTTGGACACTCCATTCATCAAACACATAAAAGTATCTTATTTATTTGTTAAATCAAATTGGACCACCACAAATTCATAATAATCATATCTCATTTAGAAGGTCATATTAGTAGTATCTTCTTCTTTTATTCTCACTTAGTGGCAACTCAACCTCTAGTCAATCCTGGAAAATATCATTTCTCACTTTTGCTAGTCAAAAACATGATTAATCCTTCTCAAAGGGTACAATTTTTTTACAATAACCCTTTTTTGTTGTCTAGAGTTAATACATAATTTCAAAGTTTCATCCTTTTTCTTCATTAATGGCATTGGAGCACCCTAAGGTGAAACACTTGAGTGTATGTACCCCTTCAAAAAATATTCTAGTTGCATTTACAACTCTTTTATCTCTTGTATCGTATATAGGGAGTATTGGACATGGGGATCGTCCATGCATCAAGTAAATAGAGAAGTCAATGTATCTTGTTTGTGGAAATCCTAACAATTTTGAAAAAATATCTTCATATATCTTCAACACTAGATAATATTCAAGGATTGTCACATTATTCATATGTTCCACATATATTTACCTTTTCTAGACTTGTTTGTATCTACAATGCTAAAATTATCTTATGGATATAAGCCTTGGAATACCATGTATTATCTTTTAATTCCCTTCCTCATTAGGGCATGCGAAATCCTTGTGCAGCAAACTAGGATAGTGTGATACTTGTCCAACCAATCCACACCTATCAAGAAATCATATGAACCAAGTGTTTTGATGTTAAAATATTCTTTAGTGCTAAATTCTTTCATCTTCATTGGAAATCCTTAACAAGATCATTTACTTTCCTCCTAGTTGCAATGGTTAATTAGACTAACCAAGACTTTTCATACTTACATCTATTCAATTTAAATCTTTTAGCTAGACTAGGATCCATTTAGTTATGACTAGTTCTAGAATAAATCAAAATAGCTATGGTCTTATTATTAATCCTAAATTAAACTCCAATGATGTGGGATTGATATTATACTTGTATATTATCCAAATCTACATAAATCCTTGACATGTTTGTACCCATTTTTTCCACTATAGAAACTTCTTGAATCTTAAACATAGTCCTCGTCCTATCTTCCTCACATATGCAACGCTTTATGTGGTACTATGTTGGCATATTCCCTAGGGAATCTATCATCTTAGGTTCATGTTGTGCTTGAGTGCCTAAACCCTTTATAATCATCCCTCCCCTCATCATATTATTTATCTGCTACATTCCCTACACTGGTTGCGTATCTTGCACTGGAATCCTTGTGAATTTACCTTTGCAAATTGTTCAACCTTTTTAGTAGTTGAGTATTATTTCTATTATGCTCCTTCTAAGATTTTATTACCTTGACATTATCTACTTTGTACTTCTCCACTTCCCTCTTCAACCTTTTCATTGTCTTGAACACCCTTACTAACTCCACCTTACTTCTATGTCCATGAGACTTTATTTTTGCATTTCATAGGTTGTAATTTATAAATTTTGAATTCATCTTCATGGTTTTAAGAACCTCAGGAACCCTCTAGGTCCCTAGTCCTCATATTGAGCTTGATGTTTTCTCCATGTACCCCTAATTTTACAAGATTTACACTCAACAATTACTATTACAAATTAATGTGGGTCACTTTCTCATGCCACTCGTCATGTTCTTTCTACATTCTTAGGATGTTCTCTTTCAAGGCCATGTTTTCCTTCCTTAAGGCCTGCTCTGAAATAGTGAGCTCTTTAATGGTATCTTCCAGTGCCTATCGAGACTATTTCCTCTGGGCAGTTACTTCCCCCTCATGATGTCTTTGGGAATATTGGGGCACACTAAGGTCCACCTGCCTTCGCTGCTCTTCCATGGTTTCATTTATGTTTTCCTGCAGCAAAGGATCCTAGAAGGACATAGTGTCCTTGTCAATGAATGTGGTCGGTTCGACCTTCTCCTTTCCCTTGGCCAGACCATGGGACTTTCCTTTCTTTTTATCAGAATTTTTGGGTGGTGTTCTCCCTTTCATCATGTCCTTAATTTACAGCTTAGTAGCCTGGCTCCTTTTAAATATTTTAGCAGGGGTAGAAGGTCCCTTTTTTTGGGAACCTTTTACAGTGGTTTCCCTAGTCACCATCACTTCTTCACCCCCATAATCCTCTTTTAATTATGGCCCACGGATCCGCGGATTATTCTTAGGCTTCTCTTCTAGCTTTTCCTCCTTAAGCCCTGAGGAGTCAGAGTCTCCATCTTCTACAAAATGGTTCTTGACCAAAAATTCCTCCCATGTCTTCTTATTTTTCTATAGGACCTCCATCAGGATCATTTTCACAAACCTGTGGTGATATAGGTTCTCCTCTATATGGGCGATTCTTTATTTTGTGGCTGTGGACATTTTTGTCAAAGACATATTCAAATAGTATGGCAAATCTAGGGGCTTATCTTGAAACCATCTGAGAAACCGAATGTGAAACGAAAATGCAAGGCCAAAGAAACCTTCACGCGTTATATACTTCTACAAGAAGAATAGTAGGTGACGATACTTACTTCTCAAAAAATATTTTGGAATCCCCTTGCTCCAGTCAGGGTTTGAATGATCCTTCCAAAGGAAAGACACACAAATTCCCTTGTTGAAGCATCGGTTCTTAAACCATCGTTCCCCATCTTGTGGAATTCCACATGCCCACGCCACCAGGTCCATTGATAACCTAAACTAAACATTTCTTACCTACGCTTTATCACCAGTTAGGTTCAAGGAAAACGACTTCGTCACTCGAGGGTCGACTTCCAGCATCCCGAGGCTCTATGGCTCAAATCGAACAGGGGCTTATATTTTGGAAATGGTGAAGGAGGAAATGGACAAAGTGGAGGAGGAAGGAAGGGACATTGTGAATGCGGCTCACAGGAATGTAGACAAGAGAAAATAATGAACACAGTTTACAGGAATATAGATCGAGACCTTCGCAATGGATTTCCTAACAAAGAAAGGGATTAAATGGAAAATATCGAAAAGCATGGTGATTTTTGAAAGGAAAATCGTGATCATTATTTCCATCATGATCCGGCTTGTAGGACAGACCTCGGAAATACAACCATCGTGATGTCAGAATCATGACGACAGGTCATGGAACTTATGCCGCAACGGCTTACAGCCGCATTTTGCTGAAAGGGTCACCATAGCCTAGGTCATGCAATTTTTTTAAAAATTAAAGCGTCATTATACCTTACCTCAAGCATCTTATCACCGGTTGTACCTTATCAAGCTTACCTCCAACTGTAAAATCCTTTGATGACGTTGATTTTCCTTGTAATGATAACTTACTAACATTACATTAGACACATGATCACATTATTCATGACTTCGATCAATAATGACTATCAATACTATATCAAATGATTTAAACTAATGTTTTGTCTATACTTTTGTCATTTAGGAAACCAAGGCGTTGCTGCAGGAAATGGAACTGTGGTTATCAAATGTTTTGTAGGAATTAAAATTTGGTTGTTGAACATTGTGTAGGAATTGAAGCAATTGTTGAACATTATGTAGGAATTGAAACTGTGTTTTTCGAACCTTTTTCAGGAATTAAAGTAACTTTTGAACATTCTGCAAGAATTGAAACTGTTTCTGTCAAACCCTCTAGAATAAAATGTTCTCTCCACCATTTATGTACATTCAATTTCACATGAATGAAGGTGTTGATGTCAAATGTGAAATTATCTCAATGGATTAACAGCCATTGAGGTCAATTTTTAACCAATTCAAAGCCCATCACCATTAATGAGAGCGAGGACCAAGGTACCATGATGCATCCTATCAGGTGTAAATTTATGAATTGTTGTCAAACCCATATAGGATCCAGTAGTAAAGGAGCCATAATGATTCTCCATTATTGCTAGCGAGATAGTCAGTCATTTGGGCATAGAAGATTCAAGGCATCAAAAGGCTCTAATCTTGCACCCAGATAAATTGTTGATGTCGATGAGCCAAGATTGTTGGAAGGAGGGCCTTAAGAAATCCCACATCATTCCAACACGAGAAATCCACATATAATCCAAAAAAAAAAAAAAATTGTTGAGAGGATCCCAAAGGATCTAGTGACATGTGTTTTTAATGAGCCCAGGGTAGTCCATGCTTGCCATATTTCAATTTTAGAGTCTGAAATACTAAAAAAGAAGACTCCAAGGGGCTCCTTTTCCGTAATTAGTCTATTGGACCCGAAGAAAGGAATAAACCTATACCCAATAGACATTCCTCTCATGGTTTACTAAGCATGAGGCAGAAAAAAGTGAGCCCATTGTATCAGCAGGAAAGTCAGGAAGAGATAGTGGAAGGAATAATCCCTTCCCTTACCATCTCTAGCTCTTTCTTCTTCACAATTTCTTCCACAAATTCCTCCTTAGATTGGGATTTTTGATATAGCATGATTTTGTGCCCATTCACCAAGAAGGTAACATTCCCAACATCAATAGTTTTCATCCGAACAGATCCATTATCAAAAGCTTTCTCGATCTCGTAGGGGCCTAGCCAATGTGTTTTGAATTTCCCTTTAAATTTCTTAAATTTTGAATCATAAAACAATGCACAATCTCCCTCTTTTAATTGCTTATTTTTGATGTATTTGTCGTGCCATTTAGCCCTTTGTTGTTGGATCAAGTTAGTATGCTGAAAATCATCCTTTCTAATCTCATCCAACTCATTGAGTTGCAATATTCTCTGTTGTTGTGCTTCATCAAGGTCTATACCCAAATCTACTGCCATCTTGAAAGTTCTGATCTGAAATTCAATGGGAAACAAAACTTGTTTTCCATATACTAATTCATACAAAGAGAAGCCATTGGTACCCCTCCATGTGATCTTGTAAGTCCACAATGCCTCAGGAAGTCGGTCAGAACAATCCTTCTTGTGTAATTTCACTGTCTTGGTAAGGATTGTCTCCAGCACCTTATTGGTTTATTCCACCTGCCAATTGGCCTGTGGATGATAAGGGGTGGAATTCTGGTGGGTAATCTGATATTTTTGCACAATTCCCTGTATAAGCTTAGACACAAATTGAGTACCTTGATCATAACTATCTCTCTAGGTACTCCAAATCTCACAAAAATATCAGAGAAAGGAAAATCTACCACTACTCTCTCCGCTACTCTAGGTAATTCTCTTTCCTCCACCCACTTTGTAACATAATCAGTACAAACCAAGATATACTTCTTACCTTTGGACATAGGATTGATAGGACCTACAAAATCAAGATCCCACCTCTCGAAGGGTTCTATTAGAACTTGTGGCTGCAAAGGCATCTCCTCTGATTGTACAAGTCACCCCATTCTCTGGCAGCTATCACATTTCTGAACATACTCCTTTGCATCTTTGAACAGACTTGGCCAATAATAACTTTAGTGAAGGATCTTATAAGTTTTCCGCTTGTTTGCAAAGTGTCCTCCACAAGGTTCATTATGACAGGCTCTCAAGATGTCATGGATCTCATCTTCTCTAACACACCTGTGAATAATAAAATCAGGTCTAGTGAAAAAGAGATCTCCCCTGATCCAAGAGTAATCAGCACTTTTCCTAATAATTCTCTTTTTCTGATTAGATGAAAAGTAAGGTGGAAACTTTCCTGTAGCAAGGTAATTAGCCATGTCTGCAAACCAAGGTGTTTTAACAGAGATGGAAAATATATTTTCATCTAGAAAGTTATCATTAACAGGAACATCCTCACCTGCATTGTTGAGCCTAGACAAGAAATCAGCTACCTGATTTTATTTTCCCGGTCTATCCAATACAATGATGTCAAATTCCTACAACAACAACAACCACCTAGTAATTTTTCCATTAGTGACTAGTTTATTCATGATATAATGAATAGAATAATTATCCGTGTGCACACAAACTTCATAACCCGTGATGTAATGTCTAAACTTGTTAATAGCATAAATCACAAGAAGGAATTAATTTTCAGTTACTTTATAATTCAGTTCTGCAGGAGTTAATTTTTTACTAACAAAATAAATAGCATGAGTTACAAGATCCTCATTTTGACCCAATATTGCTCCTATGGCTGAATGAGAGCCATCAATGGAAATAAGAAAGGGAAAAATCCAATCTGGGCCTCTCAAGACAGGTGTTGAAGAAAAATTTTCATTGAGTTTATCAAATGCATCTTGACACTCATCATTCCAATGACATTCAGATTCTTTAGTCAAAAATTTGAACAATGGAGAGGCTACCTTTGTAAAATTTTCAACAAACCTTCTATAGTAGCCTGCATTTCCAAGAAAACTCTGCACTCCCTTTTGACTGGTTGGTGGGGGTAGCTTTACAATAACCTCAATTTTTGTCGGATCAACCTTAATTCCTGTAGCAGAAACATGATGACCCAAAACAATACCTTTGGTCATAATCATAAAACATTTTTCATTACTTAATGAGAGATTACTTTCTCTACATATTTGCAAAAAAAATTCAAGGTTATGTAAATCCTCTTCAAAATTATCACCCATGACTGTAAAATCATTCATATAAACTTCTACACAATCATGCAAAATATCAGAGAAAATACCAAGAACTACCGGTTGAAATGTGGATGGTGCGTTGCATAGACCAAATGGTAATACTTTATATGCATAGGTACCCTAGGTACATGTAAATTTTGTCTTTTCCTGATCCTCTGGAGCTATCTTAATCTTATTGTATCCACTGAACCCATCTAGGAAGGAAAAATACTTTTTCCTTGGTAGAGTGTCCAGTACTTGGTCTATAAATGGTAAAGGGAAATGGTCTTTTAATGTAGCTTTTTTTAGTTCCCTATAATCTACACACACACACCATTTACCATTCTTCTTGGGGACAATAACTAGTGGGGATACCCATTGGCTATCTGAGATAGGATAGATGAACCCTACAGTTAACAATTTCTGCAATTCATCTTTTACAATTTCCCTTAAAACGAGGTTCATCCTCCTTTGTGGATGTCTCACAGGCCTAGCATTTTCTTCTATATAAATATGATGAATGCATGTGTCTGGATGAATGCCCCTCATATCTGCATATTCCCGTGCAAATGTATCTGAAAAAATTTTCAATGTTTGAATTAATTGTTTTTCTTGTTCAGGAGTTAAGGCAGAATTAATGTTTAAAGATCTTTCAGGAAAAAATTCCACTACCTTACTCCCCCATTCAGTCATTTAATATGCAGGAAATGAATATAAGAGGGTTGAATTTAATTCGGAATTTGTAATATATTCATAAAAATCCTGTAGATCAGTAATGATATCTAAATTATGACTAGACTGTTTTTCTAAATGCTGCGGAAAATCAGGTTTAGAGATACAACAATTTATTTGTTAGAAAATTATATATTATGGAGCAATTAAACACATAAAATATGTGGAAAATACAAGCACACAAAACGCATAAAACCAGAGAGACATAGATATATATGGTCTTCCTGTGCTTAAGTTATTACTCAATTTTAACACCAAATTTTCCCTTTTTCTCTGCTTTTGTCCAAGAAAATGAAGAGACAAAACCTACAGCAGATCCGCTGTAATATCCTCTGTTCTCTCTCACAGTCTCCCTCTCTGTTTCTCGCTCCGAGAATACACATACAATACACAGCCGCAATACAATGCCCCCATAAAAGCAAGGGGTTGCCTTCTAGGGAATAAAACTAATCTAAATATAACTTCTAACATGATCATTTGCCTAATGAATTCACCTGTATCGACTAGAAAGCTCTATACTTTATATAAATCTTAATCCGTTTTTAGCCTCTGCACTTCTACAAAGAATGATAATGGCAACACAGCGCTTCTTTAAGGCATGGGTCCAATGCTATGACACAAAGGAATAAGAGAATGCCCACACCCACAACTTCACTGGAGACTGGCTGCACCCACCGTCTGGCCTGAGTTGACAATGACTCTCTCTGACCTCGTCTTCCGATCTTTCATCGTCATCCTTGAAGACCAATTGAACCTGAGCATGTTCTCAGTTTCTCCCTGGTTACAACTTTTGTTAGCATATCTGCAGGATTCTGGCTAGTGTGTATCTTTTCCAGCTTCAACTCTCCATCTTCCAATACTAACCGTATGAAATGGTACTTGGGATGTATGTGTTTAGTCCTAGAATGAAATGTTGAGTTCTTTGCAAGATGAATAGCACTTTGGCTATCACTGTATAGTGTGCCCATATCATGCTTCTTACCCAATTCATCCATAAACCTTTGTAACCAAATCATTTCTTTACTAGCCTTTGTAGCAGCAACATACTCTGCTTCTGTTGTTGAAAGTGCAACAACACTTTGGATTTTTGAAACCTAACTGACAGCTATTCCACCTACAGTAAATACATATCCTGTAGTGCTCCTCCTGTTATCTCTGTCACCTACCATATCTACATCAACATATCCCTGTAGAGCAATGTTTGAACCACCAAAGCATAATGCTTGATTTGTGGTACCTCTCAAATATCTGAGAATCCATTTTACTGCCATCCAATGTTCTTTTCCTAGATTATTCATGTACCTTCTTACAACTCCCACTGCATGTGCAATATCAGGCCTTGTGCAGACCATTGCATACATTAAGCTTCCAACTCATTAGAGTACATAGGAATCCTTGCATACATAATCCATGTCTTCTCCCTTTCGGGTCTTTAAATAATCTCTTACTAAGTTTGAATACGAAAAGGTGTACCAATCAAGTTTTGTAATGTAATATTAAATCTTTTCAACACCTTGTCTATGTACTCATTCTGAGACAGTGTTAATTTGTGATTTTTTCTGTTTCTAGTTATCCTCATACCAAGGATTTGTTTTGCAGCTCCCAAATCCTTCATTGCAAATGAATTTGCCAATTTTCTTTTGAGCACATTTATTTCCTGCATGTTAGATCTTGCAACAAGTATGTCATCTACATACAATAACAATATAATATAGCTGCCATCATTTTTCCTTTTTAGATAAACACAATGATCAGAGTGACATCTAGTATAACCTTGTTCAGACATAAACTAGTCAAATTTTAGATACCACTGCCTTGGAGCCTGTTTTAAGCCATACAAGCTCTTCTTTAACCTGCACACCAATTTTTCTTTCCCTTTTACCTCATATCCTTCTGGTTGCTGCATGTATATTTCTTCCTCCAAATCTCCATGGAGAAATGTTGTCTTTACATCTAACTGTTCAAGATGTAAATCTTCTGCTGCTACAAGACTTAAGATAGTTCTAATTGAATTCATCTTAACAACAGGAGAAAATATTTCATCAAAATCAATACCTTTCTTCTGTGCAAACCCCTTCACCACAAGTCTAGCTTTGTACCTCTGTTTTCCTCCATCTTCTTCCTTCAGCCTGTAAACCCATTTATTCTGCAATGTAGTTTTTCCTGCAGGCAACCTGACTAAGTCCCAAGTCTGGTTATGCATCAAGGAGTCCATCTCTTCTTCCATGGCTAGCTCCCACTTCTTCTTGCTTTCAACCTGCATTGCTTCTTCATAACATTCAGGTTCACCAGAATCAGTCAGCAATAAATAATATAATGAAGGAGAGTATCGTTCAGGGGGTCTACTTATCCTGGTAGATCTTCTAACACCACTTTCAGTGTTTGAGGTGCCTGTTGCTGTTGTGGTGGTTTCTGATACTATGGTTGTTGATTACTATTATTTTCAGGCACCTTTACCTTTTCAGATATATCATCAAGAACCATGCATTCCTTGCTTTCTTTTTCCTGTTTCTTTTCCTGCAACTGATTCTTATACAAGACCTTTTCATTGAATATTACATCTCTGCTCCTAATGATTTTGTGATTTTCATAATCATATAAGCGATAACCAAAATCATTAGCACCATATCCAATAAAGGTACATTTCTTTGATTTTTCCCCAAGCTTTGTTCTATTTTCTTTATTAATATGGACAAAGGCTTCACAACCAAAAGGCTTTAAAAAAGAGTAGTTTACCTTTTTACCTGTCCATGCTTCCTTAGGAATACCACCATCCAAGGAACTTGAAGGCCCTCCGTTTATTAGATAAAGAGTGGTATCTACAGAATCAGCCCAAAATTTTAAAGGCAATCATGCATGCAATCTCATGCACCTTGCATGCTCCATGATTGTTCTATTCATTCTTTCTGACACACCATTTCCTTCTAGTGTTCTTGGAACTGTCTTCTCTCTACTTATTCCATTTTCTAAACAATACCTATCAAACTCTTTGCTACAATATTCACCTCCATTGTCTGATCTGAGACACTTCAACTTATTTCCTGTCTCAATCTCAACCAAAGCTTTCCATTTCTTGAAAGTATCAAATACATCAGATTTATTCTGAATACAATAAATCCATGTTTTTCTAGTTGCATCATCAACAAAAGTAACATAATAACGAGAGCCACCGAGAGATGATACCTGAGCAGGTCCCCATACATCTGTATGCACAAGCTCCAATTTTTCCCTCTTCTTTTCTTTCCCAACTCTGAGAAATCTGACTCTCTTCTGTTTTCCATAAACGCAATTCTCACAGAAATCCAAATCAACATTCTTCAAACATGGCAGTAAATTTCTTGAGTGAAGAATTTTTATCCCCTTCTCACTCATGTGTCCGAGCCTATGATGCCATAATGCTGCATCTTCTCCTTTGGAAGTTAAAGCATTAACAGAGTTAGAAATACCATTGCATAAATACAATGTACCAATCTTTTCACCTTTTTCTATTACCAACGCTCCTTTGGTGACCTTCCAAGTTTTACCTGTGAAAGTTGTCACACAACCTTCACTGCCTAACTGCCCTGTTAAAATCATATTTTTCTTTAGATCTGGAACATGCCTTACCTCCTTTAGTAGCCATTGGTTTCCATTCTGTTGTTTTACAAGAACTTTATCCATTCCAACAATTTTACAGGGTTTATCATCACCCAAACAAACTTGTCCAAAATCTCCTTGAACATAGTCATGAAAATATTTCTTATCAGGTGTGGCATGGAATGAAGCCCCTGAATCTACAACCCAAAAATCGGTAACATTTTCGAAAGAACTGTGTTATCTCGTAACACATCACCATTATTTGTCATGACTGCTTTTTCTGCTGCAGTAATCTCCTTATTTTCCCTTCCGAGATCTGCAGTCTTTCTTTAGGTGTCCTTTCTTTCCGCAATTCCAGCACACTATCCCCGATCTGGACTTGGATCTGCCTTTCCTTGATTTACTGTGATATCCCAAGCTCTTTCCTCTTTCCATTCTTCTTCCCCTAGACTCTGCACTCAAAGCATTACCCGATGTCTCACCGGAGCTTTTCTATCGCATTTCCTCACTAAGGATAGCACCAACAACATCATCAAACTTTAAAGTACTAGATCCAGAGACAGAGTTACTAATGGCCATTACTAAACCATTCCAACTCTATGGCAATGAGCACAAGAATAACAAAGCTATAACTTCATCATCAAAGTTTACCCCTACAGAACTTAACTGATAATTGTATTAAATTCATTTAAATGGTCTGCAACAGATCCACCTTCCGACATCTTCATATTAAATAGTCGTTTCATAAGAAATACCTTGTTTGAGGCTGAGGGTTTTTCATATAGTTTCGACAACTTCTGCATCAAACCCTCTGTTGTTGTTTCCTTCGAAATATTGAAGGCGACTAATGCTGCAAGACACAACCGTACTGTTCCGAGTGCCTTTCTATCGAGAATGTTCCATTCCACGTCTATCATGGCCACCGGCTTCTTTGTTTTTCCGCTCAATGGTAGGTATATATATTTCTGATACATATAATATTACATCTGCATCTTCCACAGCGGGAAGTTTTGGCCGTTAAATTTCTCGACCCTAAACTTACCATCGTCTGCCATTGCTCCCACTCGAACTAGGAACCCTTCTTTCCTGTGAGTTTATCAACCAAATATACCTTCGGCTCTGATACCAGTTGTTAGAAAATTATATATTATGGAGCAATGCAACACATAAAATATGCGGAAAATACAAGCACAGAAAATTCATAAAACCAGAGAGACACAGATATATGTGGTTCACCCAGTTTGGGTTACATCCACCCCGAACAACCAATCCTTCCTTTCTATTATCCAGCAAAATGAAAAGACAAAACCTACAGCAGATCCGCTGTAATATCCTCTGTTCTTTCTAACAGTCTCCCTCTCTGTTTCTCACTCCGAGAATACACATACAATGCACAGCCGCAATACAATGCCCTCATGAAAGAAAGGGGTTGCCTTCTAGGGAAAAAAACCCTAATCTAAACATAACTTCTACCGTCAGATCATTTTCCTAATGAACGGCCCAGATTGACTAGAAATTACTATCCCCCCACTAGACCCCCCACGGTAGCGATTAATTATGGGCGGCGTTGCCGCCCCTTTTAAGGTACAGGGGTCCATTGTTGTGATACAAAGTAAACAAGATAATTAGGCTCCACACCCAACATTATTAGATTTTCCTCAAAATTTTCTTTAATACTCATGGCTTGGGCTATTGTTAAAATTGGCTAGGTAAACTCTGAATCATGCTCTTCTTCTTCAACCCAATGTGTATTCTCTAATCTCAAGAGGGTTTTAGTGGGGGGATACAAATTGATGTGCTTTTGTCCAACCCCATGAGTGATGGTCATGTTTCCATATCTACACCCTATGTAGGCATCATCCGTGGCTAACCATGACCTTCCCAAGATCAATGGATGCCCTCCCAAGTTGGTTTTAGGTTGAAGAACATAAAAGTCTTCAAGGTACTCCCAAGAATCCAATGAGATGAAAATGTCTTCTAATACCCCCTTTGGCTTTACCTTAGACCTATCTGCTAATTCTAACATGGTAGGAGTGGGTAATAAGTCAAAGGATCCTATATGAGATAAAGTCTCCATAGTCATCACATTAATGGCTGCATCCAAATCAATCAAATTTTTCTTTATGGGATACCCATTTATAAAGGTGGTAACCTCGAGGATTCCTGGATTTGCATATTTATCAATAACAAGTCCGGTGGACATTAAACTTGAAAGCTTTCCACCTACTTGAATTGTGGAGGGTTCTTTCTTTTGTCTCCCTAGTTTCTTGGTACATAGTTCCTTCACTGTTTTGGCATATATTGGGATATCCTTGATTGCTTGCAGTAATGGGATCTTAATGAACATATTTCTCAGTTCAGACACAAGATCAAACTCGGGTTGTTTTTTTTTTATTTCCATTTCCAACCTCTCTGGAAAAGGAGGTTGGACCATATGGGATGAGGAAGATTCTTGTGGCCTTGAGGCAAATGGTTTTGTTGGTTCAGGTGTGGTTTCAACTTCAGGTATTTTCATTGTATCTTCCTCTACAATCTCTTCAATTCTTTTAGGCTGAGTGTTGTGTAGATTAATCCGTCTTGCAGACAAGACCGATCTCTCTAGTACTAAAAGTAACTAGCAACAAACAGCCAATTATACTAATCTCTCTCTAAGCATATAAGATTCATAAAATTTTTATATAGGTGTAAGGCCTACCTTATATCCAACGCTTGCTTAATCTCGTTGAAGTCCTTCCTGTGCACTTGAAAGAACGTTCCTCGTGAATCTGCAGTCACAAACAAGAAAAAAGATTACATAGCACCTGTATAGACATTACTATAAACCATACTTATCATAATGATCAAGTAATTTATGAAATAAACCATGAATAAACAGTTTAATGAGAGAAATGAGTATATTTGTATTAACTTCAAATAAAAGAAACCTTTACAACCTGTGCCTTGATGTCGTGCAGGTCCTCCTGGGGTCCGAAGCAGGAATCTCTTATAATTTGACAAGCATTGCACTCTTTCAACCAAAACCAATAGAGGTAAGTGATTTAACCTCATAGAAAGTCTTAGTTAACTGAGTCTGAATCTCAGCAGCATTTAACCTCAAATATCTTAAATCTTGAATTCCCTTTGAGGCTACCCAAGGCCTCTTTTTATAGTGGAAAAGAGGAGGTTTTCTGTTCCAAATATGAAGGGATAGAATCCTCCTTCAAAGGGATTAGCTCCTTACATCAAGGGGTTAGCTCCATCAAGTGAGGGATGCATGAACCTTCTCAAAGCGCATCCATTCCCGAAAATTCCCATCTAGAATCTTCTAGAATTCATCTGAAATCAACTTTTTATCTTTACTTTCTCGCCTTTTTGAGTTTTACAGAGGTCCGCACCTATAACACAAAGAACGTGTGGTATGGTTCCGCAGGAGAGCTGAACTTTAGGTGCGGGACCGCAGGCAATGAATAGAGAAAGTGCGATACCAATGTTTAGGGGATTTTTAGGAACTTTTCTCTGATTTTGAAAGCTTGACATGAGGAGCTGATATGTTAGACTTGAAAAAGGAGGAAGTATGAGTAATAATGAGCTCATACTCATAGTAAAATGTCAGGATGACAATTTTTAGTGTAACAAATTGCCCCCTAAAGTGCAAAGTCCGGAATAGATGAAGCTGAAGTCTGTCATATATGAAGAGTGCAGTACTTTATCATTTCAAAGATCATCCCGTGGACACCCGAGTCGGAACCTGTAAAAACATTCAATGCAAAATATATACATATATATGTCATCACTGAGGTAGGCATTCCCATACTCAGATTAAAACTAACTAGAAACTAACTCAAATCGTTCTAATACAGGAATGATTTTAATATTACATCAATAGTGTAGACACAACATGGGCACATCCATCTGTAATGAATATTCTACTGTATAATAATAAAATTCCTCACAGCTTGGATGGTGGAAACTAGATCCAGGGTCTTGATTTTCGCATCTCGAACTAGTACGATTCTATCCATGTGAATAAATGTGTTGAAGTCGAACATGGTAGAAACCACTTGATTACCAGTCAATGATGTGAACTGTTAACAAGTGTGAGAGAAACCACTAGTAATGTCAATGGCTCTCAAAGTACTCAGTACAATCCATGAAATGTGAATGAATGAGCTGAAGTCGAACATCTCACGAAATCATTCGATCGAAGGTCAATGATGCAACCTGTCGTCGAAGGCGAGAAACCTGCCATTGAGGCATGCAGATTTCAAGGTACTGACGATTTCTGGATCAACTTCCTAGATAATGTGTTGATGTCGATAGAAAGTGATCTGTCATAGGCAAGCCCACAACACGAAATCATAGATCAAGTTTTGAAAATATATTGGCAAGGACTGACTCAGGGATGGTCAAAATGGATGACAGATATTTTGCAGATGAATGGTTTATTCGAACTGTCCTCTTGAACACATAACGACACTGCAGATGGTTTGGTAACAATTGACCCAAAGATAATACCCAGAAACCGGCTGAAGACTTTCAATGTGGTTTGATTAACTGTTAGGCAAAGGATTTCCGAACCCAGGTGAATGAAAGTGTCGTGTTCAAGAGTGGTTGACTGAATTTTCAAAAAATTTAAAATACAACAAACACGCCCATTTTTATCTCCTTTCCCCCACCATTTCTGGCAAGTACCTCTTTATTTTTTACAAGCTTGAGGAGGATAACATTTGCTTGCTTATAAGCTCATCCTTCGGATGAGTCCAACTTAGTTTTAAAATTTGAACCCTTAGAAGGAGTGGTTTGTTCCTGTTTAAATTTGAACAGGTCCTTTACTGTTAAGTTTTAACGAGTCCAGTATAGGAAAAACTCGGTGTTTTTCAATTTTAGGGAGTCAGAAGAAAAACTTAAGAAAACTCCATGGGTGTACTTTTTCGTAAATTTAGTCTCTCGAGCCCGAAAAGGGATAAAATAATGTGGGAGAGAACTCTATTGACTGTAATTAGTCAACGTATACCTTTTTCGTAAATAGTCCATTTCAGTTCGTAAAAGGGGTAAAATTATACTGGAGGGACGATCATTCATTTACATTAACGAGTTCGAATAATCAAGTACTCGGCAATCTTTTCATATTTAGAGAGTCTGAAAGGGCTTAAAAAAGGACTCCAGGATTTCGCTTTTTCGTAAATTTTTTGAAAGAGTCCGAAAAAGTGATAAAAGTATACTGTGTTGAAAAACAATTAGTTCTCCTGAAAAATCCAATTTCTGCACAAAAACTTGAAACATTACACATACCTGTTTAAGATAAGTAAAAATGCTTTCAAAAATACCCTTTTTAAAGTGAAAAATAAACAAATTTAAAATTCATCTATTCGAAAAAACTTATAAAAAGGACTTTTTCAATTTCATTTTTACCGTTCAATTTCAGAGTGAAAAGTAAAAAACTTTTGGGTAAGAAAGTTCCTGTGAATATTCTGGAAAATCCGTCCGTTGAAATTGAGAACCGTCAGTCCCAGGTAGTCCATGACCTCTAAATCTTGTTTTTCATCCGTTTCAAATTCATTTTTAGGCTTTAGTTTGTATTTTTAGGGCAAAAAATGGTTTAAAAGTTCGCCCGCGGGGTCCGCAGGTGTGACACACGTTACCTGCGGACCCTGACTTTTTTCTATAAGGAAAAAGTCATGGGTTCCGCACCCAGCACACAATACGTGTGCGTATCTATGCACTGTTTACAAAGCTTAGGTGCGGTACATGCGCGGTTGAATTTAAAACTCTCATTTCTCATTTATTTCCTAAAAATTTTCAAATAAGATTGTTCTAGCTTGCCTTTTATGGATTGTAGGATTAACAAGATGCTGATTTGGAGAGAACGTGAGCACGAGGAAGTGGATGAAGCCGCAATACTCCATTTTCCCACACAATAGGCATTAAGAGCATGTGGCTTGTACAAATTTTGGGCCATCTTGGGCATGAGGGCACAAGTAGAACTCCTGACATGGTTGGTGAACAGATGGAATGTACAGGACCAGTGCTTCTTTATTGGCAGCCACTGGCTTGAAATTGAGCTGGAGGATATATATTTTCTGACTGGTTTGTCCAAGAGGGGCGAACAAGTTTCTTTGTTTGGGACTAGGCCAGGTGGCCATTCTGTCGCTAATCTCCAACTAGAATTCTGCAATGACCAGGCAAACCCTAGGGACAAACGGATTGATATAAAACACATCATCCATCCTGAATTGAAAGTTATTTCTTTTACTGTTACCAAACTGTGCGGAAGTGTTGCGCTGCATGTAGCTACTAGTTCCCAAATGTGTATTGCTGTGGATTGTTTTCGCGACACCATCTTTAACTGGTGTGAAGCTGTGTTGGCTAATGTAAAAGGCCAACTAACTAGAGCAAAAAATGGGAAACTGAATAACTTTGGATACGGATCCATCGTTGTTTCTTTTGCTCTAGAGAGGATCCCTATGTTAGCTCCACAGAGTATTGTTGTTGATGCCGGTCGACTTCGAGAACCGAGGATGGTTCGTTGGTCCGCATTGATGGCTCATCATGCTATCGAGGGTAGTGAGATTGTCCGATTTCCTCCTTCATATTTTCGTTGGCTGGATCGCCAAATTTTTGTGATAGAGGACTTTCCATATGCCGGGATAGATTTCCGCGGCGACCGAGAGATGGCTCTCCCAGCAGGGGAACAATGGGATGAGTCAGGTAAAAACATTTTTCAACATTTGCTAAATTCTAATTTTTTTATATTTTTATCGTCTTGAAAACTAATAACCAAAATTTTTTTGAATACAGATGTGGGTCCACAACGACCAGCCCATCTCCAACCTTACGAGAGAAGACAACCAGTTGCAGCCGCACCAGCCCCAGCAGGCCAATCAGCGGAGATTTTGACTGATTTAGAGCATCATCTAGAGCATTTGACTCTAGATATTCTAGAGACGAGCATAGATGACATTCCACTCAGGTTGCAGAGATACGTGATTGGAGTTCCAGGATCTTTTAGGAGGTTCCTATGCAGGGTAGCTCGGGCAGTGGTTTCTTATCGTGATCACCATTAGTGATGGGATGATCGTGTAGACTCATATTTTTGACTTTTGTATTATCATTTTTGCAGATCATAAGGTGTTTCCAACCTATGATTGAAGACGATGTATATTTTTTGAAAGAACTTCTATACTATGATATATCACTATTTGCCGGCTATTTGTGATGTGAATGTTGTTTGATTTACTGCTTTTGATTATTGCAAATGTCTGTTTATCATACTAGAAGAAATTGAATCTGCTAATGTATTTAAATGTCTTGGAATATGCTGATATTCAATGTAATCAAATTCACGTTCCAAGAGACGAACTCTTAAAAATAACCGTAATAACACTGGATTTCTAATGGTATAAACCCTGTTAAGCTGTAATACAACAAGTTCAGAATCCAACCTTCCAATCAAACTCCGAATTCCAAATGATATGGATTCAGATAATAACTCAATCACTGCACTATACTCGGAAATGTTATTTGTTGTTTGACCAAGGCTTACCTCATGCATGGATACTAACTCGTCAGAGGGTGAATAGATAACCCAAGCTACAGAAGAAATGTTCCGTGTACTACGACAAGCACCATCAGCAAAACCAATGTAGGTTTGAAGAGACGTCGACATCTGCAATATCAAGAGTAAAACTCAGATAAGCAGTCATAGTGAAAAACACACTTCTAAACTAGGCACACTTTTTAATCTAAAACACACCGACAGTAAAGAAATCTAAAACTAACAAAAAATCTCCACACCTTGTTTAAGCGTAATATCTCTTTAGATAAAGCCCATTTCTGGGTTTATCTAAAGGGACACCATCAAAATCTACTAACTCATAGGCCCCTTTTGCTAACTTTCGTTTCACAATATAAGGACCATGCCACATAGGCACGAATTTTCCAGCTCCTAGCTTGTCGTTAGCTTGATCATAAAGTAAAACTAGGTCTCCTTCTGAAAAATTTCGAGGGGTCACATTTCTATCATATTGAGCTTTTATCCTTTTAACATGAGCCTCATTTGCTATTGCAGCATTTCGTCGATTCTCATCTAATTGGGCTAAGTACAAGAAACATTTCTCCTCTTTAGACGTAGCTGGAAGTAATTCTATGGCTAATTTTAGTGACGGTATTTCGCATTCAATTGGCAACACAGCTTCCAAACCGTAAACCAGTTGAAAAGGAGTGAAACTCGTTGATGTTTTGACTGAGGTTCGATATGCCCAAAGCGCTGAAAATAACATGGAATGCCAATTCGTCTTGTGAATACCAATGATTCGTTTGATCATGGTGACTAAAAATTTGTTAATTGCTTCAACCAGACCATTGGCTTGCGGATAATACGGAGTGGAACTATCGTGGCGCAAGCCAAGCTGGTCTGTCAGTTCAGTCATCATGACATTCCGAAAATGACTTCCATGATCCGTAATAATAGCTTGAGGAACACCGAACCTAGCAATTATGTGATTAAATACGAATGTTGCAGCAGTCTTGCCATCAGCTGAAAATGTAGGCATCGCCTCGGCCCATTTTGTAAAATAATCTACTGCTAAGATAATATAGGCATGCCCCCCGGCCAAGTGAAGGTTACATGTAATAAAATCGATACCCCATTTCACGAAAGGACCAGCAGCAATTATAGGGTGAAGAGGAGCGGGTGGCGCACGCATTTTTCAATAAAAAATTTGACAGTTGTGGCATTTGCGAACAACATAAATGCAATCTTTGAACAACGTTGGCCAGAAATAACCTGCACTCAATATCTTTTGGGTTGTGGCATACCCAGACATATGACTGCCACATGCTCCAGAATGGCAGTCATTTAACACCTTTTCTGCTTCTTCATGAGTTAGACAACGTCGGAAAACAGAATCTGCTCCACAACAATAAAGAGTATCACCAATGATATTATACTGTTGGGATTGGAAACGTATTTTCCATCGCTGAGTTCGTGAGATGTCAGGCCGAAAAGATTGGGTTTGGAGATAAATGATAATATCTCCATACCATGGATCAAGTGTACTGATGAGAAACAAAGATTCGTTCGCAATGGACTCTTCTGCCACTGTTTCAGTATCAGTAGAGGGGAAATCGCACATCAGTTCTGCAAATACCAAAGATTTCTTTGCCTTGGATTTTTCAAATTCCAAGTCAAATTCCTGCAGGATAACTATCCATTTGGAATATTTTCCCCCTAGCAATTGTTTGGTTAAAATATACATCATAGGGTTGCAATTAGAAATTACCGTGGTTTTACGTAACAAAATGTAATGTCTAAATAGTTGGACAGCTTGAACAACTGCCAAGGCAAATTTTTCCACATGTGTGTATTTGATTTCAGTCGGATGTAGATTCCGACTAAGATAATAAATCACATGTTCATTGTGAGATTCATCTTCCTGAACTAGTACCATCCCAATGGTGGAATGAGAAGCAGCAAGGTACAAAATGTAATCTTGGTTGTAGTTGGGAGGATGCAATAACGGTGCATGGGTCAACGCGTGTTTAAGTGCATCAAAAGATCGATCATCGATCTCGTCCCAAAAGAACGGAATGTCCTGTTTCAACAACCGGGTAAAACCCTTTGTAAGCTCGGCATAGTTAGGAATAAATCTATGTAAAATTTTTGCTTTCCCCTGCAAACTTTGGAGTTGGCGTAAAGTCGAAGGAGGAGGCAATTTAACAATGGCTTTGACCTTTGATGGATCGACGCGAATGCCTACTTTCGAGACAACAAATCCCAGTAATCGACCCGATTCTACACAGAAAACACATTTATGCGGATTCAGCCTTATCCGATAATGCCTACATCTCATAAAAATTGCTCGTAAATGAATGAGATGGTCGGCCCTACGTAATGAATGAGCGGGTAAATCATCGAGATATGGCTAGACAATGTGCTTAATGTCATGAAATGCATAAGACATAGCCCGTTGAAAAGTTTCTCTAGCATTCTTTAATCCAAAAGGTAGTTTACAATAAGCAAACGTTCCCCATGGACAAATAAAAGTTGTTTTGGGTTGATCTGCAGGGAGTATGTTTATTTGATTGTAGCCGGAAAAGCCATCCATGAAGAAAAACAATTCACTGCCAGCACAATCATCGATTATTTGATTGATATAGGGAGTTGGATAATTATCTTTTGGACACGCTCGATTAATATCCCTATAATCGATACATACTCTTATCGTTCCTTGTCTTTTAGTCACAGGAACAATATTCGATACCGAATCTGTTAAGGGAATTGGATAAATGAATCCTGCGCGAAGTAATTTTTCAACTTCTGCTTTTATAGCAGCAACTTTTCTAGGATGAATTTGACGTAATCGTTGACGAACAGGTTTAGCATTCGGGTAAGTCTTAATTTCATGAACAACGATCGATGGATCAATTCCTGGCATTTCTTCATAAGACCAGGCAAACACGTCACATAATTCTTGAAATAGGGCTTTATAAGTCTGAATTTCTTCATCTGTACAACAAGCACCTATATGAATGTTTTCAATTATTCCTGGTTTTACTGAAATGTCAATTGGAACCGTTCTAGATATATTTTCCAAATTTAACTCAAAATCAGGATTTTGCAATGGATTCTGAGGTTCCTTGACATATTCAGCAGTAAAAATTGAAGCGAAATCATCTTCAAAATGATCTAATTCAGGTAAAAATGAAGATCGGTGATGTAGATCTTCCCATGGTAAATCATCAACAAACAAAAACTCACGAATTCGCTCATCTGTATGAACAAGTTCAAGAAATTTCATTGTAACTAAACTAGATATAGAAAGTGATTCCTGTTGGATCCCATTCATTGGATCAGTTTCGGTTGAAGAGGGGTCAGAAGTGACTATACAGCCTGGTACGCAATTTCAAATGGACTCAAAGGCATCATGCCATCAAATGAATCTATCTCGGATTCAGAAGGTACGATCCAAGGATCATCAAACATAACAGTGTCTGATGAAATCATGTGAATATTTGCAGTAGAAGGTGATACGTTAGGAGGAGGAAAGGAAAAAGTTCCTAGTAAACTAGAATCTTTAATCAAACCCACTCCAACATCCTTATAAGGAATAGCCGTTTTACCAACATGCTGGATTGTTTCTGTAGAGGCTGGGTCGGACGAGAAATAAGTTAACTGATCTATTGTCATGATCTTTCCTTGATATGGAAATTTTATAAGTCGAAAGACCGAAGAAACAACAGCAGTCATAGCATAGGACCAACTACGACCCAGAAGAAGGTTGTAATCTAGAGGGGCATCAACCACTTCCACATCTAGATTTACTATTTTACCTTCGATCCCTATGGGTAAATCCTGCAAAATACCAAAAGGTTGAAAACCTCGACCATCAAAAGCCTTTAGAATTGTCGGAGATTGGTTAAGTGTAGGAGAACCAAGCGATTTCCAACACTGAATTGACATAATACACGTTGAAGCTCCCTCATCAAACACAGTCCGAAAGATTGCTCTGTTTTTGACTAACACTGGAATCTGGAAAGCTATTTGGTGAGGTAGACGAGGTGTACTATTTTCTAAATCAAAGATTATAAGGTTAGAATCCTGAACATCGACAACTCCTATGGCAGACAATAATAATTTACGTTGTGCTGGACACGATTGCAACACTTCCAAAGCCGACATTGCTGAAGGAGAAACAGCTAAGTCTTCAACAATTTTGTAATTCTGAGCAGCTCTCGCATGTGGATTGAAAGCTGATTTACGAAGAACACCTTTAGCAGGCGGTTTGATTATTAAGTCTGGATTTTTTTTCTCGATCTATAGCGGACCGGAAACAGGAGGAGGTGTATTTGATGTAATTGCATTAGAATATTCTGCTTCTTTACCATCAATAGGATTCTTAGAACCGTAATCTTGCGATCGTGTTGCAACCCTCACATGAGACATCATCATAATAGGTTCTTCTAAATTAGTCGAGGAAGAACCAATCATCTTACTATCTTGAACTGGAAAAGGATCCTTTAAGATAGCAGGTTGATGTGATCCTTTAACGAATTTTGTAACTTCATCTCGATATGGACATTCTTTCATGAAATGATCTTCTTCAAAAATGAAACAAGGATAGCGAGGTTTACGTTTTTCGTCATTGGATTCAGTTTTATCAATTTTCTCTTTCGAATTCTTTTTGCTTTTGTTCCTCCCCTTCTTTTTACCACCAGATTTTGATTTTGTCATAGATGTTTCAACGACATGAATGTCGACAGAAACTTCGGGGGAAGATTCTCCTTTCGGGGAATCAGGTAAAGTTATAATTGGAGAACAATTCTTTGACGACTTCTTCTTACTTTTAGAATTTACCATACCAATCATACCGTCAGCGGCATGAGACCCTGAAGGAGCAGCGGCTATTTGACCTTGTTTTGGAAGGTCTGGGAGTTTTTCTTGTAGAGTACCTGACTGCATATAAACGAGGTCAAGGTCCTGAGCTTGAGCATTTACTTGCTCTTTAGTAACAACACCATCCTTAGCTACATCTTCAGTGATCTTGGGTAACAATGATTTAACAAACCATTCTGCCAAAATTTGATCTGGAATATAAACTTTCACCAAATGCCTCCTACGTCGCCATTCATGAATATGATCAGAAATATATGTGGACGTAGATTGTTTTAGCGAAGTTAATAATTCCGTGCCATTGTCGTATCTGACAGGCAACTAAAAATGAGTCAAGATAGCTGTTGCTAACTGACTGAAATTATGAAACGAGCCTCATGGTAACTCAATGTACCATTTGGCAGCAAGACCTATAAGCGTTCTTTGGAAAAGACGTAAATGAATCGAATCATCAATGATTGAATTTGATGCACACCAAAGGTGATAAGTCATGACATGATTCGATGGATCCTCTCCTGACTTACCTTTGAATTTTGGTATATCACTGGGCAACTTATGAGGCATTGGCGGCCAGTTATGATAATAAAAAATTGGTTCGTTTATAAGGCGCGCCAAATCAGGTAAATCTAAAGTTGCTATAAACAGTAATTAACGGTTAGGATCACGAAAACCTTGAGAAGCCAAAGCAGATCCAGGAGGCGGATACCTAGGATAACTAGGAATCAGATTTGCATTAGGTATTGTATAACCTCCCGGAAAACCAGGATGAATCGGACCATATTGAGGTTGTTGATAAGTATAACCAGGGTACGGTTGATACTGATAGCTTGGATTCTGTACATAGGGACCGAATTGCGGCTGTCCCTGGTACGGTTGATACATAAATTGAGTTTGACTTGTAACAACTCTACTTGTACCGGTTTGTCCTGTAGGTATCTGAATCGAAGTCTGAACTGACGTTCCTAACTGAGGTACAAAGACTTGAGGGATTTTCACGGATACAGGGATAGAAGAACTCGGGGCTACAGATACTCCAAAAACAGGTGTTACAGGTTGAACAGATGTTGCAGCAGTTGCAGTAGATTGAGGCGGAGTCTGAGGTGTACTAGGCCTAGACTGCTGAACTAAACTAGGTGCAGGAGTTTGAATAGTTGGCTGAACAAGTTGCTGGGTTGGACCAGAAGCCGATGGTTGGCTAGGTTGCTGGGTTGAACCAGAAACCAATAGCTGGCCAGGTTGATAAGGCAACTACACATTAGGCTGCAAAATCTTTTGATATTGGGACAGATCCCACACCATCATTCCGGGGTATTGTCCCGTAGAAGGTTGAACATAAGGACCATAACCTGGTTGAACGTAGGGTTGATAATTAAAAGGTAAATTTCCGGCTCCTTGAATAGATGGTTGACCAGAAGGCTGTTGGTAACCTTGAATTGGGTACTACCCTTGAGGTTGATAACCTTGAGGTGAGTACTGAGGCTGGGGTTGTTGAGGATCCTGAGGAGCATATTGAGTTTGGGGTTTTCCTTGAGGTATGTACTATCCTGAAGGTTGATACCCTTGAGGTATGTACTGTCCTTGGGGTTGTCCCCCAAAATAATATGATTCCACAGTTTTTCCTGGGAAAAAGCTACTTTGAGGTTGTCCTCTAGGCGGTAACTGACTACCTTGAGGTTGCCCTCCAGCTGGTAACTGACTACTTGAAGGTTGCCCCCCCAGGCGGTAACTGACTGCCTTGTGGTTGAGGATTGGGAACATTACCAGACATCATAAAAATTTGCTCTGTGTTCGACGTTTCAATTTTAAGACCATTAAGACCAGATGATAACACGTTTTCAATGGGTTGAGGAGCTACTCCCGAGAAAGTACCAGATAGAGCTTGGTATCCCGAAGGAACAGAAGGACCACCGTGTAAAAATGATTCCGGAGTCTGGGAAAACATTGACGACTCTCCTGCCATAATGGATGGCGGATAGTAACCTCTGGGTGTAGGATGAAATGGAACTCGAGGTGGATGAAAAGAAAGTCCCGGATTTTCTAAAAAATTTGTTAAGGATAGATACCAAGCACTAGTTCGAATAGGGTTGTAGAAAATAGATTCACGCTCCCTAAGATTTAAAGATTGAGGGGAGTCTGGAAGAGATATATCTTCATCTAGATTAATAAGTTCTTCAATAGAAATAAGTCCAGAGGGAAGATCGTCAGTAATGATATTCCTTACCCTAGGTGAACCAAGATTGCTAGAAGTTGGCGAAATAAATCCTGAGGATGTTTCTAACACAGAAGATTCAGTTTCAGGTTCAGAGATTTCAGGTTCGTCAACTAATTCACCAGAAGGAGAAATACTTCCAGAAACTTCAGAAATTGAAATCGGTTCTTGAATATATTCTGTTGTAGGTGTTTGATAATTAGGATGAATTACAATAGATGATGCTCCAATTTCTGTTGATCTAATCCTACGGCTGCTATATGGTACCAGAGCACGTAGCCCTTCAAGGTGACTTGGTGTATATTCAGGGGGTTTCCCTTGTAGTCTCCGGGATTGTCTTGGCAAGTTCGCCACGATTAAAGATTATCTAATCACACGCAAACAAAGAAAAATTTCAATGAAAACACCTAAAGTCTCTAAGAAACAAACAATTGAATCACACACTTAAAAAATATAGGAGTTCAAACCACACACAAACAGTAACTTTCCGTACTAAAAACACTAGTTGGTGATGAAATCCAACTTGGTAGAGTTTTAATACGAAAAGGGCGGTTGGAACAGTTACCCCGACAACCTGCTTAATGAAACAGAACGGTGCAAGTTTCTCCACTATACCATCTCGAGTGAAGATAACCCTCCAGGGAGTCCAAGTGAGTCTAGCCGACGTATGTTCTAGGTATAGTGGGATCTTCCCTCCACCGTCACCTTAGGAAAGAATCCTAAAGATTATAGCCACTAAGGTTACCAACTGAAACAAATATACCTGGGGGAACAGTCTACGATCCGACACACACGCAAGGGTAGAGTAACAAAGCTCAATCCCCTTGAAGGCTCCTTGAAATAATCCAAGGTTTATCGACAAGTGACCCCTGGCTCCTCGACAATGGTATATCCGAGGTTTACCATTGTTAATACGTGTATATCTTCTATCATTACCAATGAGGAAGGATTGATTACCCCACTGGTTCAGATATGATCTCGTGCTTGACTCCTTTAAGAGGAGCTTCCCAGAGCATACATGCAACAATTGGAATTATTCCTACCGCAAGATTCGTCTACTTGTTTGTTTTAGCTATCTTGGAGATTTAATTACTCCCTACTCCAAGATACTAGCCTAAGCTATGTTGGTGATAAGAGCCCTAGAAATAAAATATTACTAAATGAATTTTAATTAAGCGTTAATTTTATGAGCTGTTTCTTAAGTCAATGGGTGCGGAAATGAAACTTTGGATGATGTGAAGACTCGACTTCCAAAAAACACTAAAATGCACCTACAAATGATATTCAATTCTTTTTCCTTCAATGAACTTTCTATCTAAAGAAAGAGTTGGAGAATGCAATTCTTTTGATTCCTTCTTTAAACATGAAAAATAATTGAAAGAAACTACTTTGTCTTTTCAATAATGATATAAATGATCAAAGCTCACAAGAAAATCCTTTTTCTTTCCAAACTTGAAGCTACAAAACAATTTTCCTTCGAAAGAAAGCTAATTTTTTTTAAAAAACTACTCAAAACTACAAAACTAATCTTGAGATCTATTGAATTTAAACAATCTAAATTGAATAAAAGCTTTAAGATTTTTTTTGGAATGTTTTCCTTAGTTGTTCAGCAAACTAAGAATCTATTTTTTCAGAATAACAAACAGATCAAAAACACTCAAAATATGTTTTTATAAAAATGAAATTCAAAAAACCTTTAACCAAGTTTTTGTTTTCGAAGATTCACAAAGAAACAAAAAGATCTATTTCTCAATAAAGGATGTTTTCACAATTAGGTCGGATTCAAAAGACAAAAAGAGATCAATGTAATCTGAGATACTGCAAATTCTCAAAGGTTCGAATTGCTACACTGTTGGAGTTCATTCACAAAAAATTCAACACTGTTGGAGTTCATTCACAAAAAATTCTTGACAGAAACAATAATAAGTCTGGGCAGAAACCAAAAAGCTAAATCCAAATTAAAAATAAAATACAGAAAGAAATCTGGAGGCTTTCTAAAATTTTTACAGGGTCCGCAGGCAACCAGTATTGACAGGTGCGGTCCCGCACTGTACTCTTTACAGAAAGTGCGAACCTGCCCGCACTGTCAAAATAAGCCAGAGTGCGGTCCTAGGAAAAATTATAGAAAAACTTAAAATATTTCTAAATTTTCAAAAACAGGGAAAACCTAAATTACCCAGACAGATATGTATCAATCAAAAACCAGGAAAAAATGTTTCCTCAAATCAAAATAAAAGAGAACCAAAAACAACAAGGTGTTCCCCAGTATGGTCACCATTTTGTTGTGTAGATTAATCCGTCTTGCGGACAAGACCGATCTCTCTAGTACTAAAAGTAACTAGCAACAAACAACCAATTATACTAATCTCTCTCTAAGCATATAAGATTCATAAAAATTCTATATAGGTGTAAGGTCTACCTTATATCCAACGCTTGCTTGATCTCGTTGAAGTCCTTCCCATGCACTTGAAAGAACGTTCCTTGTGAATCTGCAGTCACAAACAAGCAAAAAGATCACATAGCACCTGTATAGACATTACTATAAACCATACTTATCATAATGATCAAGGAATTTATGAAATAAACCATGAATAGACAGTTTAATGAGAGAAATGAGTATATTTGTATTAACTTCAAATAAAAGAAAACCTTTAAAACCTGTGCCTTGATGTCGTGCAGGTCCTCCTGGGGTCCGAAGCAGGAATCTCTTCTAATTTGACAAGCATTGCACTCTTTCAACCAAAACCAATAGAGGTAAGTGATTTAACCTCACATAAAGTCTTAGTTAACTGAGTCTGAATCTCAACAGCATTTAACCTCAAATATCTTAAAGCTTGAATTCCCTTTGAGGCTACCCAAGGCCTCTTTTTATAGTGGAAAAGAGGAGGTTTTCTGTTCCAAATATGAAGGGATAGAATCCTCCTTCAAAGGGATTAGCTCCTTACATCAAGGGGTTAGCTCCATCAAGTGAGGGATGCATTAACCTTATCAAAGCATATCCATTCCCGAAAATTCCCATCTAGAATCTTCTAGAATTCATCTGAAATCAACTTTTTAACTTTACTTTCTCGCCTTTTTGAGTTTTACAGAGGTCTGCACCCATAAAACAAGGAATGTGCGGTATGGTTCCGCAGGAAAGCTGAACTTTAGGTGCGGGACCGCAGGCAATGAATAGAGAAAGTGCGATACCAAAGTTTAGGGGATTTTTAGGAACTTTTCTCTGATTTTCAAAGCTTGACATGAGGAACTGATATGTCAAACTTGCAAAAGGAGGAATTATGAGTAATAATGAGCTCATACTCATGGTAGAATTTCAGGATGACAATTTTTAGTGTAACACTGAGTCATTACTTTTCCTGATCTAAGTTTAATTTCCTGCAGCGGCACAAGGAATTCCTGCAACACAGGAACATAAATTTCCTACAATGACATAGGAAATTCCTGTAACACAGGGACAAAAATTCTCGGCAGTGACTTTGGTGCAATACAGTAGGTAGGAAAAGTGGGATAAGTGACCAATCCAATATTGTGAGCAGATTGGATGGTCTTATTTTTAGGGTTAGACACTGGCTGAGCAGGTAGTTGTGTGGGACAACATTGATTTGGTGGGGCAGTGAATTGAAGTTGTTGTTGCAGTTGTACCATTTTTTGCGGTGTGGATTGTGGAGGATAAAATTTTTGAGTTGGGAAACTTTGTGTGGCAAGGTAAGAATAGTTCCCCTGCCAAGGTTGTTGACGGGTCCAAGGCTGCTAGGGAATCAGAATATTCCACATCTTATTTTGAGCATAAGGAAATTGAAAATACGATTGTGACATGCCTGCGGGATGTGGCTGCCATGGTTTTTCAGGTGCCATTGCATAAATTTCTTTGGCAACTCCTTGATCTGCTATATACACTACTTTAATTTCAAGCAGAGGACATTGATCAGTGGAATGCTTAGCTTCACAAATTCGACATACCTCTATACTGTCAGTAAGGAATTCCCTTAGAGCATGTTTCTTCCTACATTTGGAGCAGAACATGGCCAAGGCTTTCTCTAGTTCATCTTGTTTCTCCTATTTCTTCTTAGCCTGCAAAACATCCAATTGTGAAGACAAATTGCTAATAATATTAGTTTTAAAATTTCAAATAAATTACCCATTTCAGCTCGGGTTACTCCAGCTTTGGCAACTGATTTAACAAGCCTGGAAGAAGTGTCTCTTGACCCTCCTCCAACCTTGGAATTTCCTCTGGAATACCTTCTACAAAGCTCACATGCATCATCATAACTCAAATTCTCCCATTAAATTTAAGACCTCCAGATACTCTGATCTGATTTCCCTAATAAAAATGGTTCTCTTGGTCTCTTGATCTAATTGATTCATCTTAGAACTTTGTAGGTTATGTTGGAATCTTTTCGCCAAATCTTCAAGGCTCTCCCCTTCCTTCTGAGTCATGCCAAATATTTCTTCCCTAAGATCCCTAGTTTTACAATAGCCTTGGTACTTTTTTAGAAACACCTTCTTCATTTCATCCCAAGTTGCAATAGAGTTTGATCCCAACCCCATAAACCACCTGAGAGATGCATCCTTCAATGTAGCAGGAAATAACTTCAGATTATGATCATTAGAAGAATAGTAATAGCTTCTGCATAGTACATCGAATTCAAATAGGAAGGCATCAGGGTCTTCACTAGAGGCACCACGAAAGTTAGGCAAGGCTAAGGGAGGAATGTTTTTCATCTGAGTAGCTCCACCAATCTCCCTGATAGGAAATTCAAATGTGACTAGTTTCTCCTCATTCTTATCAGTGCCTTCTAGATGAGCCATATCAGTCCAAGAAAGAGTGGGACCTTGGAAGGCTACAGATTCTTCAGAAACAATGGTCTGGAACTCTGGTTCTATGACAGGATTCACAAGGAATTCCTCTTCAGGCTGACCACTGAGTAGAGATGTTGTCTTCCTGGTAAGGGGAGATTCGAGATGGGCAGCAACAGAAGATTTTCCAACAGAGGATTCTACCGTGGAAATATTAACCTGCTCAGGACTACAAACCTCCTGTTCGGATTCTTCTTTCCTTGTTGCCTTATTTCTTGCAGAATTCCTTTTTCTTGCCAGTGTATTAGTAAATGAAGTGATGCTCACACCACCACAAAAAAAAATTGAAAATATTTGACCCTATTCATCTATTATACAAAAAAATTCAAAAACTGTATTTACCAAACAATCATAACATGGCTTTGGTGAATTCTGACCTCTGTGGGTGTGTGGGATTTTCCCTTTGTCTTATCACTTCGACTCCCCCATTCTTGCAAAAATAAAATCAACAAAATCAAACTAAAACACTTTCAGTAACATCCCTTATCACCTCCCCGGCAATGGCGCCAAAATGTTGAGTAAAATTATAGACTTATAATTTGTCAATCATTAATTGTCAACCCAGGGTAGGTAAGCTTGTGAGAAACTATGAAAAATATATGCAGGTTATTACTGCAAGTATTCATAAATTAACTATTCATACACACACCAACTAATGCCTCTTTCCTACATCAATACTTAGCAGCAAGGGCTATGGAGTGGACTACAACATCCCTTTACAGCTCTCGGTATTGTTGATATTGACCATGAAAAGATAAAAGATCAAATTACAACAATCAAGAATCCAACTTAGATAAGGTAAATACAATCTTTGATCAAATGAAATTAACACGTTAACATAATAAATTTAATCATTTAATCAAAACAAATTGTTGTTGAAACTTTAGAAAGATTTCATTAGTTGTGTAAAAGAATTATTGTTGCATAAAAAGAATTAAACACACACACACACTGTGCTACAGGAGTTGTGAGCAAAGGGGCCCTCCCTCACTCACAACCCCTTCAAAACTCAAAGAGATTTCTCAGCAAAGTAGATAGAACATACGATATTATATTAATATGAAAGTATACAACCAAGTACAATCTGATATATTTCTTATCAGCAAAAATCCCAATCCAACAACCCTTTACAATATGAAATACATCTGATTTTATATATTCTCAAAGGCCTATATTTGGCTCGAATAAGGAAAATTACTAATCTAAGCTATCAGCCAACAATACATGTCCAGATCATCAAAATTAGCTTATGTTGATTCTAATCCATGATTGAAAGCATGGATTAGACGATTTTCGTTACATAGCTGAAGTTGCCTCCTCATGTGGTCACGAGAAAAAGTCTGTAGGTTTGGGTTGTTTCAGAATGAGTTTCAAATTAGCCAATAGGACAGCCACCATGTGCGACAAATTCCCCACAAAACACATGTTCGTGCTTGATCTCAAAATAAGTAGAACATAGTCAACCGCTGATTTCATTGCAGGAAATCAGGACGATTGCAGGAAATCAACGTCTGTAGGAATTCTGGAGCTTCTGCAGGAAATATGGCCGCATGAGCTGTCTTCAAGAATTTGCAGAGTTGTTTCAAATCAAAGCAAATATGCACATGAGTTCTAGATCAGTTGGAGTGGTAACTCAATAAAGATACAGCTAGATCAAATAATACTTCAAGTTCAAGGAAAAATGACACTTATTGTGTTAATTTGACATACCTTAAGCTTATATCACCCTTTTAGCCAAAACTAAACAATATAGCCGAACTAAGCATAATTAGGGGTGGAAGGAGTTCAAAAATAGGGGAGGTAAGGCCTAGGAAAGGTGTCAAAAATAGGCAAAATTGAGACTTAACAGTAATATTTGAACACTCCATTCATCAAACGCATAAAAGTATCTTATTCATTTGTTAACTCAAATGGGACCACCACAAATTCATAATAATCATATCTCATTTAGAAGGTCATATTAATATTATCTTCTTCTTGGATTCTCACTTAGTGGAAACTCAACCTCAAGTCAATCCTAAAAAATATCATTTCTCACTTTTGCTAGTCAAAAACATGATTAATCCTTCTCAAAGGATACCATTTTTTTACAATAACCTTTTTTTGTTGTTTACAGTTAATACATAATCTCAGAGTTTCATCCTTTTTATTCATTAATGGCATTGGAGCACCCTAAGGTGAAACACTTGAGTGTATGTACTCCTTCAAAAATCTTCTAGTTGCATTTACAACTCTTTTATATCTTGTATAGTATATAGGGGGTATTGGACATGGGGATGATCCATGCATCAAGTAAATGGAGAAGTCAATTTATTTCGTTGGTGGAAATCCTAACAATTCTGAAAACATATCTTCATATATCTTCAAGACTAGATAATATTCAAGGATTGCCACATTATTCTTTAATGGTTCTTCATATGTTCCACATATATTTACCTTTTCTAAACTTAATTGTATCTACAATTCTAAAATTATCTATGGATATAATCCTTGGAATATCATGTATTATCGTTTAATTCCCTTCCTCATTAGGGCATGCGAAATCCTTGTGCAGCAAACTAGGATAGCATGATACTTGTCCAACCAATCCACACCTATCAAGCAATCATATGAACCAAGTGTTTTGGTGTTAAAATATTCTTTAGTGCTAAATTATTTCATGTTCATTGGAAATCCTTAACAAGATCATTTACTTTCCTCCTAGTTGCAATGGTTAATTAGACTAACCAAGGCTTTTCATACTTACATCTATTCAATTTAAATCTTTTAGCTAGACTAGGATCCATAGTTATGACTAGCTCTAGAATAATTCAAAATAGCTATGGTCTTATTCGTAAGCCTACATTAAACTCCAATGATGTGGGATTTATAGTATACTTGTATATTATCCAAAGCTACATAAATACTTGGCATGTTTATACCCATGTTTTCCACTATAGAAACTTCTTTAATCTTAAACATAGTCCTCATCCTATCTTCCTCACATATGCAACGTTTTATGTGGTACTATGTTGGCATCTTCCCTAGGGAATCTATCATCTTAGTTTCATGTTGTGCTTGAGTGCCTAAACCCTTTATAATCATCCCTCCCCTCATCATATTATTTATTTGCTACATTCCCTACACTGGTTGCATGTCTTGCATTGGAATCCTCGTGAATTTATCTTTGCAAATTGTTCAACCTTTGTAGTAGTTGAGTATTAATTTGATTATGCTCCTTCTAATATTTTATTACCTTGACATCATCTACTTTGTACTTCTTCACTTCCCTCTTCAACTTTTTCATTGTCTTGACCATCCTTACTAACTCCACCTTACTTCTATGTCCATGAGACTTTATTTTTTCATTTCATAGGTTGTTATTTATAAATTTGAATTCATCTTCATGGTTTTAAGAACCTCAGGAACCCTCTAGGTCCCTAGTCCTCATATTGAGCTTGATATTTTCTCCATGTACCCCTAATTTTACAAAATATGCACTCAAAAATTACTATTATAAATTATAGAGATTGTAAAAATCTCACTAATTAAGCTATAGGTCCTTATTTGTCTCAATTCATGAAGAATAAAAATGCATTAATTGAAATTATTGGCCTTTAAACATAATATCCTCCTAGTCATATTTCCAATGAATAAATAGATGCCTCATTCTAAGTTCTAAGCTAAAATTTCTAACTTTTGGAATTTTGTCAATTCTACTCAATTGTGCTTTCCTCTCAAGTCTTGTGAAATTTATCTTAAAGGCCATTTTTTACCACTTGCATTAGGAAATCTATCGAGAAATTTATATATATATATATATATATATATATATATATATATATATATATATATATATATATATATATATATATATATATATATTGAAAAATATTTTTTCTAATGGTGAGTACATGACAACTTTCAAATTAGTGGTTTTATACTTTAGTAAAATTTAATAGAAATATGGAATTGTTAAGTTTGACATGTTTACATTTTCTCTAGACTTCGAATTTTTAGCAAAAACTATTATCTCACAAATAAAAAAAATAGGAAAACTTTAGTAGGAAAAATATTCTAGTTTTGCTGAGGAAGTAAAAGTTCAAGTAAATATTTGCTTTATATTAGTGATCTAGGTTCCCTTTTCCTCCTCTTAACATCTCAAAAATCTCCCAAAAGTGTCCTAAAATAATGGATTTTGGCCTATTTTTGTGTCTTAATTCCAAACCCCTTTAAATTTTCCTAAATACGTCAGTGGGTTTCATCATGTTCACTTCAATTACTCGTTGTAAAATTTCATTAGCAATAAGAACTCTATCAAATAGTACCACTTTATTATTCAAAAAACACTTAATGTAGAATTTGTGTAAATCCAAAGTAGAATTAGGAAATTGCCTTCAATGAAAATTTTGTATTCTTCTTCACTATGCACCTGGCTCTGGGTTTTTTTTCTCCTGTTATGGCCAAAATGATATTTTGGCCGTAGACTCTTTTTTAATATTTATCTTTGCTAACCTAGAAACACGGTTGTTGTTAGGTCCCTATATTACTAGTGTAGTCCCTTATTTTTTTTAGTGTAGCCCCCTTATTGTTATTTTTGTACCCCAGTAGCGCCCATATTGTTATTATTGTGACCCATAAAAAACCATTATTGTTATTTTTGTGCCCTTACATTATTATTGTTAGGTCGGCTAGGATTATATTGCGACCCCATGGACTCCTATATATAGAAAGGAGGTTTTTTCATTTGTATCATCCAATAATTGTTCATTTATGTAATGTAAAGGAGGTTTCCTCCTCAATGTGGATGAATGTTAAGTCGTTGATCTCTCTTTTCTTCTATTTTTTGAGTTGGTTTCATAACATTTGGTTTCAGAGCTTTGGATTCTAAGGTTTTTCTGATTCAAACAGGTCATCATGACATTTTCGCTATAACTTTTTTTATACGAAGGTTCAGAAGCTATAAAAAAACCCATTTGCGGTGAAATCCAAAGGAACTTCGTATAAAAATTTAATATCTTGGTTCGCAATATTTTCAGAGATATTACCTGTGGAAGTTAGGGTTTTTTCAGGCTCTCAAATTTCATCTCAAAGAGGTGACCTTCGGAAAATCGTCATAACTCTCTCTAAGCATTGGATTGGAATTATGTAAAAACTGGCTGAAAGTACACGAACTGTAGTTTTTTGTGTATCAATTTCAGAGCTAAATGACGAAACAGTGACATGTGGAATGTCGTACAAGTTCGCTCTATTGAACTAGTCCATAATTAGGTCATTATGGGATATTGGGCATAACTTCGCCTTGAAGAATCAAAATCAGGTCAAACCTGTGGCATTGGAAAGAAGATTCAAAGGGCTACTAGAGGACTGAACATAAAATCTCAGGGATCTAAAATTACATAGATACATCAATTTCAATATCGAGCTCCTCAAAAGCAAAAAAAAGGTGTGTATTTGTTTTCAAATTTCATAAGTCTTGTTTGAAAAATAAGTTTGAAGTGATTCCAAGGGCATATTGAAGCATAGATATCAATATTTGGTTCTAAAATTCCCCATAAGAAGAATTAAACACCCACTAAGCCCTCAGAAGGCTGTACTATGACTCATGAATAGGAAGAAGTGCAACATGATATATCAAAATTACAAGAGCAAGTGCAACAACTTTCTCTCTCGTAAAGAGAAACAAAAATTGAAATGGAAGTTTTGAAGAAATGTGTGGAAGCTAAGATGGATGGTTTGAAGAAATGCATTGAAGGAAAGATGGATGGTTTGAAGAATGGCATGGAAGACATGGAAGACATGGAAGAAAAAATGAAATAAAACATGGAAGACATGAAGAATGTTCTAAAAGCAAACATGGAAGGTTTGAAGGAAGGTTTGACAAAGTTGATACAAGAAATTATTCCTAATGGCAAAAATATAGTAGAGGAAACTCATAATGAGAACAAAATAAATTTTAATCGTTATTTCGTTAATTCCAATGTTGTATTGAAGACTCACCATATGCCAAAGATCGATATGAGGAAGTTTGATGGCAAGGATATCGTAAAATGGATACTACAGATGGAGCAATATTTTGATCTCAATAATGTGCAAAACACACAAAAGGTATGCATTGCAACATTATATTTAGAAAAAAATACATTTGTATGGTATCGATGGCTTTTATCTCGTAAAAAAATTGTCACTTGGTCATTTTTTATGGAGGAAATGATAGCACATTATAAGGATACAAAGAGCAACACCTTCTTTAACCAATTGATAAATCTCAAACAAAAGGGTTCAGTGGTGGAGCACATTGAGGACTTCCAAAAATTGAATATAAGGATATATGATATTCCATAGGAACACAAGATTGATTTCTTCATAGGGACTTTAAAGGATAACATCCAACATGAGGTTCGCCTTTTGGAAGCTGATTCATTGGAGAAGGAATTCAGATTGGCAAGAAAAATTGAATTTAAAATTATGGCGGCAAAGAAGCCTACCACTCACATTTATAACGATGGAAGTGTTGCTACTCCTAGACTTCCACAACCTACAAGGTTGACACCACAACAATTGGAAGAAAAAAAATAAAAAGGGCTTTACTACAGTTGTAATAGAAAATACATTAAACGTCATAAGTGTGCTGAGAAGAAATTATTTTACAAATATTGTGAAGAGGAGGAAGAAAATGAACAAGAAAATTCAAAAGAAGAGGATATACACTAGGAATCAACCCTAGATAAATAAGAAATGAGTCTAACCATATCCTGTAATGCATTGGCAAGAATTACCACTCCTTAAACTCTCAAGGTAGAAGGACATATCAAGAAGAAAAAGGTAATAATTTTGATTGATTCGGGTAGTACCCATAATTTTATTCATTGTAAGGTAGCCAATGAATTGAATTGCTTCCTATACCCAGCACCAGAGTGTCAAGTGATGGTTGCAAATAGAGGAACTATAAATTTCTCTAGAAAATTCCATAATATCAAGCTAACCATTGGGGAATATGTATTGAATAGTCCAATGCTTTCCATTCCAATGGGAGGTGATGATGTTGTATTAGGAGTACAATGGTTACAATATTTGAGGATGGTAGCTTTTAATTTTCAATAACTTTTCTTGAATTTTTTTTTGGAATGAAAGGAACTTGAATTACGGGGTATCGCAGGGAAGCTAGGAAATATACTAAGCTCTAATGTCATGACAAATCTTACGAAGAAATAACATCGAGGCGTAATTGCACAATTATGCTCACTATAAGTTCCAACATCAAAATCATCTATTTCTCCAAATCTCCAAAAATTCTTGGACAAGCATTCCAAGGTGTTTGAAACTCCCAAAGGACTCCCACCTATTCTTTATCATGATCATGATATTCATTTTATTCTAGAAAGTGTTCCTCCAAACATCAGGCCTTACAGATATCCTTATGTCCAAAAGAGCGAAATTGAACGTATGATTGCAGAAATGTTAGAGGTTGGTATAATTCAACCTAGTCAAATTTCTTTCTTTGCTCCAGTAGTATTGGTCCACAAGAAGGATGGATCATGGCCCATGTCTCTGGATTATCTCACTATTAAAGATAAATTTCCTATTCTTGTGATTGATGAATTACATGGAGCAATTTATTTTACCAAGTTGGATCTTTGTTCAGGATATCATCAAATTAGAATGAAGACTGAAGGTATTCCGAAAACAATATTTCGAACTCATGAGGGTCATTATGAATATTTGGTCATGCCTTTTGGCCTTACCAATGCACCTTCTACATTTCAAGGTTTGATGAATTCCATTTTCAAACCCTTCCTTAAAAGATTTTTGTTAGTATTTTTTGATGATATACTAATCCACAACAGGTCTTGGAAGGGTCATGTTCAACATGTCGACATGGTGCTCAAACTATTGGAGGAGAAACAATTATATGCAAAAACCTCCAAATGTTTCTTTGGAGTATAAGAGGTGGAATATCTGGGTCATATTGTATCTCAGGAGGGTGTTAAGGTAGACCCTAACAAAATTAAATCTATTAAGGAATGGAAAGTCCCCACAACCATAAAGTAATTGCGAGAATTTCTCGGGTTAACAACCGAATATTATTGCAAGTTTGTTAAGCATTATGGGAGAATAGCAGCACCTCTAACAAAATTATTGAAGAAATATTCATTTTCATTGACTCTTGAAGAAATTATGGCCTTTGAACATCTTAAAGAGGCAATGTGCCTAACACCGGTCTTAGCTACACCAGATTTCACAAAAACCCTTATTGTGGAATGTGATGCCTTGGGAAATGGAAATGGTGTTGTTTTAATGCAAGAAGGAAGACCCATTGCTTTTGAAACTCATACAATCAAAGGAAAGTATTTACAGAAAGATATTTATGAGAATTAAATGATGTCAATACTACATGCACTAAAGAAATGGAGACCTTGCCTAATGGGAAGACACTTCAAGGTAAAAACTGATCATGATAGTCTTAAATACTTTTTGAAAAAAATACTATCTTTAGAAGAGCAGCAAAAATGGGTCACAAAGATGTTGGGTTATGACTTTGACAACATATACAAAAAAGGGAAGCTAAATGTTGTTGTATATGCACTCTCAAGAAAGGATGAAGAGATGGAATCATTGCTTTGTGCCACTTCTATTATCCAACCAGATTGGATAACTGAAGCAAGGGATGAATAGAAGAATGATGAAGAAGTGTGGATACTCATTAAAAAATTGCAACAAGATCTTAGTACATCTGATACAATTAGTTGGAAAAATAATTCCCTATGGTACAAATATGGCTTATATATTTGTAAGAATTCTCAACTAAAACAAAATATTCTTTTGGAATTACACACCTCTTCCTTAGGAGAACAATAATAACAATATGCGGGTTACAGGGGTACAACAATAAAAATAAGGGGGTTACACTAACAACAATAAGGGACTATACTAGTAATATAAGGACCTAACATGCTCATCTCCTTCAAAAAGGTGTTGTCCTCAACGCGTGAGTAGCTTCGGGTGCTTTTGTATAATATTCTCATCCTCCCATGTAGAATCTTCTGTGGGTAAGTTCTTCCATTTGATGAGATACTCTGAAATTGATCGATTTCATAGTTGTCGAGTTCTTGTTTCCGTGACTGCTTCAGGTTCCAATATGGTTTTTCCTTCCTCATCAAGTTCTAGCAATATTGTTTGAACTGGAATTTTGTCCCCTATAACCTTTTTTAAGCATGAAACATGGAAAATTGGATGCACTCGCGAAGAAGCAGGAAGCTCCAATTTGTATGCCATAGTACCAATATTTTGCAACACCTTGTAAGGACCATAGTACTTTGGCGATAATTTATTATCCTTCTTAGCTTGCTTGAGGGACATTTGCTTGTATGGTTGTAGCCGTAAAAATACCCAATCTCCTACATCAAAACTTCTCTCGCTGCGATGTTGATCTGCCTGTTGTTTCATTCGATTTTGTGCCAAATTCAGGTTATCCTTTAAGAGTTGGAGAACTTCTTGTTGATGTTCGATGTGATCTTCCACTGCTTGAACCTTCGAATTTTCTCTTAAATATGATGTGATGGATGGTGGATGATATCCATAAAGTGCCATAAATGGGGTCATTTTTGCTGCAGTATGGAAGGAAGTGTTATACACCATTCAGCAAGAGGTAACCACTTGACCCATTGTGTTTGTTTATCAGATACAAAACAACGAAGATATCCTTCCAAACATTTATTTACTATCTCAGTTTGACCATCAGATTGAGGATGATAAGATGACCTATGAGCTAATTGAGTACCCAAACAAGAAAATAACTTCGTCCAAAAATTTCCAGTAAAAATGGGATCTCTGTCGCTCACAATAACCCTTGGGCTTCCATGTAGCTTTTGAATTCTATCCATAAATGTAGTAGCAACTGTACTTGCTTTAAATGTATGAGATAATGCACAAAAGTGTGCATACTTGGTAAGTCTATCAACTACCACCATTATGACACTCTTTCCTTCGGACTTAGGTAAACCTGTGATAAAATCCATTGAAATCTCCTCCCAACGTTGACTTGGAGTGGATAAAGGTTGTAGAAGTCCCGGGGTCTTAATTGTTTCCACTTTATTCTGCTGGCAAACCAAACATTCCGCCACAAACTTTTGAATATCAGATTTAAGGCCATCCCAAAAAAATTCTTTCTTCACCCTGCGGTAAGTTTTTAAAAATCCTGAGTGTCCTCCTAAAGGAGAAGTGTGCAATTCCAGAAGAATCTTTTGTTTTAGTTGGGAATTCTTACAAAGATATAAGCGATCTTTGTACCATAAGGAATCATTTTTCCAACTAAATGTATCAGATGTACTAGTATCTTGCTGCAACTTTTGAATGAGTATCCATACATCTTTGTCCTTCTTCCATTCATCTCTTGCTTCAGTTATCCAATCTGGTTGGATAATAGAAATGGCATAAAGCAATGCTTCCACCTCTTCATTCTTTCTTGAGAGTGCATCTGCAACAACATTAAGCTTTCCTTTTTTGTAGATTATTTCAAAGTCATAACCCAACATCTTTGTGACCCATTTTTGCTGCTCCTCTGAAGATAGTCTTTGTTCCAAAAAGTGTTTAAGACTATCATGATCAGTTTTTACCTTGAAGTGTCTTCCCATTAGGTAAGGTCTCCATTTATTTAGTGCATGTAGTATTGCCAACATTTCCTTCTCATAAATAGCCTTTTGTAAATACTTTCCTTTGATTGAACGACTTTCAAAAGAAATGGGTCTTCCTTCTTGCATTAAAACAACACCAATTCCATTTCCTGAGGCATCACATTCCACAATAAAGGTTTTTGTGAAGTCTGGCGTAGCTAAGATTGGTGTTAGGCACATTGCCTCTTTAAGATTTTCAAAGGCCTTAGTTGCTTCAGGAGTCCATGAAAATGCATCTTTCTTCAATAATGTTGTTAGAGGTGCTACTATTCTCCCATAATTCTTAACAAACTTGTGATAATACCTTGTTAACCCGAGAAATCCACGCAACTGCTTTATGGTTATGGGGACTTTCCATTCCTTAATGGCATTAATTTTGTTAGGGTCTACCTTAACACCCTCATGAGATACAATATGACTCAGATATTCCACCTCTTGTACTCCAAAGAAACATTTGGATGTTTTTGCATATAATTGTTTCTCCTCGAATAGTTTGAGCACCCTGTCAACATGTTCCTGTCAACATGTAGAACATGATCCTTTCAAGACCTGCTGTAGATTAGTATATCATCAAAAAATACTAGCACAAATTTTCTAAGGAAGGGTTTGAAAATGGAATTCCTCAACCCTTGAAATGTAGAAGGTGCATTGGTAAGGCTAAAAGGCATGACCAAAAATTCATAATGACCCTCATGAGTTCGAAATGTTGTTTTCAGAATATCTTCAGTCTTCATTCTAATTTGATGATATCCTGAATGAAGATCCAACTTGGTAAAATAGATTTGTCCATGTAATTCATCCAATAATTCATCAATCACAGGAATGGAAAACTTATCTTTAATAGTGAGCTTATTGAACTCCCTATAATCCGGACACATGCACCATGATCCATCTTTCTTGTGCACGAATACTACTGGAGCAGAGAAATAACTTTGACTAGATTGAATTATACCAGCCTCTAACATTTCTGCAATCATACATTCAATTTCGCTCTTTTGGACATAAGGATATCTGTAAGGCCTAATGTTTGGAGGAACACTTCCTAGAATCAAATGAATAGCATGATCATGATCACGAATAGGTGGGAGTCCTTTGGGAGTATCAAACACCTTGGAATGATTGTCTGTTACTTTTGAGATCCTATGTTAGATGACACATGGAACTTCTAAGTGAGCATAATTGTGAAATTACGCCGTTGTTCTTTCTTCGTAAGCTTCACGTTAACATTAGAGATTATTATATTTCCTTTCCTTCCCCGTGATACCACGTAATTCGATTTCCTTCTTTCCTTCCGAAAAATTCATTATAGTGTCTTAAAATAAAAGCTATCGTCCCCAAAGATTGTAACCATTGTACTCCTAAGATAAAATCGCACTTCCCATTGAAGGAAAGCATCGGACTATTCAATACATATTCCCCCATGGCTAGTTTGACATTATAGTGAATTTTCTCAGAGAGATATAGTTCTTCTATTCGCAACCATCACTTGACATTCCTCGGTGTTGGGTATAGAAAGCATCCATCCATTAATACCTACAATGAATAAAATTATGGGTACTACCCGAATCAATCAACATTGTTACCTTTTTCTTCTTGATATGTCCTTCTATCTTGAGAGTTTGAGGAGTGGTAATTCCTACAAACACATTACATGATATGGTAGGACTCATTTCTTCTTCTTCTAGGATTTCTTCCTGGTGTATATCCTCTACTTTTGAAGTTTCTTCTTCATTTTCTTCCTCCTCTTCACAATCTATGTAAAAAAATTTCTTCTCAGTGCACTTATGACCTTTAGTGTATTTTCTATCACAACTGTAGCAAAGCCCTTTTGCTCTTTTTTCTTCCAATTTTTGTGGTGTCAACCTTGTAGGTTATGGAAGTCTAGGAGTAGCAACACTTCCATCGTTATAAATGTGAGTGATAGGCTTCTTTGCCGCCATAATTTTACATTCAATTTTTCTTTCCAATCTGAATTCCTTCTCCAATGACTCAGCTTCCAAAAGGTGAACCTCATGTTGGATGTTATCCTTTAAAGTCCCTATGAAGACATCAATCTTGTGTTCCTATGGAATATCATATATCCTTATATTCAATGTTTGGAAGTCCTCAATGTGCTCTGCCACTGAACCCTTTTGTTTGAGATTTATCAATTGGCTAAAGAAGGTGTTTCTCTTTGTATCATCATAATGTGCTATCATTTCCTCTGTAAAAATTGACCAAGTGACAATTTTTTTATGGGAGCAATGTCATCAATACCATACAAATGTATTTTTTTCTAAACGTAAAGTTGCAATGCGTACCTTTTGTGTGTTTTACACATTATTTAGATCAAAATATTTCTCCATATGTAGTATCCATGTTACGGGGTCCTTGCCATCAAACTTCCTCATATATATCTTTGGAATATGGTGGTTCTTCCATCCAACATTAGAGTTTATGAAATCTCGATTAACATTTATTTTGTTCTCATCATGAGTTTCCTCTACTATCTTTTTTCCATTAGGAAACATTTCTTGTATCAACTTTGCCAAACCTTCGATGTCTACTTTTAGATCATTCTTCATGTTTTCCATGTTGTCTTTCATTTTCTCATCTATCTTATCTTCCATGTCATCCATCTTAGCTTCCATGCCCACTTCCATGCCATCCATCTTAGCTTCCACGCCTTTCTTCAAACCATCCATCTTAGTTTCCACGCCTTTCTTCAAAAATTCCATATCATTTTTTGTTTCTCTTTGCGATAGAGAAATTTGGTTCACTTGCTCCTGTAATTTTGATATCTCATGTTGTGTTTATTCTTCTTCATGAGTCATAGTAGAGCCTTCTGAAGGCTTAATGGGTGTTGAATTATTTTTACGGGGCATTTTAGAACCCAATACTGATATCTATTCTTCAATATTCCCTTGGAATAAATTCAAACTAATGTTTTTTCAAACGAGACTTATGTAATTTGAAAAAAATACACACCTTTTTCTTGCTTTTGAGGAGCTTGATATTGAATCTAAATTATCTTTGTGATTTTATATCTTCAATATCTAAAATTTGGCCCTGAAGTAGCCCTTTGAATCTTCTTTTGAATGCCACAGGTCTGACCTAATTTGGATTCTTCAAGGCAAAATTATTCCCAATATCCCACAATGACCTAATTATGGACTGGTTCAGTAGAGAAAACTTCTACGACTTGCCATGTGTCACTTTTTCCTGCTTCAGGTCTGAAATTGATATATCGAAAACTACAGTCTGTGTGCTTGTGTGCACTTTTTACAGAATCCCAATTCAACGCTCAGAGAGAGAGTTATGATGTTTTTCCCACGGTCGCCTCTTTGAGATGAAATTCGGGAGCCTAAAACAATCCTAACTTCCACAGATCATATCTCCAAAAATGTTGTGAACCAAGATCTTAAATAGGTTCCTCAGGATTTCGGCTTCTCTCTGTGAAAATTTCAGCTTCTGAAACCTCGTTCGAAAAAAAATTATAGCAAAAATTCTGCGATGACCTGTTTAGGTTAAATTCAGGAGCCTGTAAAAAGACCTAACTTCCACAGATCATATCTCTGAAAATATTACGAACCAAGCTTTGAAATTTTGCGACAATGTTCCTGAGGATTTCAGCCTCGCGCTCTAAAAAACTCAACTTCTGAACCTTCGTAGAAAAAAAAGTTATAGTGAAAATTCCACGATTACTTGTTTCGGGCAGCGAAACCCTAGAATCCAAAGCTCTGATACTAAATGTTGGGAAACCAGCTCCAAAAATAGAAGAAAAGAGAGATCAACGCCTTAGAAATCAGACACTTCGAGGTGGAAACCTCCAATACATTACATAAATGAACAATTCTTGGATGATACAAATGAAAAAAACCTCCTTTCTATATATAGGAGTCCATGGGGCCACAATTTAATCCTAGTGGGGCCACATTGTAATCCTAGCCGACCTAACAATAATAATTTAAGGGCACAATAATAACAATATGGGGGTTACATGGGTACAACAATAACAATAAGGGGGTTACGCTAACTACAATAAGGGACTATACTAGTAATATAAGGACCTAACATATTCCATGATGTAGATTTATGTGCTAACTAACCATTTTCACACTCTTAAGAGTGGATTTATTCATCTTAAGGGGTTATGGGTCCCTCCACCCATTTATTTACTTAATCAAGCAAAATAAATAAGAACTCTAATATTCCCATAAACAAATATAATATTTGGAATATTAGAGTCCTCCCTGCCAAAATGTTGTTTGACCCCAAGAAACTGCCAAAAGTAGATGCTAGAGCAATCTGTTCCCCTCCAAATGGCATCCACACAAGGAAGGTATCCCTATTTACTGCAATGATTTATGCATGCCCAGCACCAAAGTTGCCTCTCTATAATGTCTAGAGTGACCTCTAAGTGTGTAGCTAGATGTCCCTCCTCAATCATGAAGCTCTAAGTGACAACCATAAGTTGTCCAACATCCTCCACAATACATGAGATACACAAATATAGGTGGTTCCTTCCACAAAAGGAAAGTTCCAACTCATAAAGTATACCTCCATCCCATGCTACATGAAGTAAAAAGAGGCTCTTCGTGCCTCCATCCTTAGCCCTTTTGGCCTTGTTGGATCCAAGCATCATCCCAACATTGTGCAAAAGAAGAAGTAGAGACACATGGGTATACAAAGATGTCAAACCATATTCTCCCAATAGTAACCACCGCAGCAATGCTCCCTGCTGCCACACCACACCATCAAAATACCAAGTGGGTTGGCCATATTCTCTTAAGAGAAGCCACCGCAGCAATGCATCTTGCTGCCCCACCACATCATCATCATGCCATGTGTAGTGTCCATATTCTCCTAATAGGAGCCATCGGAGTAAGGCCCTTTGCTGCCATCCTCCAACATTATCATGCAAAGTAGGGGAGTATGTCAAGCCAAAATCTCCCAAGAGTAACCATAGCAACAAGATCTCTTGTTGCCTCTTCACATAATCATGTGAATCATGGAGAAACAACAAATTGATTGACATGTAGAATGTCACATCATTCCAATACAAACAAACTCCATTATCACACATCATGAGAGTGTTATGGCATATTCCAAACAATACAAAACACGTAAAACATGGGAAATGTCATGTGATGGCCAAACCCTCTCAATAATAACCAAAGTAAACATGCCTTATTTTGTTGCATTCCATCATTGAGATATAAGGCATGAGTCAAATAAATATGAGCCATTGGGTAGTAACCATACTCACCCAAGAGTAGCTAGCGCATCCATGCCTCCTCCTTCATTACATCAGTGTTGTGCAAGGCATGGAACATGGAAATGTGTGTTGTTGGGTAGTAACCATACTCACCCAAGAGCAAGTAGCACATCCAAGCTTCTTTCTGGCTTGTCTCATAGTTCTTCAAGTGGCCTTGCAACCCCTTGCTCCACATCAACAACCATTCATCCCAATGTGGTTGATGGATCTCATTCTACAAAAACTTGGTATCCTCCCATTGTAGGACACCAACCTCCTTAAACTGTTGAAGGTATTTTCACTCCATGATATGTTGAAGTGCACCTCCCATGAGATCTTCTCATCATGGCCCTCGAAAACCCATAAGGTTATGAATATGTTGTAGGTATAAGTCTCTCTTTGAGCTGTGAGATGCTCATTGAGAAAGTGTCAACTTGAAAGGGGAAAATATTTACCATCTCAAGATGTCTACCATCTATCATCTGACTCTCCAATGCTTCATGAATGAAGTTGTCTTTGGAATGATCCACCAATTAATGGGTCCTCTTCTCATCACTACTGCTCATTAACAACGTTGTATCTGTTGTCTCATAGTAAGGCACAATGTTGAACTCATAGCCAACCATTGTACATAGGATCATAGTAATCCCATATTCTGAAACTCCACACTTCAACTTAAAGGGTTGATTTTAGCTCATCAATGAAAAACTGGGATAGTTCTTCATCTCTTCCTTGATTATATCAAGGGTCCTCTGTGCAGTGATAGGATGTTGCTTCAAATCAACATGTTGCTCTAACCCTTGGTTATGGAATGGCCCTGATGGCATGTCCCCACAAGCTTCAATAAGAGATGCTGAAACAATATGGGATGGAAATGATTGCAAACCTTGAACCAAATGATTCTCTGGAACATCTTTCATATCTATAAGAGTTCCTTCAACTGGGACAATGGTCTCTCCAACTACTAGTAAGAGTGATGGCTTCTCTTCTATCAATGTACCAACGTTGGAATCTACCTCCTCTTCCTCATGCATCTCCTGAATCATGCATGGGACTCTATATGTCAAGAGCTTAAGACTACCTTGCAAAGATGCAAGTGTCTCTCCTTCGGATACAAGTACCTATGCAGCTGGTGGTGAATGTAGTGACTATTTGTCTAGAGTGACAAGAATGAAATTCTCCCTTGGCTTCTTAAGAAATGTCTCTTTGTGAAATGTCTCGGGTTTTCTTCTATCAAACTTCTTCCTTAACCTTTGAAAGAAATCTGAATATTTAGTCACCTTTTCATGCTCCATGTGACAAAACCACCATTAATTTGCCTCACCTAGAAGGTGAAGAGCTGCAATCTGAACAACCTCTTTATCAGCTACTAGATGTATTTTAAAAAATGCATCTAACTCTTTCCTCCAAGCCTTTGCAGTGCTTGAGGAAGATCCATCAAATGTAGGCAAATAGAATCTATTGTGCCTCTTTCTTCTATTGCTGTTGTAGGATCTTCTTTATTCTTTGAGTTTGAAGAATTGTTGGAGAGATAAATTCTCCCTGAATGCTCTAGACTATGACTTGTACTCTTCTAGATATAGACTGAGAGTCTCATGAGTCTCAGGTTCCATATTTCTTCTTTCTTCATTTCTATACCATTCACCTTCTTCACAGAAAGTGGGCATAGTAGATCTTTGAGGAGATATATGCTTCTTCAGTCTTCTTTGCTGCTGATAAGAAGTACGGAGACCTTCTTCATTCTAAAACCTTCTTGAGGTTTCTCTTTTCCTTTATCTCTTCATTTCATTGATCTCCTTGGAGAGATCCTTCATAGTTCTAAAGAGATATGCCAAAAAACTTAATCCCTCCATTATTTATAGATCTGTACTATCTTCTTTTCATATGTTGTCAAAAATGTCCACAAGTTGAGCCAAAGATCATGCTCTGATACCACTATAATATCCCGAAAGGGAGAATGCAGTAATAAACAAACACAATATTTGAAACAACAGTTTATGTAGAGATAAAATTATGATCAACACATAGATACACATAATAGGTGAGCCATTTTACTATATGGAGATGGATAAGTACAACAGTGCATAAAATAGAAGCACTCTAGCCAAAGAAAGTGGCCTAGAATGGCCCTGAAAACATGCCAAAGCAGGAACTGCGTAACTGGAGTTGCTCAAAGATAAATTTTGTGTTGTCCCTTCAGTTGATGGCAATATTACAACTACTGTCTGAAAGGTAAATGCATATCTATGGTGCTTTGGAGCTCTGATAATGCCAAGGTTCTAGATCTAGGCACTATGATGGAAACCCAAGGTAACCCAGAAAGGAAATTCCAGATCTATGAGATCGGAAATTCACCGTCCTAGGGTTTGATCCCTTGACTGCTAGGTTATGTAGATTTGAAGCTAGATATGAATGTAAGATGGCTGAACTGAAGCACAAATCAGATCTCTCCTTTAGATCTTCAAGCTAGAGCTTGAGATCTCTCTCTTCTTTCCTCCTCTCAAGAATGCAGCAACTGAATATGCAACTGCTGGAATAACTACGTTGTCAGAGATGGAGAGGCTCAATATTGATGCTAGATGCTGCAATGAAGCTCAATACATATGGAAACAGTGAGGTACAAGTGAGGGAATGGTCCCTCCAAGGATCTCTAGCTGAAATACGAGAAACTTCCTCTCTCCCTTGGATCTACAATACTAGACTGCGCAATCCTTGATGGAACTATTATTGCTGGGAGATGAATGATGGATGATCTGATGCTTGATATATATCTGAAGCATTGGAAGTTTCATATTGAAGCACAAAGTGAAAGGATGAACCCTCCATTGGTTCCTCAGTTGAAATACTGAAGGACAACCTCCTCCTCTCAAATCCTGAAGTAGAAATGTGTTATTTCTAAATATGTATGGGCTGCAGAAAGTAGGAACAATATGGCATGCATGCCTTATGATGAATGGAAACTTTGAAATAACCTTCAAAGAGTAAGCACTTGAAGTCCCCCGTGGGTAAGGGTGGGATTTCCACTCGTAAATAACCTATGCTAAACATCACTGTAGACTTAGATAAATAGCATAAGCATGCATAGAAATTTCACATGACAAATCTATATCTAAACAGATCAATAATCAATAATACAATTCTGCCTCTCATGTTGCCTTCATCTTCATTATATAGTTTGTGAACCTTCCCATGCCTTGACCCACCTCATAACTGTGTTGTACATGTGGACATAGGTTTCCATGTTGACTGTGCTGTCTCTCCATGATTTCCATGATCTCTGCATTAAATTTTCACCCTCTCCATCACATGTGCATTAATGCACTACTTCCTCCATGATCTCATCATTTATTTCTCTATGATCTTACTTTGATCCCTCCATGTTCTTATTTGACTTCTCCATCTCTCCATGTTTTTCTTATTAATGATATTTGACCTCCACTCTCCATTCATTAATAAGCTTCTCCACTATTCCATGATGTAGATTTATGAGCTAGCTAACCATGTTCACACTCTTAGGAGTGGATTTATTCATCTTAAGGGGTTATGGGTCCCTCCACCCATTTATTTACTTAATCAAGAAAAATAAGTTAGAACTATAATATTCCAATAAACACAAGTAAAATTAGGAATATTACAATGGATGTGGATTTAAAATCTACATCAAAAAAGCACATACACTTTGTGCTTCTAATAGGCTTATGGTGAGATAAACTAGAAATACATGAAAATTGCGATTTTTAAAATAAACGTGTTTTTCATGTATTTCCATTTTTTTCTTGCCATGGGTCTATTAAAAGCATGGAGAGTAGGTACTCATCAGATGTGGAGTTTAATTCTACACCCAATGAATACACGCACTTTAAATTTGAATATGCATATAAAGAGATACATTAAAAAAAAAAAAGAGTTATTTATTTCTCTTTGTAAATTCATCTCTTATTTTATTATCTTAGCTATTATTTTATTTTTTTTGCATAGGAGGCCCATCTTGGACCTCAAATTTAGCCTAAATATTTATGAATGACTAACATTTGTTTTACATTAACATCTAAAAAAATTATTTGTATGAGTAATTGCAAATTTTCCTAGCATTAATAGCCAAAAAATATCATTATATTGATAACAACCAAAAAATTCCTTACGTCAAAAACCAAAAAATTTCTTTTTATCAGTGGCTAAAAATACTCATTCTTCAATGAACTAAATTTTTCTTTGCGAACTACGAATTTATTTCTTTAGTGAACAACGATTTTCTTTCTTTGGCAAACTACTCGGTTTCTTTTTGGTGAACTACAATTTCCTCTCTTTGGCGAACTTTAATTTCTCCTTGTTCAACTACTTATAAATTATTGACTTTATCCAAGATGAATTTGACTCATTAATTTTAGTTTAAATGTTATCTAGATCATTAATTACTCCAAACCTAGAAACCATCATGAAAACACTAAATTCATCCCTTTAGGCCAAATTAGCTCTATAATTTATGAATTGACAATGACTATTCATCTCAATGACAATTATAAACACAATTCAAGATGTATTTACTCAAATATTTGGGGATTTATTTCCCATTTTACCATTTTTCTTAAATTCAATAAGATTAAAACTTAGTAACAACCAATTTTTCAAATTCATACTAGTCTCTAACCTATATAGGTCCAATGTCAAAAAATCACTCTAATACCACAATATGATGTACCCAACTCCATAGAGGACATGAGGTACATGGAATTTCCATTAACAAAACAAATTAACATAGCATAACTCTTACACCATTTTAACAATGAATATGTACATCATGGCAATGTTATGTATCTAGATCAAAAATAGCATAGAAACATAAAAAGGATAGATCAACGACTAGATAATAAACCACTTTGAAGGGGCAACCTCCTTTTACATCACATAAATGAACAATTCTTGGATGATTCAAATGAAAAGACCTCCTTCGTATATATGTGAATCTAAAGGGTCAAAATATAATCAGGGACTACATAACAATAATAATGTAAGGGCACAACCATAACAATAGTGGGTTTCTATGGGGGCACAAAAATAACAATATGGGGATACACTAGTTTTATAGGGATCAAACATGTTCCTCTCCTTCAAAAAAAGGTCATTCCTCGACATTTGAGTAGTTCTGGATTTTTTTGTATAAAATACTCATCCTCCCATGTCGAATCTTTAGGAGACAAGTTCTTCCACTTAATGAGATACTTGAAATTGATCTATTTCATAGCTTTCATATTCTTGTTTCCATGATTGCTTCAGGCTCCAACATGAGTTTTTATTCCTCATTAAGTACTTGCAATATAGTTTGAACTAGGAGCATGTCACCTATAACATTTTTTAAGCATGAAACATGGAAAATTGGGTGTACTCACGAAGATGCAAGAAGCTCCCATTTGTATGTCATATTAATAATCTTTTACAACAGCTTGTGAGGACCATAATAATTAGGTGATAATTTATTATCCTTCTTAGCATGCTTGAGGGATAATTGTTTGTATGGTTGTAGTGATAAAAATACCCAATCACCCACATCAAAACTTATTTCATTGATATGTTGATATGTCTATTGGTTCATTCAATTTTGCGTCAAAGTTAGGTTATTATATAAGAGTTGGAGAACCTGGTGATGATGCTTGATGTGATATTCCACTGCTTGAGCCTTAGAATTGTCTTCTAGAGATGATGTGATGGATGGTGAATAATATCCATAAAGCAAAATGGGATCATTTTTACTACATTATGGAAGGAAGTGTTATACCACCATTCTTCCAAAGGTAACCACTTGATCCATTTTGTTTGTTTATCAAACACAAAGAAACGAAGATATCCTTCCAAACATTTGTTCACTATCACAGTTTTTCCATAAAATTGAGGATGATAAGATGATCTATGAGTTAATTGAGTACCAAGACAAGAAAATAATCATGTCAATAAAATTCCAGTGAAAATGGGATCTCTATCACTTGCAATAATTGCTGGGTTTCCATGTTTCTTTTGAATTGTTTCCACAAACGCAAAAGAAAATGTATTGGCTTTGAAAGGATGAGATAGTGAACAAAAGTGTGCATACTCGGTAAGTCTAGCTGTCACCACCATAATTACACTTTTTCCTTCAGACTTAGGTAAACATATGATGAAATGCATTGAAACCTCCTCCAAACGCTAACTTGGAATGGCTAATGGTTGTAAAATACATAGGATATTAATTGTCTCAACTTTATTTTGTTGGATAACCAAATCGTAGGTCCCTATAATACTAGTGTAGCTCCGATATTGTTATTTTTGTGCCCCATAAAACCCCATATTGTTATTTTTGTGCCCCATAGAAACCCATTATTGTTATTGTAGAGTCCTTACATTTTTGTTATGTAGGACCTAATTATTTTTTGACTCTTTAGACTCATATAAAAACCAAGGAGCTCTTTTCATTTTAATAATCCAATAATTATTCATTTATGTGATGTAAAAGAAGGTTTCCCCCTCGAAGAGACTTATTTTCAAGTTGTTGATCTATCTTTTCTTATGTTTTTGTGATCTAGTAACATTTGGTATCAATGCTTTGGATTCTAGGGTTTTGTTGCTTCAAATAGGTCATCTTGGTATTTTTACTATAACATTTGTTGGCAAGCTTCAGAACCTGAAACTTTTACCATGTCAAATCAAAATCTTGGTGAACTTCGTGTAAAAATTTCAGATCTTGGTTCGCTATATTTTCAGAGATATGGTTCAAGAAAGTTAGGGTTCATATATGCTGCAGAATTCAGTCTCAAACAGGTGTTTCGAGAAAAAACATCATAACTTTATATTAGAGAATTGGAATTGAATTTCATAAAAAGTGATTGAAATTGCACAGATGATAGTTTCTTGTGTATTATTTTTAGGGCCAAAGGTTATGTGTCATCCCATACAAGTTCAGTCTACTGAACCAATCCATAATCAAGTCATCGAGGGAGAATTGGCATAATTTTATCTTGAAGAATCCACTCTTAGTCTAACTTGTGGGGTTGGAAAGGAAACATAGAGGGCTACCAAAGGTTTCAATTTTGGATCATGGAAGGCCAAAATCATAGAGATACAACAATTTCAAGGTCAGCCTTATCAGAAAGTTCAAATTAAGCTCTAAAAGGTGTGTATTTTTAAATTTGCACATTTTTTGTTTGAAAAGTCAATTTGAAGTGATTCAAAGTGAATAGTGAAGCATATATTTCATTAATTGGTTCCAAAATGTCTCCCAAACAAAAAAAATCTAGACCCATTAAACCCTCAGAAAGCTCCATTATGATGCATGAGGAGGAAGAAATGCAACATGATATATCAAAATTATAGGACCAAGTGCAACAAATTTCACTCTTACAAAGAGCCACCAAAGATAACTAAAAGGGTACATGGATGGTTTAAAATGAGATCTCGATGGTTTAAAAGAAAACACGGGAGGTTTGAAGGAATATTTTACAAAGTTCCTACAAGAGAGGTTTCCTGATGGTGACAAAGTATTCCATGACACCCATAATGAAAACAAAAGGAATGTGAATCATAATTTTAGAGACTCCAACTTTGGGTTGAAGACCAACCACATTCAAAGATTGATATGAGGAAGTTTGATGAAAAGGATATGGTAACATGGATACTATATATGGAGTAGTTCTTTGATCTATATGATGTGCAACACACACAAAACGTACACATTGTATCTTTATATTTAGAACTCAATAAGTTTGTGTGGTTTCGATGGCTTTGTTCTCATAAACCATTTGTTACTTGGATACAGAGGAATTGATAGCATATTATGAGGATACAAAGAGAAATATCTTCATTAGTCAATTGATAAATCTCAAACAAAAATTTTTAGTTGGATAACACATTAATGACTCCCAAAGATTGAATATCAAGGTAATTAATATTCCAGAGGAGCATATGATCAATGTCTTCATAGGTACTTTAAAGGATAACGTCCAACATGAGGTTTGGTTTTTGGAACCTAAGTCATTGGAGAATGCATTTAGGGTGGTAAGAAAAGTTGAAAGAAAATTTATGGCAACAAGAAATTCTACCACTCATAACTATAAAGATGGAAGTGTTACTACTCCTAATCTCCCACAACCTACAAGGTTGACACCACAACAACTAAAGGAAAAAAGAGCAAAATGGATTTGTTACAGTTGTGATAGAAAATACACTAATGGTCATAAGTGTGTTGACAAGAAATTATTTAACATAGATTGTGAAGAGGAAGAAGAAAAGGAACAAGAAATGTCAAAATTAGAATATATACTCTAGGAACCAACCCTAGGGGTTGAAAACTAAGAAATGAATCCAACCATATTTTGAAATGAATTGGCAGGAATTACCACTCCTCAAACTCTCAAGATATAAGGATATATCAAGAAGAAAAAGGTAATAGTTTTTATTGATTTGGGAAGTACCGATAATTTTATTCATTTTAAGATAGCCAAGGAGTTGAATTTCTTTCTATATCCAGCACCAGAGTGTCATGCGATGGTTTCCAATGGAGGAACTATAAATTTCTTATGGAAGTGCCATAATATCAATCTGACAATGTGGGAATATGTATTGAATAATCCAATGCTTTCCATTCCAATGGACGGTGTTGATGTTGTATTAGGAATCCAATGGTTACAATATTTGGGAACGATAGCTTTAATTTTTGAGAATTTTTCTTGGAAAAAAAATTGGAAGGAAAGGAAATTGAATTAAGGGATACTGTAGGGAACCTGGGAATATAATTAGCTTTGATGGCATGAAAAATATTTTGAAGAAGGAACAACAAGGGATAATTGTGCAATTATGCTCACTAGATGTTCAAACATTTAAGTCATATGTTTCCCCAAATCCCCAAAGATTCCTTGACAATCATTCCAAGGTAATTGAGACTCCCGAAGGTCTCCCACCTATTCACGCTCACAACCATGTTATTCACTTGATTCCAAAAGGTGCTCCTCCAAACATTAGACCTTACAGATATCCTTATGCCCAATAGAGTGAAATTGAATATAGGGTTGCAGAAATGCTAGAAGCAAGTATAATTCAACCTAGCCAAAGTTCCTTCTCTTCTCCAATAGTATTGGTGCAAAAGGAGGAGGGATCAAGGCATATGTGTCTAGATTATAGAGAGCTCAATAAGCTCACTATTAAAAACAAATTTAACATTCTTGTCATTAATGAATTGTTGGATGAACCACATGGAGTAATTTACTTCACCAGGCTAGATCTTCACTTAAGATAACATCAAATTTTAATGAAGATAGAAGGAATTATGATAGCAACATTCAAAACGCATTAAGGTCATTATGAATTTTTGGTCATGCCTTTTGGCCTTACTAATGCACCTTCCACATTTCAAGGTTTTATGAATTTTATTTTCAAACCTTTCCTTAGAAAATTTTTGTTAGTATTTTTTGATGATATATTAATCTACAAGTCTTGGAAGGATCATCTTCAATATGTTGACATGGTGCTCAAACTATTCGAGGAGAAACAATTGTATGCAAAACCCTCCAAATGTTTCTTTAGGGTATAGGAAGTGGAATATTTGGGTCATATTGTATCTCATGAGGGTGTTAAGGTAGACCCTAACAAAATTAAAGCCATAAAGAAATAGAAAACCCCCACAACCTTAAGGCATCTTTGAGAATTTCTCAGGTTGATGGGTTATTATTGAAAGTTTGTAAAGAATTATGGGAAAATAGCAACACCACTAACATTACTGAAGAAAGATGCATTTTTTTGGACTCCAAAAGAAAGTAAGGCCTTCAAACATTTTAAAGAGGCAATGTGTCGATGAAGACCGACATAGGGCACCGAGGGTTGCCACCTATCACTGTGAGATGTCCATCTCCCACAATGAACATGGGCTAGGAGGATTCCATCATCTACTATAGAATTCCTTCTCCACACACAAGTCTCGGGCTCCACAAGCCTACTCCTAGTTGATCAGACCCTTGAGCTCATCAACTACCAAGCTAGTAGTCAACTTTTTCCATCAAGATGTTGTGCTTCGACACCAACATGGACACTATCACGTTGTACTCCAGCAAAACATAAGTGCCCAATCTCATCCACACTTGGTCCTCTCTCATGATACCCTCCAACAGTCCACGAGAGACCAAGTACGTATTGTAGAATCTGAACATAGTTAGGGAATCCCCACACCTACGAGACCCTCACACACAGTTTCCCACAGACTCCACCAATCTACCCTTTACTTCTGCAATAGAGGAGCTATTGCAAAAATCTGGGCACACCAAAATGTCCTTGCCTAGGACACCATCAACTCATCAACCAAGGGAACATATTCAACTCTCCTTGTTGTTTTCCTCTTGCCTTCTAATATGATGTGTTTGATGTCACCTTGGCTTCTTGGTATGCTCCACGTGTGCTCCTCCAAACAACTCCTAAGGTATCCTCAAGTTTCCCATCAAGTGATCCAAGTCTCGATCCACAATTCAAGGACCCAACATCCCTCCAAAACATTTTTGTAATGGTGTTTTCTTTCGTTGTTTTTGACAGCCCTAGTTAAGGCACGTGTTGCAGCCCTAAACCCTCTTGAAAATCCATAAACAAGCCCTCAAGGGGTTTCGACATACCTTCAAAGGTCTTCTCACCCATGCTACTTGCTTAGGCACTAGTCAACCCTTTACATCCCATAAGCAAGCCCAATTGTGTGTTATGGCCTGTGGCCTATCACAATAGCCCTAAAACCATGAGACAACACCCTAATTCGGTGCTCAAACACACTCCAACAACAACGTTTTTGACCATTAGCAACTCGGCCCAACAGCAAGCCTACTCGACCTCCATAACAACAACCTCAGTCCTCTTTTCAACCTAAAGACAGTCTGCACTTACCTCAGACTACTCTTCATTCATCACATAATTCAAATCCTCCTTCACGTTGTCTAGGGCCTCTCCTTCTTGCGGTGGCTAGGGAAATTTTAGAGCTCCTTCTCTTGAGAGAATGTTGCACAAATCAATGAGTAAGACATATCAAATCACCCTCCTTTTATAGCCAAACGAGGGGCTCCCATGAATAGATAAGTGTTAATTTTGGGAAACTAGGTCCAAAATCCATGTTGCTCTGCTCATATGACGATGGTCATATTTGTGTTGGATTCCTCTTTCAGAGAGGTGGAAGATTGATATAAAGATCATCTTTATTGGATGAGCAGAACATATATTTCGAATTTATTTTCCACACATGTGCAAGGTCAGTTAGATTTGTAATGTAGGCTCACATGCCTAATATATGTGTCACACACCCTCACTGATGGATATAAATTGGAAAGACTTAGAGGTCATTTTCATCATCAACTCATCACACATCTCTCATTGTGATCTGATCTATTTGTTAGCCTTTGGAGGCATCTTCCCTTCACACGTGCAAAGCTAGAGGAGTTGTTTTTTGTGGATCTGTTTAGGGCATGTTGCTGCAGTGTTGACCGTGGTCAAACCTTGGTCTTTTGACCTAAAATCTCTGCCAAAATTCCAATTTTTAGAGGTCATACTGCTGGGCACTAAAATCGAGGAAAACAGAGTTGTTTGACCGAAGCCCTAATCTGTAGCGTTGACTTTTTGTTATTGTCTTGCATTGACTTTGGGGTGGCTCGCGTTGACTTGTGATGAGCTGTCTTTGAGGGTTGTGGGTGTGACACTTGGAGGATTGGTTGATCGAGAAAGGCTTTGTTGGCTGAAGCATCCCATTGACTGTTGTAACACACAATATCTCATATCTTTGTTGGACAAAAGGAATTGTAAATCTGATCTATATTATTGGCTTGTCTTCTATTGATCTATTATTGTGTTCTATCAGCATTTTACTTTCATGTTTATGGGATTTTTATTTTGTATCGAGCCAAAGAAATATTGAAGTAAAACTGCATCAAGCATAGAACAACATGGTTATCTAAATTTAACATGGTATCAGAGCTGAGGTGAAGACAAAGTCCAAGCTAGTGTTAGAAGCAATCACTAAAGGAGGGAATCCTATCAAGAACAAATGGCCTCTGTAGAAATTTTGACCCCACCCCAGTTATCAATTTCTCCTTATCACTCAGATATAGTTAAATTCCCATTCCCATAAACATACATTCAAAATTCTGGAAATGATAAATATTTCTGAAAACACAAATACTTGAAATTTCACAATGCTGGAAATTGCAGAAATAAAACACATAAACTATTTCAGCCACACACATAGAAAATGACACGTCAATTTTTTTTCAATATGATCCTGGAAAAACCCCCTACAACTCTTGGGGAAACTAGTTTGATAGCTCTTCTTTATTTCTGATAATTTTCTTTTACAAAGAAACAAAAATACATAGAAAATTCCAGCAACCAAACAAATAAAACTTATCTCTTTTTCTGTGCTTAATCACTGCCTCGGAAATTGTGCAAATTGTAAAACCGGAACAACAATAAATGTTGTACGGAATCCTTTAATTTTGTGCCCATAAACAAAACAATAAATGTTTTTGTACGGCCTCCTCAATTTTCGTGTACAGGGATAGCAGCACGCTGTACAATTTGCCTCAAAAATTGTGCCACAAAACAACAAAAAATTCACATCGAAATCTATGCCATAATGTTGTACAGTTGCCTAGGAATGCATGCCAAAGTTAATGTATGGAATTTTCCTTGAAAATCGTGCCCAAATTTGCCTTGAACTATGTATCGGCTTGTTGTACGGATTTTTTGAATGTTGCCTCGGTATGTGTGCCAAGGTTCTACTCCCCTTCAACTCAATACTCAAAAAATCTCCTTACTCTCCTTCTCTTCTCTCTCAATTTGCTCATGAAAGACTGAATGACCTTTTCTCTTCTTTTCCTCCTTTAACCTAACCCTAAGTGACTGTTACATAGCAATTTGTCACCGTCCCTGCAATTCCCCATCCTGCACAATTGGAGGGCTCATTCCGTGACCTGTGAGCAGTGACATGACTTGAAAACACTTTCATGACATCCCTATGAACATGAGCTTTCATTTCCCTGAAGACAACTCCTTGTGAAAAACCCTAAAAACACCCCTTTTTACATTGGCACGGGAAGCCAGTTCAGTACCTGCGCCAATGGGGGAAATAATTCAAAAAGGGCGCGCCAATTGGCGCTTTGTATCAGAGTCGCACTCGCACCAGCCATTTTAAGGAGTGTTTTTAAAAAATAAATGGCGGAATTTTTGTCCTAACCAATCCATAAACTGGTATCTAATTTGAGTTGGGAGGTTTGGCTCCGGATCTCCATGTAGAGGAAGTGGTTTGCCACCTCTCATGGAAGCTTCCTTGAGGATAGGGCCAATCCCATGATTATAGGGATCCCAACTCCCCTTCCTCCATCTATAAAATCTTGCTCATCTCCTTTGCAAGCTAGTTCCCAAGAGCCATCAGAGCCTTATGCTGCAAGAGCCTTGATTCATTCCCTTAAGGCCAAATCCAAGCAGGGAGACTATTGTCGAGACATCCAAAGAGAGAGGCCTGTCCCATCCCCGACAGGATTTTTTGAGACGTGTTCTGCTGGCGACCCTCCGAAGGAGAATTCAGCATCAGAGCCAAGTTGTATCCTCCTTTGATTGATTAATGATAAACGACTATTGGTTATGGTTCCACTCCTATTGTTGATTATGATGATGATTTATGTCTTCTCTGACTGACATATAGTTGTATGTATTGGATTTTACACTTTCGTTTTCTTTGTTTCTTGCGTGTGTAGGTGTCCGATCACGGAGATCGTGAGGATCATGATCTACCAGAGCTAAGGAACGGGAGTGCTACTTTCTCTGCAAGCGACAGCATTGGATTCAAGGTAATCCTTCTTCGCAAGCTGGTTTAGTTCAATTAGGGACCTGCTCCATAGCATGTTACGATTGTTGCTAGACCCATTCTGGGCTAGTAGGGATCGCCTCTGTCCGTAGAGGGGATTTACCTCCACAACAGTGACTTTTGGGGAATCCCTAAATCCAATGGCTGATATAGCTTTAGATCTAGGGCTCAGATTAAATGTGCATTTAAATTTCACTTTCTATTTTTTAATTCACCCCACTTCAATAAAGACCCACTTAGCCTTTTATTCCTATAGTCACTTTTTCACTTTCTAATTTCACACTGAATTTAATAAAGTCACTTTAAAATTAGACTTTGTAACTTTATCACTTATAAAGTCATTTTTAAATTAGATTTGACTTTACCACTTATAAAGTCACCTTAGGAGAAAAAGATAAATACATTTGGACACTTTTCCCTAGGCCAAAGATCAAAGCCTTAGGGAACCACTTGTCCTTTGGTACCCAAATTTTAACACTCCCTCTTACCGAGGAAAGTGTTCCTCACCACACCCATCTTGTCTCTGAAGTAGACATGCTTGCCCCGTGGTAAAGCTTTAGTGAATAGGTCTGCTACCTGCTTGTCTGTGGGAATATACTCAAGCTTCACAGCTCCCTTCTGAACACAGTCTCTGATGAAATGATATTTGATCCCATTATGCTTTGACCTACCATGAAATACTAGATTCTCCGTGAGTTTAATGCAACTCTAATTATCACAATAAATCACTGAAGGTCTCAATTCTTGACCAAATAAGCCAAACAACATCTTGTGAAGCCATATGGCCTCACAACTAGCCAAACTAGCTGCCATGTACTCTGCTTCTGCTAAACTCAATGCAACTAATTGTTGCTTCCGGCTAAACCACAACACAACTGCCAAACCCAACCCAAAACAACACCCTGAAGTGTTATTCCTATCAGAAGCACAACCTACCCAATCAGAATTAGTGTACCCTTCCAGCCTCACTCCATCTCCCTATCTGTAATCCAAACCATAATCCATTGTCCCCTACAAGTAATGCAAAATGTGTTTTGCAGCAACCCAGTGCACTCTCCTGGGCTCACACATGAACTGGCTCATCGTGTTGACTGCAAAACATATATCAGGTTGAGTGTTGACCAAATACATCAAGGAACCAACCAGCTGTTTGTACAATGTAGGATCCACCAACTCGGAATCTGAAGCATGAAGCTTCTTCCAGTTAGTGATCATAGGTGTCGACATGGGTTTGCAATCCTCCATGTGAAATCTGCTAAGAATGTCCACAATATACTTCCCCTATCCCAGGAATAAATGCCCCTCCTCCTGCCACACCTCCAATCCTAAAAAGTAATGCATCAAGCCAATGTCCTTCATCTTGAAATCTAAAGCAAGATCTCTCTTGCAGCCCTCTATGAGTCTCTCTGCACCCGTAATGACCAAGTCATCCACATACAACACTAGAATGAGAGGCTTCTCACCTACCACAATAAAGTATAGGTTCAGATTTGCATCACTCTTTTTTAAACCCATATCCTACAAGTAGGTATCAATCCTGGAGTACCAAGCTCTAAGAGCTTGCCTGATCAGGCCATAAAGTGCCTTCTTTAGTTTACATACATGGGACTGCTTCCCATGCACCTCAAAGCCTAGCGGTTGCTCAATGTACACCTCCTCCTATATGAAGCCATTGAGAAATGCGGTCTTCACATCCATCTGGTGGCTCTTCCAACCCATCTCTGCTGCTATTGATATAATGGAACGAATGGAAGTATATCGAGCCACGGGAGCGAAGGTCTCCTCATAGTCAACTCCCTCTACCTGGGAGAACCCTCTAGCCACAAATATAGCCTTGAACTTCTCAAAGCTGCCATCTACAACATGATTTATCTTGTAAAGCCATCTGGAAGTAACCACGGATTTCCCTTCATGTATCGACACCACCTCCCAAACATCATTCTTCATGATAGAAGAATACTCCTCCTACATGGCCTCTCTCTAAACTTGCTGGCTAGCTGCCTCCTTATAGCTAGAAGGCTCAAAGTCAATGATGCCAGTAATCAATTCCATATAGCTACAAAACCGCTCAGGTGGTCTGCTCTCTCTAACCTATCTCTTCGGCCCAGCAACAGATGTGGCCTCTCTCAAGGTGTCCTGAAGCCACTTGGGCTTCCTCTTCCCTGAGCACACTTCTCCCACTGGAGTGAAAGAATCCTCATCCTCATTAGAAGCCTAAACTCTTGAAGGCCTACCAACTGACATGTTGCTTGAACCTGTGCCTGTATATGTTAAAGTACCGTGTGAACTATCCATCAGTGGACTACTCTGTGGAATTCTCTGCATGTTTCCCGAAGCACCACCCATCTAACTCTGCGACCCACTGCTCACTAATGGACCTGACACCGTAATCGATGTATCTCCTTATCCCTGTCCATTGGATCCCTGTGACTAACTCAGTTGCTCTTGAGGGTCTGGTGAATCCATATTCTCTCATTAGGAGAATTTTGGGGTCTAAAATGGGCCTCCTAAGAAAAATGTACAAAAAAAATAAACTTTATAAGAACCAATAAGATTCAAGATGATGATGTCAACCATGGGGGATGATTCACCATTTTTTAAGTAAAAGGGTACAAAGATTAAAAACTAATAAAATAATAAAACTACTTTTTCAACTTGTATTTTGAACTTATCTCCCAACTTTTGTACTAAAATTTTGAGTAGGAGTACTCGCTGGATGAAAAATTTAATTCCTGTGACCTTCATCCTTTGGTTGTTTGCCCGTTTCCATCAATTTCACATTCTAGCCCTAGGGCATCTAGGTGCTCTTGTGTGTCGAGCCTCCCTTCGGAGTTTTTGGTTTCTACTTGTTCAATCAACCTTTTGATTGCTCCTTTGCATTCGTTTGGCAGTTGTTTATCATTTTATTGCGTTATTTGAGTGATTGTTCTCTTCTTCATTCGAATTCTGCTTTGTCTCGCTTTGAGCCTAGATTACATGGTTCATTTGAGTCTTGGAGATTCTGATTGAAGTGGTGAGTCTGGTCTTGGTTGGGAGAAATTTTTTTTTTTTCATTTTCAGGCATTGGCACTTGTTGTCAGTTAGCAACCTACGCCAATTGGGCATTGGCGCTAGTTGTCAGTGAGCAAGTCGCGCCAGTTGGCGCTAGTTGTCAATGACAAAGTCGTGCCAATTTCAGGGTGTGTGAAAATTGAGATTTTTTCCCTAAATCCTTCACCGGTGTGTCTTTCCCTTCCGGTCTTTTCACTGTATGAGCATAGATTACATTGCTCATTGTTTGAAATGTCTTCTCTCCATGATTGTTTGATGTAAAAGGGAATGAATGCCTTGTTTTGATCTCATGCTTTGGAAGTCCTCTTTGTGTTTTGTCACCTTTTGAGGAATTTCGTTACAAAGTGTTTTGAAACAACGATTGCATTCTTAGTGTTTTTTTGCATTCCTTTTGCTTTCATCCTTTCATTAAGGAGATTTGCGTTCTTTTAGTTTTCGTCTCATAGTTTGCTTTTCGTTAAAATGCATTAGATCACATTGCATTGAAAAGTATTTTTTGAGATCCATCATTGAACTTAGATTACATTGTTTAATGATTGAAAACTAGAAATCACTTTGATTGCATTCTCTTTTATTAAAAGCATGCATTAAGTAGATTCTCATTTCATCGAAAAATGCATTGAGTGCATTCTTATCATTTGAAAAGAAAAAGGAAATTGTGCATAGATTACAATTGCATAGTTTTCGAAAAAGAGGATTTTGCATATATTACATTGCATTATTCACATCGTTGAATGGTTGAAATTACTTTTGGATAGTGAAAGTCATCTAGTTTGGAAAAATTCCGTTTGCGGTATTGCTGTTTGTTGCATCATTGTTTGAAGTTCTTCCCTTAACTAGATAGCATTCATCGAATTGAAAATTTTTCTTTTCTCATATAGCTGCATATAGGAGATTTTCAGATCACATGCGGTAGGGCCTTGAAACCGAAACGTAATTGAAGATAAACATTAAAATTTATTCAATTTACACTAAGTTAGCATTGAAACATTAACACAACATTTAGTGGTCTAGGCTAGGGATGTGTTTCGGCGTCTTTAAACCTAGTAGCTGTCATTCACCTCTTGGCTTTAGACAGCACTAGTACGGACTTGTGCTTCCCGTACCATCACGTATATAAAGGGAGACCCCACTAGGTTTCTATCCTTTATCCATAGGAAGCCGAGTCTGCCGCCCTATACCCATGATACACCAGACACAACATTCGGGGAGATTGCTTGCACGTACGTTAAGTCCTTGGTTGATTTCTCTTTCATTTTGGAAACCAAGGTGTATATTGCAGTTCATGGTTATTTGGTACACCCTTTGCCTAGATTACTAGAGTAGTCATTTTGATCTTATCTGACTCCTTTAATTTGAAAAGATCACCAAGTGCTTGTCCTTTCACACTCGTTTCAAAAATGAAAGAGATAGAGTCACCTTTCATCCGTTTCTCGACTCTTAAAACATGAAACGGTGAAGTTTCTAAGTTTCAATGTGGTAAAATAAATCACCTGTGATCACACGCCCTGTTAGAATTTGCTTGTTGGCCGTTTGATTGTGTGCCTTGGTTTTTAGCCCGTGTGCTGTTTTGAGTTGTTGATGGCAACTTTTCCAGAGTTCACCAACCAAGGATTCCCTGGGTTAACTGTTGGGTTGCCTGTTTGGTTGTTTTCAAACTCTGTGGTCCCAAATGTCTCAGCTACTGTTCAATTAGTTCCTCCGCCTGAACAACATCATGTTGATTCTAAGGTGGACCTCTTCCCTTCTTCACCTATTTCTGCGTCCTCCTCTTCTACTTCGCCTAGAGAAAGTCTGGATTCGAGTAACCAGGTGGCTAAGAAGAAGAAGAAGAAGACAAAGAAAAAGAAGTTAGATAAAGGAGAGGCTAGCTCTGTGGCTATTGTGCCTAAGAAGCCTTCCATTGATAAACCTTCCAACCCTCCTCAGAAAGTCAAATTCCCTTGCATGTTGTGCACGGGAGACCATCTTCTTCGAAATTTACCTGGCATTAACAAGGTGCTCGAAACATGGTCCAAAGGTCATCCGTCATTGCCTTTGGCTTCCGGGAGTCAGGTTGGGGGCACATCTTCAACTGGTGCTGGTAAGGCTCCTAGGAAGCAAGGTAAGATTACCAATCCCTATAAGTTGTGTGAAGGGCACCATTCCATTCACCTTTGTCTGTATATGGATAAAGCCAAAAGAGTGTTGGACAACCCGACTGTTTCTACACCATGCATTCCCGCTAGTTACAAACAACTTTCTTTGAGTCTTCCACCTGTTGATGCCATGATTGGTCAAGAGTCATCCTTGGTCGATCCCGCTCCCCCGAAAATTCGAATTCAGGAATCCGTTCCCGACCAACCATTGGTCATGGGATCAGTTGAGCTGGCCCCGTCTACGGTGCACCAGGTCTTTTCCGTCAAGAGTGGATCTCATCCCCCTCATGTTCTTCTGGTTTCTTCAGATTCTTCAGACTTGGAGAAAGATTCTCCTGTCCCTATACCTCAAGAAGCTTCTCCACCGCCTCCCGTGATGGAGGTTCCGGAGGATACCCCTCCAACCTTTGAAATGGAGGTCGTGGAGGATGCTCCTTCTTCTTCCGTAACACCAGGGGAAGACCATCTCGGTTCAATGGTAGCCCCTCCGAGTAGTTTGGTCACTTCCTTTGACTGGAGTCAATTTGCGGGATACCGCCTTCCGTCTTATGTGCCTTTCAAGATCACAGTACAGGCTTTTGGTCTGGTCATACCCAGCACCATTATAGACGAAGGCACATCTGTTAGTGTTCTATCCTCAACTACTTGGAAATATTTTGGTTCGCCGCCACTTGCGCCTGTTACACAGAATCTGTTGGCATTTAACAGAAGAACCAGTCAACCGTTAGGGATCCTTCCAAGGTTACCTGTTACTTTGGGAGGTAAAACCGTCCATATGGACATGATGGTTGTTCCAGCCCCCTTGGATTTCAATCTGCTCTTGGGGCGCAATTACACCTATGCCATGGGAGCGCTTGTCTCCTCCCTTTTTCGTGTGGTATGTTTTCCACATGAAGGACGGATCATGACCATTGATCAGCTTTCGTTCTTTGGTCCCAATGTGGCAACTGGCTCGCCATCATCCCTTCCTAGTTTTTATCCACCTATTGTATCTTCCCCACCGCAGGTCAACTATGTGGCTACCGACCTCGTGCCTGTGCTCAGTGATGATGCCGTCATGCATCAGGTGTTGGGGGCATTGGGTCCTGACTTCCAGGATGTTTTCCTTCCATCGGGAGTGAAACTCTTGGAAGCGATGACTTCTTGTTCATTATGAAACAAGGTTATCAGAGCATGGTTCCTTTCTTATGTCAAGCTCCTTAAAAAATGAAACAAGGTCATCGGAGCACAGTTCGTTTCCTTGTGTCAAGCTCATTAAAAAATGAAACAAGGTGGTTGGAGCACAGTTCATTTTCTTGTGTCAAGCTCCTTAAAAAATGAAACAAGCTGGTTGGAGCAAAGTTCCTTTGTCTTGTGTCAAGCTCCTTAAAAACTAAAACAAGGTTGTCGGAGCAGAGTTCCTTGTCTTGTGCCAAGCTCCTTAAACCATGAAACAAGGTGTTCTGAGGATAGTTCTTTTAATGTGTCATCCTCATTAAAATAATGAAACACTTTCCCGTTCAATTCGAGTCTTTGATAAGTTCTCGTAAAATCCCAGTCAAGTCTTTCTCTTGATCTCGTGATTTGAACCTTCACTCCATCTTCCTTTCACATGGACTGAAGCTTGGGGGGCATGTACCTCGAATTGAGTCACCATGCTGGGGGCATGTTTACTTTTTCAAGCATAGTTTGTTTCCATTTCAAGCTTGTGTAAAAATGAAACCGGTTTCAAGCATAGTTTATCTTTGTTTCAAGCTTGTGTAAAAATGAAACCAACTTCAAGCAAAGTTTCCTGATTTCAAGCTTGTGTAAAAATGAAACCATCCATTTTACCTCTTGTGATTGCCATTTTATCAGCTTGTTTTTGCCAGATGAGCCTTGGTTTTCTCACTACATCGTCACTATCTGCTTGGCCGATCATATGCCTTCACCTGGTTGTTTTACCCATTCCTGAGGAACCGCTGCGATGAGTGGTCTTGTTAGCCAGCCTCTTGACCTTTATTTGTTTTGAGCAGTTCCACCACCTTTCGGAACGAGTAGCTACCCTTTATACCACTCATTCCTCCAGGAGGAGTCATCTTTTAGCTCTTTTCTGACTCTCTAAACATGAAAAGATTGTCGAGTCCCTTGTCGTTTCAGTCTCGTTAAAGTGGCCACGAAACGACATCTACCCAGTATACGTTTACCCCTTTTTCGGGCTGGGATAGATCATTTACGAAAAAGGAATACCCTAGCCTATTGCGACTAGGAGGTTTTCTCAGACAAAGTTTTCTACCTTTTCGGATCTGAGAAACTATTTACAAAAAGGGACCTTTGGAGTTTAATTTTCTGCTGTCTTTTCAAACTCTCTAAATATGAAAAGAAGCCGAGTTCTTCCTTTGTCAGACTCGTTAAACCTTTATGAAATTGGATTCAATCGTAATGACATCATTCGAGTCCCTCCTTCCTAGGGCTCATTAAATGTACTAGGATGGGCTTATACAACAAGCATATGGTATCCTCTTCAAGCTTGTGTAAAAATAAAGAGGTACTCGCCAGAATTGGTGGGGAAAATGGAACCAACATCATTGTCTTGTCGATAGTATGTCGCTCTTGAACATGGCACTTGTCTGCATTCGCGTCAGGTTGGGGACATCTCATCTCATTTTTCACTTGCCTCCGTGGGTTTGGGTGATCCCTTTTGACCTCTCATTCTCTCTTTGCCTCATCATCATGACCCTGATCTGTTGATGTCAAATACTGCCAAACTCACTGTCGTGCCATTTATATGTTCAAGGGAAGTTGACCTCTGCAAGTACCAACCTTCCTCTGATTCTCATCTAATCGTGATTCACAAAGACATTATGTTCCTCTATCTCATGTCGATGATGTGGGAAACACTATGGCCCACCTTCGATCAAGGTCACTTCTTGTCGACTTCAGCTCATTATCCAGGAAGCTGATCTAGAGACTCCCTTCTGGTACCTTGGAGCCTGCATGCCTTAATGGCAGGTTTTTCACATTCGACGTGAGGTTTTCATCATTGGCCTCTAATCGAGTGATTCTACAGGTGTTCGATGCCAGCTCATTGATTCACATACCGTAGATTGTACCTATAGTACCTTGAGGGCCATTGTCATCATTGGTGGTACCTCTCGCATCTGTTAACAACTTTCATCACTGGCTGGTAATCAGACGATGTTCTTGCATGTTCGACTTCAGCTCACTTATTCACATGCTTGAACTTGTACTTTTTCGGGTCGAGATGGAGCGCAAGACCCTGGATTTTGTCTGTTGGAATCCAGGCTGCGATTTTGTGGATTATTATGATTAGTTACATGACTCACTGATTGGATGGCTGCGACCATACCTGAGTCTATTTATCGATCCTTACTAGATGGTTGTGTCCATGCCTCGGATCTGGATTATTACATACTCTGTTATGGATGGTTGTGCCCATACCACATATATATCATGTATTTGAGATATCAGTTGTACTTCTCTATGCAGGTTTTCCGACGACGGTGTTTTTAGTTGGACACGTTCTTGTAAATCATTTCACCCCTCTCTCTCCTTCAGGCCTCATGCTTTAGGGGGCATCTGTTACACATCAATTTGTCAAAGTCCCTGTAATTCCCCATCCCGCATAATTGGAGGGCTCATTCCATGACCTGTGAGTAGTGACATGACTTGAAAACACTTTCATGACATCCCTCTGAACATGAGCTTTCATTGCCCTGAAGACAACTCCTTGTGAAAAACCCTAAAAACACCCCTTTTTGCATTGGCGCGGGAAGCCAGTTCAGTACCCATGCCAATGGGGGAAATAATTCAAAAAGGGCGCGCCAATTAGCGCTCTATCTCAGAGTCGCACTCGCGCCAACCATTTTAAGGAGTGTTTTTTAAAAATAAATGGCGGAAGTTTCGTCTTAACCAATCCATAAACTGGTATCTAATTTGAGTTGGGAGGTTTGGCTCCGGATCTCCATGTAGAGGAAGTGGTTTGCCACCTCTCATGGAATCTTCCTTGAGGATAGGGCCAATGCCATGATTATAGGGATCCCAACTCCCCTTCCTCCATCTATAAAAGCTTGCTCATCTCCTTTGCAAGATAGTTCCCAAGAGCCATCAGAGCCTTATAAGGCCAAATCGAAGCAGGGAGACTATTGTCGAGACATCCGAAGAGAGAGGCTTGTCCCATCCCCAACAGTCTTTTTCGAGATGTGTTCCGCTGGTGACCCTCCGAAGGAGAATTCAGCGTCAGAGCCAGGTTGTATTCTCCAACAGTCTTTTTCGAGATGTGTTCCGCTGGTGACCCTCCGAAGGAGAATTCAGCGTCAGAGCCAGGTTGTATTCTCCTTTGATTGATTAATGATAAACGACTATTGGTTATGGTTCCACTCCTATTGTTGATTATGATGATGAGTTATGTCTTCTCTGACAGATATATAGTTGTATATATTAGATTTTACGCTTGTGTTTTCTTTGTTTCTTGTGTGTGCAGGTGTCCGATCACAGAGATCATGAGGATCGTGATCTGCCAGAGCTAAGGAACGGGAGTGCTACTTTCTCTACAAGCGACAGCGTTGGATTCAAGGTAAGCCTTCTTCGTAAGCTGGTTTATTGCAATTAGGGACCTGCGCCATAGCATGTTACGATTGTTGCTAGACCCATTCTGGGTTAGTAGGGATCGCCTCTGTCCGCAGAGGGGATTTACCTCCACAACAGTGACATTTGGGGAATCCCTAAATCCAATGGCTGATATAGCTTTAGATCTAGGGCTCAGATTAAATGTGCATTTAAATTTCACTTTCTATTTTTTAATTCACCCCACTTCAATAAAGACCCACTTAGCCTTTTATTCCTATAGTCACTTTTTCACTTTCTAATTTCACATTGAATTTAATAAAGTCACTTTAAAATTAGACTTTGTAACTTTATCACTTATAAAGTCATTTTTAAATTACATTTGACTTTACCACTTATAAAGTCACTTTAGGAGAAAAAGATAAATATATTTTGACACTTTTCCCTAGGCCAAAGATCAAAGCCTTAGGGAACCACTTGTCCTTTGGTACCCAAATTTTAACACTTCCTCTTACCGAGGAAAGTGTTCCTCACCACACCCATCTTGTCTCTGAAGTAGACATGCTTGCCCCATGGTAAAGCTTTAGTGAATAGGTCTGCTACCTTCTCGTCTGTGGGAATATACTCAAGCTTCACAGCTCCCTTCTGAACATAGTCTCTGATGAAATGATATTTGATCCCATTATGCTTTGACCTACCATGAAATACTGGATTCTCCGTGAGTTTAATGCAACTCTAATTATCACAGTAAATCACTGAAGGTCTCAATTCTTGACCAAATAAGCCAAACAACATCTTGTGAAGCCATATGGCCTCACAACTAGCCAAACTAGCTACCATGTACTCTGCTTCCGCTGAACTCAATGCAACTAATTGTTGCTTCTGGCTGAACCACAACACAACTGCCAAACCCAACCCAAAACAACACCCTGAAGTGTTATTCCTATCAGAAGCACAACCTACCCAATCAGAATCCATGTACCCTTCCAGTCTCACTCCATCTCCCTATCTGTAATCCAAACCATAATCCACTGTCCCCTACAAGTAATGCAAAATGTGCTTTGCAGCAACCCAGTGCACTCTCCTGGGCTCACACATGAACTGGCTCATTGTGTTGACTGCAAAACATATATCAGGTTGAGTGTTGACCAAATACATCAAGGAACCAACCAGCTGTTTGTACAATGTAGGATCCACCAACTCCGAATCTAAAGCGTGAAGCTTCTTCCAGTTAGTGATCATAGGTGTCGACATGGGTTTGCAATCCTCCATGTGAAATCTGCTAAGAATGTCCACAATATACTTCCCCTATCCCAGGAATAAATTCCCCTCCTCCTGCCACACCTCCAATCCCAAAATGTAATGCATCAAGCCAATGTCCTTCATCTTGAACTCCAAAGCAAGATCTCTCTTGCAGTCCTCTATGAGTCTCTCTGCACCCGTAATGACCAAGTTATCCACATACAACACCAGAATGAGAGGCTCCTTACCTACCACAATAAAGTATAGGTTCGGATCTACATCACTCTTTTTTAAACCCATATCCTACAAGTAGGTATCAATCCTGGAGTACCAAGCTCTAGGAGCTTGCCTGATCAGGCCATAAAGTGCCTTCTTTAGTCTACATACATGGGATTGCTTCCCATGCACCTCAAAGCCTAGCGGCTGCTCAATGTACACCTCCTCCTGTATGAAGCCATTGAGAAATGCAATCTTCACATCCATCTAGTGGATCTTCCAACCCATCTCTACTGCTATCGATATAATGGAGCGAATGGAAGTATATCGAGCCACGAGAGTGAAGGTCTCCTCATAGTCAACTCCCTCTACCTGGGAGAACCCTCTAGCCACAAATCTAGCCTTGAACTTCTCAAAGCTGCCATCTACAACATGATTTATCTTGTAAAGCCATCTGGAAGTAACCACGGATTTCCCTTCATGTATCGGCACCACCTCCCAAACATCATTCTTCATGATAGAAGAATACTCCTCCTGCATGGCCTCTCTCTAAACCTGCTAGCTAGCTTCCTCCTTATAGCTAGAAGGCTTAGAGTCAATGATGCCAGTAATCAATTCCATATAGCTACAAAACCGCTCAGGTGGTCTGTTCTCTCTAACCTGTCTCTTCGGCCCAACAACAGATGTGGCCTCTCTCAAGGTGTCCTGAAGCCACTTGGGCTTCCTCTTCCCTGAGCACACTTCTCCCACCGGAGTGAAAGAATCCTCATCCTCATCAGAAGCCTAAACTCTTGAAGGCCTACCAACTGACATGTTGCTTGAACCTGTGCCTGTAGATGTTAAACTACCGTGTGAACTATCCATCAATAGACTACTCTGTGGACTGCTCTGCATGTTTCCCGAAGCACCACCCATCTAAATCTGTGATCCGCTGCTCACTGATGGACCTAACACCGTAATCGATGTATCTCCTTATCCCTATCCACTGGATCCTTGTGACTGACTCAGTTGCTCCCGAGGGTCTGGTGAATCCATATTCTCTCATTAGGGGAATTTTGGGGTCTAAAATGGGCCTCCTAAGAAAAATGTACAAAAAAGTAAACTTTAAAAGAACCAATAAGATTCAAGATGATGATGTCAACCATGGGGGATGATTCACCATTTTTTAAGTAAAAGGGTACAAAGATTAAAAACTAATAAAATAATAAAACTACTTTTTCAACTTGTATTTTCAACTTATCTCCCAAATTTTGTACTCAAATTTTGAGTAGGAGTACTCATTGGATGAAAAATTTAATTCCTCATCCAAGGAGTACCCATGTTACATACATTTTATGGACCCCTCTACATGAAAAATGAGAAATACATGAAAAAATGTGATTAAAATTACGTTTTTCATGTATTTCTCATTTTTCATGTAGAAGGACCCATCGAAAGTATGCAACATGGGTACTCTTTGGATGAATAATTAAATTTTCCATCCAACGAGTACTCCCGCTCGAAATTTGAGTAAACAATTTGGGATATAAGTTGAAAATACGAGTTGAAAAAGTAGTTTTTTATTTTTTCCCTCTAAAATTTGATGATGTAATCAAATCTTATTTTATTATTTCCACTATTATTTTATAATTTCCTTGGGAGGTCCATTTTAGACCTCAAAAGTCCCCTAATGAACTCTGATGACCTACTGAAAGCCCTATCCTCTTCAAACTTCACATCACGCCTAACAAAAACTCTCCTCCATGCAAGAATATAAATCCAAAAGGCTTTCGAGTTCTCACTGTAACCCACAAAGATGCCTTTCTTTGCAGTGGGTTTTAACTTGGTCCTCTTCTCCTTGGATATGTAGGAGTATGTAATGCACCCAAAGATACGAAAGTGACCAACATCAGGCTTCTTCCCAGAAAAAGCCTCCTCCGGAGTCACATGTCCCAAGGCACGATGTGGACTCTTGTTCTGCAAGTACACAGCAGTGTTGCATGCATCTGCCCACAAAAACAACGGTAACCCTTGATCATGTAGCATGACTTTGGCAACCCCAACGATGGATATGTTCTTCCTTTCTGCAACCCCGTTCTGCTGGGGGTTGTAAGGAACTGTGAACTCCATTGTGATGCCAGCCTCCGCACAATAATCAATAAAATCACCAAGGGTATACTCCCCTCCATTGTCCAACCTAAGGGACTTGATCTTCCGACTTGTCTGAGTCTCCACAAGAGCTCTGAACTCCTGAAACCGCTTGAAGACCTCACTCTTAGTCTTCAAGAAATAAATCTAGGTCTTCCTAGAGTGATCATCAATGAATAAAACATAGTACTCATATCCACTCAAGGAAACATGAGACATCTGACCGCTCACATCAGTATGAATCAAATCAAGAATACTAGACGATCTGTTGTCACTGCTGAGAAAAGGGGATTTGGAGAACTTCCCCATAGCACATCCTCTGCATGTATCAATATGATCATAACTAAAATCTGGCACATCTATAGTGATCTCCCGCAATGTCCTCAAGGCCCCATCCTATGGTGCCAAATCTCACACAGCTCTGAACTGATAGCTCTGTTGCTGGTACTACTGCTCAATGCCATACGGGGCCGAAATGAAAACTTATACACCTTGGCATGGCGCACACCAATGACTCTAACTGAATTTGTTGGAGCGCCCCAAGGATATATAAGCACTTGTCCTCTCTTGAACAATACCTCATACCCTCTGTCCTCCAATGCTAAGATGGATATAAGGTTCTTCTTCATCCCTGGCACATATAGAACATCCGACACTTTCAAGGGAGGTTTGGGTTCACTGTCAAATGTCAATGTCTCCACACTGACTACTTTAATAATGTTTTCGTCTCTGAGTACTACCTCTATATCAGTGCCACTCTCTGAAAGCTCCAAGAAGTACTCACTGACTCCTTTCATATGACGAGAAGCTCCAATGTCAACATACCAAGTACCTGAAAATGCTCCGCTATTGGAGGGAAGTGCACACTCCCTCTCAACCTGTGTGGCAGGTGATCCTGCACCAGTGGACTCAAAAGAAATGAACCCAAACTCCTGGTCAAAGCTCTCTGAAAAGTCCTCTATCTCTTTTTTTGTTGCCATGGTCTTGTCCTTTCCCTTCTTCTTCTTCTCCAGACACACAACTGCATAGTGTCCCAAATTCTAACAATTCCAACATTTAACTTTGGAATAGTCCTCCTCATTCACCTGCTTACCTTTACCTTTGCCTTTTCCCCCACCACCACTTGTGGAAGCTTGCTTCTTTCCTTTGCCCTTCTTGCCCCTTGCTAACAATGCTACATTGACATCCTCCTCTAACTGCTTGGCTTCCCCAAAATGTTTCTTTCTAATTTCATTCTGAATGCAATCATCCCACAACCTCTTCGAGATGGGAAGGTTCTCTGGTGCAACAATCCCATCCATAAAACTCTCCCAATTCTTGGGAAGACCATTCAATGTAATCCACACCAACTCAATGGGTGGAATGGTCTCTCCAACAACAACCAACTCATCTCCAACAGAAGTGATCTTTGTGAGGTATGTTGTAACACCATCAGTGTTAGCCATTTTAATGACATTTAGCTTCTCCCTTAGGACCATTTTTATGTTTTCAATGGTGCTTTGGTAAAGATTGGTCAAGGATGTCCACATCTCATGTGCATGTGTCTTTCCTCTCACATGAGAAATGGCATGGTATTTAACACCATCTAGAATCAGTCTTTTTCCCTTGGCATTCTTCTTGTTAAATTTGCCAATTGAACAGGGTCAGCAAGCACTACTACTGGGTGTTGCGTGGTATGTACCATTATGACCCACACTTCTGCCTTCTCAAATATACTTTGGATTCTCTCCCTGCATGCAGTATAGTTGCTCTACCCATCCAGCCTATCATCAACCCTCAAGCCCAAAGACATGCTTGTTGTCCTAACAAACTGGAGTTTTCAAATTTGTGGTAAAAGTTCAATTTTCTGTGTGAAAACAGCTTGCTATAATTTTTCACTTATTGTCCCAAACTGCACTTTTCAGCCACTGAAGCTCTGATACCATACAAAAATTTTGACCACACCCTAATTATCAATTTCTCCTTATCACTCCCATATAGTTAAATGCCCGTTCCCATAAACATACATTCAAAATTCTGGAAATGATAAATATTTCTGAAAACACAAATTTTGGAAATTTCACAGTGCTAGAAATTGCAGAAATAAAACACAGAAAATATTTCAACCACACACAAAAAATGACACACTAATTTTTGGTCAATATGACCTTGGAAAAACCCCTTACAACTCTTGGGGAAAACCATTTCGAGAGCTCTTCTTTATTTCTAATAATTTTCTTTTACAATGAAACAGAAATACATAGAAAATTCCAGCAACCAAACAAATACAACTTATCTCTTTTTCGTGCTTAACCACCACCTCGAAAATTGTGTCAATAGTAAAACAAGAATAGCAATAAATGTTATAAGGAATCCATAAATTTTGTGCCGAGAAACACAACAATAAATGCTGATGTACGACCTCCTCGATTTGCATGTAGAATAGCAATAAATGTTGTTGTACTGCCTCCTTGTTTTGCATGCAGAGGGATAGCAATAAATGTTGTACGGATTCTACCTCGATTTTCATGCACAGATATAGCATCCAACTGTATGGTCTGCCTTGAAAATTGTGTCACAAAAACAACAAAAAATTCACCTCAAAATTTGTGCCAAAATGTTGTATGACTTCCTAGGAATGTGTGCCAAAGAATCTGTATGAAAGTTTCCTTGAAAACAATGCCCAAATATGCCCTGAACTGTGTGTCGACTTGCTGTATGGATTTGTTAAATTTCTCCTTGGTATGTGTGCCAAGGTTCTGCTCTCATTCAACTCACTACTCATAAAATATCATTTCTCTCCTTCTCCTCTCTCGATCTTCTCATGAAAGACTGAATGATATTTTCTCTTCTTTTCCTCCTTTAACCTAACCCTAAGTGACTTTTGAGGAATCCCTAAATCCAATGGGTGAGATAGCTTTAGATCTAGGGATGAGATTAAATGTGCATTTAAATCTCACTTTCTATTTTTTTATTCACCCCACTTAAATAAAGACCCACTTAGCCTTTTATTCCTATAGTCACTTTTTCACTTTCTAATTTAACATTGACTTTAATAAAGTCACTTTAAAATTAGACTTTGTAACTTTATCACATATAAAGTCACTTTTAGATTAGATTTGACTTTACCACTTATAAAGTCAAGGCTTTAGGATAAAAAGATAAATACATTTGGAGACTTTTCCCTAGGCCAAAGATCAAAGCCTTAGGGAACCACTTGTCTTCTGGTACCCCAATATTAACGGCCTCCTCAACCTAGAAGTGTTTCAAGGCTGATGATAAATTGACTGATAAATCTGATTATCATGCATGGAAGATGTCCTTGGATTTCGAACTAGAAGATCAAGATTATTCAAGAGCCTCCATCAAATGTAGTTGTTGCCACGAAGACGAAGTATAGAAAGGGGGGAATCAAAGGAAAGATGATTATCTGGGATTCTATTCATAAGCACTTGGTTGCTCACATTTTTGAGATGAAAACGTCTAAAGAGATGTATGATAAGATGGTGAGCATGTTCAGGGCTAGCAATGTTAATCAAATCCTTTTCTTCAAGAATCAATTGAAGAATATCAAGAAGGGCAAGGATGAATCTATTCAATCCTATCTTACGAGGCTCACTGAAATCAGGAATAACCTCCTAGCAATTGGGAAAGCAATATCTGATCGAGATATGGTTCTTATTGCACTTAGAGGTCTCCCCTGTGATTGGTATGTATTCAATACCATTATTCTTAATAATAATGTGATTCCTGATTTTGATGAAATATTGACGAGATGCACTCAAGAGGAAACAAGAATGACGAAATATGCCTCTAATGGAAATGGAAGTGACCCTACTGCATTCACCACTCAAGCAAAGAAGAAGAACCATGGTGGCCCGAGAAATCAAAACCATGGTAGAGCGGGGCCCAAACAAAGGAAGGGAATATGTTACACTTGTAACAAGTCTGGTCACTATGCAAGAGAGTGCCCCAATAGAAGGGACTCTCCCAAGGATGATGACAACAACAACTCGAGAGGAAATGGCAGGAACAACAGGTTCAAAGGAAAAAGGAAGGCTCCCTCTGATCGTAGTGGAAATGGGCAACCTTTCAAGAGGTCAAGAAATTCCACGGATGATGAGTCTAATGTTGTTGATAATAAGAGAAATGAATTTATTATTGTATCTGCCCTCTCTGCTGCATCTCCACCCAACACCTTGGATGTCTGGTTGATTGATATTGGTGCTTCAAGGCACCTCACAGGTTATAAAGAAGCCATCTCTAATTTGGTTGAGAAGGATACCAATCTGGAAATTATCCTTGGAGATAATGGCACCTATCCCATGAAAGGGACAGGGACTGTGACCCTCCATATATATCAAGGTCAAGTCCTCCGATTACAAGATGTGTTGTACGTACCTGATTTGAAGAAGAACCTTGTGTCCATTTCGGCAGTGGAAGACAAAGGGTTCAAGGTGGAATTTGTTGATGAAAATGTACTTATCTGGAAGAAGAACTTCAATGAAGCTCTTTTTATTGGTTTCAGAGTTAAAACACTCTACCAGGTTGGAGGAAGTCCATTGGGGGCTATGTCATGTGATACAACTCTTCAAACAAAGTTATGGCACCGTAGGTTTGCACACCTTCATTACAAAGCCCTTCCCGAAGCAAGGAAGGTGGTGACAGGGATGCCCGAATTTAGAGATGATCATGAAGGTATTTGTCAAGGTTGTGTTGAAGGGAAGCATACAAGGAGACCATTCCCCTCTAGTGTCACAAAGACAACCGATGTCTTGTAGTTGATACATTTTGACTTATCTAGTATTCTACCCATGACATCCTTGGGAGGATGTTCCTATTACATGAATTTTACAGATGACTTCTCCCGCAAGACCTAGATATATTTCTTGAAGAAGAAGGAAAAAGAATTCAAATGGTTTCATACCTTCAAGTCCTTGGTGGAATATCAAACCGAGAAGAAAATCAAAGTTTTGAGGACCGAAAATGGGACCGAATATGAGTCAAATGAGTTTAATGACTTTTGTAGAGATGCTGGCATTAAGAGGGAGACCACAACTACATAGACTCCTGAGCAAAATGGTGTTGTTGAAATAAAGAACAGGACCATTGTGGAAGCTGCCCGCGCCATGTTATGTGACCAAGGTATTTTGAAGTTTCTATGGGGAAAAGCTACGAACACTATTGTGTACGTTCAAAATGGATGCCCGCATTCCACTCTGGACTCCAAAACTCCCGAAGAAGTCTTCTCCAGTAAGTAACCTAATGTTTCTCATTTTAGAGTTTTTTGTTGTCATGTTTACTTTCAGGTCTTGAAAGAATAGAGAAGCAAGTTGGATGCTTCTGGAAAGAAGGGAATGTTTGTGGGCTACAGTGAAACTTCGAAGGTATATAGAATCTATGTACCTGGTCAAAAAGAAGTGGAGATATGCCACAATTTCACCTTCGATGAAGATGTTGCCCTCAAGAAATTGAGAAATCTTCGTAGCTCCAAGGAATACAAAGAAGATGAAGAAGCATGGAAGTTGGAAGAGCTGAAGGATGAATTGATGCCAGATGTTGAAAGACCTAAGGATCCTATTGATCCACCTCCTTCAAATAAGAGAAGACCCTCATGGCTCAGGGATACTCTCACAGATGTTGAGAGACATATTGCCCCAAGGGGTATATTTCGTGAAAGCAAGAAGTCGAAGAGATACCAAGGGTATCTAGCAGCCATGAGTACGATAGTACAATCTGAGCCTCGATAATTTGAAGAAGTTGTAAAGCATCAAGTTTGGAAGGGTGCTATGCACAAATAATATGAGTCCATTATGAAAAATGATGTCTAAGAAGTGGTCCCAAGACTGCAGGACAAATCTATTGTCACCTCGAAATGGATTTGATGGAAGTGCTAAAAAGTACAAAGCAAGATTTGTTGCCCGAGACTTCTCTCAAAAAGAAGGCATATATTATGATGATATATTTGCAACTGTGGCCCACTATACCACCATCCGATCTATTATTTCCCTTGCTTCAACACAAGGATGGAGTCTCCATTAAATGGATGTCAAGATCATTTTTCTGCATGGTTATATAAAGGAAGAGGTGTATGTGGAGCAACCTCTGGGGTTCGAAGTCCGAGATAGAGACACCTATGTATGCAGGTTGAAGAAATCCCTCTATGAGTTGAAGCAAGCCCCCAAGGCTTGGTATGAGAGGATAGATAGCTACTTGATGAATTTGGGCTTCACTCAAAGTAATGTTGATCTGATCCTTTATTTTAAGGTTGATAGAGAAAGGCCTCTCATTCTGGTTTTCTATGTGGACAATCTCTTCCTGACAAGTGCTGGCCCTCTCATTCATCAATGTAAGAGGGAGCTAGCTTCCGAGTTTGAGATGAAAGACCTAGGACTGATGCACTACTTCTAGGGCTTGGAGGCCTGGCAGAGGCTAGGCGAAATTTTCCTTTCTCAAGGAAAATATGTCGTGAAGTTGCTGGAGAGATTTGGTATGGTGGACTGTAAGACTGTGTTGACACTGATGGAACTCAACTTTAATAAGTTGTGCGGAAACATTGTTGGGCTCGTGCTAGCAAATCCTACTGAGTATCGACAACTCATGGGGGCCCTGATGTTCTAGTGAACTCCCATCCAGACGTATGTTTTGCAGTGAAACTTTGAGTCAACATATGGTTGATCCTCATCACACTCACTGGATTGGTGCCAAGAATCTATCAAGATATCTTCGGGGCACAATCAACCATGGGCTGAGATACACTATCGGGATTTTGAGACTCCATGGATATATTAATGCCAATTGGGCCGGCAGTGTGGTGGATCGCAAGAGCACATCTCGATGTTGCTTCACCTTGGGTTCTACTTCGATATCTTGGATGAGCAGGAAGAAAAATTCGGTGGATTTGAGCACCGCTGAGGCTGAATACATTACAACAAATATGGTCAATTGTGAAGTTGTTTGGTTGCGAAATATCTTCAGTGAGTTGTTTGGGCATGTGCTAGATACCACCGTTATCCTTTGTGATAACTAGAGTCGGATTCGTCTTTCTAAGAATCTCGTGTTCCACGATCAATCCAGTAATATTGGTCTCAGGTACCACTTTATCCAAGATATGGTACAGCGAGGCACCGTAAGGCTCAATCATATAGGAATTGATGAGCATGTCGTGGATATTCTCACGAAGCCCCTGGGGAAGGTCAAGTTCATAACCTTCCGTGAGAATCTTGGAATCATGGAAAGACCCTATTTTGAGGGTACTACTTGAGTTGGACTATGAGCTCTAGGAGCTCCAGGGGGCTTGGGGATAGCTTCTTGGAGCTATAAGCACACACAGGGCTAGGCTTGCCGAATCTCCTTGTGGTTCTGCCCCATCGTTATGATATTGAGTTGGTTCACCTCTCTTTGATCTGTGCCCCGCATGCATCCTACCCATGGAGTTTCAAACTCATGGGAAGTACCTCTCATTTGGCCAATGAGGTGGGAAATGTGGATAGAGACCAATAGCAAGACTGATGGACGCATTAGATATTGTCATACTCTCTATGTCTAGGATGGCATGTGTCCAACACCTTGATTTGGGATCAAGTATGATGAGGTTCATACCTCTAAATTGAATTCAGGTGAGTAAACTAACTTCGAGTTAGTATGAGATTCTTTTTTAGTCCAAGAGAGGTTTTAACCTATAAACTGACTTCGGGTCAGCTGAGTGTGATGTATTTGTGACTCACCTTTTGTTTAATCTGAGAAAGAGCGAGAAAAGCAAGTTACAACAGGATGATGCACAATGTTTGGTGAAATTACACGATGGTACTGATGGATGGCACTTGCGGAAAGATTGAGTTCTCCCTAGTTGAGAGGGAGTGTTAATTTTGGGCAACTAGGTCCAAAATCCATGTTGCAATGCTCATATGAAAATGGTCATATTTTTGTTGGATTCCTCTTTCGGAGAGGTGCAAGATTGATCTAAAGATCATCTTGATTGGATGAGAAAAACATATATTTTGAATTTATTTTCCACACATGTGCAAGGTCGGCCAGTTTTGTAATGTAGGCTCACATGCCTAATAGATGTGTCACACACCCTCACTGATGGATATAAATTGGAGAGACTTAGAGGTCATTTTCATCATCAACTCATCACACATCTCTCATTGTGATCTCATATGTTCATTAGCCTTTGGATGCCTCTTCCCTTCATACGTGCGGAGCTAGAGGAGATTTTTTCTGCGGATTTGTTTAGGGCTTGTTGCTACAGCATTGGCCAACGTTGACCATGAGAACCCTTGGTCGTTTGACCTGAAATCTCTTCCAAAATTCCAATTTTGAGAGTTCGTAATTTTGGGCACTAAAATCAAGAAAAACAAAGTTATTTGACCGAAGCCCTAATCTACAGTGTTGACTTTCTGTTGTTGTCTTGCATTGATTTTTGGTTGACCAGCGTTGACTTGTGATTAGCTGTCTTTGAGGGTTGTGGGTCTGATACTTGGAGGATTGGTTGACCAAGAAAGACTTTGCTAGCTGAAGCATCCTATTGACTGTCGTAATGCACAATATCTCATATCTTTGATGAACAAAAAGAATTGTAAATCTGATCTATATTATTGGCTTGTCTTCTGTTGATATATTATTGTGTTCTATCAGCATTTTACTTTCATGTTTATGTGATCGCTATTTTGTATCAGGCCTAAGAAAGATTGAAGTAAAATTTCATCAAGCATAAAACACCATGATTATCTAAATTTAACAATAAGAGACACATATATCGGCTAATTTTTACATCAAACCTACATGACTTGAAAACCAATAATTACTCGTCAACTTCAAAAATTCAATTTTCCTCAATGACAACTCGGAATCGGATGATTTTCGATGCGTCAGATTCATCTCGACAAGCACTATCATACTCATCCATCACATGTCCAAAACTCATCATGGTTTTTTCCCAGACATCGATGGGTGCAAAACTCCCAAGCTTGGGTTTCAAGCCCACAAGCCTATTTGTGGCGCTTTGACCTCCAACCCTTGAACACTGGGGGTTGGAGTACCTCCCAAGCTATACAAAAATCAACAATCCCTCTTAGCAAGGGAGGTACTTCCAAGACTAGGAAGTAACCATCATCATCTGACAACAACAATAGCCCATCTAGCATCAATCACCACAACATACCCAGTAGAATGAACCCAGGAATCTCAGTTGTGCCTCTTCCTCATCACATCTGAACCTGAAGATCCCGAACCTCCATATGGTTGCTCCCTCTGAGGCTAAATTCCCTCTAAGCCTACACGATCTCCATTGGCTCGGCCCTGCAAGCACTCATCCTCCTGGATCAAATAAAACTTGTGAAAATCCCACCAATCTTGAATATGCAACACCACGATCTGATGAAGAATTTAGCCTACCAATCTGTAGTCCATCACATGAAGCCATCTCAATCAACCTGATCTCGTCCATGCCAAAGAAACCCTCGAGTTATCCCAAGCATCCATGACAAATCAATGGAATTCCACGATCATCAATCTGCCCTACAACAAACTGTTGTTCCCCAGGCTCACCACCAATCCACCAGAACTCCCAACCCATTTCGTCATGTAACATCTTAAGACCACATCTCTAAGCCTTCAGTAGAACCCTCTGCTCCATGATATAGACACTGACAACTCCCTCTGAGTTGCTTCATTGTGAACACTCTTATTCACTATCTCTCAAAGTAGCTCAGATACCCTCTGATACCATGTTGAATTTCCACGAACTTGGGTCTAGGTTAGAGTCTTAAAATCATTGATGCTACCAAACCAAGAATATCAACCATGAAATACTTTGCACAATGGAAATATAAAGCAGTAAATCACACAATATAGACAATTTTTTACAATTTTCAACCCAACTTCGTTATATTAACAACATATAGTACAACAATCTAGGAATCTCGTACCATGGATAATGGCCCTAAAAAATCCACTAGTACAAGATACTCTGACCATCTGGTTGTAGTACAGTCTCTCAGCTCCTCTTGGTCATACCATGTTCCTGCTCGGTCCTTCGGCTCTCGATCTGCAGCTCCTACCTTTATCAATGCTCCAAGTCCACCTGGCCATTGAACCTCGGTTGTTAATTTGCTCTCTAGTTGTGTCTTAGTTCATCAAGGCCATAACACATTGAGACTCTTGTCGAGTTGTTAACAGCTCCACTTGTGAACAACTCTCTATCTTCCCACTGTTTCTCCTCGGCTACTCAGAGACATTAGTCCACTATGGTCTTCCTACGCTACAACAATGAAGACCAAAATAGGGCACGAAGGGTTTTCTCCTATCACTGCAATATGTCAATCTCCCACAATGAACATAGGCTAGGAGGATTGTGCATCATATGTTGTAGAAGTCCTTCTCCACACACAAGTCTCAGGCTCCACAAACCTACTCCTAGTTTATCAAAACCTTGAGCTCATTAAATACCATGTTAGTAGTAACCTTTGTCCATCAAGGTGTTGCACTTTAGCACCAACATGGAAATTATCACGTAGTCCTCCAGTAGACCATAAGTGCCTAATCTCTCTTACACTTCATCCTCGCTCACGATGCCTTCTAACAGTCCATGAGAGACCAAGTCCACGTTGTAGCATCTACACCTAGTTAGGGCATCCCCACACATACGAGACCCTCACACACGACTTCCCATAGAGTCCACCAATTCGCCCTTTGCTTCTACAATAGAGGAGCTATTGCAGAAATCTTGGCACATCAAAATATCCTTGCCTAGGACACCATCAACTCAGCAACCAAGGGAGCATCTGCAACTCTCCTTATTGTTGTCCTCCTGCCTTCCAATCTGATGTGTATGTTGTCACCTTGGTTTCTTGGTGGCAGGACAACTTGCCGTGATGGACAGTGCAGTTTTTGTGGAGGACAACTTGCATGAGCTTGATGGAACATGTGGATGGTTTTAGAGTCGGTCTCTTCATCCCTCTGTCAAAGATCAAAATCTCTTTTGTTGCATTTCATTTTAGGTGTCTCATTCAGTTCAATCAGCTGCATTCCATTAGGAGCATGGATCATTTGATGGAAGGGTCTTTTCTCTCATACCCCTCATTTCATGTACCTTCTGGTCTGTGTATGTTCATCAAAATCAATCTTAAAGTCATTTACAGTCATGTTTGTCCTCATGTTTGCCAAAGAGTCATTTTAGGGTTTTTAGTCTCATTAGGTCTAGGCTTTGTTTTCACTCTTTTCAAAGTTGTCCAAATGTTGGGCCATGTCACCATTCATATGAGTGTACTGTCATTCAGATGGTTTTCATGATCATTTCAAGTTCCAAAGGGTCATTTTACACCTTGTTCATGCTTCAGTTGTGCCTAGGTAAGGTTCATTTCCCTCTCCTAGGGTTTTGGAGGTAATTTATCTTGGATGGTAAAATCATCAGAAAAAATTGTATCCTAATGTTCATACACTTTCCCCTATCCTTAATGTACCTTATTAAACACTTCCCATCACTGAGATCCCCCAAATTCCTCATTTTCGCACAAACCCTAGTTTCTTGCTACAACTTGGCAATTTTCTAGGCTAGGCCAGTGTTTTGCCCTTTTGGACCCCTTTCCCTCACTCAATCTCTGAAATTCCACTTTCTCTTGCTTCCTAACATCCCTCCCTACTTCCCAAAATTTTCACAAGAATTTAGAAGCCCCTTTTCCCCTTCATTTTTCTTCATTTCGACAAATCCCTTGTTCCACACATCGGGATAGGTTTTACTCCAATGCAGTTTCCAAGAAATAAAAGATGAATTTGGGACAACTGAGAGAGGTTTTTTTCTAAAATAGTCCAAGGAAGAGAAAAATCCTTCAATTTTTACACAGATGTCATGGTTTTAGCGAAATGTCAAAAATACAGTTGCCTAAGGAGAATTGATGCACCTCTGAAGTGACCTTGGGAAAATCAATATTTCTCCTAGCTTGGTTGGCCAAATGACTTGCTTGATGAGTCAAATGATAACTAGACAAAAATATATTTCCAATGAGCTATCATGCGCTCAATTTGGAGTTGAGGAAGACCTTCAAAAGTTGACTGCAACAGCACTCTGCCTTGAGGTAGCCTCATTTTGCACATTTTGACCAGTCTTGGGAGATTTGATTTTTGACAAGGCAAATGAACTTCAAATTGAAAAATTCCAGTTGGGTTGGAAATTAGACTCAATAATATTTCCAAATAGCTATCTCGTGCCTAATTTTGACACCAGGAAGGCCTCCAAAATTCTCCTGCAAAAATGCGCTACGCATTGGGTTGTGGCGCTACGCATTGGGTTGGTGCGCGACGCATTGGGCCAGAACACAAATTTTTTGCCATTTCTTCAAAAAATACAAATCGAATCGGTCTCCCTTGCTCCAAGTAAGTCCATGCGACCTTGTAATTTCCATGACAAGTGTTTGGTATTGATTTTGGAGAATTTGAATGCCAAAACTATAAACCCTATCCTCTTGTTAAAGTGCCTCCTTAGGGTTTTGAAGTTGAAGTTTTAAAATTTGTTTTGGTGCAAAAATTGTACATTCCTCACTATTTATTCCTCCCCCTCATTGTAATATCATCACTACAGTCCTTTCCCCTATCTCCCTTGAATCCCTAAACCCATTCATACCATCTCATCCCCATTTCCCTATCCCAAGTCATTTCATTCCCTATCAATTACACTTTCCCATCTCACTTGTAGAATTTCCAAAACCCCAAGTTTCCCAAACAGTCAAGTGGCTGTCCCTTATCCCCAAGTTTGTCAAATCAAAAGCTTTCAAAAGGAAAAATACCACTTGACAAGACTTCAGCGTTCCTACTGTCCTTTTTTTCCCACAGTCCCTTCCCTTTGACACATATTTGGCATTAAAACAAAAAACACCCAAATTCTAATTTTCATCTCATTCAAGCCAACATACACCTTGCATTAACCTTGAGTACCATGGAGACAGACACTAATACATCATATGATAGAGATAGTGATTCTACAACTGAGCTACATGCACCAGGAGGGCACTAAAGCGTCGCAAAAGGCATGATAGGCTCCAAATCTTGGCCGAAGCTTCTTTGGATAAGCATAGCACTTGATTAGGGACCTTCCGCCCAAATGTCAAGAAATTTGGGAAAATTTTTGTCAATTTTGAATTTTTTGGTCACAAAACAGATTTTCCTGCCCAACGCGTAGCGCCACTTGGCGCGCGCTTATAATTTCCAGCACTTCAGGGGGAAAACTTTGCATTTCTGGATTTTTTATCAAAATTTATGCATGCTCATGGATTACCTAAGGATTTCATCAATTTCTGGGTTTCCTAAAGGGTCAAAAACACCCTAAAAATGACCTTTCTGCCACTTTTTGCACACACAGGAAGCAGTGTTGGGAGATTGAACTTTTGGAGAGGAAAATGGCAACCAAATCCAGAAATTCCACTTGGGTTGGAAAGTAGACAGGCAGGGCTTTCCAACGATCTATCCCGCACTCAATTTGGACTTCGTGAAGGGCCTAAAAATCAGCTCCAAACTTGTTCTACGCATAGAGATTTTGGGCACGATGCATAGAGAATTTTGGCCTATTTTTCACTCAGCAGCTCAGAATTTCGCCTAGTTTTGGCCAGTTTCACTTTTTCATGTAAATCTTGATGTAAATTGATGTAATTTCATGACCATGATGTAATTTTGGCACATTTTTACTCATTCTAGAAGATTCATTCACCAAAAGGTGAAATGTAAGTGAATGGATCAGTTTCCTAGCATATAGAGGCAAGTTGTTTCATTGCCTATTTTCTAGTTCCTAGTTTATATATGGTTGAAACAACTCCTAGAATGATGAGCTCGACCCATAGAGGCATGGGAATGAGTTAGGCTTCTCTATATCATGTATTTCTTTAGTCATTTTTAGGTTTGGACATTTGGGATTGCTTGGCACTTCATTGTACATTTCATCTCTGCAATTTTGGCAAAGGAATAGACCAGGGTTTGCAGCACTCTTTAGGATCCTTGTGGCTATGTGTTTTGATGGTGCGTTTCTCTATGTAATTGTAAGTTCAATAATGTTTATGTGTATCATTTCCCTTCTCTTTTCTTCTTAAATTAAAAAAATGAGTGATAAAGGTGGAATTCATTAGCTTGCTTTGCTCTGCCTTCAGTTTTGTTTAATTTTCCATGTTTTCATCTGTTTGAAGAGGATTCGTGAAAGCCTTTTTCCCTCTTTAACTCCTCATCAGTCTGAACCATCCATTCATTCACTCTAAAGCATCAAAAAAATTTCCTTCCTTGCCCCAATCAAAACTCTGCAAAAAATAGGCCTGATCCCCGAACCCAAAACTGTCTTTCCCTTTGATTCCAACAAAACCCCCAAAATCAAAATCAAACTCCTTTAATTATATACCTAGCATAAAATTAGCCTTTATTTCGAGTCATCTCAAGCCCTATTTATTATTTTTGCTGAGATTGACCCGAAGAGAGCCCTCTCCTGTTCTAGTAGGGCTAGCTACCAGACTGAGCGTGGTTTGATGTTACCCTGAACTCTGACTTCCTTCAGCCTGAGGTAGATTTTGGCTATAACATAGTGGCGACCATACTGGGGAAAAAATGGTTTTCTTGTTAGTGTTATTTGTTTGATAAGCTACAGACGGAGCCTGAATTTAGCCAGGCAGCCTTCGAAACGCTCCTGCTTTTCATTAGCGAAAGTAGATAAACGCTGCTTCAGTCAATCTCTGGTCTAGTTTGTAAACGTAACATCTAACTTGAAAATTGCCCCAGTACATGTATCAAGTTATATTTGATGCTGATGGTGGACAACAGTCAGACACATATGAAGGCTGAAACATTCGCCTGGTGACTCCAACTCAATCCAGAGATTCCAGTGCTCACTGATCCATTCGTGCACTAAAATTAAATGGTATGGTATGTAGCAGACTCTGATCTTTGTGAAGTTTTAAAAGAACTTAGAGATCAGTTAGTGGATATTGAAATTGATGAAGTATAATTCATTGCCGTGCTTCAATTTTTGAGATCTCCAAAGTTTCCTCCTAAAGCTAAAACTCGTTTCTTTGAGTTAGTTGTTGAAAAATTTGAGAAGGAGATTTAGTATTTTAATGATAAGATCCAATCATATGAATTCCGAGATCCCAAAAAGTTCTTGGAAACTCTCCCTCCTTCAAAACAAGAAATAATAGAGCTTCCCGCAGATGTTTTCATTGACAGTTTGCAGCTGGAAGCATGTATTGTGGAGTTGGGGCAGCGAACAGAGTCTAGTTTCTGCGATCCTATTGCAATGTACATGAATTTTTTTTTTAGTTTGAATGACAGATCAAATTGTCTTTTACATAACTAGACTCGTTATGCGCATGTATGGCTATCAGCATTTACATTTCGGTCCTGGTTGAAACACTTTCAAGCAGGATCCTGGTCACAGTTACTTGATTGGTTGATCTGGCATTACATCGTTACTTGATCTATTGGCTCTGCAACAAAGTAGGGTAAAATTTGTAAATAAATAAGCTGCCAAAGGCAACATTTCAATTTCCAATATTTGTTTAAAGTTTCATTCCAAGTGTGTGTTGTGATATTTTCTTCAGTTTGGGGACCGAAGTGAAGGCTATAATTCCGAAGAATGATTTTAGCTTTGGTTTGAGTTTGTCTAGTCACATGTTTCAGTCATTTAAGTTTCAAAATTGAGTCAGTTTGAGTCAAATTTTCAGTCAATAAATGAGTCAAGAGTCTTGTGCTGATTTTTCGAAGTTATGGACTCCATAGCCCAATAGACGAAGGCACTGCCTACTCTCCCAGAAATCTATAGTTCTTGGCACCTCCAAGGAGCTACTATCCCCATTGGAGCCAATGTTAGAGTTGGTCTCTTCATCCCTCCGTCAGAGATCAAAATCTCTTTTGTTGCATTTCATTTTAGGTGTCTCATTCAGTTCAGTTAGCTGCATTCCATTAGGAGCATGGATCATCTGATGGAAGGGTATTTTCTCTCATACCCCTCATGTCATGTACCTTCTAGTCCGTTTTTGTTCATCAAAATCAACCTTAAAGTCATTTGCAGTCATGTTTGGCCTCATGTTTGCCAAAGAGTCATTTTAGGGTTTTTAGTCTCATTAGGTCTAGGCTTTGTTTTCACTCTTTTCAAAGTTGTCCAAATGTCGGTCCATGTCACCACTTAGCTGAGTGTACTATCATTCAAAGGGTTTTCATCATCATGTCAAGTTCCAAAGGGTCATTTTACACCTTGTTCATGCTTCAGTTGTGCCTAGGTAAGGTTCATTTCCCTCTCCTAGGGTTTTGGAGGTAATTTCTCTTGGATGGTCAAATCATCAAAAAAAATTGTATCCTGATGTTCATACACCTTCCCCTATCATTAATGTACCTTATTAAACACTTCCCATCACTGAGATTCCCCAAATTCCTCATTTTTGCACAAACCCTAGTTTCTTGCCACAACTTGGCAATTTTCTAGGCTAGGTCTGTGTTTTGCCCTTTTGGAACCCTTAACCTCACTCAATATTTGAAATTACACTTTCTCCTAATTCCTAACATCCCTCCCTACTTCCCAAAATTTTCTCAAGAATTAGGTTTTAATCCTCTCTTATTTACCATTTCGACAAATCCCTTGTTCCACACATCGGGATAGGTTTTACTCCAATGATATTTCCGAGCAATAAAAGATGAATTTGGGAAAACTGAGAGACATTTTTGTCCAAAATAGTCCAAGGAAGAAAAACCTCCTTCACTTTTTACACAGGTGTCATGGTTTTAGAGAAATGTCAAAAATACAATTGCCTCGGGAGAATTGATGCACCTCTGAAGTGACCTTGGGAAAATCACGATTTCTCCTAGCTTGGTTGGCCAAATGACTTTCTTGATGAGTAAAAGGATAACTAGACACAAATATATTTCAAATGAGCTATCATGAGCCCAATTTTGAGTTGAGGAAGACCTTCAAAAGTTGACTGCAACAGCACTCTGCCTTGAGGCAGCCTCATTTTGCACATTTTTACCAGTCTTGGGATATTTGTTTTTGACAACGAAACTGAACTCCAAATTGAAAAATTCCAGTTGGGTTGGAAAGTAGGCTCAATAAGATTTCCAATGAGCTATCTCGCACCTAATTTGGACACCGGGAAGGCCTCAAAAATCCTCCTGCAAAAATTCACTACGCATTGGGTTGTGGTGCTATGCATTGGGTTGGTGGGCGGCGCATTGGGCCAGAACACAATTTTTTTTCCATTTCTTCAAAAAATCCAAATTGAATCGGTATCCCTTGCTCCAAGTAAGTCCATGCGACCTTGTAATTTCCATGACAAGTGTTTGGTATTGATTTTGGAGAATTTGAATGCCAAAACTATAAACCCTATCCTCTTGTTAAAGTGCCTCCTTAGGGTTTTGAAGTTGAAGCTTTAAATTTTTTTTTGGCGCCAAACTTGTTCATTCCTCACTATTTATTCCTCCCCCTCATTGTAATATCATCACTACAGTCCTTTCCCCTATCTCCCTTGAATCCCTAAACCCATTCATACCATCTCATCCCCATTTCCCTATCCCAAGTCATTTCATTCCCTATCATTTACACTTTCTCATCTCACTTGTAAAATTCCCAAAACCCCAATTTTCCCAAACAGTCAAGTGGCTGTCCCTTATCCCCAAGTTTTTCAAATAAAAATTTTTCAAAAGGAAAAATACCACTTGACAAGACTTCAGTGTTCCTACTGTCCTATTTTTCCCACAATCCCTCCCCTTTGACACATATTTGGCATTAAAACAAAAAACACCCAAATTATCATTTTCATCTCATTCAAGCAAACATATACCTTGCATTAACCTTGAGTACCATGGAGACAGACATTGATACATCATATGACAGAGATAGTGATTCTACCACTGAGCTACATGCACCAGGAGGGCACTAAAGCGTCGCAAAAGGCATGATAGGCTCCAAATATTGGTCGAAGCTTCTTTGGCTGAGCATAGCACTTGATCAAGGACCTTCAGCCAAAATTTCAAGAAATCTGGGAAAAATTTTGTCAATTTTGAATTTTTTGGTCACAAAACAGATTTTCCTGCCCGACGCGTAGCGCCACTTGGCGCGCGCTTATAATTTGCAGCACTTCAAGGGGAAAAATTTACATTTATGGATTTTTTATCAAAATTTATGCATGGTCATGGATTACCTAAATATTTCATCAAGTTCTGGGTTGCCTAAAGGGTCAAAAACACCCTAAAAATGGCCTTTTTGCCACTTTTTGCACACACAGGAAGCAGTGTTGAGAGATTGAACTTTTGGAGAGGCAAATGGAAACCAAATCCAGAAATTCCACTTGGGTTGAAAATTATACAGGCAGGGCTTTTCAACAAGCTATCCTAAACTCAATGTGGACTTCGAGAAGGGCCTCAAAATCAGCTCCAAACTTGTGCTACGCCTAGCAATTTTGGGCGTGGCGCATAGAGAATTTTGGCCTATTTTTCACTCAGCAGTTCAGAATTTCGCCTAGTTTTGGCCAATTTCACTTTTTCATGTAACTCTTGATGTACCTTGATGTAATTTCATGATCATGATGTAATTTTGGCACATTTTTACTCATTCTAGAAGATTCATTCACCAAAAGGTGAAATGTAAGTGAATGGATCAGTTTCCTAGCATATAGAGGCAAGTTGTTTCATTGCCTATTTTCTAGTTCCTAGTTTAGATATGGTTGAAACAACTCCTAGAATGATGAGATCGACCCCTAGAGGCATGGGAATGAGTTAGGCTTGTCTATATCATGTAGTTATTTAGTCATTTTCAGGGTTGGACATTTGGGATTGCTTGGCACTTCATTGTACATTTCATCTCTGCAATTTTGGCAAAGGAATAGACTAGGGTTTGCAGCACTCTTTGGGATCCTTGTGGCTCTGTGTTTTGATGGTGTGTTTCTCTATGTAATTGTAAGTTCACTGATGTTTGTGTGTATCATTTACCTTCTCCTTTCTTCTTAAATTAAACAAAAGCGTGATAAAGGTGGAATTCATTAGCTTGCTTTGCTATGCCTTCAGTTTTGTTTAATTTTCCATGTTTTCATCTGTTTGAAGAGGATTATTGAAATCCTCTTGCTCTCTTTAGCTCCTCACTAGTCTGAACCTTCCATTAATTCACTCTAAAGCATCAAAAAAAATTTCTTCCTTGCCCCAATCAGAACTCTGCAAAAACTAGGCCTTATCCTCGAACCCAAAACTGCCTTTCCCTTTGATTCCAACAAAACCCCCAAAATCAAAATCAAACTCCTTTACTTATATACCTAGCCTAAAATTAGCCTTCATTTCAAGTCATCTCAAGCCCTATTGATTATTTTTGCTGAGATTGACCCGGAGAGAGCCCTCTCCTATTCTGGTAGGGCTAGCTACTAGACTGAGCGTGGTTTGATGTTACCCTGAATTCTGCCTTCCTTCAGCCTGAGGTAGATTTAGGCAATAACAAATGGGACCCAATGTGGAGAGGTTCACTTGATATATATGGAGAGGATGGGAGCTTTTGCTATTCATGCTATGTATTTGATCTTTTGATCTTGTCTATTTAGACTTTGCTTCCTCTTGCTGTTTAGCAGGGTTGCAGTGCTATTTAGCACTGGGTGTTCCCGAGCCGGAATCCCATATCTTCCCTTGAGAGGCATCTTGAGAGAGCTTGTCATGTATTTCTCCACATCCAAGCTTAAGGCCAAGCATCATTCTTCAGTCCCAGTATTATTTCTATAGAAAGATATTACTGAGTTGCAGGGTGTTGCAGTGGAAGATTCTTACACCACTTCCGGGTTTGTTTCGCAGTAGAGGGTGCCTTCCTTCTCTTGAGAAATCAGCTAGGAAGATTTTTTAGCACATTTCATATCTTGGCAGTAGGCAAAAGTGGTTCTCATCTCCTATAGCACAGTCCCTTGCAGGAACTACATCATTTTGCATAAATTTGTTGTAGCAGAGTTAAGACCCTTGTTTTCGAGCTAGTTTCCTAGGCAAAGGGCCAACCCTTCTCCCGGAAAGCTAGAGGAAGGGATTATCATCCCTCTTTTGTATTATTCAGCTATATTTCTATAATTTTGCAGTAAGACTGCATTTTCTGAGCTGAATATTCAAATCTTCTCTTTTTGTATTTGTTCTTTCATGAAACCCTTTCCTGGTTGGCTTTATAGTACAATAAGGAGGTCAGATCTTCATTTTCTTAGCATATTGTTCCATATAAATCTAGATCCATGCTATTTTATCATTATACTATAGAAACCCTCATAAAATAACAATGTACATGCTTCAATATTTTTCTGCATAACTCAAGTCATGGGATTTGGCTATTTTTGAGCTGATATGAAGCTGGGAGGTCTATTTAATGTATCAAAAGGGATTTCTTTCTAATACCCTTTTGTATGTGAGGGTATAACATCATATTCTAAGGGAACCAAGCGTTATTTTACCCAGTAAAAATTCAGATCTCCATAAATAACGCTTCCAGGGTCTATTTTCTGCATTTTCCCCACTTGGGAATGTGTAGAAGTTCTTCTTTTTCTGTTGTATCACTCATTTGATGGCTATGTGTTTTTGAACACACCATATGAGTCTATTTTTTATATTTCCAACTTAATAATATCTTAAGATATTCTTATTGTTGTAGAAATTCCCTATTTTTGGGATATTACAGTGGTATCAAAGCTTCAATTTTTTCCGCACTTTGAAGGTAAGGCCTATGCTTGGTCGATGTTTGAGTCATTTTCATTGAAAATTTTTAATACTTCTTCTTTTGCAAAATTCACTAAAATATTGGTAGAAAGGTTTGATAAAAAACATGAGACAATCAAACCAATAAAACTTTTGCATAAGTTGGGAGGACCTGCAAACTCAAAACCACTTCAGAAACCTATTGGACGAGATCACATCTTGCATGATACCTTACTAGAGGCAAGATCTTTGTTTCATAACCTTGGACAAGAGGTCATGAAGGTTCCTTTTGCAAAGAAGGATCCTCTTAGTGAGCAGTTACCTACTATTCATATGGAAGTTGCAGAGAAGGATGGGGGTTACAGCACTGTCACATCTAGAGTATATCTGGTGCCTCATGCAGAGGAAGGAGGAGCACATTCTCCAACCAGAGGATTTCTTGTGTCATTAAAAGAATTTCCCCAGGATCTCACATGTGGAAGGCAAAGTAAAATCAATGAGCAGCATGATTGTGAGATGACATTGATGGAAGGAGGAGATAGGGAGGAAGGACATCATCATTTGATGAGGAGCACACACCCCTATCTATTTCAGAGAGCTGGTGCAAGGAGAAGGAAGACTGGTTTGCGCTGTGAGGGCAAGGGCAAAGCAACTATCTTATGTTCTTCTTTTATCTTTGTTTCATCAAGCAAATATCAAAACAAAACACGAAGATCAATGACACTAGATGTAGGCACTCAGTCAGAGCTAAAACCCTTCTATAGGGGAAAACCCAGTCAAACTCTTCCACTAGCAAATACAAGTTGAGATAGACCAAGACCCTAGACCAAAAGACCTTCTTGTTGGAATATGTCACTATTTTCAGTCTTCATAATGACATATTTTTCATAAGAAGAGAACATTTTTTTTGCTATTGTTATTCTTGAGGCATGGGTTTCATGCCGAAGGGAAATTTATTTTTAGGTCAAGCACCCATTGAGTGCTTCTAGGTTTGTCATAAAGTCAATTGAGTCATTTTCATGTATTGAAGACCCATTTGGGCATGTTACATATTGTAAAGAAAAATTATTTGAGTCAAAATATAGTCAAAAGACCTTCCAAGACCTTGTCATGGTGCAAAGATCAAGTCGACCTACATGAAGGGATAGGTTTGCCTAAAGATAGCCCTTCGTAACCCTCACATGTCGATAAATAAGAAGGAAATTGACCTCATTTAGAGTCTCATTCAAGCAAGTTTGATCTTCTTAAGATAGAAGTTGGAAAAGGACGAAAAAGGAGAAGAACTAGATCGAAGTTTTTGGGCCTCTCTCCCTCCCTCTCTCTCGTGTAAGGGTTTCTACATTTGCTGGGCAAAATAATTTGTTGGACAAAATAATTTACTGGGCAGGTCAAAGTTGCAGAATAATTTCTTGGGCACGTCGAAGTTGCTGAAGATTTTGATGAGCATATTGAAGTTGCAGAAGAATTTACTAGGCAGGTCGAAGTTCCAGAAGAATCTCCTGGGCAAGTTGTAATTGCAGAAGTTGTTGGAATCAAGGTTTGACTTGGTCTTGGAGGGTCTTGGTTAAGAGTCATAGGTCTTGGAATTTGTTAGTTAAAGTTCTATAATAAGAGAAGAATTCTTGTGGGGTTTCCTATTGGTTGGAAAGGTTTTGGCCTTGGTTGATCGCCTAAATCTTGTGTCCTATTGTCTCATTGATTTTATAGTTTGGTAGCTATTTGATGATAAAGAGCACTAATTATAATCAAGTGTAAGAAGAAGGTAATCACGTTAAGTAAAAATACATCACAAGCAATTATCAAAGTAAGATAAGTCACCTACTCTAGCTGCCCCTAGATTTCTCATCATGTTATCAGAGGTAAGGTGACGAGTCAAGGAAAGGCAACCTAAAAAAGGACATTCAAGCATCGAAGCTCTAGAAAAGCATCTAAGAAACATCAAGAAGTTCGATCAAGAAATAAAAAGAAGCCTAATACCCAAATAAGGTAGAAGGAAGAAGAAGCAAAGCATTTTCTGATTTGTTTTTTGGGCAAAATCTTCTCCACACATGCGAAGGTTAGGGCATCATCCTGTAGCAGTAAAGACGAAAATTGCAAACACTCAAAGGAGCCAAATTTTGGGTTAAAGAAGGACTATTTAGCAAGCCAAATTTTCAAGAGGAATCAAGGATGAGCAACATTAGAAGGAGGCAACTCTGTCCATATTCCAACCACACTTGTGACCTAGGGTTTCTGCAAGAGAAGCCGAAGCAACAAGAAGTAGAAAATATGAAGAAGGGACGAAATCTGAAGTTGTAAGAAAACCTAAAAACCCTAGCTCATCCATAGAAGAAATACACATTGAAGCATCCAAAATTCTTGACATTCTAGAGAAGTAGCAAGAAGTGTAATCATCATCATCATCATCAAAAAATCAAGGTGATCTCCCTCTCATTGAAGGATCACTTTTGAAGGAAGACATATTCATCAAGAAGACTTCTTCTATCATCATCAAAATCAAGAAGCCATCAAGTTGAAGATATTAACCCCAAGGGGCATCTTCACTTGACAAGTAAGTATCTTTATATCTATATTTGAATCTATAAAAAATGACTTCATTTTGGAAGAAGAGCAACAAATTGGTTGGGTCGTCAAACTTTCTTACATGGAAGAAGAGGATAGATTTGATCCTCATAGGAAATGAAGTCGTTGAGCATGTTAAGTGTTCTGTTAGTAAACCTCCAAAGGAAGAAGCTCAAGCTCTAGCTAAATACATGAAAAGGGAAATAAGGGCTCAAAGAATCCTTATGTAGCAAAATTGGAAAAGTCAAACTTGTAGAATTGTTCTCCATAAGCACTGCAGGAGAAGTGATACCGTTAAGACAAGAACTCTACAAGATCAAGATATCAAAAGAAGAAGGAATAACCTCATACTTTATGGGGGTGTTGGAAATAAGGGACCAATGACAAGAGTTGGGAGAAATAATGACAAGGAAATGACTACTATAGTGCTCAATGCACTACCGAAGGAGTGGGGTAACTTTACACCAAGCATCTATGGGAAGAAGGCAACTACTCCATTCAATGAACTATTGTCACTATTCAAAATTGAAGAAACCAGGTTGAAGGAAAAAAGTGATCTAGGATCAAACGAGCAAACTCAAGAATATGTTGCCATGGCAAAGAGGAAAGGAAAGTTTGGGAAATTTGGTCCTCAGAAAAGGAAGAAGAATATGGCAAAGGTTCAATGATATGGATGTCAAGAATATGGGTACTACAAGAGGGATTGTCCCAAACTCAAGAAGGAAAAAAAAATAAGAAGAAGAGAAGAAGCCCATGCCACTGAAGAATTGGAAGGGGCTGAAAAGAATAAATCCAAGAAGGAAGAAGTAAAAGATCTCTACTATGATTAAGATAAGTCTTCTCCGCCTAGCTCTTTTCAGTTCTTATAAAATATGGCTATCATGATAGGAATCATTAGAAGAATGATAGGATGCATCATTTTAAGAGATGACATCATAGGAGCATACGACTGAAGTAAGAGCTCAAAAAGCTGAAGTAGAATTCTATGACAGTCATCATTAGAAGAAAGCAGCTCTTGGTAACCTCATTAGAAGCATAAGTATCACTTATGGGTAGAAGGTAGTCATCTAGTATAGAGCTCATCATACATCATTGGAAAGGAGCATTTTCAGGATGAGGATAATCAAGATCCTCCATTGGAATATTCATTAGAAGGTTCATCTCTTGTAAGAAGAAAGTGTCTCACTAAGAATACCACCTTGGGTGGGCTTCATTGTTTGAAAGAATGATGGTATGATGACAAAGAAAATTCAGCATGTCGACATGGTCAAAATACTTTCAATCAAGGGAAAGGAAGCTACTGAAGGAAATGTAGATGACCAAAGAAGAAAAGATGTATGTATGCATATGTTCAATGAGTTAGGTCATGTCATTATATAGTTGGAGATAGTAAGGATGCATGCTCTACCTCATGAGCATGATCAAGGGAAAAGGATCTCTTTCATTAACAGGATGAATGAAGGCATGGTTCACATATTAACTAGATGAAGTCAACATAATATGTCCTCATATGGAATATGAGGTGGTTGAAAAAGATGAAGGAACTATGATTAGGAGTTCCTGGGAAGTAATATGTGAATAAAGAGAAAATATGAGACTGTGAAAGATGCAGCTATGGAGAAGGCAATCAACATCCAATGACTAGAAGAATTGACAATGATATCTCCATGGGAAAGATATGAAGCCTTTAATGTAGTTTGGAAAGAATGTAAACCCTTGACATTGAATATCTTGGAGATGTGTCAATATATATGTGCAAGATGTTTATGTTGCAACAGGCAGATGTCATGATGAAGAGCCATCACAAAAGGTAATTTTTTATTTGATGTTCATTTGTAATTTTTGAATAATATCTAGTGTAATATTCCAAATTAGCAGTCAGCTAAATAGAATATTAATTTTTGTCAAATTTTGCCTTTTCTAATGTTAACATGAAATAATGTGGGTAGGGGGACCCACAAATAAACTATAAAGTTAGTTCACTCACCTAAAGTCCCAAAGACAAATATTAGAGCTAGAGTGGGGCCCATGAGGCTAGCCACATGAAGAAGACAATGTCCCAGTGGCAACGTGGGAGAGGCAGCAGCGTAGGCAGCACAGTGACAGCGTGGGAGAGGCAGCAGTGCAGTGGAAATGCAATGATTAGTTGGCAGAGATGGCAGTCCGTCTAGTGGGGCCCAAGGGAATGTTGGGCCTCAGCTAGGTAAAAGAAGATGAAAGCATCTCATTCCTCATTCATTCATCCAATGATTTTTCTGTCTGATAGACTAAAAGAACGCTTGAGCTGTTTAGTCAAGTTTTCTCGTGCTGTTTAGCACAGAGATTTCTGAGTGGAGATCTCAACCTCATCCTCGGGGGACTTAGATTTCCCGCTTAGAAGAGGAGTATCATCCAGTTTCGAGAGAGGAACCACAAACACACATTCAGGCATACGTAGTCCCTCCAAGACAGCGCAAAGGCCACATAGGTAGCAGGAGAATTACGTAGTCCAGTTGAGGAGCAACCTTGAGAGAGAAGAAGGAAGAGCAGATTGCAACCGGGAGTTTGAGAGGAGGTTAGCCACTTCCTAGCAAGGTTCTTGGGCAGATTTCTAGTAGTTTCTTCCAGCAGTTCAGTTAGAAAACCAGAGTGCCTAGTAGAACAACGTGCCAAGCCCAAAGGGGTGAATTTTTGCGGTTAGGATTTCTGGAAACCTTTCGCGGGTTTCTCTGGGTTTGTTGAGGAGAGTCCGGTGTCTAATTCCCAGAATTTTCTGAGTAACAGAGTAGCCTCAACACATAGTCCCTTTTCAGCCAGTAACAATTGTTCAACCAGGACAACATACAGGAGGAGCCACGCAGAGTAGTAGAGTAGCAAAGAGTTCTAAGTAGGGTTGAGGGGTCATTTCAGCCTGCCTTGTGCAGAACAAGGTGCCATCTTTCTAAGCACCTCCTTGTACCTTTTTGCCATCAGAGATTTAATAAAATGGCTCAGATATTTTTGGCTCTATCATGGTGTTTTTGATGGTTATTTTCTGTTTGCTATAGTTGTAGTCTTTGCATGATTTATATTATTGTTTGTTCCCAATTTGGTATATTACAGTGGTATCAAATTTCATAAATTTGGCTCAGCCTGTGGAGCACGTGATCTGTGACAACGAAGGATAGGCAGAACTTCACATACCGAAGGTAGCGGTACAAAAGCAAGGAAAGGAGGCTTGAAATCATGCCAGACCAAGTAGACAACATTCCGGAGGAAGACGAGAAGGGAAAAACACCAATGGTAGAGGAAAGAGATGATGGAAAGGAGTTTGCTAACCTCCTTCTAAAGTCGATGCAGGAGCTCACTAAGAGGATAAAGGAGATGGGGCAGAAGTTTGTCGGAGATAACAAGAAGCTGGAAATTCTGAGGGAATTCCAGATCGGAGAGGGATCGGACACCTCCCATCACCCACCTGAGCCTAACATTGCATAGCCGGTGGTGTCATGCTCTGCCATGCCCACATTCCTAGCTTCAGGAGCAGGAGCAGGAGCAGGGGGGCACAAGAGCCGGAGGTGGCTCACTACGGAGAATACTTTGTGGAATATCAGTCTTATGGGTCAGAGTTCAAAGATGCCCTCACTTTCAATGAGTCATGTCAGTTGAAGAACAATAGCAGACCACAAGGCTAGACCAGAGGAGGAGGGTACACGCAGGATGATGACCTGTAGCGTACCGTGGGCAGAATTTTCTTAGGTGGTGAAGCTGGATATCTATTTCCAGCTTAACCAGATGGTGGAGGTGGAGGCCATCAAGGTGGTAGTGCTGCATCTTGAGGGAGAAGCCTATGATTGGTGGTTCCATGGGATGACTATGCTTGGTCACTCAGGAGTGACAGCGTATGATGAGTTCACCTGGAGGTTGATAGAAAGGCTTGATCGGAAAGACTTAGAGGAATATTTTGTTGAGCTAACTAAACTCAAACAGACGGGGAACACGAAAACCTACATTTCTAAGTTTCTGAGGCTTTCAGTGATGGTTCCAAATTTTTCTGTGCCAAGGAGAGTATACATGTTCATTGACGGACTGGCTGAACCCTTGCGTGGGCTAGTGAGGTCTACTTGGCCCACTACGCTGCAAGACACATTAGGAAGAACCAGAGATTTGTAAGATGCTTTGCTGAGGACAAGGGCTCCCTTGCCCAATAGACCAACGTTCCAGCAGAAGGAGAAGGATGTGAGAGGCCCACCAACGAGAGGGTACCAGGGCCAGGGGCCTTTGGATGATGATACCCAGAGAGATTTGAGATGGAGGAAGCTTTGCATCACCTGTTAGGAGCCATGGGCACTGGGTCACAGATGTGATGGAGGGAAGGCACAATACATTAAGGTCTTCTCCGACAGTGAAGGAGAAGAGGAGGCATATGAGGAGTTGGGAGGAGATGTCGACACCAGAGCACTAGGAGAGGATCATCAACCACCACCTCCCCCAGCAGCAGAAGGGTCAGGGTTTGCACCTACAAGAGGGGTCCTTGCATCCTTATGCGGAGTTCCCAAGTATGTAACGCTGAGGGTCTAAGGTACAGTTTAGGGGCAGCGTGTCTCAATGTTGGTGGACAACGGGGCCACGCACAACTTCATTGATGCCTAGCTAGTTTAGAGGAGGGGCATACATACATAAAGTTTTGATGGGTTATCTGTGTTGGTTCTAGGGTCCAGGACCATGCAGTGCATGCGTTATGTCTCGACATTAGCATTGACATGGGGACATATACATTGACAAATCATTTCTTCGTCGTTGATATTCTAGACACTAACGGAGTGTTGGGTGTTCAGTGACTTATCAACCTTGGGAAGGTCACTACAGATTGGGAGAAAATAGAGATGGAGTGGACGGACAAGAAGAGTGGGAAGCACGTAATGCTCAGGGGAATACACACATACCCTCCATAGATAGTCTCTATGCATTAGATGGAGGAAAATTTCTGGAAGGGAGACATAGAGTGGGAAGTGGAGCTGGAGCTGAGTATTTCAAAGGCAGGTGTCTCGGGTCGGCCTACGCACCTGGATGTGCAGAATCTCTTAGACCGTTACTCTACATTTTTTGGGACATCCCATCAGGGCAGCCACGAGATCGAGGGTTTGAGCACACCATCGAGCTAGAGTAAGGCATCTAGGCAGTGATCACCACTCCCTACAGGCACCCTAAGGCCTATAGGGACAAGATTGAGAGAGCTATACATGAGCTCTTGGCATTGGGGCATAATAGGCCCAACACAAGCCCATTTTCATTTTTAGTGGTTCCGGTGAAGAAGAAAAATGACACACTGCGGATGTGCATAGATTACATGGCCTTGAACAAGAAAACCATGAAGAACCATTACCTTATCCCAGGAGATGGACGAGTTGAGGGGAGCATAGTTATTCTCCAAGATCAATCTTAGATCGGGGTACCACCAAATTGGGGTGAGGGACCAGGACGTCCCCAAGACTGCGTTCCGCTGTCACTATGGCCATTTTGAGTTTTTGGTGATGCCCTTTGGGCTGACCAATGCTCCGACTACATTGTAGTCTTGCAAAAACCACATCTTCCGTGGTCAGTTGAGGAAGTTTGTGTTGGTGTTATTTGATGACATTCTCATCTATAGCCGCACATGGGAGTAGCATTTGCAGCACATAGAGGCTATACTGCGTATCTTAGACGAGCAACATTTCTTTGCCAAGTTGTCCAAGTGCGAATTTGGGCTGATAGAGATGCTCTAATTGGGGCATATCATTGGGGTGGATGGAGTGAGAGTCCACGAGGAGAAGATCAGGGTCAAATGAGATTGGCCAGAACTAAAGAATGTGACAAAACTCTGGGGGTTTATGGGTATTTGCACCTACTACCAGAAATTCGTCAAGGGGTTTTCACAGCTTGCTGCACCCCTCACAAACCTCACCAAAAAGGGGGCTTTTAGCTGGACCGAGACTACGCAGAGGGCCTTTGACAGGCTCAAGGAGGTGATGAGTAGCTTTCCGGTGTTGGCACTGCCCGACTTCATGCAAACCTTTGTGCTAGAGTGTGATGCTTAAGGAGAAGGGTTAGGCACAATATTGATGCAGGGGGGGCATCCCATAGATTAAGGAATTCAAAAGCTACTACCGCATGAGAGGCTGTACCCCATCTATTGCAAAGAGATGCTGGCCATCATGCATGCGTTGGCCAAGTTTCAACAATATCTTGTGGGGAACAGGTTCCAGGTGAGGATTGACCCAATAACCTTAGATTCTTCCTTGAGCAGAAACAATGACAGGAAAGGCAACAAAAATGGGTCAACAAGATCCAGGCGTATGATTTTGACATCGAGTATGTCAAGGGGAAGAACAAGGTGGTAGCCGATGTGTTGTCCCGGAGACCTTCAACGTTGTCCTTGATGAGCATTGACGTAGATTGGAGGGCCCAACTTTTGGTGTACTCTAAAGACCGGTTTGCATGCGAGATACTGGATGAGAAGGTGACAGATGATCGTTACAGGGTGATGGATGAGGTCATCTATTATCGTGATTGAATCTTTTTGACAAGAAACTCCTAGCTAAGGGAGAAGATTTTGCACGCAGCCCATGACTCACTGCTTTTAGGCCACCGGGGATTCACCAAGACGTACAGAGCCATCAGGGAGAGGTTCTCTTGGAAGGGCATCAAGGAGGACATATTATGGCATGTCCAGGATTGCGTAGTTTGCCAGTGGAATAAGGGGTAGTTGAACCATCTGGCAAGTTTGTTATAGCTGGTTCCCATCCTGGAGGGGAAATGAGAAAGCATCTCCATGGACTTCATCACTGGATTGCCGATGGTGTAGGGCAAGGATTGCATTTTCGTGGTGGTTGACTGATTGACAAAGTATGCTCACTTCTTTGCCATTTGAGCTTGGTACACTGCTTCACATGTGGCTAAGCTATTTTTCCAGGATATCTTCAAACTCCATGGTCTTCCAAAGACCATATTCAATGACAGGGACAAGCGATTCATGGGAGGCTTTTGACAGGAGCTGTTTTTTTTGGTGGGCACAGAGTTCACACCCAACACCAGCTACCACCCACAAACTGATGGGCAGACCGAGATAGTGAACAAGTGGCTAGAAGGATACTTGAGGAACTATGTCATGGGGCAACAAAAGGCTTGGCTACGCTGGCTTCATTTGGGGGAGTACTGTTACAACACAACATTCCACATGTTGATCGGTATGTCTCCATTTCATGATTTGTACAGTTATAATGCTCTGAATTTTGCTAATGTGACTTTGGGAGCTAGCAAGACTCCCAAGGCCAAATACTGGATTGAAGAGAGCCAAGACATACTCCGGGCTCTCAAGGATAAGATAGCCACAACTCAAAACTCACAGAAGCTGTACGCAGATAGAGGCCACGTGGAGAGGCAGTTCGAGGTGGATGACTTGGTGTACCTCCGTCTTTAGCCTTACAAGCAGTCCATGCCGAAGCAGAAAGGAGCTGAAAAGCTCAAACCACGTTTCTATGGGCCATATAGAGTGATCCAACGGGTTGGAGAGGTGGCATATGAGCTGGAATTGCCATGAGGGTGCTGAATTCACAACATTTTCCATGTTTCATGCCTGAAGAAAGCTTTGGGGCAGCAGGTGATTGCAACCATGGAGCTTCTGCCTATTGATGATGAGGGGAATTTGGTGCTACATTTGGAGGCCATACTAGACACTTGGGAGAGACATTTGAGGAGCAAGGTAGTCAAAGAGTATCTGATCAGGTGGAGGAACCTTCCAAATGAGGATGCCATTTGGGAGAGGGAGAAGATCCTACATCATCCATCTCTGCAGTTGGTTGAGGACAAGCAATGTTTTGGCAGGGAGGACTGTAATATTCCAAATTAGTGGTCAAGTAATTGGAATATTAATTTTTGAAAATTTTTCCTTTTATAATGTTAACATGAAATAAGGTGGGTAAGGGGACCCACAAATAAACTATAAAGTCAGTTCACTCTCCTAAAGTCCCAAAGACAAATATTAGAGTTGGAGTGGGGTGTTAATCAAGGTTGTCATTGATGCCAATATGGCATTAATCGAGATGATAGATATTATTGTTATGTCAATACCTCATGCAATCCCTAGGTGCTAAGGATGCTATTAATGAAGATACTAAGAGCACTGCCACTAATAAAGATGTCATGCCACTTAGGAAAAAGTCTTGTCCTAAATAGCTAATGATCATAATGCCCTAAAGATTGATGTAAATCCTAAGTGCCTATCATGAACATGATGACATAAATAACTACACCATACTTGATGACATATGATGACGTAGTTGGAAATAATGATAACACATTTAGTGATACTGATGATGGTTGGAAGACTACTTTGAAGGCCTTATGGAAAAGCCCTTAATTCTGTCCCTATATCCTTATCCATAAAGAATCAAGGACTGCAAAAAAAAAAATTCCAAAATAGTCATCTCATGGTCTGAACTAAAAATTTCAAGAACAACGACAAAGAAAAAAAAAATTCTTAATGGGAAGATGACCTCACCTAAGGATTAAATTGACATCATCTTGTAGAGGATATTTTCCCCTTTCTAACGAGCTATTATACACCTCATAACTCCTCCTAGATTGTGAGAAATTGAATTTATAAGTTGGAAAAAATATTATTTTTGCCTAGCTGACTTGAGCCGACTTGTGTAGGCTGTCATGTTCCCTCAAGAGACATGTCCCTTCATTGGAGGTCAAACTAGTATATATATGACATTAGACACATCATTTCAGCCATAAAAATTTCGGTGAAAAACACAGAATTCATATTAGAAGCACAGAAGCCGAGGACATTAAGGATATCACTGTTGGGCAATTCTTTGTTAAGGTATCCTTTCCAGCTTGGATAATTCTTGTGGAGGTCAAATCTATGGTTACCAAGAGGCTCGGACTTGCTGCAGTCTTGGAACTTGTGACAACCACCTTTGGATTATTTGTAGTGATTATAACATAAACGACTTGTGGAGAAGTTGCAAGCTTCAGGACAGTCCTTTAACTAGCTTGGACCTTACCTGAGCATCTCTGTTCTGTGTGGACAGTCACCATTATAGCTTGGAACAGTGGATAGTTACTACTACAAAGTCTTAGACTTAGTAGCAGTTTTTCAGTGTAGGCTTGAATCTATAGAGAGGTGGTTGGAAAGTTGTTTGTGGAGCTCATTTCTTTGGACTTGTTTGGAGGACAAAATTATATCAGTGGTTTTGGGCATCATATGTGGAGTAGTGATCATCACATTTGGAGTAGTGATCATCATATTTGGAGTAGTGATTGAAAACCACATTTGTAGACCTTTTGAAGGCTTTCTTAAGTCTTCTTGAAGGAGCATTGATGAATTAAGAAGTTTGGAGCATCTCTAGTATTGTTGAAGATCCATTGAGGATAGTGGTTGGCAGTTCTTTGAAGCAGTATAGACAGCTGGAGCATTGAAAAACATTGTGAAGCACTTGGAGGATTGTTTGGTGTAGACCTTGAGAAACTTATTGAGGACATCATTGTGAAGCAGTTGTTGAGCCCTTGCAAAGAATTTGACTTGGAGGCATTTTTGGAGGACATGATGTATTGTTGAAAAGCCATCATGAGGTAACCTTGGAGAAATTGCTTGGGTACGATGAAGAGCAACGGTGACACCTTTTACGAAGAAAAGGTTGTCATTGATGACGTAATGTGTAGATTACAGTGAAGAGTAAGCTGAATATTGTCAGGGCTCATTGAAGAAGACATTGGGAGCTGTAAGTATAACCAAATATATATTGACAAAATGAAGTAGGAAGTTGGAGCCTCGTAGAGACAAGGTTGGTGCCTTGGAATATAGGTTGAAGCCCTTGAGGTTGGTGCCTCATAACTGACAAGGTTGGTGCCTTGGAAGATAGCGTTGGAGCCCTAGAGAATAGGAGTCCTCAAGAGGCTAGGTTGGAGCTTGTAGCAGATATAGGGTTGGAGCCCTTAAGGTTGGTGCCTCATAATTGACAAGGTTGGAGCCTTGGAAGTCCAAGTCGGTGCTTGGAAAATACAGGTTGGAGCCTGGGAGATTGAAGATTGGTGTCTTCATCTAGGGTTGGAGCCCTACATATATTGTACTTAATTTATTGTAAAGAAGAAAATAATAAAAGCATTTATTATTATTGTTCATTTTGTGTTATAAATATAAGTGATCTAACTGGTAAAAATAACAATTGAAAATAAATACCGATTCACCCCCCTCTCAGTATTTCCAACATGGGGCCCATGAGGCCATCCACACGAAGAAGACAACATCCCAGTGGCAGCGTGGGAGAGGCGGCAACGTAGGCAGTGCAGTGACAGCGTGGGAGAGGCAGTAGCGCAGTGATTGGTTGGCAGAGATGGTAGCAATCCAATAGGGCCTAAGGGAACACTAGGGCTCAACTAGGTAAAAGAGGATGAGAGCAGCTTATTCCTCATTCATTCATCCATAGATTTTTCTGTCTGATAGACTGAAAGCACACTTGAGATGTTTAGCCGAGTTTTCCCGTGTTTTTTAGCACAAAGATTTCTGAGAGGAGATCTCAATCTCATCCTACGGGGACTTCGAGTGCTCGCTCAAGAGAGGAGTCTCGTCCACTTTCGAGAGAGGAACCATAGACACACATTCAGGCATACACAGTCCCTCCAGGAGAATGCAGAGGCCACGTAGGTAGCGGGAGAATTACGCAGTCTAGCTGGGGAGCAGCATTGAGAGAGAAGAAGGAAGAGCAGATTGAAACCAAGAGTTTGAGAGGATGTTAGCCACTTCCTAGCAAGGTTCTTCAACAAATTTCCAGTAGTTTTTTCTAGCAGTTCAGTCAAAAAACCAAAGTGCCTAACAGATTAGCGTGCCAAGCCCAAAGGGTCGAATTTCCGGGGTCGGGATTTCTGGAAACCCTTGACGAGTTTTTATGAGTTTGCTAAAGAGAGTCCGGTGTCTAATTGTCGGAATTTTTTGAGCAGCAGAGCAGCCTCAACACGTAGTCCCTTTTTATCCAGTAGCAACAGTTCAACCTAGACAACATAGAGGAGGAGCCATGCAGAGCAACAGAGTAGCAGAGATTTCTGAGCATTGTTGAGGGGTCATTTCAGCTTGCCTTGTGCAGGCCAAGGTGCCATATTTCTAAGCACCTCCTTGTACCTTTTTCCCATCAAAGATTTAATAAAATGGTTCAGATGTTTTTGGCTCTATCATGGTTTTTTTTATGGTTATTTTTTCTTTGTTGTAGTTGTAGTCTTTGTACGCTTTATATTACTGTTTGTTCCCAATTTGGGATATTACATATGGATGGGCTAATACAGGGCTACCTAAAGAGAAGTGTGGATGTCATCTACAATTGATACTCATGTGGAAGGATGGAATATCCTAAAAGATACATGATGTGGAAAAGGTAGTTGTACGAGGAAAAGCCAGATATGGTCCAATGGATCACTCTCCGATGAAAGGAAGGATAACGCGATTGCCCTGATTCAAGAAGGAAAGTGATGGATGGCCTATGCCCTATATAAAAGTCTCAAATATGAAAGCTCCATAATATTAAAAATAAAATTCATGATAGCGAATGGAGGAGCGCTACAAGTAGCTGAAGATCCCATGAACTCCACTAAGGAAAGAGATGCTGCTTAAAACATGTCCCTAGTTAAGAGGGAGCTTGGAAGCATGTTTCTAATTAAGAAAAAACTTGGAGGCAAGTCCCTAACCTTAAAGAGAGCTTAGTAAAGTCCCTGATTAAGAGGGAGCTTGGTCAAGTCCTTGATTAAGAGGGATCTTGGGTACCTTCCTTTTATAGGAATGGGTACATTCCTTCATTGAAATGGGTATATCCTCCTTAGTTGAGAGGGAGAGATAGACACATCATTCTTGTCTTCACTTGGGAAGAAAGAATGGAGGATTGGGTAAGCATATGGCATCTGATACTCTTTGAGGATGTGGTGGGGAATCCAAGATAAGAGTAGTCATAGAGGACCGATATTCTTTGTCATGCGAATCCAAGATAAGAATAGTCCTAGAAGGACATACCTTGTGAACACTCGGGAGGGGTATGCTCCTTGAGAGAAAATTATGAAGTTGTATATAAATCATTGGTCTCGCCAACATTGTGCTCTGATCTCATGAAGAGATAGAGCTGTTAGTCAAGGCCTTTCTATGTGACAATGCTGGATGATATGATGCTATACAGATGGGTTACCAATCCAACTCTTCTTATGAGAATTCTTCAGATTGAGAATTTCCAAGTACCGTGTATGGATTATGAATACCTCCCTCGTTAAGAGGGAGAGTTGAAATATGTAACTAGGTTCGGTCTTCATAATGACACATGTAATCATGATTTTATGTATTTAATGAAAAGAGAAAAATAAATTTATTATTGTTGTTCTTCAGGCATGGGTTTCATGCTCAAAGGAAATTTATTTTTAAGTCAAACACTAATTGAGTGCTTCTAGGTTTGTCATAAATTCAATTGATTCATTGTCATGTATTGAAGATGCATTTGGGCACGTAACATATTGTAAAGAAAATTTATTTGAGTCAAAATAGAGTCAAAAGACCCACCAAGACCTTGTCATGGTGCAAAGATCAAGTCAGCCTAAAGATAGCAAGTTGTACCCTTCACAAGCCTATAAATAAGAAGGAACTCAACCTCATTTAGAGTCTCACTCAAGCAAGTTTGGTCTTCTCAAGATAGAAGATGGAAAAGGATGAGAAAGAAGGAGAAGAACTAGATCAAAGTTTTTGAGCCTCTCTCTCTCTCTCTCTCGTGTTAGGGTTTCTACATTTGCTGAGCAGAAGAATTTGCTAGACAAAAGAATCTGCTGGGGCAGGTCGAAGTTGCATTAGAATTTGCTGGGCATATTGAATTTCGAGAATAATTTGTTGGGCAACTCAAAGTTCCAGAAGAATATGCTGAATAAGTCGAAATTGAAGAAGTTGTTGGAATCAAGATTTGACTTGGTCTTGCGGGGTCTTGGTTAAGAGTCACAGGTCTTGGAATTCATCAATTGATGTTCTATAAGAAGACAATAATTCTTGTTGGTTTTCCTATCAGTTAGAGAGGTTTTTTCCCTAACTGATCGCCTACATCATGTGTCCTATTGTCTCATTGATTTTATTGTTTGGTAATTGTTTGATGATAAAGAACATTAATAATAATTGAGTTATGTAAAAATACATCACAAGCAGTTATCAAAGTAAGATAAATCACCTAATATAGCCGCCTCTATATTTCTCAACACTTCCTCATCCACCAATTTTGCCCTTCCTTCCAATAGATGAGCTCTCCCACATACACCAAGTGTTACCTTCTCAAATGCAACTTCAACCCAGAGTTTCGTCCCCCAGCTTCAGAACTTCGACCCCCAACTTCAGAATTTCGGCACAAATTCAAGACTGCAGTTTCGGCCCTTCGACCAGCTCAACAACTCCACACGTGTGAGAGAAATAGTGAAAATTTTGATTTCTTGTGCTTGATAAAGTCCTTTTTTGCTAGCCCTTTCCTTCTTGTTCCTTGAATTGCACACTTTTTCTTGTCCCAGAAGTTGCAAATCGAACTTGTTGAGTGAGTGTTCCAAAATGAGGTTTTGTTGCTGCCTTTATATAGGAGATTCAACCCCTTAATTAGGCTGACTTGTCCAGTTTGAGGCCGACTTGGTGGAGGCCTAGAAGATCTAATTTGCATCAAAATAAATTTGTTTCGTAATTGAAAATTCCCAAGAAGAGTCTATTACATTATGACATGGACAATGTTATGAAAAATTTAAGAGTTCGTATAAATGTATCTTCCGTAGACCTAGTGGATTGGTATAGAACAACAGAAAGCAAAGAATATAAAGTCCCCCTAAAAGAAATTGAAGAATGGAATGATGCTTACTTGGAATCCGTCGCAAGCTCTTCTCTCCTCTGTCATTGATCTCATACCCTCGCATAAGTTCAATGACATACATAGAAACATTAAAGAGAAAGTCATCACAATGTTGAAGAAGAAGGTCATCACAGTATGAAAATAGGACATCATAACAAGCAAGAGATCTCATTCTAGGGCATTAAGGGTGCAAGAGGATAGGCCGAGGAAGAGTCTCTTGAAGACCGAGAGGGATCACATCATCAGGGACCGAGTTTCCCTAGTGTTGGTGCACAACAGTGATATAAAGGAAGATCAAATTGAGAAGCTGAGGAGAGCAGTGACAAGGTCTTGGAGGCATGCTAGAGTCAAAGGTCTGTGTCATGGTCATGGTACCCGTCAATTGCAGATATATAAGAAGAATTACTTTGGGGTTTCCTCTCCAGGAGGGAGAGGTTTTGGCCCTTGCTTGAAGAGCCTAAATTTTGTGTCTCTTCTATTTTGATAATTGACTTGATGAAAGACATAATAAGCTAATGAAGATAAGATCTAAGTAATAAAAGCACAACAAGTTCACAAGTAATTATCAGGAAGAGAAATTTGAATTAAATGCCCTAATTTCTCAATATCGTATCAGAGATAAGGTGCTAAAGATAACAAAGGGAAATTTTGCAAGAAGACACAAGGATCATGTAATATTCCCTTTTTTGGTGTCACCTATGACAGGGCTAGGATGGACTTCCAGAGTTAGAAGCAGACTGGTCACAGGTACAGGTTGGTGTCATCAATGGGCCCAGGGGATTTTTGGAGGAGTTTTGAGGTGTTTCTATGTGATCGAGTGCCATTCGCTTGATGTATTCCATCATCCGAGTAGTTTGGATTTTTTCCAGTGCATTCCGACAACTTTCAGAAATTTGAGTTATTTCTAGGCTTAACTCAGTTGATTTCGCTCAAGGTGGAATTCCAGGAGGAATACATGATGGAACACCTTAGTGTAATAGCTCATTGGAACCGGGACGAGGATACCTACATGGTGGGACAGTTGGACACGAGTTTCAGTGACCAAAGGAGGCGTGGTAGCCAATTTACCCTTTTCTGCATTAAAAAGGAATATTTTAATAAGAGGGAAAAGTGCTCCATGAATAAAATAATAATAAAATAATGCTCTAGAAGGCTCCAAGAGATCTATAAAAGAAAGGGAGGAGGCCATTGAGGGATATCTTTGGATCATATCATTTTCTTGTATGAGAGGTTTCAGACGTGGTTCTCTACTTCAGCCGTAGCCCCAGAACGGAAACCCTCGAGTGATTTGTGAGTGTTAGACGGAAACCCAACTCTCTTTGAGGAGACTTCATTCATAAGTTTCATAGAGCTTCAGGGATATTGGAGTGAGGATCATTCAGATCTTCAACAGGTGCTTCAGTGGATTCAGTGGTAGTTGTTGCCGGAGGGAGAGTGTAGCAGTTTAGTTTTGGAGGCCATCGCTGTGTAGCAGTGCAACATCTTGTATTGTTGGCCAGTTTTCCATCTTATCTATTTTTGGGTCAGATTCATATGTAAACCTCGTTATTATTTATAATAAAATCTGAGATTCATCCTGTTCTATGTGGTATTGGATTGCAATGTTTATGTGTTTAATTTTACATGGCAATCTTCTATTAAATGCATGTTGATTTTATGACATATTTTGGGAATTAAGTAAATTTATGAAAATTTAGTAAAATTTCCCATTTGGGGATATTACAGATCAAGTTTTACGAAGGAGGTCAAGGATCAATTTTCAAGGAAAGCTTCAAAGAAAAGAGATCTACATTAAAATGTCAAAACCCTAGATCCAAGGGAGAAGACCTTCATTCAAAAAGCAGTTTGCAGAAATTGGAGAAACACTAAAATGATCTCAAGAATATCAACAACTTATTCAAAGGACCTACACATCAAAAATTTATTCTTATGCTGTTGTCTGCTCAACTTAATGTTCCTAAATTGATGTCATAAATTTTCAACCAAGGCTAGTAAATTGTTGAAGTGAAGTGCACTATATGTGCCTAGGTATCTGTTTCCTAATACGTTGTGTTTAGTGTTTTTCTAATATTTTTGGTTTTGTGTTTTTATGCTAAGAGGAAAATAATTAAGTGTTAGTAAAGAGAAGTTGTTGGTCACACTAAAAACAGAGCAAAATCTATTCTAAACTATGTATGGCACTTAAGAACAGAAAATGCAAAACTTTACAAGAAAGATAACTCATAACATGAACTCAGTCCAATTCATTCATTAGAAGTATATTGGAACAACTTGAGAAAAGGATGAGTTTAATGCAATGAAGTTCTTTGAAGTAAACAACAACCTACAATATCACAGAGAAAACCTCATCCATGGTTAGAGATCTGTTGGAACACATTCGGAAAAGATTATCTACAACATAGTAAGGAACCCTGCTGTAAATTGACTTATGACACTAAAATTAATCCATTCTACAACTCAGAATGTCACTATTAGGCCTCATTCAAGGGTTAGAAATCTTTTGGAATATTTTTGGAAAGAGGCAGTTTGTAAAATTATGAGAAATTGAAGAACAATCAAGACTTCAAAATGACATTACCAATTCTTGTTCCTATGATAATGATGTATTAGTATAGATTAAGAACAAGAGCAGTTTGTAAATAATGAAGGCCTTTAAGTCTAATTTAATAGAACTAGAGTACAACTAGCTAATAAAACTAGAAATACAATAGAGAGAACTGAACTAGAATGCAATCAATCAAACTTGAAATACAATGAACACAACTGAACTAGAATGAAATTAACCTCCAGAGTATTACAGCTGAACTAAAATGCAACTAATCACTGAAATACTACAGCTCTATCTCATTCAATGTTAGTGATATTTTGGAACAATTTATAAGAACAACACTGGATGTAACATGTGATGTGAGTGAGCATAAAACATAAAGTTCAGAAAAATGAAACTAATATCTAAAATACTACAACTATATCTCATTTAGTGTTAGTGATATTTTGGAACAATTCATAAGAACAAGACTGGCGGTAACATCCGATGTAAGTGAGCATAAAATTTAAAGTTCAGAAAACTACTTAAATTAGGAATGAAACAAGGCTAAAGTTACTTATCTAAACAATATGCATAGAGCTTCTCGGGCAGTAGGGGCCCTCTACCACTGGATTAGCACACAAATCTACTCAAGATTTCTTCAGATATTGTATTAAAGTTTCTCTTCTTTCATTAAAGGAAAACACTTCAAAAACAGAGTATTACGGTCTTGGACAATTTAACAATAAAACATTAATCTAGCTAACTGTCTCTCAGTTTCCCAAGTTATTCTTATAAGAGAAATACATAACTGCCCTGGAGAAGAAATAAGGATAAGTGTCTTTTTCAATCAAAATCAAATTAGAACTCTTGTGGAGGCCTCGTACTTTGCTGAAGACATCTGTAGAGTCCTTGTCCTGGTAGGAATCTGCTTCTTAGTTTTGGTTTCCTCCACGTGCATAACCACCTGTAGATTTCTGCACAGACTTCGTAGAGGGTAAGAAATGATGGAGTGTTTTGGAATTCAACCATATGCATTTTTCCTTTAAGTGACACCTGTAACCTATGTGAACATGAAGATAGCTGCGGAATAGGCGACTAGCTACAGAATGGCTGCATTCTGTAGCTGAGTCTAGTAAAAAATTACTACAACAACAAAACCACGAAAATATAGCAAGTTAGTCATTGTATGCATTCCTAAAGTGACTTTAATCAATCTTATTGATCTTTTAAGCCTATAATTGATAAGGGACAAAGGAAATGAAGTGAAATTTGGTGAAAGGAAAGGACATCTTTGGGGCTTAACATACCCCCACTGCAAAGCTTTTGCATGTCCTCATGGAATTAATTCATGTATTCTGAAACTTTTGCTAGGACATCTAGCCTCCTTCTTCTGCTTTGCTTGATGTTCAATGGCCTCTTAGGCTTCCTTATGACCAACTTGAATCTCAAATTTATAAGTGCCCTGCTCAACTTTTTGTTTTTCTTCTTCAGCTTCTCACTAGCCTTGTACAATTTTTCCATTTGCACAGAGAGAGTTGTATTCATTTCACTTTTCAGCTTAACTTGCTCCCTTAAAATTTAATTTTCATTCTTTATATGCCTATTGAGTACTTCTAATTCATATTTGTCTCTTCTTAGTAAATCAATTGCAGATTCTGATGGGCTAGGAGTTCCTCTACTTTCTGAGGCTCTCTTTTCTAATGACTCGACATAATTATAGATTTGTTGTTGTGTTGGGTCTATCTCTGGAGTTCCTTCATCAAGATCCTCTTCGTATTGGTACTCAGGAGATCTAGAAGTTGGTGTCTCTTCATCCTCAATGTCTATGATTCCCATTTGTCTAACCCTGTTTTCTTCAATATACCTCTAAGCCTGTGGCTTTGTCTTGGTTTAGATGGTCCCTCTCCTCTCTCCTTGGCATACTTTCTTATTATCTTCTCCTTTTTAAGCTGTTTCTTAATTTCAGCCAATTTCTCAGAAATAATCTCCTCATTGTCCTCTTGTATGGATTTACCAATTTTAATTTCAACAGATTTGGAAATTTTCCCTCTCCTACTTCTTCTTGTAAGTTTGCCTTCAGATGGAGATTCCTTGGGTTCTTCAAAGTGATTCCTCACTAGGAACTCATCCCAACTGTTTCCCACCTTTCTCAAATGATGTTCAATTAGGATTTTAACTAGGCCATGGTGATACAAAGTGGTTTCCAAGAATTGAACCCTCTTTTGAACATTAGAGGCCATTCTCTTTAGGCTATGAAGTAAGAAAAAGGGTAAATTGATTTCTTCATCTAAGAAATATGTTGAGCCCCAAAGATGTCCTTTCCCTTCACCAAATTTCACTTCATTTCCTTTGTCCCTTATCAATTACAGGCTTAAATGGTCAATAGGATTGGTTAAAGACACTTTAGGAATGTATACAATGACTGACTTGCTATATTTTCATGGTTTTGTTGTTGTAGTAATTTTTTACTAGACTCAGCTACAAAATGCAGCCATTATGTAGCTAGTCGCCTATTCCGCAACTATCTTCATGTTCTCATAGGTTACAGGTGTCACTTCAGAGAAAAATGCATATGGTTGAATTACACAACGCTCCCACATCATTTATTGCTCTCTACGAAGTCTGAGCAAGAATCTACAGGTGGTTATGCACGTGGAAGAGATCAAAGCTAAGAAGCATATTCCTACCAGGACAGGGACTCTACAGATGTCTCCAGCAAAGTACGAGGCTTCCATAAGAGTTCTAATTTGATTTTGATTGAAAAAGACACTTGTTCCTGTTTATTCTCAAGGGTAGTTATGTATTTCTTTTATAAGAATGACTCGGGAGACCGAGGGACAGTTAGCTAGATTGATGTTTTGTTGCTAGATCTCAAAAGACCGTAATACTCTGTTTTTGAAATACTTTTCCTTTAATGAAAGAAGCACCGCTTTATTGCAAGATCTGAGGCAATATTGAGGAGATTTGTATGCTAATCCGGTGGTAGAGGGCCCCTACTGCCCGAGAAGCTTTGTGCACATTGTTTAGATAAGTAACTTTAGCCTTGTTGCATTCCTAGTTTAAGCAATTTTCTGAACTTTGTGTTTTATACTCACTTGCATTGGATGCTACAGTCTAGTCTTGTTCTTACGAATTATTCTAAAATATCACTAATATTGAATGAGATATAACTATAGTATTTTAGGAATTAGTTGCCTTTTTCTGAACTTTACGTTTTTGTGCTCAATTACATCAATTGTTACAGCTAGACTTGTTCTTCCGAATTGTTCCAAAATATCACTAATATTGAACGAGACATGGCTGTAATATTTTAGAGATTAGTTGCATTATAAGTGTAGTTGTAATACTCTGGAGATTAATGGCACTCTAGTTCAGTTTCTGTTCACTGTATTTCAAGTTAGGATAATGGCATTCTAGTACAATTGTGGTCACTGTATTTCAAGTTGAATGATTGCATTTTAGTTCAGCTTTATCTATTGTATTTTTAGTTTTATTAGTTAGTTGTATGCTAGTTTTGTTCCATTAGACTTCAAGGCCTTCATTATTTACAAACTACTCTTGTTATTAATCTCTTCCAACACATCATCATATGGACAAGAATTAGTGATATCAGTTCAAGGCCTTGAATGTTCTGCAATCTCTTATAATTGTACAAATAGCCTTTTTCCCAAAACTATTCCAAAAGACTTCTAACTTCCTAATAAGGCTTAGTAGTGACAATTTAAGTTGCAGAATGGATTAATTTCAGTGTCATAGGTTAATTTAGAGTAGAGTTCCTCACTGTGTTGCAGACTATCTTTTCCAAATATGTTCCAACAAATTTCTAGCCATGGATAAGATTTTCTCTATGATCTTGTAGGTGGTTGTTTACTTAGAAGAACCTCATGGCACTAACTTATCATTTTCTCAAGCTATTCCAACATATTTCTAATGAATGAATGGGATTGAGTTCATGTTATGAGTTATTGAGTTCATGTTGTGAGTTATTGAGTTCTTGCTATGAGTTATTTTTCTTGTTAAAGTATTGCATTTTCTGTTCTCAAGAGCCATACATAATTTAGAACAGGCTTTGCTTTGTTTTAGTGTGACCAACAACTTCTCTTTTCCAAAACTTAGTTATTTTCCCTCTTAGAATAAAAACACAAAATCAAAAACATTGGAAAAACACTAAACACAACATAGTGAGAAACAAATACCTAGGCACATATAGTGCACTTCACTTCAACAATTTACTAACCCCGGTTGACAATTTATGACCTCAATTTAGGAACACTAAGTTGAGTAGAAATTTTGGCGCCGTTGCCGGGGAAGTGTAACTAGGTAGCCTTGTTTCTTACCTCCCAAAAACAATGATATGCGTAGAGAAAGAGACTCAAGGGGTAGATTCATAAGAAGCAGAAGCTTGATTCCTAGAACACCACTTGTTTCACCAAGACCAAGAGCCAGCACACCTTCAACTCAAACCCACATTCCATCCTTTACTGATCCTAGACTTCCAGAGAACTTAAGATCAGATATTCCATTAGAAAGACCTTCCACTTTATCCACTGAACCTGTCTTAGAAGAAGATCCCGAGACCCCTGCTGGGGACATAAACTTTTCAACTTCCACAGAAGAATCAACTATGGCAGAAGAAGGGGGAGGAGGAGTTTTTAATGGAGAACACACACTATTTGGAGGGGGTAGAGGTAGAGGTAGAGGAGAAGGAGGTAGAGGTGCAGAAGGAGAAGGAGGCAGAGGTAGAGGTAGAAGATAAATGGGAAGCTCTTTTGGGTTTCCTATAGTAGATGAAGAAACCAATGCAACTATGAAAAACATTTCATCCTCTGTCCTTCCAAATTTTTATGGACTTAAAACTAAAGATCCTGAAACCTTCCTATTTGAATTTGAAGTCCTATGTAGGACCTATGACTACTTACAAGATGCTTAAAAAAATAAACTATTCCCTTCAACATTGAAAGGAGCAACATTAAAATGGTTTATGAATTTGATCAACAGTTCTATTAGGACATGGGAAGACATGAAACAAGCATTTCTAGAGAGGTATTTGGATTAATGTATGCCAGTCAACCATAAGGAGGAAGTATTTAAAATTTTACAAAAAGAGGATGAAAATTTGGAAGATTTGTTGGAGAGGTTTAACTATAACATCAAGAGGGCAAAAATGGAAAACTTAGATCAAGACACTTTGAAAGCTCTCTTATTGAAGACAATTAGGGATGAATGGTTAGATATCCTTAACATGATGGGAAAAGGGGATATATCTCAGCTCACATTACCTGAAATAGTTGAATTATGTATCAATCTTTCAAGAGGGAAATCTAAAACTATAAAAGGACGAAGAGACCCTGCTCTTGCAAGGGAAAGTAAATCTGCTTCTGGGATAGTAAGTAGGGCAGAAATAGGACATATGCTTGATGAATTCAAATCTGATATCTTGGGGAGTCTCAGTGAACAAATACACACCCTTAAGTTACAAAACAAGTAGAAAACTAAATCTGATGCCTTAGCAATCTTTTGTCCCAAATGTAGAAATAAGCATGTCCTGAGAGAGTGCCCTTTGGATGCAAAAGTAGTAGAGACCTGTGTAATTTGTTTAGAAAAACATGAGATCAAGAGCTGTCCTTCATTTCCTGGTCTTAAAGCTGTCTTTCAGGAAGAAACTCCTACAAATTCCATAGAATCTCTCAATTTTGTCTCTAGGAGACATTGGCAAGGACCTCAAACACAAGGATTCCATGATCAACTGTATAATCAACCCCTACCAAATTAGAATTCTTGGCAGAAACCTTGGCCCCAATTTCAAAATCAATCTCAAACTTGGGCACAAGGAGCACAAAATCCCTATGGAAGATACTCTCAATACTATCAGTATCCACCACCCTATCCACCATATTCACATTTCCCTCAACAAAACTTTCAACAAAATCCTCAAAATCCACAACATCACAATCAACCACTTCCATTACCATTTCCTCAGAAAAAAAATTAGTTGCCTACCCAACCTATACCAAACCCCAACAATAAAAATCCTCAAAACACATACATGATAGAAGGCCAACAGTTTCCAACTTATTTGATCACTCCTTTAGACCTTAGTGATGTTCAACTTAGGTCTGGAAGAATACTTGAAAAGAGGAAACCTTCTGTAATCATACAAGAGCAAGACAATTTTGAGGAAGATTCTCTACGGGTGAATAAAAGTCTTGAAGAGAACACAAATTTCCAAGACCCAAACATTGAAAAATAAAAACAAAAAGAACCAATAATTTCAACTCCTATATTAGAGCAGCCATCAACATCCACTTCTACACCTCCCTTTCCAGAAAGATTACAAATTGATAGAGGTGTAGAAAAACAAATTATGGTGCCTAATTATGATTTCCTAGATGAGCCGAGAAATGTTTGTATTAAGATCCCATTATTGCAAGCTATCAAGGAAATTCCAATCTTAGCAAAGACAATAAAGGAGTTGAGCATGAAGAAAACATGAAAAAGAATAAGAGAGACAAAGAAAATTCAACTGGCAGGAAAAATAGCAGATATCATGATGGGTAAGATTGCTATTCCAAAGTATCTAGACCTAGGAAATCCAGTTGTTAAAATTCACATCAATGGAATTGAAATCCAAAACACACTCATTGATTTAGGAGCAGCAATCAATATCATGAGTAGACAAATCATGGATAAACTGAAACTTCCTAATCTTCTCTTTACACCTACATTATTACAATTAGCAGACAGATCTGTGATCAAACCTGATGGGGTAATAGAAGACATTCCAGTGTCCCTAGATTCTTGGGAGTATCCTGTGGATTTTATGATCCTAAATCCTAAGAATAATCTAGGAGGGCATCCTATTATATTAGGAAGACCTTGGTTAGCTACAGCTGATGCTTTCATTAGTTGTAGATCCGGTGATATGTACATCTCTGATGGTAGTTCAACCAAGAAATTTACCTTGTATCCTCCAGCAAAAACAATTATAGAATTGGATGATAATCAATGGATAGAAGATGAATAAGACTTACAACCTCTCTTCACAATTTCAGAAATTAGTGAAGATAGCCAGATTCTGAATACCTTAGAAAACTTTGAATCCTCTTCGGAATAAAAACATGAACAATTTCAAGAAGAATCCAACATTGAGTTTTTATCATCAAGACAGATGTCTCTCTATTCCATGGACAAATTTGGCAGCTCTACAATTGAGATATTTCCAGGAAAAACTTTAAACATAAACAAGAACCTAGAGAAATCTCAACAAGCAGAGCTAGTCAAGATATTACAGAGACATTCTTCTGCATATGCATGGGAGTACACTGATATGAAAGGGATAAGCCCCAAGACTTGCACTCATCACATCTATATAGAGGAAAATTGTAAACCGTTCAGACAACCTCAAAGACGGATGAATCCAAATCTTAGGGAAATTGTTAAAGAAGAATTGCAGCAATTGTTAAATGTTAACTTTATCTATCCTATTTGAGATAGTCAGTGGGTTTCTCCTTTGGTAATTGTGCCAAAGAAAAATGGTAAATGGAGGGTATGTATTGACTATCGAGAATTAAAAAAAGCTACTCTTAAAGATCATTTTCCCCTACCTTTCATAGATCAGGTATTAGATACATTAGCTGGCAAAAATTACTTCTCATTTTTAGATGGGTTTAGTGGTTATAATCAAATCCAAGTAGCGCTTGAAGATCAAGACAAAACCACATTTACCTGTCTTTGGGGTACCTATGCTTACCGAGTATTGCCATTTGGATTATGCAATGCACCTGCAACATTTCAAAGGGAAGTACTAGGAATTTTTTCAGATCTAATACATGATTGTGTAGAGGTATATATGGATGATTTCACAGTTTATGGAAACACATTTGAAGAAGCCTTAGCAAACTTGGAAATTTTTTTAAAGAGATGTAAAGAAGAAAATATTTCACTAAGTCATGAGAAGTGTTTTATGATGTTTACTGAAGGAATTGTTTTGGGGCATCACATTTCAGGGGATGGGATTAGAGTTGATGAGTCAAAATTTGAAGTCATCTCTAACTTATCTATTCCAAGTTGTCAAAAAGATGTTAGGAGTTTTCTAGGATTCACAGGATATTATCGAAGGTTTATAGAAAACTTCACCAAGATAGCATCTCCACTTTTCAAATTACTTACCAAGGACTGTGAATTCAAGTGGAATCCTGATTGCCAGTTAGCCTTTGAGACCCTGAAAACAAAAATCTCTGAAGCACCTATTTTAAGGGGCCCTAACTGGAATTTACCTTTTCATATTTCAACAGATGCCTCAGATACAACTCTAGGAGAAGTATTGGGACAAAAAGACCTGATTCCTTATGCCATCTATTATACAAGTAAAAATTTGACTCCTTCAGAGTTAAATTATACTGTAACTGAAAAAGAGTTTTTAGCTGTTGTTCATGCCATAAAAAAATTCAGACACTATATAACAGGCTATGAAACTTTTGTTCACATAGATCACTCTGCAATTAGATATCTAATGAATAAATCAATTACTAATGGCAGAGTCATAAGATGGTTATTGCTTTTACAAGAATTCAACATTACCATTCTAGATAGGCCTGGAAAACAAAACATAGTAGCTGATTTCCTATCTAGACTCCAAAACATCAAAGAAAATACCCCAATTTAAGATCAATTCCCTGATGAATATCTTTTTTCAATTTCTACTCAAACTCCTTGGTTTGCTGACATTGTTAATTATTTAGTTTCAGGGAAATTTCCTTCAATAATGAATGCAAGAGACAAAAGAAAGATCATTTATGACAGTGCAAAATATTCATGGGTTGCTAATGAGTTATACAAAATAGGTCCATATTTTATCATGAGGAGATGTGTTCGGGAAGATGAGATGCCTGAGATCCTCAAGGCATGTCATGATGAACCTTGTGGCAGACACTTTGCTGATAAAAGGACAGCTTATAAGATCCTTCATTTAGGATATTATTGGCCATCCCTTTTTAAAGATGCTAAAGAGTATGTCAAAAGGTGTGACAATTGCCAAAGGGTAGGGAAACCTTCTCCTTCAGGTGAGATGCCATTGCAGCCTCAGGTACATATTGAACCTTTTGAAAAATGGGCTTTGGATTTTGTAGGACCTATTAGTCCTCCATCAAGACAAAAGAGATATATATTAGTTTGCACTGATTATGTTACCAAATGGGTAGAGGCCAAGCCATTACTTTTTGCTAATGAAGCATCTGTAGTTACTTTTCTTTTTGAGGATATTTTTACTCGTTTTGGTGTCCCAAGGGAAATTGTTACAGATCAAAGAGCTCAATTTACATCAAGGCTAGTGGAACAAATGATGGAGAGGTACAAAATCAGGCATAGAAAATCTACTCCTTATCATCCACAAGCAAATGGTCAAGTGGAATCTACTAATAAGGTTATTGAAGGGATCCTAACAAATATTGTCCATTTACATAGAAAAGATTGGGTAGATAGGCTTCCTGAAGCCTTGTGGGCCTATAGAACTACATGGAGAAGCACAAGAAACCATACTCCTTATGAACTTGTTTATGGAAAGCAAGTTTTGTTTCCCATAGAGTTCCAGATTCAAACTTTCAAAATGGCAGTTCAGCTAGGACTTGATCTAACAGAGGCACAAAAGCACAAATTGGAGCAGATTAATGAATTGGATGAGATCAGACAAGATGCAGTTCAAAAAACAAGTATAGTCCAACAGCAAAGGACTAGATGGCATGACAAGTACATCAAGGAAAATAAGTTCAAAGAAGGTGACTGGGCTCTCTTATTTTATTCAAAGTTCAAGGATTTTCAAGGTAAATTCCAAACACATTGGCTTGGGCCATATGAAATTATAAGAATTTTTGACAATGGAGCAATAAAAATCAGGACAATAGATGAAGAGAAGGTCACTTTTCTTGTAAATGGTCATAGATTGAAGCTGTATCATAAGCCACTTTAAAGAGAAGAATTTGTCAAAAGATTCTAGGAAAACAGTGATGTGAAGTTAATGAAGAAGAATTTTTCTTCTTCATCAACTTAGTTGAATTTTCTGAATTCAAAAGCATATAAAAAAGAAGAAGAAGAAGAAGTATAAACATGAAAACTAATCACTGATTAGCATGTTTATACAGAAAAGATAAAGTGAAAATCAGAATCCTTCTGACACTTTAGCTTTTCAAATTTGTTTTTTCTTTTTCTTTTTGCAAGCAGCCATTACAAAATCATAAGTTTCACTCCATCATGTCTCACTTCATTCATATTTCATTCGCTCCATTCATTCATATTTCATTCATTCCATTCATCCATACTTCATTTACTCCATTCCATGGTCCATTTCATTTCCATCTCAGATTTCTAAATTTGATCTCTTTCTGCAGATTGAGTGTTACAAATCATGAGTTGCAGACCACTTTTTATATTTCATTCCATTTCACAATTGTGATTCATTTCATTCCATTACATTTCACTTCACTCCTAATCCATTTCACTATATTTCATGATCCATTTCATACAACATTCCATTCCATGTTTCAAAGTTCCTACAGGTACATTCTACAGCCAGTCAGACATTCTGCAGCCAGCTAGACATTTTGCAACCAGATATCCAGAAGGCAACTATCTAGTAATCATTTGATCAGCAACAAATTGATCCTGCACACCTATGAAAACAAGGAAAATCAAAGGAGTTATGAAGACTGAAGAATCAATGATTTTCAAAGGAGGACAAAGCGTATCAAAACCACAAAAAATTAAAGGAAAGGCAAAGGTAAAGTTGTAAAATTATTATGATGACAGAATATGAAAGTTATAGTATAGTTAGGTTATGTATGATTCAAAAAGTTTTTTTAATTATTCGTGTTGATCATGCCTATTAAACCTATCATAAAAACTTTGGACAAAATCCCTTCCACTCTGCCATTTCAAATCATAATTTAAAACTTAACGGTTAAAGTACTAAAGTGACCTATTTGATCACGTCACCAGCCGAAGTATTCAGTGATGATTTTGAATCTTTCACGAAATGTTTCCACGGTATTTTCTCCCATGATGGCTCTCAAATTCATTAATTCGTGTAAATCACCCTCACCACATTTCACTAATTCTATAACCTCTTCATATCATCCTTTTGTACCTAATTCCTACTGCATAAACAGAGAAAGCACCTTTGGGGTAAAAACAACTCTTTAACAACCATTTTCACCGTGGATAGAAGAGTAGTAAATTGAAGGCTGAGAAGAGAAGCCATGGGTCTCATAGTAAGATTCGAACCAATTGGAACCAAGTACTTAGAGGGTTACCCACAAATTAGAGAAATGCTACAGCAGGCTGGGTGGTTACAATTTTTGGAAAAATTCAATGGTTTTCATAAAGAGGTAACTAAAACATTTGCACGGTCCTTCAATAGAGCAGAAGTCGAAATAGGAGATGTTAAATTCACTATTACAGAATTTTTTATTGCAGAAGCAGCGGAATTACCCAGGCAAGGAGAACGGTGGTTCAAAAATAAGGAATTTCATAATGAGGAATGGAGGCAAATGCTCAAAACACCAGGTATGGATGTTTCCATTTTTAAGAAGGGCATTCCTAGCTCCGCACTGAAGAATAAATGGCGGAATATGTTGCTCATTTTGCAAAAGTTTGTAACTTGTGAGGGAAGGTTTGGTACCCTCTATGTTTATCATATTCGGTTAATGATGCATTTATTAGATGAAGAAATCAATTTACCCTTTTTCCTTCTTCATAGTCTGAAGAGAATGGCCTCTAATGTACAAAAGAGGGTTCAATTCCTGGAAACCACTTTGTACCACCATAGCCTAGTTAAAATCCTAATTGAACATCATTTGAGAAAAGTGGGAGACAATTGGGATGAGTTTCTAGTGAGGAATCACTTTGAAGAACCCAAGGAACCTCCATCTGAAGGCAAGCTTACAAGAAGAAGCAGGAGAAGGAAAATTTTTGAAGCTGTTGAAACTAAAATTGGTAAGTCTATACAAGAGGACAGTGAGGAGATAATTTCTGAGAAATTGACTAAAATTAGGAAACATCTTAAAAAGGAGAAGATGATAAGAAGGTATGCCAAGGAGAGAGGTGAAGGACCATCTCAACCAAGACGAAGCCACAGAATTAGAGGTATATTGAAGAAAACAAGGATTAGACAAATGGGAATCATAAACATTGAGGATGAAGAGACACCAAATGATAGATCACCTGAGTACCAATATGAAGAGGATCTTGATGAAGAAAGTCTGTAGATAGACCCAGCTCAACAACAAATTTATAATTATATTGAGACATTAGAGAAGAGAGCCTCATAAAGTAGAGACAGAACTCCTAGCCCACCAAAATCTACAATTGATGTACTAAGAAGAGACAAATATGAGTTATAATTACTCAATAGGCATATCAAGAATGAGAATGACATTTTAAGAGAGCAGGTTAAGCTGAAAAGTGATATGAATACAACTCTCTCTCTACAAATGGAAAATTTGTACAAGGCTAGTGAGAAATTGAAGAAGAAAAACAAAAAGTTGAGCAGGGCACTTATAAATTTGAGATTCAAGTTGGTCATAAAGAAGCCTAGGAGGCCATTAAATATCAGGAAAAGTAGAATAAGGAGCCTAGATTTCATAGCAGAAGTCTCAGAATATATGAGTTGATTGCATGAGGACATGCAAAAACTTTGCAGTGGGGGTATGTTGAGCCCCAAAGATGTCATTTCCCTTCACCAAATTTCACTTCATTTCCTTTGTCCCTTATCAATTATAAGCTTAAATGGTCAATAGGATTGGTTAAAGAGACTTTAGGAATGTATACAATGACTGACTTGCTATATTTTCATGGTTTTGTTGTTGTAGTAATTTTTTACTAGATTCAGTGACAAAATGCAGCCATTCTGTAGCTAGTCGCCTATTCTGCAGCTATCTTCATGTTCTCATAGGTTACAGGTGTCACTTCAGAGAAAAATTCATATGGTTGAATTCCACAACACTCCCACATCATTTATTGCTCTCTACGAAGTCTAAGCAAGAATATACAGGTGGTTATGCACGTGGAAGAGATCAAAGCTAAGAAGCAGATTCCTACCAGGACAGGGACTCTACAGATGTCTCCAGCAAAGTACAAGGCTTCCATAAGAGTTCTAATTTGATTTTGATTGAAAAATACACTTGTTCCTATTTATTCTCAAGGGTAGTTATGTATTTCTTTTATAAGAATGACTCAGGAGACCGAGAGACAGTTAACTAGATTGATGTTTTGTTGCTAGATCTCAAAAGACTGTAATACTTTGTTTTTGAAATACTTTTCCTTTAATGAAAGAAGCACCACTTTATTGCAAGATCTGAGGCAATCTTGAGGATATTTTTATGCTAATCCGGTGGTAGAGGGCCCCTACTGCCCGAGGTGCTTTGTGCACATTGTTTAGATAAGTAACTTTAGCCTTGTTGCATTCCTAGTTTAAGCAACTTTCTGAACTTTGTGTTTTATACTCACTTGCATTGGATGCTACAGTCTAGTCTTGTTCTTACGAATTATTCCAAAATATCACTAATATTGAATGAGATATAACTGTAGTATTTTAGGAATTAGTTTCCTTTTTCTAAACTTTACGTTTTTGTGCTCAATTACATCAATTGTTAAAGCTAGACTTGTTCTTTCGAATTGTTCCAAAATATCACTAATACTGAACAAGATAGGGCTGTAATATTTTAGATATTAGTTGCATTATAGTGTAGTTGTAATACTCCGGAGATTAATGGCGCGCTAGTTCAGTTTCTGTTTACTGTACTTCAAGTTAGATTAATGGCACTCTAGTTTAGTTTCTGTTCACTGTATTTCAAGTTAGGATAATGGCATTCTAGTACAGTTGTGGTCACTGTATTTCAAGTTTGAATGATTGCATTTTAGTTCAGCTTTATCTATTGTATTTTTATTTTTATTAGTCAGTTGTATGCTAGTTTTGTTCCATTAGACTTCAAGGCCTTCATTATTTACAAAATACTCTTGTTATTAATCTCTTCCAACACATCATCATATGGACAGGAATTAGTGATATCAGTTCAAGGCCCTGACTGTTCTACAATCTCTTATAATTTTACAAATAGCCTTTTCCAAAACTATTCCAAAAGATTTCTAACTTTCGAATGAGGCTTAGTAGTGAAAATTTGAGTTGCAGAATGGATTAATTTCAGTGTCATAGGTTAATTTAGAGTAGAGTTCCTTACTATGCTACAAATAATCTTTTCCAATTGTGTTCCAATAAATTTCTAACCATGGATGAGATTTTTGTGATATTATAAGTCATTGTTTACTTAGAAGAACCTCATTGCATTAAGCTTATCATTTTCTCAAGATATTCCAACATATTTCTAATGAATGAATGGGACTGAGTTCATGTTATGAGTTACTGATTTCATGATATGAGTTATTGAGTTCATGTTATGAGTTATTTAGTTCTTGCTATGAGTTATTTTTCTTGCTAAAGTATTGCATTTTCTGTTCTCAAGTGCCATACATAATTTAGAATAGGTTTTGCTCTATTTTAGTGTGACCAACAACTTCTCTTTGCCAAAACTTAGTTCTTTTCCTCTTAGAATAAAAACACAAAACCAAAAACATTGGAAAAACACTAAACACAATGTAGTGAGAAACAAATACCTAGGCACATATAGTGCACTTCACTTCAATATTTTACTAGCCCTGGTTGAAAATTTATGACCTCAATTTAGGAACACTAAGTTGAGCAGACAAAATGCATCATTAGCCGAATATGATAAACATATAGGGTACCAAACCTTCCCTCACAAGTTATAAGCTTTTTCAAAATGAGCAACATATTCCGCCATTTATTCTTCAGTGCTGAGCTAGGAATGCCCTTCTTAAAAATTGAAATATCCATAACTGGTGTTTTGAGCATTTGCCTCCATGCTTCATTGTGAAATTCCTTATTTTTGAACCATCGTTCACCTTGCCTTGGTAATTATGCTGCCTCTGCAATGAAGGATTTTGTAATAGTGAACTTGAAATCTCCTATTTCAACTTCTGCTCCATTGAAGGACCATGCAAATGTCCTAGTTACCTCCTTGTGAAAACCATTGAATTTTTCTAAAAACTGTAACCACCCAACCTGCTGTAGCATTTCTCTAATCTGTGGGTAACCCTCTAAGTATTTGGTTCCGACCGGTTCGGACATTACAATGAGACCCATGGCTTCTTTTCTTAACCTTCAATTTACTGCTCTTCTATCCATGGTAAAAATGGTTGTTAGAGAGTTGTTTTTACCCCAAAGACACTTTCTCTGTTTATGCAGCAGGAATTAGCTACGGAAAGATGACATGAAGTGGTTATGGGATGAGTGGAATATGGTGAGAGTGATTTACACGAATTAATGAGTTTGAGAGCTATCATGGAGGGAAAAGGCCGTGGAAAAAAAATCTCATGAGAAATTCAAAATCATCACTGAATACTTTGGGTTAGTGACGTGACCGAATAGGTCACTTCAATACTTAACCGTTAAGTTTTAAATGATGATTTGATATGGCGGAATGGAAGAGATTTTATCCAAAGTTTTTATGATAGGTTTAATAGGCATGATCAACACGAATAATCAAAATAACTTTTTGGATCATACATGATTTAACTATACTATAACTTTCATAATCTGTCATCATAATAATTTCACAACTTTACCTTTGACTTACCTTTAATTTTTGTGGTTTTAATATGCTTTGTCCTCCTTTGAAAATCATTGATTCTTTAGTCTTCATAATCCCTTTGATTTGCTTGTTGTCATAGGTGTGTAGGATCAGTTTTTTGTTGAACAAGTGATTACTGGATAGTTGCCTTCAGAATATCTGGCTGCAGAATGTCTGGCTGCAAAATATACCTGTAGAAGCTTTGGAACATGGAATGGAATGTTTTGAAATATGGATGAAATGTTGTATGAAGTGAATTAAAATGGATCATGAAATATGGTGTAATGGAGTATGAGTAAAGTGAAATATAATGGAATGAAATGGATCATAAATGTAAAGTGGAGTGAAATATGAAAAGTGGCATGCAACTTATGATTTGTAATATTCAACTGCAGAAAGAGATCAAATTTAAAAATCTGAGATGAAAATGGCGTGGACCATGGAATGGAGTGAATGAAGTACGAATGAATGGAGTGAATGAAATATGGATGAAGTGAGAAATGATGGAGTGAGATGGATCATAAGTGGAATATGATATATAAAATGGGTCTGCACTTATGATTTTGTGATAGCTACTTGCAGAAAAAAAAACAGATTTGAAAGGCTAAAGTGTCAGAAGGATTCTGATTTTCACTTTATCTTTTCTGTATAAACATGCTAATCAGTAATTAGTTTTCATGTTTATACTTTATTATTATTATTATTATTATTATTATTATTATTTTCATGCATTTGAATTCAAAAAATTCAATTAAGTTGATGAAGAAGAAGAATTCTTCTTCATTAACTTCACATCACTGTTTTCCTGGAATCTCTTGACAAATTCTTCTCTTGAAAGTGGCTTATGATACAGCTTCAATCTATGACCATTTACAAGAAAAGTGACCTTTTCTTCATCTATTGTCCTGATTTTTATTGCCCCATTGTCAAAGATTTTCATAATTTCATATGGCCCAAGCCAATGTGTTTGGAATTTACCTTGAAAATATTTGAACTTTGAATCAAACAAGAGAGCCCAGTCACCTTCTTTGAATTTCTTTTCCTTGATGTACTTATCATGCCATCTAGTCCTTTGCTGCTGGACTATACTTGTTTTCTGGACTGCATCTTGTCTGATCTCATCCAATTCATTAATCTGCTCCAATCTGTGCTTTTGTGTTTCTGTTAGATCAAGTCCTAGCTGAACTACCATTTTAAAAGTTTGAATCTGGAACTCTATGGGAAACAAAACTTGTTTTCCATAAACAAGTTCATAGGGAGTATGACCTGTTGTTCTTCTCCATGTAGTTCTATAGGCCCACAAGGCTTCAGGAAGCCTGTCTGCCCAATCTCTTCTATGTAAATGAACAGTCTTTGTTAGGATCCCTTCAATGACTTTATTGGTAGATTCCACTTGACCATTTACTTGTGGATGATAGGGACTAGATTTTCTGTGTCTGATTTAGTACCTCTCCATCATTTGTTCCACTAGCCTTGATGTGAATTGAGCTCCTTCATCTATAACAATTTCCCTTGGGACCCCAAAATGAGTAAAAATATCCTCAAAAAGAAAATTAACTACATCTGCTTCAATAGCAGAAAGTAATGGCTTGGCCTCTACCCATTTGGTAACATAATCAGTGCAAAATAATATATATTTCTTTTGTCTTGATGGAGGACTAATAGGTCCTACAAAATCTAAAGCCTATTTTTCAAAAGGTTCAATATGTACCTGAGGCTGCAATGGCATCTCACCTGAAGGAGAAGGTTTCCCTACCCTTTGGCAACTGTCACACCTTTTGACATACTCTTTAGCATCTTTAAGAAGGGATGGCCAATAGTATCCTAAATGGAGGACCTTATAAGTTGTCCTTTTATCAGCAAAGTGTCCACCATAAGGTTCATCATGACATGCCTTGAGGATCTCAGGCATCTCATCTTCTCGAACACATCTCCTAATGATAAAATCTGGACCTGTTTTGTATAACTCATTAGCAACCCATGAATATTTTGCACTGTCATAAATGATCTTTCTTTTGTCTCTTGCATTCATTATTGAAGGAAATTTTCCTGAAACTAAATAATTAGCAATGTCAGAAAACCAAGGAGTTTGAGTAGAAATTGCAAAAAGATATTCATCAAGGAATTGATCTTCAACTGGAGTATTGTCTTTGATGTTTTGGAGTCTAGATAGGAAATCAGCTACTGTGTTTTGTTTTCCAGGCCTATCTAGAATGGTAATGTTGAATTCTTGTAAAAGTAATAACCATCTTATGACTCTGCCATTAGTAATTGATTTGTTCATTAAGTATCTAATTGCAGAATGATCAGTGTGAACAAAAGTTTCATAGCCTGTTATATAGTGTCTGAATTTGTTTATGGCATGAATAACAGCTAAAAACTCTTTTTCAGTTACAGTATAGTTTAACTCTGCAGGAGTCAAATTTTTACTGGTATAGTAGATGGCATAAGGAATCAGGTCTTTTTGTCCCAATACTGCTCCTAGAGCTGTATCTGAGGCATCTGTTGAAATATGAAAAGGTAACTTCCAGTTAGGTCCCCTTAAAATAGGTGCTTCAAAGATTTTTGTTTTCAGGGTCTCAAAGGCTAACTGGCAATCAGGATTCCACTTGAATTCACAGTCCTTGGTAAGTAATTTGAAAAGTGGAGATGCTATCTTGGTGAAGTTTTCTATAAACCTTCGATAATATCCTGTAAATCCTAGAAAACTCCTAACATTTTTTTGACAACTTGGAACAGATAAGTTAGAGATGACTTCAACTTTTGACTCATCAACTCTAATCCCATCCCCTGAAATGTGATGCCCCAAAACAATTCCTTCAGTAAACATCATAAAACACTTCTCATGACTTAGTGAAAGATTTTCTTCTTTACAGCTCTTTAAAACTTTTTCCAAGTTTGCTAAGACTTCTTCAAATGTGTTTCCATAGACTGTGAAATCATCCATATATACCTCTACACAATCATGTATTAGATCTGAAAATATTCCTAGTACTGCCCTTTGAAATGTTGCAGGTGCATTGCATAGTCCAAATGGCAATACTCGGTAAGCATAGGTACCCCAAGGACAGGTAAATGTGGTTTTATCTTGATCTTCAAGTGCTACTTGAATTTGGTTATAACCACTAAACCCATCTAAAAATGAGAATTACTTTTTTCCAGCTAATTTATCTAACACCTGATCTATGAAAGGTAGGGGAAAATGATCTTTAAGAGTAGCTTTATTTAATTCTCGGTAGTCAATACACACCCTCCATTTACCATTTTTCTTTGGCACAATTACCAAAGGAGAAACCCACTACTATCTGAAATGAGATAGATAAAGTTGACATTTAACAATTTCTGCAATTCTTCTTTAACAATCTCCCTAAGATTTGGATTAATCCGTCTCTAAGGTTGTCTGATTGGTTTACAATTTTCCTCTATATAGATGTGATGAGTGCAAGTCTTAGGACTTATCCCTTTCATATCAGTGTACTCCCATGCATATGCAGAAGAATGTCTCTGTAATATCTTGACTAGCTTTTCTTGTTGAGATTTCTCTAGGTTCTTGTTTATGTTTAAATTTTTACCTGGAAATATCTCAATTGCAGAGCTGCCAAATTTATCCATGGAATAAAGAGACATTTGTCTTGATGATAAAAACTCAATGTTGGATTCTTCTTGAAATTGTTCATGTTTGTATTTTGAAGAGGATTCAAAATTTTCTAAGGTATTCAGAATCTGGCTATCTTCACTAATTTTTGAAATTGTGAAGAGAGGTTGTATGTCTTCTTCATCCTCAATCCATTGAGTATCATCCAATTCTGTAATTGTTTTTGCGGGAGGATACAAGGTAAATTTCTTGGTTGAACTACCATCAGAGATGTACATATCACCGGATCTACAGCTAATGAAAGCATCAGTTGTAGCTAACCAAGGTCTTCCTAATATAATAGGATGTCCTCCTAGATTATTCTTAGGAGTTAGGATCATAAAATCCACATGATACTCCCAAGAATCTAGGGACACTGGAATGTTTTCTATTACCCCATCCGGTTTGATCACAGATCTATCTGCTAAATGTAATAATGTGGGTGTAAAAAGAAGATTAGGAAGTTTTAGTTTATCCATGATTTGTCTACTCATGATATTGATTGTTGCTCCTAAATCAATAAGTGTGTTTTGGATCTCAGTTCCATTGATGTGTATTTTAACAACTGGATTTCCTGGGTCTAGATACTTTGGAATAGCAATCTTACCCATCATGATATCTACTATTTTTCCTGCCAGTTGAATTTTCTTTGTCTCTTTTATTCTTTTTCCTGTTTTTTCATGCTCAACTCCTTTATTGTCTTTGCTAAGATTGGAATTTCCTTGATAGCTTGTAATAATGGGATCTTAATACAAACATTCCTTAGCTCATCTAGGAAATAATAATTAGGCACCATAATTTGTTTTTCTACACCCCTATCAATTTGTAATCTTTCTGGAAAGGGAGGTGTAGAGGTGGATGTTGATGGCTGCTCTAATATAGGAGTTGAAATTATTGGTTCTTTTTGTTTTGATTTTTCAATATTTGGGTCTTGAAAAGATGTGTCTTCTTCAAGACTTTTATTTACCTGTAGAGAATCTTCCTCAGAGTTGTTTTGTTCTTGTATGATTACAGAAGGTTTCTTCTTTTCAAGTATTCTTCCAGACCTAAGTTGAACATCATTAAGGTCTAAAGGAGTAATCAAATAAGTTGGAAACTGTTGGCCTTCTATCATGTATGTGTTCTGAGGATTTTTATTGTTGGGGTTTGGTATGGGTTGGGCAGGAAACTGATTTGTTTTCTGAGGAAATGGTAATGGAAGTGGTTGGTTTTGATGTTGTGGATTTTGATGATTCTATTGAGGATTTTGTTGAGGAGGGAAATGTGGATATGGTGGATAGGATGGTGGATATTGATAATACTGAGAGTATATTCCATAGGGATTTTGCGCTCCTTGTGTCCAATTTTGAGAGTGATTCTGGAATTAGGGCCAAGGTTGCTGCCAAGAATTCAAATTTGGTGGGGGTTGATTATACAGTTGATCATGGAATCCTTGTGTTTGAGGTCCTTGCCAAGGCCTCCTAGAGAAAAAATTGAGAGATTCTATGGAATTTGTAGGGATTTCTTCTTGAAAGACAGCTTTAAGACCAGGAAGTGAAGGACAACTCTTGGTCTCATGTTTTTCTGAACAAATTACACGGGTCTCTACTACTTTTTCATCCAAAGGGCACTCTCTCAAAGCATGCTTCTTTCTACATTTGGGACAAAAGATTGCTAGGGCATCAGATTCAGCTTTTTGCTTGTTTTGTAACTTAAGGGTGTCTATTTGTTCACTAAGACTCCCTAAAATGTCATATTTGAATTCATCAAGCACATGTCATATTTCTGCCCTACTCACTGTCCCAGAAAAAAACTTACTTGCCCTTGAAAGAGCAGGGTCTCTTGGTCCTTTTACAGTTTTAGATTTCCATCTTGAAAGGTTGATACATAATTCATCTATTTCAGGTAATGTGAGCTGAGATATATCCCCTTTTCCCATCATGTTAAGAATATCTAACCATTCATCCCTAATTGTCTTCAACAAGAGAGCTTTCAAAGTATCTTGGTCTAAGTTTTCCATTTTTGTTCTTTTGATGTTGTAGTTAAATCTCTCCAACAAATCTTCCAGATTTTCATCCTCTTTTTGTAACATTTTAAACACTTCCTCCTTATGGTTGAATGGCATACAGTAATCCAAATACCTCTCTAGAAATTCCTGTTTCATGTCTTCCCATGTCCTAATAGAACTGTTGATCAAACTCATAAACCATTTTAATGCTGCTCCTTTCAATATTGAAGGGAATAGTTTAAGTTTTTGGGCATCTTGTAAGTAGTCATAGGTTCGACATAGGACTTCAAATTCAAATAGGAAGGTTTCAGGATCTTCAGTTTTGAGTCCATAAAAGTTTGGAAGGACAGAGGGTAAAATGTTTTTCATAGTTGCATTGGTTTCTTCATCTACTATAGGAAACCCAAAAGAGCTTCTCATTTCTCTTCTACCTCTTCCTCTACCTCCTTCTCCTTCTGAACCTCTGCCTCCTTCTCCTCTACCTCTACCTCTACTCCCTCCAAATAGTGTGTGTTCTCCATTAAAGACTCCTCCTCCCCCTTCTTCTGCCATAGTTGATTCTCCTGTGGAAGTGGAAAAGTTTATGTCCCTAGCAGGGGTCCCTGAATCTTCTTCTAAGATAGGTTCAGTGGATGAAGTGGAAGGTATTTCTAATGGAATATCTGATCTTAAGTCCTCTGGAAGTCTAGGATCAGTAAAGAATGGAATGTGGGTTTGAATTGGAGGTGTGCTAGCTCTTGGTCTCTATGGAACAAGTGGTGTTCTAGGAATCAAGCTTCTGCTTCTTATGAATCTACCCCTTGAGTCTCTTTCTCTACGCATATCATTGTTTTTGGGAGGTAAGAAACAAGGCTACCTAGTTACACTTCCCTAGCAACGGTGCCAAAATGTTTGATCAACTTAGTGTTCCTAAATTGATGTCATAAATTGTCAACCAGGGCTAGTAAACTGTTGAAGTGAAGTGCACTATATGTGCCTAAGTATCTGTTTCCTAATACATTGTGTTTAGTGTTTTTCTAATGTTTTTGGTTTTGTGTTTTTATGCTAAGAGGAAAAGAACTAAGTGTTAGTAAAGAGAAGTTGTTGGTCACACTAAAAACAGAGAAAAATCTATTCTAAACTATGTATGGCACTTAAGAACAGAAAATGAAAAACTTGACAAGAAAGATAACTCATAACATGAACTCAGTCCAATTCCTTCATTAGAAGTATATTGGAACAACTTGAGAAAAGGATGAGTTTAATGCAATGAAGTTCTTCTAAGTAAACAATAACCTACAATATCACAGAGAAAACCTCATCCATGGTTAGAGATTTGTTGGAACACATTTGGAAAAGATTATCTGCAACATAGTAAGGAAATCTGCTGTAAATTGAATTATGACACTAAAATTAATCCATTCTACAACTCAGAATGTCACTATTAGGCCTCATTCAAGGGTTAGAAATCTTTTGGAATAGTTTTGGAAAGAGGCAGTTTGTAAAATTATGAGAAATTGCAGAACAGTCAAGACTTCAAAATGACATTACCAATTCTTGTTCCTATGATAATGATGTATTAGTAGAGATTAAGAACAAGAGAAGTTTGTAAATAATGAAGGCCTTTAAGTCTAATTTAATAGAACTAGAGTACAACTAGCTAATAAAACTAGAAATACAATAGAGAGAATTGAACTAGAATGCAATCAATCAAACTTGAAATATAGTGAACAGAACTGAACTAGAATGCAATTAACCTCCGAAGTATTACAGCTGAACTAAAATGCAACTAATCACTGAAATACTACAGCTCTATCTCATTCAGTGTTAGTGATATTTTGGAACAATTCATAAGAACAACACTGGTTGTAACATGTGATGTGAGTGAGCATAAAACATAAAGTTCAGAAAAATGCAACTAATCTCTAAAATACTACAGCTATATCTCATTCAGTGTTAGTGATATTTTGGAACAATTCATAAGAACAAGACTGGCTGTAACATCCGATGTAAGTGAGCATAAAACGTAAAGTTCAGAAAACTACTTAAATTATGAATGAAACAAGGCTAAAGTTACTTATCTAAACAATATGCACAGAGCTTCTCGGGCAGTAGGGGCCCTCTACCACCGGATTAGCACACAAATCTACTCAAGATTTCTTCAGATCTTGTATTAAAGTTGCTCTTCTTTCATTAAAGGAAAACACTTCAAAAACAGAGTATTACGGTCTTGGACAATTTAACAATAAAACATCAATCTAGCTATCTGTCTCTCGGTTTCCCGAGATATTCTTATAAGAGAAATACATAACTGCCTTGGAGAATAAATAGGGATAAGTGTCTTTTTCAATCAAAATCAAATTAGAACTCTTGTGGAGGCCTCGTACTTTGCTGAAGACATCTGTAGAGTCCTTGTCCTGGTAGGAATCTGCTTCTTAGTTTTGGTTTCCTCCATGTGCATAACCACCTGCAGATTTCTGCTCAGACTTCGTAGAGGGCAGGAAATGATGTAGGAGTGTTGTGGAATTCAACCATATGTGGAATAGGTGACTAGCTACAGAATGGCTGCATTCTGTAGCTGATTCTATTCAAAAATTACTACAACAACAAAACCACGAAAATATAGCAAGTCAGTCATTGTATGCATTCCTAAAGTGACTTTAATCAATCCTATTGATCTTTTAAGCCTATAATTGATAAGGGACAAAGGAAATGAAGTGAAATTTGGTGAAAGGAAAGGACATCTTTGGGGCTCAACAACTACCATGTCAAGAATCAATCCTATGCTGCCATGACAAGAAGAAATGGAAGATTTGGTCCTCAGAAGAAAAGAAGAAACATGCCATGGATGTAATAAACTTGGTCACTATAAAAGGGATTGTCCCAAATGTAATAATGGCAAGAGGAAAAAGGAAGAAGCCCATATTGTCGGAGAAATGGAAGAACCAGATTCAAAGAAACCTAAGAAAGAAGAAGTGAAAGATCTCTATTATGATTGAGATCATCTTCCTCTTTAAGAGGTATCTGTCGGTTGTAAAATAGTATGGTAGGAAGCATTGTATATTAGATAGATACATCACTTTAGAATTGGCATCATGATGGAAGCATTAAAGTAGGAGTACTTGTCATGGACAATGTCTAAACACATTTATGTGACATCTATGCTATGAGATAAAACTGATTCTTGGGAACCTCACTGAAACAACATTTATGTGAGGCAATGATCTAGATCAAGGGTCATCATTCAATAATCAATATGGAAACAGGTGCTAACATTTTCTAACAGAATCCTCTTTGGACTCACTAGTTAGAAAGAAAGAAAAAGTTTGGGAAATTTGGTCCTTAGAAAAGGTAGAAGAATATGGCAAAGGTTCATTGATATGGATATCAAGAATATGGGTACTACAAGAGGGATTGTCCCAAACTCAAGAAGGACAAAAAAAGAAGAAGAAGAAAAGAAGCCCATGCCACTGAAGAAGTGGAAGAAGCTAAAAAGAAGAAATCCAAGAAGGAAGAAGTAAAAGATCTCTACTATGATTGAGATAAGTCTTCTCCACCTAGTTCTTTTCAGTTCTTGTAAAATATGGCTATCATTATAGGAATCATTAGAAGCATGATAGGATGCATCATTTTAGGAGATGACATCATAGGAGCATACGATTGAAGCAAGAGCTCAAGAAGCTGAAGTAGAATTCTATGGCAGTCATCATTAGAAGAAAGTAGCTCTTGGTAACCTCATTAGAAGCATAAGTATCACTTATGGGTAGAAAGTAGTCATCTAGTATAGAGTTCGTCATACATCATGGGAAAGGATCATTTGCAGGATGAGGATAATCAATATTCTCCATTGGAATCTTCATTAGAAGGTTCATCTCTTGTAAGAAGAAAGTGTCTCACTAAGAATACCACCTTGGGTGGGCTTCATTGTTTGAAATAATGATGGTATGATGACAAAGAAAATTCAGCATGTCGACATGGTCAAAACACTTTCAATCAAGGGAAAGGAAGCTGCTGAAGGAAATGTATATGAGAAAAGAAGAAAAGAGGTATTTATGCATATGTTCAAGGAGTCAAGTCATGTCATTATATAGTTGGAGATAGTAAGGATGCATGCTCTAACTCATGAGCATGATCAATGGAAAAGGATCTCTTTCACTAAAAGGATGAGCGAAGGCATGGTTCACATATTAACTAGATGAAATCAACATAATATGTCTTCATATGGAATATGAGGTGGTTGACAAAGATGAAGGAACGATGATTAGGAGTTCATGGAAAGTAATATGTGAATAAATAGAAAAGAAGATACTGTGAAAGATGCAACTATGGAGAAGGCAATCAACATCCAATGACTAGAAGAATTGACTATGATATCTCCATGGGAAAGATATGAAGCCTTTAATGTAGTCTGGAAAGAATGTAAACCCTTCAAATTGAATATCTTGGAGATGTGTCAATATATATGTGCAAGATGTTGATGTTGCAACAGGCAGATGTCATGATGAAGGGCCATCACAAAAGGTAATTTTTTATTTGATGTTCATTCGTAATTTTTGAATAATATCTAGTGTAATATTCCAAATTAGCAGTCAACTAAACGGAATATTAATTTTTGTCAAATTTTTCCTTTTCTAATGTTAACATGAAATAAAGTGGGTAGGGGGACCCAAAAATAAACTATAAAGTTAGTTTACTCTCCCAAAGTCCCAAAGACAAATATTAGAGTTGGAGTGGGGCCCATAAGGCCTGCCACACGAAAAAGACAATGTCCCAGTGGCAGCGTGGGAGAGGTTGCAGCGCAGTGGCAAAGCACTGATTGGTTGGCAGAGATGGCAGCGCATTCCAGTGGGGCCCAAGGGAATGTTGGGCCTCAGCTAGGTAAAGGAGGATGAGAGCATCTCATTCCTCATTCATTTGTCCACTGATTTTTCTGTCTAATAGAGTGAAAGCACGCTTGAGCTGTTTAGCCAAGTCTGCCTGTGTTGTTTAGTACAGAGATTTCCGAGTGGAGATCTGAACCTCATCCTCGGGGGACTTTGAGTGCCCGCTTAGGAGAGGAGTCTCATCCAGTTTCAAGAGAGGAACCATAGACACACATTTAGGCATATGCAGTCCCTCCAGGATAGCGCAGAGGCCACGCTGGTAGCAGGAGAATTACATAGTCCAGTTGAGGAGCAACCTTGAGAGAGGAGAAGGAAGAGAAGATTGCAGCTGGGAGTTTGAGAGGAGGTTAGCCACTTCCTAGCAAGATTATTGGGAAGATTTCTAGTAGCTTCTTCCAACAATTCAGTTAGAAAACCAAAGTGCCCAGCAAAACAACGTGCCAAGCCCAAAGGGGCGAATTTCTAGGGTCAGTATTTCTGGAAACCCTTCGTGGGTTTTTCTGGGTTTTTTGAGAAGAGTCTGATGTCTAATTCCTAGAATTTTCTGAGTAGCATAGAAGCCTCAACACACAGTCCCTTTTCAACGAGCAACAATAGTTCAACCAGGACAATGTAGAGGAGGAGCCACGCAGAGCAGTAGAGTAGTAGAGATTTCTAAGTAGGGTTGAGGGGTCATTTTAGCCTGCCTTGTGTAGGTCAAGGTGCCATCTTTCTAAGCACTTCCTTGTACCTTTTCACATCTAAGAATTAATAAAATGGCTCAAATGTTTTTGGCTCTATCATGGTGTTTTTGATGGTTATTTTATGTTTGATATAGTTGTAGTCTTTGCATGATTTATATTACTGTTTGTTCCCAATTTGTTATATTACAGTGTTATCAAAGCTCATAGACTTAGCTCAGCCTGTGGAGCATGCGATCTATGACACTAGAGGATAGGAAGAACTTCACATACCGAAGGAAGTGGTACAAAAGCAAGGAAAGGAGGCTTGAAATCACGCCAAACCAAGTAGATAACGTTCCAGAGGAAGAGGAGAAGGGAAAAACACCAATGGCAGAGGAAAGAAACGATGGAAAGGAGTTTGCTAACCTCCTTCTAAAGTCGATGCAAGAGCTCACAAAGAGGATAAAGGATATGGGGAAGAAGTTTGTCGGAGATAACAAGCAGCGGGAAATTCCAAGGGAATTCTAGATCGAAGAGGGATCCAGCACCTCCCATCACCCACCTGAGCCAAACATTGCACAGAGGATGGTACCACACACTCCACCACGCTCTAACCTAGCCACATTCCTGGCTTTAGGTGCAGGAGCAGGGGGGCCACAAGAGCCGGAGGTGGCTCACTACGGAGAATACTTTGCGGAATATTAGTCTTATGGGTCAGATTTTAGAGATGCCCTCACTTTCAATGATTCATGTTAGTTGAAGAACAACAGAAGACCATGAGGCCAGACTAGAGGAGGGTAAATGCAGGGAAATGACCTATAGCGTCCCGTGGGCATACTTTTCTTGCTTACTTTCGATGGGTCGTCGAAATGTTCAGTCAAAGCTTGGGTGGAGAAGCTGGATATTTATTTCCAGCTTAACTATATGGAAGAGGTGGAGGCCATCAAGGTGGTGGCGCTGCATCTTGAGGTAGAAGCCCATGACTGGTGGTTCCATGGGACGGCTATGCTGGGTCACTCAAGAGTGACAGTGTATGATGAGTTCACCCAGAGGTTGATAGAAAGGTTTGATCGGAAAGACCCGAAGGAACATTTTGTTGAGCTAACTAAGCTCAAACAGACGGGGAACTCAAAAACCTACATTTCTGAGTTTCTGAGGCTTTCAGTGATGGTTCTAGATTTGTCTGTGCCCAGGAGAGTATACATGTTCATTGATGGACTCGCTGAACCCTTGCATGGGCTAGTGAGGTCTACTTAGCCCACTACACTACAGGACGCAGTAGGAAGAACCAAAGATTTGCAAGATGCTTTGCCGAGGACAAGGGCTCCCTTGCCTAATAGACCAACGTTCCAGCAGAAGGAGAAGGATGTGAGATGCCCGCCACCGAGAGGGTACCAGGGCCGGGGGCCTTTGGATGATGATACTCGAAGAGATTTGAGATGGAGGAAGATTTGCTTTATCTGTTAGGAGCCATGGGCACTGGGTCACAAATGTGCCAGAGGGAAGGCACCCTACATTGGGGTCTTCTCCGATAGTGAAGGAGAAGAGGAGGCATATGAGGAGTTGGGAGGAGATGCCAACACCGGAGCACTAGGAGAGGATCATCCACCGCCACCTCCCCCAACAGTAGGAGGGCAAGTGTTTGCACGTATAGGATGGGTCCTTGCATCCTTATGTAGAGTTCCCAAGTACCTAACGTTGAGGGTTTGAGGTATAGTTTAGGGGCAGCGTGTCTTAGTGTTGGTGAAGAGCGGGGCCACGCACAACTTCATTGATGCACAACTAGTTCAGAGGGGGATCATACAAACAGAAAGCTTTGATGGGTTATCTGTGTTGGTTCCAGGGTCCAGGACCATGCAATGTGTTTGGTCAATTTAGTGTGTCCTAAATTGCTACATTAATTTGTCAATCCGGGATTCGTAAGCTGACGAAGTGTGGCGCACTATATGTGCAAGATAACCTATCTCTTACTTTTTGTCATTTTTGGTTTTTTCTTTTTTATCTTGGTTGGTTTCCTAATGTGAGATGGAAATTCTAAAAGACAAGTATGGTTATGATTGTTCAAGGCAATGATGTCCTTTATAATGATTTCCCAACCTTCAAACTTCAGAAGGATTTTGAAACATACAATGACAAAATTAGTTCCTAAAAGGAAATGAAAATGTGCCACTATTCTAGTTAAACAAACAGTGAACTATTGATCATGAAAACCATTACCCTTGCTGCTGTCTAAACACAAGAAATTGTACTCAAAGAAAACATTGCAAGTAAAATAAAACTAAGATCAAATTACATCAACTCATATTCTGACCCCTCACCATTAGTCTTGCTATGGCTTTCAGAGGTAATCATAAAAAAATTGAGCAATCTGATATCTAATTTGCAGAATAATAAACTAATATCAAATTACACACTCATACTTCAATCCCTCACCATTAGTCTCGCTATGGCTTTCGGAGGTAACTGAAAATGACATGAACAATTTAATATCTAACTTGCAGAAAAGTAAACTAATATCAAACTACACACTCACACTTCAATCCCTCACCATTAGTCTTGCTATGGCTTTCGGAGGTAACTGAAAATGACATGAGCAATTTAATATCTAACTTGCAGAAAAGTAAACTAATATCAAACTACACACTCATACTTCAATCCCTCACCATTAGTCTCACTATGGCTTTCGGAGGTAACTGAAAATGACATGAGAAATTTAATATCTAATCTAACTACTAAAGCAAATGTGCAAGACTGAAATAAACAAAACAGTGCTGGAATTAAACAAAAACTAAGAAAAGTAAATTAGCAGAAGGACAATATTGATTCCATGTCATTAGTCATTATAAAAATATGTGCAAATGCCCGGGCTGCCTATTGTAATCTGGAACAAAACACTAATCAGTTAACAACAATATAAAACATAAAAGATTATGGACAGAAGTAAAATGTAAAGCATGAAAGATTATGGACAAAGATGAAACGTAAATACCATGAAAGATGTAATGTATATATACATGTGAGTGACTATGGAACAATGAACATAAGGAAAAAAATGAAGCATGAAACTATACAGTAATACACAAAACCTCAGCTTGTGCAGGGGCCCTCTGCACAATCCTTATAACTAATTCCCTAAAGTCTGCGCTGATAGAAGACACGTGAACCACCACGTCCAGAGATCTAGCATTATGGCCGCCGTGAGGATTAAATCTATGGAGAGTGGCTATTGGATTCGGCTTATGGAGCCATTTACAGGTGTTGATATGTCTCCCGTGACTTAGAAACGGCCACGCAAATCTTCACGTGATGAGAAACAGAGTTCTGTCACTGTGGGACTCTTCGGTTGACCACCACTTGGCCACCTTTGACCACAGCCTTCTTAGGTGAATTCGACTGAGCCAATAGTACACAATCCATGTCCATGTCATTTCTAACTTTCCCATGTGACTCGATTTGCCTAAAGACACCTGCAATATAGACTTTAACAAAATGGCTGTGGAAAGTTGCAGCAGTTGCGGAAAGTGACAAGATTCCGCAGCTTAATGAGCAAAAATCTAAATCAAACAGCAGACACAAAACATAGTTAAAAACCATTTTAGATGCTCTTTTACAATTAATATGCAATGATATTGATGACTTAGAAGGTCCAGGTAAATGAAAAAGGTCTAGAAAGGTGTATGGAAAAGATGCGAATTTTGGACTCAACATACCCCCACTGTGAAGGTGTTGCATGTCCCCATGCAACCAAAATTTTGATACTCTTTGTTCAGTTCATGTGCCTTGATACTTCAGCCAGCACATCCAACCCCCTTCTCTTCTTCTTTGGTATAGCCATCATTCTGGGTTTCTTCATTAAGCACCTAAATTTGATATTCACAAGTGCTCTGCTCAATTTCTGGCATTTCCTTTTCAATTTCTTATTCTTCTTTTGCCATATTCCCAAATGTAACATAGTATTATCATGGATGATCTTGTCCAATTTGCCTTGTTCTTTCAATGTTTCATTTTCATTTTTGATGTGCCTGTTTAAAAGCTCCAGCTCAAAAGACTTTGTTTGTCGATTGGACTAGATCTTTTTGTGTTTGTGAGGCCGAGTGGGATGAAGTACTTTAGTAATCAGGCTTCTTCTTTCTAAAGATTCTATATAATCATACACTTCTTGCTGCTTGGCCCATTCTGTGTCGCTTTCTATCAAGGTCCCCAAATGTCGGAGGAATTGTCTTCAAATCTCACTAAAGTTCATGTCAACGTCTGGCTGAGAATGAGATGGACTATGTTCAATGTCTGACTGAGAATGAAATGAACTATGTTCGATGTCTGACTGAGAATGAGATGGACTATGGCCAGCTGGAGATTGTTCAGATGTTTCTTCTCCCAAATCAATAAAATGGGGTCCTTTTGTTTGTGTTTTCATCAACTTCCCTTTAAGCCTGGAACTTCTTCTTACACGCTGTGGACTACTGTCTTTTTTTTTTTGTTTCCCTTTTCCTCTCTTTTTGGCCATAGATGACTGTTCCTGAAGGTGAACTAGTCTTTCAGATAACACTTGATGATCTTCTTCTGAAGAAGGAGTTTGATGCATCGCCTCAATGCTTTTTCTCTCTTTTGATTTTATTGGCTTTTTACCCTTGGTTTCTTCCTTCTTCCTTTTAGACAGTCTTTCCTCTCTACTAGTTCTTTCAACTGTGTTAGTAGGAGTACTTTGAGTTTTATCACTTGTTCTCCTTCTTTTTAGTGTACTGCCTTCAAGGGTTTCTTGGGGTTCTTCAAAGAAATTCCTAATTAAAAACTGTTCCCATGTGTCCTTTTTCTCTTTTATCTGTTTTTCAATCAAAATTTTCACAAGACCATGGTGATACAAATGTGGTTCTACGTCCCCCAGATGCTTTTGGATGGCTACAGACATCCTTTTCAAACTATTTAATAAAAAGTATGGCAGATTGAGGGTCTGGTTGTCTAGAAAATTCATCAACAATTGGGTATGATACATATACATTGATCCAAAACGTCCCTCACAGGTGATAAACTTTTGAATGACCAAAAGTAAACTAGCCCACTCCTCTTTTAAAGCGTGAACAAGAATTCCCTTTTTAAAAATAGTTACATCCATACCTGGGTTACATAGGATCACTCTCCAGGCTTCATCACTAATGCTCTTGTTCTTGAACCAACGTTCACCTTCTTGAGGGAGTTTTGTAGCAGTTGCTATGGATGCCTCATTCACCGTAAATTTGAGGTCCCCAATTTCTACCTCCAGACCATTGAAAGGCCTTGCAAAAGCTTTTGTCACCTCTTTATGGTAGCCTCTAAACTTTTGAATAAACCGAAGCCATTTTTCCTTTTTCAATATATCTTTGACTTGCGGGTATCCTTCCATGAATTTGGGTCCCTCTGGTTCTGTTCTCAACAACTGACCCATCCTTCCTTCTACTCTTTAAAACTCATCTGCGTGAGGAGGGTTTAACGAAGGTAAGATGGCTGCATGAGCGGAAATGAGCACGATTTATGAAGGAGACCAGTGACTGTAAGCGAATATTAGAGAATAGGTATACGAAATGTAGCGTAACAGAGAACAAAATGGGGTGAAGCGGAATAGAGAAGGCTTACGTGAGCACGGTGGAAATGCAGCTGTGAGATCAATAGAATAGTAGCAGGAGTAGAACGCATCCGGCAGTATTTAAAATTGGGTGGTTGCAGAGTAAATGCAAGCAAGTTTATGAAACGGCTACGGATTTTATGTGACTGAGAGAAGCCGTAGTCAAATCAACCACGTTTCATCATTACAGGTGGAGTATCAAAGTACGAGTGAAGATCGGAGGCTTGATTATGGGACCGTTTGAAAATGAATGCAAGGATTGTGGGAGGATCATATAGAGATCGTGGAATGGTTACGGAGTTTTTCAACACAATCATTGCATATAATGGAGCTATTGTTTATAACTATGTAAAAATGTGCTTGAATGCTATTTGAAATAATTTTTTATTCATACCTTGGAATTCTTGCCATTTTTCATTGGTCTTCAATCAGTTGCTCCATATTGATGTCTTTGAATGCCCCATGTCTTCATAATATGTCTTCATACATGCATTTTATTTCATGATTGTTGAACTAACATCTGGCTGTACAATTTTTTTGAAAAACAGAGTGGTAGCTGCAGAAACTAGTGTCAGCTGCAGAAACTCGTGTCAACTGCGGAAACTGACACAACTACTATTTGGGTGAATGGAAATAGATGGATGATGACCGACTGAATGAAAATGGTCATGAAAGAAAATTTTATTGGTGAAATGAAATGAAATAGATGAAATGAAGTGAAATAGAATGAAGTGGAGTGGAATGAATGGGTGGTCACAAAACTTGTGAAATGAAAGAGAGATTTTTATTTTTTGGAAAATATAGGGTGTCAGGTGTTCCTGATTTTCACCCTACATTTTCTGTATAAGACTGCCAATCAATGATTGGGTTTCAGGCTTATACAAAAAAATTTCTCTTTTTTTTTTTTTTTTTAAACTAAAAAGAACAAAGGCTAGGTTGGTGGAGAAGGAGAATTCTTCTGTACCAGCCTGATTGCAGAATTTTCTTCAAACATTTTGACAAATTCCTCTTTTGAGAGTGGCTTATGATAGAATTTTAATCTGTGGCCATTCAAAATAAGAGGAGTTTGAAATTCATCAATGGTCTTGATTCTTACCGCTCCATTGCTAAAGATCTTGTCAATCTCATATGGCCCAAGCCAATGAGTCTGAAATTTTCCTTTAAAATTTTTAAACTTGGAGTCAAATAGCAATGCCCAATCTCCTTCTTGAAACTTCTTCTCTTTGATGTATTTTTCATGCCATTTAGCTCTTTGATATTGAACTAGATCAGTTCTTAGAATTGCCTCTTGTCTAATCTCATCTAGCTCATTCAACTGCTCCATTCTATGCTTTTGGGCTTCTGATAGATCCATCCCCAACTGAACTGCCATCTTGAAGGTTTTGACTTGGAACTCAATGGGGAGCATGACTTCTTTCCCATAAACAAGTTCATAGGGAGAATGTCCTGTTGTATTTCTCCATGTAGTTCTGTAGGCCCACAAGGCTTCAGGAAGCCTTTCTGCCCAATCTCTTTTGTGAAGATGAACAGTTTTGGTGATGATATTTTCAAGAACTTTGTTTGTAGACTCCACTTGACCATTTTCTTGCGGATGGTAAGGAGTAGATCTTCTGTGCTTGATTTTGTATTCTTCCATCAACTTCTCCACCAGGTTGGATGTGAATTGGCTTCCCTGATCTGTCACAATTTATCTTGGAACACCAAAGCGAGTAAAAATATCCTCATAAAGAAAATTAACAACTGAATTTTCAGTAGCAGACACTAATGCTTTAGCTTCTACCCATTTAGTAACATAATCAATACAAACCAATATATACTTCTTTTGCTTAGATGGTGGATTAATAGGTCCTATGAAATCTAAAGCCCATTTTTCAAAGGGTTCGATGAGTACCTGTGTTTGCAATGGCATTTCATTTGAAAGGGTAGGTTTCCCTACTCTTTGACAGCTGTCACACCTTTTGACATATTGTTTTGCATCTTTGAAGAGGGAAGGCCAATAATATCCTAAAGAGAGGATTTTATAGGCTGTCCTTTTGTCTGCAAAGTGTCCGCCGCATGGTTCATCATGACATGCCTTAAGGATATCAGGCATTTCATCTTCCCTGACACATCTTCTGATCACAAGATTTGGCCCTGTTTTAAACAATTCGTTAGAAATCCATGAATATTTTGAACTCTCCTGAATAATTTTTCTTTTTTCACTTGGAAACAAATGTGAAGGCAGTTTCCCTGTAACCAAATAGTTAGCAATATCTGCATACCAAGGAGTCTTAATAGTTACTGCAAACAAGTATTCATCGGGAAACTTATCCTCTACAGGAGAATCTTCTTTAGTATTCTGAATCCTAGACAAGAAATCAGCTACTGTATTTTGTTTTCCTGGTCTATCCAACACAGTAATATTGAATTCTTGAAAAAGTAAGAGCCATCTTGTCACTCTGCCATTAGTAACAGGTTTTTTCATTAAATATCTAATTGCAGAATGGTCAGTATGAATAAAAGTTTCATAGCCTGTTATATAATGTCTAAACTTATTGATTGCATGAACAATAGCTAAAAACTCTTTTTCAGTCAAAGTATAGTGTAACTCTGTGGGAGTCAAATTTTTACTGGTATAATAAATGGCATAAGAAACTAAATCTTTTTGACCCAACACAGCTCCCAGAGCTGTATCTGAAACATCCGTAGAAATATGGAAAGGGAGTTTCCAATTTGGTCCTCTCAAGATAGGTGCTTCGGATATTCTTGTTTTCAAAGTTTCAAAGGTTGATTGACAATCAGGATCCCATTTAAATTCACAGTCTTTTGTAAGCAATTTGAAGAGTGGAGATGCTATTTTAGTGAAGTTTTCTATAAATATTCTATAGTAACCAGTAAATCCTAGAAAACTTCTAACATCTCTTTGACAATTTGGAATAGGTATCTTGGAGATGACTTCAACTTTTGATCTATCAACCTTAATCCCATCTCCTGAAATATGATGTCCTAAAACAATACCTTCATTAAACATCATAAAGCATTTTTCATGGCTTAATGAAAGGTTTGTTTCTTTACATCTTATAAGGACTTTTTCCAAATTTTCTAATGCCTCTTCAAATGAATTACCATAAACTGTAAAATCATCCATATAAACCTCTACACAATCATGGATTAGATCAGAAAAAAATTCCTAGTACTGCTCTTTGGAATGTTGCTGGTGCATTACATAACCCAAAAGGAAGCACTCGGTAGGCAAAAGTTCCCCATGGACAGGTGAATGTGGTCTTATCTTGATCTTCATGTGCTACCTGAATTTGATTATATCCACTAAAACCATCCAAGAATGAAAAGTACTTTTTACCTAATCAATAAAAGGCAAAGGAAAGTGATCCTTCAAAGTTGCTTTGTTCAATTCCCTGTAATCAATGCATACCCTCCATTTACCATTCTTTTTAGGTACTATAACCAAAGGAGAAACCCATCAGCTATCTGTAATTGGATAAATGAAGTTTACATTGAGAAGTTTTTGGAGCTCTTCTTTCACTATCTCCCTAAGATTTGGATTCATCCTTCTTTGAGGTTGTCTGATTGGTCTACTGTTTTCCTCAATATAGATATGATGGATGCAAGTCTTAGGATAAATACCTTTTATATCAGTATACTCCCATGAAATGCAGTAGAATGTTTTTGCAAGATTTTGGTTAGTTCTTCCTGTTGTGACTTTTCCAAATTTTTGTTGATATTTAATGTTTTTTCTGGAAAAATCTCAATGGTAGAACTACCAAACTCTTCCATAGAGTAAAGAGACATTTGTCTTGATGATAAATATTTTATGTCAGATTCCAACTAAAATTGTGTGGGGTCATATTCTAAAGATGTCTCAAAATTTTCTAATGTGTTCAGAATTTGACTATCCTCATTGATTTCCGAAATGGTAAAGACATGTTGTATAGTGTCCTCATCATCAACCCATTCATTGTCTCCTACTTCTGTGATTTCTTTTTCTCGAGGATACAAATTGAATTTCTTTGTCGAATTACCATTAGAAATGTACATATCCCCAGATCTACAACTAATGAAAGCATCAGCTGTGGCTAGCCAAGGTCTTCCTAAGATAAGTGGGTGCCCTCCTAGATTACTCTTGGGAGTCAAAATCATAAAATCTATCGGATATTCCCAAGAATCTAAGGAGACTGAAATATCTTCTAATACACCATCTGGTTTAATAATTGATCGATATGCAAGTTGCAGTAAAGTAGGTGTAAAAAGAAGGTTAGGAAGTTTTAGCTAGTCCATAGTCTGTCTACTCATAATGTTAATAGCAGCCCCTAAGTCAATCAATGTGTTTGGAATTTCTATCCCATTTATATGTGTCTTGACAATTGGACTTCCTGGATCTACATACTTCTGCATGGTAATTTTTCCCATCATGATATCTGCAATTTTTCCTACCAGGATTCTTCTTGTATCTTTTAGTTTCCTTCCTGGTCTTTTGAAACTCAACTCCTTTATTTTTTTTGCTAGAATAGGAATCTCTCGAATGGCTTGTAGCAAGGGAATCTTGATACAAACATTCTTTAATTCATCTAGAAAATCATAGTTAGGCAACAAGATTTGTTTTTCCACCCCCTTATCAATTTGTAGTCTTTCAAGAAAAGGAGGTGTAGATGAAGATGCAGGTTGCTCAACTATAGGAGTTGTGGGGGTTAACTTTTATTTCTCTTTTTGAATGTTTGAGTTTTGAAGAGATGCTTCCTTAGAACCCTTATTGGCTTTAAGAGAGTCCTCCTCAGAGGTATCTTGCTCTTGGACATCTATAGAAGGTTTTTCTAAAACTCTACCAGATCTGAGTTGTACATCATTGAGAGGAACAATCATATAGGTAGGAAATTGTTGTCCTTCTATCATGTAAGTATTCTGAGGAATTTTATTGTTAGGATTTGGCAATGGCTGAGCTGGAAGTTGATTTGTCTTTTGTTGGTATGGAAGCATGAGTTGAGGATTTGGATTCTGCTAAGAAGGTTGTTGTTGTGGAAATGGCAATGAAAGTTGTGGATTTGGGTTTGGAAGTTGTGGAGCTTGTTGATTTTGAAAAGATGGAGGATATTGATAAATTGAGCAAATCTCCCATAAGGATTTTGCATCCCTTGTACCCATGGCTGATATGGATTTTGATGTTGGGGCCAAGGTTGTTGCCAAGGATTCCAATTTGGTGGGGTTTGAAGATTCATAGGGTTGTTAAACCCTTGAGTTTGTTGTCCCCGCCAAGGTCTTCTTGCAACAAAACAGAGAGATTCTACTGAATTTGGGTCTTCTTGAAAGACAACTTTGAGTCCAGGAATTGAAGGACAATCCTTGATCTCATGATTCTCTGAGAAAATCATACATGTTTCTACAAATTTTGCATCCAAGGGACATTCCCTTAAAGCATTTTTCTTCCTACATTTCGGACAAAAGATGGCTAGAGCATCTGTTTCTGCTTTCTGCTTGTTTTGGATCTTAAGGGTGTCTAGTTGTTCACTAAGGCTCCCTAAGATATCAGTTTTGAATTCATCAAGCATATTGCCAATCTCTGCCCTACTTACTGATCCAGTTGCAGATTTTTTAGCCCCGATAAGAGAAGGATCCCTAGGCCCTTTTCCTGTTTTAGATTTTCCTCTTGAGAGATGGACACATAGTTCTGTTATGTCACGAAGTGGAAGTTGAGAAATGTCTCCTTTCCCCATCATGTTTAAAATATCTATCCATTCATCTCTAATGGCTTTTAATATGAGGGCTTTCAAAGTTTCATCATCTAAGTTGCTCATCTTTGCTCTTTATAAGTTGTATTGAAATATTTCAAGTAAATCTTCCAAATTTTCATCTTCTTTTTGCATCGTTTTGAATACCTCATCCTTGTGATTGGTGGGCATACAATAGTCCAAGTATCTATCCAAAAATGTTTGTTTCATATCATTCCAAGTCCTAATATATTGGGTGGCTAATCCCATGAACCATTTCAAAGTGGCTCCCTTCAATGTTGAAGGAAACAGTTTGAGTTTTTGAGAGTCTTCCATATAGTCATAGGTTCGGCACACGACTTCAAACTCAAACAGAAATGTTTCAGGATCCTCACTTCGCAATCCATAAAAGTTGGGAAGGACAGATGGTGAGATATTTTTCATTGTTGTATGAGTTTCCTCATCAACTATAGGGAATCCAAACAAGTTGTCTCCTTCCCTATTTCTTCCATTATTACCTTCACCATTGTTGTCTCCATTGTTTCCTCCTCCTCTACCTCTACCTCTACCTCCAAATCCATCTATTATTTCCTCTGACATGATAGTTTCTTTAGAGTCCTCAAATTCCTCTGGTTCTTCTATCAAGGGAGGATGAGAGGGAGTCTCTTCCTTTTCTTCTTCAGGTGATTCTACTTCTTTGATTACAATATACTCTCATGTAGAAGTAAAGAAAGGATTCTTTTCTAAATGAGATTTAGTAGGTGGTATAGGAGAATCCTCTAATTCAGCTGCTCCTTGAATTCCAAGAATCTTAAGGCTATGGGTAGATGGTGGTGAATCCTGTCTATGCCTTGAAGAAGATGGAGTTGTGAAAATCGAACTCTTGGCTCTAGCTATAAACCTTCCCCTAGAATCTCTTGCTCTATGCATGTCATTTTTATTATTATTTTTAAGTTGGGCTAATAATTCTCTTTCTGATCTTCCAGGTCACACTAGGTGCAAGAAGAGAGCATACTTAAGAAATTACTGAACCAATAACTCTCTTTTCTGATCCTCCAGATCACACTAGGTGCAAGAGGAGAGCATACTTCAAGAATTTATCAAGTTTTCCCTTCTTTTATGATTTTATGTGTTTTTTTTTTTAAGAAATTGGCTACCTAGTTACACTTCCCCGGCAACGGCGCTAAAATGTTTGGTCAATTTAGTGTGTCCTAAATTGCTGCATTTAATTTGTCAATCCGGGAATCGTAAGCTGATGAAGTGCGGCGCACTATATGTGCAAGATAACCTATTTCTTAACTTTTTGTCGTTTTTGCTTTTTATCTTCAAGTTATCTCAATGTGAGATGGAAATTCTAAAAAGACAGCATGGTTATGATTTTTTAAGGCAATGATGTCCTTTATAATGATTTCTAATTTTCTAAACTTCAAACGTCAAAAGGATTTTGAAACATACAATGACAAAATTAGTTCCTAAAAGGAAATGAAAATGTGCCACTATTCTAGTTAAACAAACAGTGAACTATTGATCATGAAAACCATTACCCTTGCTGCTGTCTAAACACAAAATAAATTGTACTCAAAGAAAAGTTTGCAAGTAAAATAAAACTAAGATCAAATTACATCAACTCATATTCTAACCCCTCACCATTAGTCTCGCTATGGCTTTCAAAGGTAATCATAAACAACTTGAGCAATCTGATATCTAATTTGCAGAATAATAAACTAATATCAAATTACACACTCATACTTCAATCCCTCACCATTAGTCTCGCTATGGCTTTCAGAGGTAACTGAAAATGACATGAGCAATTTAATATCTAATTTGCAGAAAAATAAACTAACATCAAATTACACACTCATACTTCAATCCCTCACCATTAGTCTCGCTATGGCTTTCGGAGGTAACTGAAAATGACATGAGAAATTTAATATCTAACTTGTAGAAAAGTAAACTAATATCAAACTACACACTCATACTTCAATCCCTCACCATTAGTCTCGTTATGGCTTTCGGAGGTAACTGAAAATGACATGAGCAATTTAATATTTAATCTAACTACTAAAGCAAATGTGCAAGACTGAAATAAATAAAATAGTGCTGGAATTAAACAAAAACTAAGAAAAGTAAATTACCAGAAGGACAATATTGATTCCATGTCATTAGTCATTATAAAAATATGTGCAAATGCCCGGGTTGCCTATTGTAATCTGGAACAAAACACAGATCAGTTAACAACAATATAAAACATAAAAGATTATGGACAGAAGTAAAATGTAAAGCATGAAAGATTATGGACAAAGATGAAACGTAAATACCATGAAAGATGTAATGTATATATACATGTGAGTGACTATGGAACAATGAACATAAGGAAAAAAATGAAGCATGAAACTATACAGTAATACACAAAACCTTAGCGTGTGCAGGGGCCCTCTGCACAAACCTCGAGAAGTAGCTTTCAAATACGAATTACGCTTATGAACAGAGTCTTCTCATATATTAAAATGCAGTCATAACAGAGAAATACTGTCACAACACAATGGTGACGCAATTACATTATAGAGCTAACTATTATGCGTATGAGAACGCATTATTTATAACAGAGGGTGACATAACTAATTCCCTAAAGTCTGCGCTGGTAGAAGACACGTGAACCATCACGTCCAGAGATCTAGCACTATGGCCGCCGTGAGGATTAAATCTATGGAGAGTGGTTGTTGGATTCAGCTTATGGAGCCGTTTACAGGTGTTGATATGTCTCCCGTGATTTAGAAACGGCCACGCAAATCTTCACGTGATGAGAAACAGAGTTCTGTTACCATGGGACTCTTCGGTTGACCACCACTTGGCCACCTTTGACCACAGCCTTCTTAGGTGAATTTGACTGAGCCAATAGGACACGATCCATGTCCACGTCATTTCTAAATTTCCCATGTGGCTCGATTTTCCTAAAGACACCTGCAATATAGACTTTAACAAAATGGCTGCGAAAAGTTGCAGCAGCTGCGAAAAGTGACAAGATTCCGTAGCTTAATGAGAAAAAATCTAAATCAAACAACAGACACAAAACATAGTTAAAAACCATTTTAAATGCTCTTTTACAATTAATATGCAATGATATTGATGACTTAGAAGGTCCAGGTGAATGAAAAAGGTCTAGAAAGGTGTATAAGAAAGATGCAGATTTGAGACTCAACACAGTGTAAGCGTTATTTCTCGACAATAGCATTGACCATGGGGACATATACATTGACAAATCATTTCTTCCTGGTCGATATTCCAGAAACCAATGTAGTGTTCGGTGTTTAGTGGCTTATCAACCTTGGGAAGGTCACTACAGATTGGGAGACACTGGAGATGGAGTGGATGGACAAGAAGAGAGGGAAGCACGTGTTGCTCAAGGGCATGCACACGTACCTTCCACAGACAGTCTCTGCACATCGGATGGAGGAAAATTTCTAGAAGGGAGACAAAGAGTGGGCAGTGGAGCTGAGGATTTCGGAGGTAGGTGTCTCAGGTCGGCCTACGCACCCAAATGTGCAAACTCTCCTAGACCGTTACTCTACGGTTTTTTAGGACATCCCACCAGGGTAGCCACCGGATTGGGGGTTTGAGCACACCATTGAGTTGGAGCAAGACATCCAGGCAGTGATCACCACTCCCTATAGGTACCCCAAAGCCTATAGGGACAAGATTGAGAGAGATGTACATGAGCTCTTTGCATTGGGGCATAACATGCCCAACACGAGCCCATTTTCTTCTTCAGTGTCTCTGGTGAATAAGAAGGATTTCACACTGCGGATGTGCATAGATTACAAGGCCTTGAAGAACAAGAAAACCATGAAGAATTATTACCTTATCCCAAGGATTGATGAGCTGATAGACGTGTTGAGGGGAGAATAGTTCTTCTCCAAGATCGATCTAAGATCGAGGTACCACCAGATCAGGGTGAGGGACTAGGATGTCCTCAAGACTACGTTTCGCTGTCACTATGGCCATTTTGAGTTTTTGTTGATGCCCTTTGGGCTGACCAATGCTCCAGCTACATTGTAGTCTTGCATGAACCACATCTTTTGTGGTCAACTAAGGAAGTTTGTGATGGTTTTCTTTGACGACATTCTCATCTACAGTCGCACATGGCAGGAGCATTTGCAGCACATAGAGGTTGTACTGCGTATCCTGGATGAGAAACATTTCTATGCCAAGCTGTTCAAGTGCGAGTTTGGGCTGATAGAGATGCTCTACTTGGGGCATATCATTGGGGTGGACAGAGCAAGAGTCCATGAGGAGAAGATCAGGGCCATCCGGGATTGGCCAAAACTGAAGAATGTGACAAAATTTCGGGGGTTTGTGGGTATTTGCACCTACTACCAGAAATTGGTCAAGGGGTTTTCACAGCTTGCAACACCCCTCACCGACCTCACAAAAAATGGGGCTTTCAACTGGACAGAGACTGTGCAGAGGGCCTTTGACAGGCTTAAGGAGGTGATCAGTAGCTGTCCGGTGTTGGTACTGCCCGATTTCACATAGTCCTTTGTGTTGGAGTGTGATGCTTCAGGAGAAGGGGTAGGTGCAGTATTGATGTAGGGGGGCATCCCATACATAGATTTCGAAAGTCAGAAGCCACTGCTACATGAGAGGCTATACCCCATCTATGAAAAAGATATGTTGGTCATCATTCATGCATTGGCTAGGTTCCGACAAAATCTTGTGGGCAACAGGTTCCGGGTGAGGACCAACCACAATAGCCTTAGATTCTTCCTTGAGCAGAAAAAACTGTAGGAAAGGCAAAAAAAATGGGTCAGCAAGATCCAGGCGTATGATTTTAACATCGAGTATGTCGAGGGGAACAACAATTTGGTATTAGATGCATTGTCCCAGAGACCTTCAACGTTGTCTTTAATGAGCATTGACACAGATTGGAGGGCCCAACTTTTGGTGGAGTAGTCCAAAGACTGGTTTGCGTGCGAGATACTGGATCGGAAGGTGAAGGATGACCATTACAGGGTGATGGATGAGGTCATACATTATTGTGATCGGATAATTTTGACAAGAAACTCACAACCAATGGGAGAAGATTTTGCACACAACCCATGACTCATAACTTTCAGGCCACGAGGGATTCACCAAGACGCATAGAGCCATAAGGGAGAGATTCTCTTGGGAATGCCTTAAGGAGGACGTACTCCAACATGTCCAGGATTGCATAGTTCAAGGTTTTTGGGAATCGTCTCCCCCTGATCCCACTCCCAAAACGCACTTTTTTTGGGATCGCGCTCCCGAAAACACTTCTTGAGGGGAGAATTTTCGAGAGCGCGCATCCGAGCTTGAAAAAACGCTCCCTATTTTTTCGGGAGCTTTTCAAGGAGCACTCAAGAGTGAACACTTCTCCCATTAAAAAAACGATTCGGGAGCATTTTTTAAATGGAGGGAGCGGTCAGGGAGCGTTCGCTCCCGAATGCTCCCTGGCAAAAAAAATGCTCCTCGATGCATAAAAAAAATCTGGACGGAAAATTTTGGAATTTACTTTGGGAGGGAGGGGGGGTTGGGTAAATAAAATCCCACCCTCATTTGTTTGTTGTTTTTTAGTTTGAGAGCTCGATCTTGAGAGTTTGAGAGCAAGAGAGCTTGAGAGTTTGGAGAGCGGAAGTGCCAAGGAGAGAGCGAGGAGAGAGAAATGAGAGAAGTAGAGAGCAAGGAGAGAGCAAGGAGCAAGCTGCAAGAGAGCAAGAGGAGGATTGAAGGAGTCAGGAGTCAGGACAAAGAGGTAGGACTTCTAATCTAGTTTTTTATTTTCTATATTGCATTTTTAAGTTGTTCAAAAATGAAAACTTGAATTTTTTTCTCAATGTTGCATTTTAGTGTGTTGAAAAGTGAAAAATTGAATTGTTTTTTTTTCTATGTTGCATTTCCTATTCCCATTTGGCATTCCTCCATTTTTTTTGCAGGCTAGAAACTTGAAAATTGAAACATCATGGCTATATGGCTAGGGATTTTCTTCATGTTGGTTCCTTTCTTTGTAATAATGGTGTTGGAGAGTAGAAGAAAGAGGCCCATTAGAGAAGAGGAGGATGAAGAAGTGGGTTATAGTGGATTTGATGAAAATCCTGAAGAGGAGGAGTATGCCAAGGAGGAAGGGGAGAGTGGAGAACATGAGGCCACAAAGACCCCAAATAAACAAGATCAAAGTCAAACATCATTGCGGAAATATGTTCAGAGGCAGGAAGGAGGGAAAGGTGGTGGAACTACTAAATTTCTTTTTCCCCATTGCAATAAAGAATACACAGGTTCATACACCCGTGCCAGAACACACCTTTGTGGGAAAATGCCAAGGGATGGAAAGAAAAATCTAGGAATCAAAATTTTTGTAAATGTGTCAGCAATAGAGAGAGAGAATTATAGAAAGGAAGAGGAGGTTGCTCTACAAAGATCTAAAAGATCTAGGGGTTTCATTGATTCTTATGCACCATCAGGTCCATCACATCATGGACAAAGAATTCCATCAACTTCCACACATGGCAGTGGATATGGAGGCACACCTGGACCAAACATCTCCTTAAGGTGTAGAAACATATCCAATTTCCTTGACGAAGGGTGTAGGAATGATGTGGATTAAAAAAAAATTAGGTTTCTATATGCATGTGGGGTGCCATTCAATGTTCTTCGGTCACCTTATTGGCATGAAATGGTTTCTACCATTAATGATGCCCCCAAAGGATACAAGAGCCCTAGGTATGACAAGGCCAGAATCGTGGGACTTGATCATGAAAAAGCTAAAATAAATAATTCTTTGGCTAGAATGACACATTCTTGGAATGAGCATGGGGTGTCCATTGTATCTAATGGATGAACCAATGTAAAAGGAAAGCCATTGATAAGTGTTCTGGCTGTGTCTGTTTGTGGTGCAATATTCCTTTCAGCATATGATTATTCAGACAAATTCAAGAACGACATTAACATTGCAGAACCATTACTTGAAACAATTGAAAGTATTGGGCCATACAATGTCATCCAAGTCATCACTAATAATGCTACTAACTGTAAGGCAGCAGGAGCAATTATTGAGGATAAATACGCCAACATATTTTGGTCTGGGTGTTTGGTTCACACAATGAACCTATTGATGCATGATATCATTAAAAACAAACAACCTCAATTCAAATGGCATGGATATTTGTACAAGAGAGGTAAAAAAATGATAAGATTTATTACAAATCATAGCAATACCCATGGGCTTTTTCGTACTCACTCAAAATTGGAGTTTTTGAAGATAGCAAAAACTAGATTTTCTCGCTATTACCTCACCTTTAGGCACCTTTTGAAGGTAAAAGAGTCATTGGCAGCCATGGTATCAAGTCCACATGTGGAGGAGACTGCCCTTGATCCTTTGTTTTGGGCACGTTTGAGGGAAATTTTGAATTTCACCAAGCCCATTTATCACATGATTCATTTTTCAGATATAGATAAACCAGTGATTGGAGAGGTGTCTGAGCAGATAGATAGCATTTTGGGGCAAATAAAAGATGTTGTTAAGGATAATGACCCCAACTTGTATGCAATGATTTACAACTGTGTGTGCACAGTGGAATAAACTCAATGTTCCACCACATGACTTGGCATATATCCTTATGCCGAAATATTACACTCCATCTTGGTTGGGCCAACCTGCACCTGGAGGTGGGGTTAGGATAAAACCTCACACAGATCCAAAGGTACAAGAGGGATACATGAACGCATTAGACAAGTTGGTCCTCGACAAGGAGGAGTGTGCTAGATTGCGCCTTGAATTAGGCAGATACTTTAGTTGCACTGGTAACTTTGGTTCTTTCCATGCAATGGAAGACAAAGACAGATTTGATGCTCTCACATGGTAGGAAGCATATGGCAGCATGGGACTTTTGCCAAAGTTAGAAAAAAAAGTTCTCTCTCAAGTTGTAAATACTTCTTCTGCAGAGAGGTGTTGGAGCACGTACAACTTCATACATAATGTGAGAAGAAACAGGTTGAATGAAAACCGAGCTGAAAGCTTGGTTTATGTGCATTACAACTTGAGGTTGTTGAGTCATTGCTGTGATCGGGCATATGAGGATCAATCATATAAAGTTTGGGACAACAACCCAAAGGATTATAATTTGGAGAACGACACTGAACATATGGAAGAATTGGAAGCAGAACTTTTGAGGGATGATGATGAAGCATCAGCAGCCATGCCACTGCCACACACAGGGCCAGTCCCACCATCTAGTAGCAGTGCGGGTGCCAGTGCCAATGCTTGATATTCAACTATTTTTCCTTTTCATATTCAACCTCCACCTACATCCTCATGTTGCCCTCTACCTTCTAGTCATGGTCGTGGTACTCCTGAGAGTACTAGAAGACCACCATTGCCTCATGGTTCTCACAAATTAGACATTTCTTATTGGCGTGGCAAGGGGCCAGCCAATATATAAAATAGATTTGTTGTTTACTAGTCTTTTCTATTTTCTAGTAGTTTTTAAATTTTATAACTGTTGAAAAGTTGAAACTTGACTCTTTCATATTTATTATGATAATTTTTGTAAACAATATATGACAATTTAAGTTGGAAGTTTGAATTTGAAAGGTCTAACTTTGAAGTTGGAATTTATAAGTTTATAAGTCATTATGAATTATGAATATGATGCTTCATGAAAGTTATATGGTGATCAATGATTCAATGATGATAAATGTTATATATTGAATTTTGAAATCAATGAATCAATGATGATAAATGTTATATATTGAATTTTGAAATCAATGAATCAATGATGATAAATGATATATATCAATGATGATAAATGTTATATATCAATGATGATTAATATTATATATTGAATTTTGAAAGCTTGAAACCTTAAGATTGATGATTCGTGAGACTCAAGAGTCAATATGTTGTATGTCTCCAACTTTTGGGCGTGGTTGATGAAGATTATAACCTCTAGATGATTGATGTTATATGGTTCAATCTATGTTTTTATGTTTTTTATGTCTAATTCATCATTCTACATGCTTTTGTTGACATATATGCATCAAAATATAAAGAATATATATATTTAAAAAAACGCTCCCCAAAACGCTCCGAACCGGGAGCTTTTCAAAATAGCGCTCCCGCTCCCGCTCCTAAGTAACCATGGCGTAGATTTCCAGTGGAATAAGGGGGAGTTGAACCATCCGGCAGGTTTGTTACAGCCGGTTCCCATCCCGGAGGGGAAATGGGAAAGCATCTCCATGGACTTTGTTGTATCCTAATTCAACTCAGCTAAAATTCAAGAGAGGTTCTGAGCATTTCAAGGTTATTGAGGAACAATTGTTAAAATTTTAAGAAGACCTGTAATATGCTTGAAAGGATAACCATAAGCTCAATGAGGATTCATCATCACATGTGCACCAGAACCAAAATCAAGGAAGCAGCAGCATTGGAGGTGTAATCTAAACCAAAGGAGCAGCAAGGAGAAAAGCGTGCAGGAGGGGTCAATTTGGGCTTATTCGCGTGCATAATAGTTCAAGAGCCGGATCGATGGGCACGTTCAGAACATTACACACCGTTCAGGGTTGATTCGGGCTCATTCACAAGCTCAGGAGAGACTAACGCTACAGAATGTCATTTAATGTTAAGATGTCTTGAAGTGAATATTAAACAAGACTATCATTCTTCCAAGTTTGAGTATAGCGAAGGCTCGTATTCATTGTGCCTAGATCAAACGGCAACTCGAGAGCACAAATTGCACGAGATTTATACCAAGGAGTGCCCCCGCAAGTAGTCTCATTAAATCCGATCACCTGCAAATCGACGATTGACATTAACTGCAAGAACACTCTCTTCAAATTCCAAAAAACCGCTTAAGTGCCCCCGCAAGTGGTTTCAAGTTTCGATAAAGGACATTACATGGTGATGGTTGGAGCCTACGCCCTTTACTTTTAAATCAGAAAAAGGAGAGAAATGGTGTATTTTCCTTAAAATAACTTAAGGGTTTTGGAGGAGGCACAAAGGGGAAAATAGGCAGTCAGGATCAAAGTGCAGAATTGAAGCAGAGAGATGGACGGCAGAGATTAAATTGCAAATCACAAATTTCAAGTTTCAAAGGATAGGCGTGGGAGGTAATTTTTAAAATCACCGAAGTGTGATATGCAATGGCATGGCAAGGTGACGTGGCAAGATGATGTGGAAGTGACGTGGCAAGCTGACATGGCAGATGACGTGGCCATGGCCCGTATACCGCACATCGCAAGTTTTGAAATTTAGGTGCAAAGGGTTTGAGTTATAATCACCGAAGTGCAATATGCGATGCGATGGGGCCCGATATCAAATCGAAAATCGCAAGTTTTAATGAATAAGTGTGGAGGTAAGTGTTAAATTTGCCGAAATGCGATATGTGATCATGGTGGGACCCGATCGCATATCGCACATCGCAAGCTTTAAAGGATAAGTGCTAAAGAAAAGTTAAAAACAACGACATGCAAAGTGCGATATTGAGTGGATGCGATGTGGTTTCAAAAGTGAACTCCAAAGGTTTTCAAATTCGGAGGTAAGGCATTTCTTGTGTTAAATTGCATAAGAGGAAGAATGAAGGATTATAACGTAAAGCCGGTGAAACGCCTTGATAATGGAAGAAAGTCTGAACGCAGGCAGAGAGACTCGGGTAAGTGACCCGATGCAGAGCAAAGGAGAAGAGAATACTAAACACAGCAGACATGCGCAGAAGAGGTAGGGTCGGGTAGCAGGTGACATGATGATAGCATTCGAAACACAAAAGCATGGGCAGAGTCAGGTGGAGATGCATTTATGCAGACTGTTTGGATATCACAGCCGAAACAGAAGGAGACACATCAACAACAAATCAAACTCAGCAAAAGGATTATATTCCAAGTGTATTTTGTTTTCTTTTTTAAGATCAAAGCTACAATGGTGTCCTTGATTGCAAAGTAATAAGTAGTTTAACAATTTAGGCAGTTTAGGAGTTTCAAGAAGCTTGAGCAGTTACAAACTGCTTTGGTTTGTATTTAAGGAAGAGAGAAAGAGGGAAGCAGGGGCCTGAGTTCGAGACCTCTTGGGGATTACATTTTGTACTTATTTTTCTGATGGGTAAATGAAAGAAGAAGTAAGTTTCCTGCAACTATTGATGGTGATTCGTGTTTCTTGTGCCATTTTGTGTCCCTTCTTCTTTGAATGAAGTGAAGTAATGTAGCAGCCAGTCTCTTAATTACATCTGTGAGTAAGAGTTAAATAACCTTAATATGCGCTCCTTCACTCCATCTCTTCTCCCTTCACAAATTCTCTCTGAAAATTAAAAGTAATAGATTATGTATTTACATCATATTATTTTAAGTTTCCCCTCTCTTCACAAACTCCTGATGAAACTTTAAAGTAATAGATTTTGTGTTTACATCATATTATTTCGAGTTTCCTCTCTCTCCGTGAATTTCCTCTTAAACTTAAAAGTGGTAGATTCTGTGTTTTCAACATATTACTTTGAGTTTCCCCTACAGTTCTTCTTTTCATTCAGATAACAACAGTGAATGGCATTATGAAATCTTTTATTATTCCAAATCATTAAGGGTTTTAGAAAACTAGTCTCCAGAGGAATAGAACAAAGAACTCATGATAAAATCATTTCTGTGACACTTTTAAAATGTCTTAAGCACTGATTCCTTTCACAACCGAGGGATTGTCTCTTAAGATACAATAGAATTCATCACCGGATTGCCCATGGTGCAGGGCAAGGATTGCATTTTTGCGGCGGTTGACCGATTGAAGAAGTATGCTCACTTCTTTTCCATTTCATCTCGGTACACTACTTCACATGTGGCTGAGCTATGTTTCCGGGATATCTTTAGACTCCATGGTTTTCCAAAGACCATAGTCAGTGACAGGGACAACCGATTCATGGGAGGCTTTTGGCAGGCGCTGTTTCGTTTGGTGGGCACAGAGTTAACACCCAACACCAACTACCACCCACAGACAGATGGGCAGACCGAGATAGTGAACAAGTGGCTGGAAGGATACTTGAGGAACTATGTCACGAGGCAGCTGAAGGCTTGGCTACGCTGGCTTCATTTGGGGAAGTACTGCTACAACACAACATTCCACATGTCGATCAGTATGTCTCCATTTTATGATTTGTACGGTTATAATGCTCTAACGTTTGCTAATGTGATGTTTGGAGCTAGCAAGGTCCCCAAGGCCAAAGACTGGATCGAAGAGAGACAAGACATACTATGGGCTCTCAAGGATAACTTAGCCACAACTCAAAACCAACATAAGTTGTACGTAGATAGAGGTCGCATGGAGAGGGAGTTTGAGATGGATGACTTAGTTCTCTATCTTTAGCCTTACAAGTAGTCCACGCCGAAGCAGAAAGGAGCTAAAAAGTTCAAACCACGTTTCTATGGGCCATATAGAGTGCTCTGACAGTTTGGAGAGGTGGCATATGAGTTGGAATTTCCATGAGGGAGCTGAATTCACAACATTTTCCATGTCTCATGCTTGAAGAAAGCTTTGAGGCAGTAGGTGACTGCAACCATGGAGCTTCGACCTATTGATGATGAGGGGCATTTGGTGCTACATTTGGAGGCCATCCTAGACACTCGGGAGAGACATTTGAGGAGCAGGGTAGTCAAAGAGTATCTGATCAGGTGGAGGAACCTTCCAGATGAGGATGCTAGTTGGGAGAGGGAGAAGATCCTGCAGCATCCATCTCTGTAGTTGGTTGAGGAAAAGCACCGTTTTGGCGGGGAGGAATGTAATATTCCAAATTAGCGGTCAGCTAATTGGAATATTAATTTTTGTCAAATTTTTCCTTTTCTAATGTTAATATGAAATAAAGTGGGTAAGGGGACCCACAAATAAACTATAAAGTCAGTTCACTCTCCTAAAGTCCCAAAGACAATTATTAGAGCTGGAGTGGGGCCCATGAGGCCAACCACATGAAGAAGAAAACATCCTAGTGGCAGCATGGGATAAGTAGCAATGTAGGAAATGAAGTGACAACGTGGGAGAGGCAGCGAAGTATTGATTGGTTGGCATAGATGGTAGCGTAGTCCAGTGGGGCCCAAGGGAACACTAGGGCTCAGCTAGGTAAACGAGGATGAGAGGAGCTCATTCCTCATTCTTTCATCCACCAATTTTTTTGTCTGATAGATTGAAAGCATGCCTTAGCTTTTTATCCAAGTCTGCGCATGCTGTTTAGCACAAAGATTTATGAGCAGAGATCTCCACCTCATCCTAGGGGGACTTTGAGTGCCTGTTCAGGAGAGGAGTCTCATCCAGTTTCGAGAGAGGAACCACAGACACACATTCAGGTATACGCGGTCCCTCCAAGACAACGCAGAGGCCATGCAGTTAGTAGGAGAATTACGCAATCCAGTTGAGGAGCAACCTTGAGAGAGAAGAAGGAAGAGCCAATTGCAGCTGAGAGTTTGAGAGGAGGTTAGCCACTTCCTAGCAAGGTTCTTGGGAAAATTTCTAGTAGTTTCTTCCATTAGTTTAGTCAGAAAACTAGAGTGCCTAGTAGATTAGTGTGCCAAGCCCAAAAGGGAGAATTTCCGGGGTCAGGATTTCTAGAAACCCTTCGCGGGTTTTTTTGGGTTTGTTGAGGACAGTCTGGTGTCTAATTGCTGGAATTTTCTGAGCAGTAGAGCAACCTCAACATGCAGTCCCATTTCAACCAGCAGAAATAGTTCAACCAGGATAGCGTAGAGGAGAAGCCATGCACAGCAGCAGAGTAGCAGAGATTTTTGAGCAAGGTTGAGCGGTCATTTCAGCCTGCCTTGTGCAGGCCAAGGTGCCATCTTTCTAAGCACCTCCTTGTACCATTTTCCCATCAGAGATGTAATAAAATGGATCAGATGTTTTTGGCTCTATCATGCTATTTTTTATGGTTATTTTTCATTTGCATGCCTTATATTACTGTTGTAGTCTTTGCATGCCTTATATTACTATTTGTTTCCAATTTGGGATATTACATCTAGATGGGCTAATACAGGGCTACCTAAAGAGAAATGTGGATGTCATCTACAATTGATACTCATGTGGAAGGATGGAAGATCCTCAAAGATACATGATGTGGAAAAGGTAGCTGTACGAGGAAAAGCTAGATATGGTCCAATGGATCACTGTCCGATGAAAGGAAGGATAACATGACTGCCCTGATTCAAGAAGGAAAGTGATGGATGGCCGATGCCCTCATAGAAGTCTCAGATACGAAAGCTCCATAATATTAAAAATAAAATTAATGACATCGAATGGAGGAGCGCTACAAGCAGCTGAAGTTCCCATGATCTCCACTAAGGAAAGAGATGCTGCTTGAAACATGTCCCTAGTTAAGAGGGAGCCTGGAAGCATGTTTTTAATTAAGAAAATGTAGAAATTTGAATAACTGATATATTATTCATCGATATTCTCCTGATCACACACTATTTTATCTTCAATCATAATACAGAATCTCTTCTACCATTGATCATTAATTGCGGAAATAAAAACAATTGCATGCACACATTAAAACCATAAAAAATCACACATATGAACACTGTATTTGATGGGAAATATTAAAGCTAAAAACCCCCAAATATCTATATATTATATGTCATAGAGATCATGTAACAATAATTATACAAAGCTCCTCACAAGCTCTCAGTACAATCTCCAATTGCTACACACTAATCAAGCTAGATCTAGCAAAACACATGCTCCAATCTCTGCCACCTGATAGCCAGCCTCTATTGCGTAATCAATGCTGAAGAATGGCTCATAAATAACTTTGAACCACCTGGCTTGTACTGCGCAATCCTCATTGGCTTCTCCAATCACTGGTTGTTGCAAATCATGTAACAGTATAGTCACAACTGATAGTCACACTGCTCTTTCACCTATCTCTTCACTGGTCTCCACTGAAACTGTCCATGCACCGAAGTTAACTGATGTATTCTTTAGTTGATTAATGAGTTTATAACTAGTGAATTAATTAATAATTAATTTACACCACTCTTCACTAGTGTATCAATCAATTAGACTAGATACAACTAGCTCAACTATGTTTAGATTAGTTAAAATGAACACAACTCCATTAACTCCTCAATCTTCTCCACCAAACTCTGTCACATGAGTTCTAACTGAAGTATCCATGCAATAGGTCCACTTAACCCTTAGGAATAGCGTAATTCCTTCTGTCAGCTCCTGTGCCACATCTGTGCACTTAACTGAAGTGCTCCAAGAGAATAAGGTAATGTTTATAGTCCAAATATTATTAAGAGCTAATAATATTCGACATATCTATTTTTAGACCGGCATTCTAAAAATAGATTCCACCCAATATGTCTAAAAATAGAAGTCCATCTATTTTTTCCAACTTGACCAACCATCCACAAATAGCATCCTGCAACTCATAGAACATGATCCATATGTCTGAAAATAGACATAGTCTAAAAATAGACTTTGCGCCAAAAATAGCCTGCGGGCCCACTTAGTGAAGGCGACTTCTTTCCACTAAGCTCGTCATCTTGTTGCAATCTCAACACTCCCTCTCAACAATATAAGGATTATCTGCCACCCCTATCCTACCTCTGTGGTATTCAAATTTTCTCCTGGTGAGCGCCTTTGTCAAGATATGAGCATCCTGATCCTCCGTGGGAATGTATGAAAGTAACATGATCTTCCGCTGCACACAATCTCTGATATGATGATACCGGATGTCAATGTGTTTAGATCTATCATGAAATATTGGATTAACCGAGATTTTAATACAACTCTGATTATCACAATAAATCACAGTAGGATCTAAGTGTGAACCAAACAACCTGACCAGGATCTTCCTCATCCATATAGCCTCGCATGCAGCCAAACTTGCTACCATATACTCGGCCTTTGCTGAACTAAGTGCCACGAATATTTGCTTCTTTTTGTACCAAAAAACTGTTGTCAACCCGATACTGAAAATTCCTCCAGATGTGCTCTTTTTGTTCGTTGGGCTCCCTGCCCAATCTACATCCGTGAAGCCACATAGCCTCACCTCATCCAACTATCTGTACCATAATCCATATCCTGATGTGCCTCTGAGATATATCAATACATGCTTTCCTGCCTTCCAGAAGAGCTTGGTAGGCTTAACCATAGCTTGTGAAAGCTGGTTAACAGCATAGCATATGTCGGGTCGTGTATTGACCAGATACATAAGTGACCCCACCAACTATCGGTAAACAGTGGCATCCATTACCTCTACCAATGTAGCATCCTCCTTCCTCCATCCACCAGGAAGAGGAGTATCAACAGGCTTGCAGCCATGCATGTTGAACTTCTCCAATATCTCCCGGGCATACTTGCCTTGAGAAACAAACAGTCCATCACTGCGTTGCCAAATTTCCAATCCCAGGAAATAATGAAGGAGGCCCAAGTCCTTCATCTCAAACTCCTTTGCAAGATCAGCCTTGCATGAGTGTATCAACAGTTCATCACCTATCAAAATCAAATCATCTACATAAAGTACAATGATCAGCAACTTACCCTCCACCACAATCTGGTATAGGTTTGGATCCACCTCACTCTTGGAGAATCCAAGTCCGGTGAAATAACTGTCTATCCGTGTGTATCAACCACGAGGTGCTTGTTTCAATCCATACAGTGATCTCTTGAGCCTGCACACATGCGACTTGCTGTTGAAGATCTCAAAACCTTCGGGCTGCTCTATGTACACCTTCTCCTCAATCACCCCATTAAGGAACGTAGTCTTCACATCCATCTGATGAATGTGCCACCCCATCTGTGCTGAGAGAGAAAGAATCGTCTGTATGGAAGAATACCTTACGACAGGTGCAAAGGTTTCCTCATAATCAATCCCCTCAATCTGTGAGAAGCCTCGGGCAACAAATCTTTCCTTGTACTTCTCCACACTCCCGTCAGCTACTTTCTTCACTTTGTAGATCCATCTCGAACCCACCACTGATTTCCTTTCTGGCCTTGGGACAATCTCCCATGCACTGTTTCTGACAATCGAATGATACTCTTCCACCATGGCATCTACCCATGTGGGATCCTCCACAGTTTCCTCAAAAGAGGATGGCTCTATCACGATACACTTGCTCATAAGAGCCATGTATCCATTATACATGTCAAGTGACTGTCTCTGTTTGCACTGTGATGTAGGTGCTCCTACAACCTTCTCTGCATCTTAAACCAGTCACTCAACTTCTGTAGTGCGCTTCCGCCCTCTAATGGTTAGTGATGCATGAGTGGTCTCTTCCACTCCATGAACCTCCTCTTTTGGCTGATCCACATCCTGAGGCTCATCCTTAGGAACTAATAGCTCCTCATCTTCATGCAAGTGTGGCTCCCTCTCAAGCGAACACTTCATGGCTTTCTCCTCATGAAATTTGATATCCCATCGCACAACAGTCTTGCGACTGTCTGGAAAATACACACGATAGTTGTGGGGTGCATTAGTGTACCCCACAAGTATCCCAACCTCTGCGGTAGGCTCCAGCTTCTTCCTGGCATCCTTCGTCACATGAATGTAAACAGGTGAACCAAAAATCCTCAAATGGGAAATATCAGGCCTCTTACCAGAAAACGCCTCCTCGGGTGTACTCATGCCAAGTATCCTGTGAGGACAACGGTTCCCACATATACCCAGATGCATGCCTCAGCCCACAAGTGTATGGGAAGGCCTTGATCATGCAACATCGCCCATGTAGCACCCATGATCGTTCTGTTCTTCCGCTCAGCAACCCCATTCTGATGTGGGTTATGAGGTGCTATGAGCTCTCTTCGAATTCCTTATGCGCTACAAAAGTCCTTGAATTCGCCAGAGATGAATTCACCACCATTGTCGCTCCTAAGAGCCTTCACCTGCTTCCCCGATTATTTCTCAACTAGTGCCTTGAACTCACATAACTTTGAGTATGTCTCGCTCTTCTTCTGCATGAAGAAGATTCAGCACTTACAAGAAAAATCATCAACAAATACATAGTGCACTGTGGCTTAGTCAAAGTATTTATAGGTCCACAGATGTTCTGTAATTCTCTCAAGGATCAACTGCATGACTATCCTTCTCGTGAAAGGTGGGTTTCACAAATTTTCCAAGGTACATCCTCGCACTAATCCGACCGCACAAGAGTAAATTTTAGGAAGCCCAAAGAGAAATCTGCTGCAGTATCTTCAAAGCTCCATGGTGAAGGTGGCCCAATCTCTGGTGCCACAACTCACCATCATCCTAGCTCACCACTCCTTTTGCCTTGCCTGCCATTGTTGCACAGCCATCTACCTGCAATTGATAAAGGTTCTTAACTCGAACCCCTATCCTCCGGGTCTCACCAGTTTCCTTACTACGCAGGAAATCCTTTCCCTCACTAAAGACAACATCATATCCCTTGTCTTATAACATCGCCACAGAGATAATATTCTTCTTCAATCCTGGAACATGCATCACTTCCTTTAATACAAATGGTTTACCAGACTCCCTCTCAAAGGAAATGGTACCGATACCGGTCACACTGTATCTACCATCATCGCCCATCTCGATGTGCACTCCAAGATCTTTCTCATCTAGATCAGTAAACAAATATTTGTCTCTGGTCATATGAAAATATGCATCACTGTCAAGAAACCACACTGAACCTATCACACTTGAGACCAAGCATGCAATCAGTGAAAAATCCAGCTCAAACTGCGAGGCTAAGGCCTCTCCAGCTGCAGATCCAGCAGCCTGCTTATTTTTCTTCTTCTGTGGACAATTAGTGGCGTAATGTTCATGTTAGTGACAGTGAAAGCACTTCGCCTTGGACATGTCCTGCTTCTTGCCTTTCGCACCGGATTGAGAAGCATTCTTCTTGCTCTTCCCCTTCTTTGCTTTGGCATCCAAAGCGCAATTTTCTTCATCAGAGTTCTTTGATGAAGATCTGTCCTTTGTACTTCGCCTTATCTCCTCTTGCACAAGATCCGACCAAAGTCGCTCCCATCCTGGCAATTTCTCTCGACCATTGACAGAGTCCTGATAGGAATGCCAAATCTTTAGAAGCCCAAGGAGAGCCAAGCTCACCAAGTCCTCGTCATCAATAATCACCCCCACACTTCCCAGCTCATCCCTGCATTGGACGAACTTCGTGAGGTACTTAGGCATACTGATGCCTTTCTCCATTTTTATGTTTCTGAGTTTATCCTTAAGCGCCAACTTCCTCTGGTCGCTCTTGCTTTGAAATAAATCTGTCAAAGCTTTCCACATCAAGAATGGAGAAGCTTTACCATGAAGGCTGGACACTACGTGATCCTTCACACCTTTCAACAGAATCCTTGGACACTTTGTTGTCTTCTTTTTCCATGTGTCAAGTATGGTAGCATCGCTAGAAGTAGGTTTTGGAATTTCTGCATCTATGAACTCCTTCAACCCATTGTCATCCAACACCACATCCATCCTGTCCTTCCATGCAATATAATTCGAGCTACCCTCAAGCGCATACTCCAATCGCAATCCGTTGAAAGACATCTCAACTTTGACACCAAGAAAACACTGCTGCAAATTCGAATTCCACCAGCTCAAAACTCAACCGCTTCAATGTTTTGCAATTGCTCTAATGATCAATATCTCTCTGATACCATGTAGAAATTTGAATAACTGATATATTATTCACCAAGATTCTCCTGATCACACACTATTTTATCTTCATGCATAATACAGAATCTCTTCTACCATTGATCATTAATTGCGGAAATAAAAACAATCGCATGCGCACATTAAAACCATAAAAAATCACACATATGAACACAATATTTCATGGGAAAGCTTAAAGCTGAAAAACCCCAACTATCTATATATTATATGTCATAGAGATCATGTAACAATCATTATACAAAGCTCTTCACAATCTCTCAGTACAATCTCCAATTGCTACACACTAATCAAGCTAGATCTAGCAAAACACATGCTCTAATCTCTGCCACCTGATAGCTAGCCTCTATTGCGTAATCAATGCTGAAGAATGGCTCATAAATAACTTCGAACCACCTGGCTTGTACTGCACAATCCTCATTGTCTTCTCCAATCACTGGTTGTTGCAAATCATGCAACAGTATAGTCACAACTGATAGTCACACTGCTCTTTCACCTATCTCTTCACTGGTCTCCACTGAAACAGTCCATGCATTGAAGTTAACTGATGTATTCTTTATTTGATTAATGATTTTATAATTAATGAATTAACTCTTCACTAGTGTATCAATCAGTTAGACTAGATACAACTAGCTCAACTATGTTTAGATTAGTTAAACTGAACACAACTCCATTAATTCCTCAATCAACTCCACCAAACTCTGTCACATGAGTTCTAACTGAAGTATCCATGCAATAGCTCCACTTAACCCTTAGGAATAGCATAATTCCTTCTATCAGCTCCCGTGCCACATCTGTGCACTTAAATGAAGTGCTCCAAGAGAATAAGATAATGTTTATAGTCCAAATATTATTAAGAGCTAATAATATTCGACATATCTATTTTTAGACCGGAAATATAAAAATATATTCTGCCCACTATGTCTAAAAATAGAATTCCATCTATTTTTTCCAACTTGACCAACCATCCACAAATAGCATCCTGCAACTCATAGAACATGATCCATATGTCTAAAAATAGACATAGTCTAAAAATAGACTTTGCGCCAAAAATAGCCTGTGGGCCCACTTAGTGAAGGCGACTTCTTTCCACTAAGCTCATCATCTTGTTGCAATCTCAATAGAAAAAACTTGGAGGCAAGTACCTAACCTTAGAGGGAGCTTGGTAAAGTCCCTGATTAAGAGGGAGCTTGGTCAAGTCCTTGATTAAGAGGGATCTTGGGTACCTTCCTTTTATAGGAATGTGTACATTCCTTCATTGGAATGGGTATATCCTCCCTAGTTGAGAGTGAGCAATAGACACATCATTCTTATCTTCACTTGGGAAGAAAGAAGTAAGGATTGGGTAAGCATCTAGCATCCGATACTCTTTGAGGATGTGGTAGGGCATCCAAGATAAGAGTAGTCGTAGAGGACCGATATTCTTTGTCCTGTGAATCCAAGATAAGAATAGTCCTAGAAGGACATCCCTTGTGATCACCTGGGAGGGGTATGCTCCTTGAGAGGCAATAATGAAGGTGTCTATAAATGATTGGTCTCGCCAGCATTGTGCTCTGATCTCATGAAGAGATAGAGTTGTTAGTCAAGGCCTTGCTATGTGACAATGTTGGATGATATGATGCTATATAGATGGGTTACCATTCCAACTCTTCTTATGAGAATTCTTCAGATTGAGAATGTCCAAGTACCATGTATGGATTATGAATACCTCCCTAGTTAAGAGGGAGTGTTGAAATATGTAACTAGGTTCAGTCTTCATAATGACACATGTAATCATGATTTTATGTATTTAATGAAAAAAGAAAAATAAATTTATTATTGTTGCTGTTGAGGCATGGGTTTCATTCTCAAAGGAAATTTATTTTTAGGTCAAACACCAATTGAGTGCTTCTAGGTTTGTCATAAATTCAATTGAGTCATTTTCATGTATTGAACACACATTTGGGCATGTTACATATTGTAAAGAAAATTTATTTGAGTCAAAATAGAGTCAAAAGACCCTCCAAGACCTTGTCATGGTGCAAAGATCAAGTCAGCCTAAAGATTATAAGTCGTACCCCTCACAAGCCTATAAATAAGAAGGAACTCGACCTCATTTAGAGTCTCACTCAAGCAAGTTTGGTCAACTCAAGATAGAAGATGAAAAGGACGAAAAAGAAGGAGAAGAACTAGATCAAAGTTTTTGAGCCTCTCTCTCTCTCTCTCTCTCGTGTTAGGGTTTCTACATTTGTTGTGCAGAAGAATTTGCTCAAAAAAATAATCTGCTGGGGCAAGTCGAAGTTGCAGAAGAATTTGATGGGAAGGTCGAAGTTGCAGAAGAGTTTGCTGGGCATATCGAAGTTCAAGAAGAATTTTCTGGGTAGGTCGAAGTTCCAGAAGAATCTACTGGCTAAGTCGAAATTGCAGAAGTTGTTGAAATCAAGGTTTGACTTGGTCTTGCGGGGTCTTGGTTAAGATTCATAGGTCTTGGAATTTGTCAATTGAAGTTATATAAGAAGAGAAGAATTCTTGCGAGGTTTCCTATCAATTAGATAGTTTTTTTCCCTAACTGATCACCTACATCATGTGTCGTATTGTCTCATTGATTTTATTGTTTGGTAACTGTTTGATGATAAAGAACACTAATAGTAATCAAGTGTAAGAAGAAGCTAATCAAGTTATGTAAAAATACATCACAAGCAATTATCAAAGCAAGAGAAATCACCTAATCTAGCTGCCCCTATATTTCTGAACACTTCCTCGTCCATCAAGTTTGCCCTTCCTTCCAGTATATGAGCTCTCCCACAGTCACCAAGTGTTACCTTCTCAAATGCAACTTCAACCCAGAATTTCGTCCCCCAGCTTCAGAACTTCGACCCCCAACTTCAAAATTTTGGCACAACTTCAAGACTGTAGTTTCATCCCTTCGAGCAGCTCAACAACTTCACACATGTGAGAGAACTAGCGAAAATTTTGATTTCTTGTGCTTGATAAAGTCCTTTTTTGCTAGCTCTTTCCTTCTTGTTCCTTGAATTTCACACTTTTTCTTGTCCCAGAAGTTGCCGATCGAATTTGTTGAGTGAGTGTTCCAAAATGAGGTTTAGTTGTTGCCTTTATATAAGAGATTCAACCCCTTAATTAGGCTGACTTGTCCAGTTTGAGGCCGACTTGGTGGAGGAGGCCTAGAAGATCTAATTTGCATCAAAATAAATTTGTTTTGTGATTGACAATGCCCAAGAATGGTCTATTACATTATGACATGGACAATTTTATGAAAAATTTATGACTGCGGATAAAAGTATCTTCCCTAGACCTAGTGCACTAGTCTAGAACAAAAGAAAGCAAAGAATATAAAGTCCCCCTAAAATAAATTGAAGAATGGAAAGATGCTTACTTGGAATCCTTCACAAGCTCTTCTCTCCTCTTGTCTTGTAAGCTCTAATTGTAGCTTTGATTGCTATAATTGAACCTGCACATGAAAATAACACAAGCCAAAGATCTATGACATCTATGTAGCATGATTTGATTACTCTATTCAATGGATCAACAAAGCCTTGAAATATATGAATGTAAACATAACATAACACATATAGGAAAATGATATACTCTTTGTATTAATAGAAATAGGAGAGATTTTACAACCAAAGATAGTAGCTGATCATGTAGAGATCTCCCCAAGTTGACTTGTCCCTTTTTTTCACAGAGCGAACCTCAATGTCACCCTAATACATGAAGATGATATCTCCTTTAGATTCAAGGCAGCAACACGAGGGCATGATCAGTCTCCGAAAGCCAACCCTGATGTTGTAGATGGCTGTAAATTTATAGGAGAGTGTGATAGTTTAGGAATTATTATCCATTTTCCAATCCAGGCTTGACATCCACTCTTGATGGGAGGATGAGCTCAAGGGATAAGAGGTGAAATATCAAAGGTAGGATCATATAGGATTCAAAGTTCTTATCCCAGGTAAATGGTTGAAACAACTCCTGGAAGCTTCAAGAGTCTTTTTAATTTTCTCGAATTTCTAGAATCAGTGCACCCCCAACAAGGGATGACCTGTTGCTGATCAGCGTTGTGTTGAAAAATTGTAACTAGGTTCAATATTCATAATGATGTGTAATTATAAATTTTATGTAATGAAGAAGACACAGATAATAAAATGTATTTTGTAATACTTTCATCATGGTTTTCATGAGCAAGGAGTTTTTGTTATAGGTCAAAGACTTCTTCTTGATCTCTTTAGGGGTTTGTCATCTTGTCATAAATATGTAATTTAGAGTCATGTATATGAAGTGTTGTTACACTTGTAAAGAAAAATTATTGATGTAATTTGTATGCTCCCAGACCTTGTCAAAGTGCTCCTTGAAGTTGGCTCTAATATGTTGTAAAGACTCCTTGTCAAGTCGGCCTAGAAGATGTTGGAAGAAGTTGGCTCACCACATAGATGATCGTTTCAGCCTAGATCAATGAGACAGTCCCTATATATAGGATTGTGGCTTCATTGTTGAGAACATAATTCAGAAAAGTTTGAGATCACCTAGGATCAATTTTCTGCAATCAAGTGCGAGGTTAGAACTGTGGTTTAGTGCAGAGAAAGGAGATAGTACATCGAAGCAATGGAAGCTTCTCTTGTATCTCTATTTTGGGCTAATGATCTCGGTCTAGGTATCTATCATGTATTTGAACTACAGTGAGAAGGTATCCGTCTAAGGAGACCAATCAAGCAGAGAAAAAAATGTGTAAAAGAGATATGTTGGCAGCAAAGAAAAGGTCATTAAACAGAGTACCAAGGAGGCTGAGATCAATGCAGATGAGAGGAAGTGCTAGCCTCTGTCATTGATCTCATACCCTCGCATAAGTTCAATGACATACATAGCAGCGTTGAAGAGAAAGTAATCACAACGTTGAATAAGGTCATCACAGTATGAAAAGAAGACATCACAACAAGCAAGAGATCTCATTCTAGGGCATTAAGGGTGCAGGAGGATAGGCTAAGGAAGAGTCTCTTGAAGACCGAGAGGGAACACATCATTAGGGACCGAGTTTCCCTAGTGTTGGTGCACAATAGTGATATAAATGAAGATCAAATTGAGAAGCCGAGGAGAGCAGTGATAAGGTCTTAGAGGCATGCTGGAGTCAAGTGTTTATGCCATGGTCATGGTACCTGTCAATTGTAGATATATAGGAAGAATTACTTTGGGTTTTCCTTTCCAGGAGGGAGAGGTTTTGGACCTGGCTTGAAGAGCCTAAACTTTGTGTCTCTTGTGTTTTGATAATTGACTTGATGAAAGACATAATAAGCTAACGAAGATAAGATCTAAGTAATAAAAGCACAACAAGTTCACAAGTAATTATCAAGAAGAGAAATTTGAATTAAACGCCCTAATTTCTCAATATGGTATCAGAGCTAAGGTGCTGAAGATAAGAAAGGGAAATTTTGCAAGAAGACACAAGGATCAAGTTTTTTGAAGGAGGTCAAAGATCAATTTTCGAGGAAAGCTTCAAATAAAAGAGATCTACATTAAAAGGTCAAAACCCTAGATCCAAGGGAGAAGACCTTCATTCAAAGAGCAGTTGGCAGAAATTGGAGAAACACTCAAACGATCTTAAGAAGATCAAAAACCTTATTTAAAGGAACTACACATCAAAAAGGTAATCTTTACCATCAAAAATTCTAAATATATTTGGTGTTGAAGTCTAATCAACATTGTTGGAGACATCATCAAGCCACCATTTCGCTGAAGACATTTTTCAACACCATTGAAGACTTCATCAAATTATTATTCTACTGAAGTCCTTATCAAGCTCTCCTTGAGCATCAAGGATTCAAGGTGATCTAGTGCTCTTCACATCTCTTGAAGATGCCAATCTAAGAGGGAGCTCCTGCTATCATATATATCATCATCAACAAGGAAGCTGATAGTAGAAGAAAGCATATACTCAAGTAAGTATCTTAATGTCTTCATTCGAATCTGGAAAAATGTTTTTTTGTAAAGAAAGCAACAAATTGTACGAGACTACAAACTTTCTTGCATGGAAGAAAATGACAAATCTAAATTTGATTGAAAATGAAGTTATGGGTTACATCAAAGGATCAATGAGTAAACCTTGAAAAGAAGAATTTCAAGCTTATGCCAAATACATGAAGGGGGACATAAGAGTCTAGAGGATTCTTATGGAATCCATAAAGGACTCTCTCATTCCCTATGTATCAAAACTAGAATCTTTGAAAGGAATATATGACAAATTGGTGGAGCTATTCTCAGTGAGTACTGCAGGAGTAGTAATAAGTCTGAGGCAAGAACTATACAAGTTAAAAATGTCTAGAGAGGAGGGAATAACTTCATACTTTATGAAGATTTCCGAAATACGAGATCAACTGCAAGAATTAGAAGAAGTAACATCTGATAGAGAAATGACTACAATGGTGTTGAATTCTCTGCCGGAGGGATGGGGAAACTTCACTTCAAGCATCTATGGGAAGAAAGAAGCAACACCGTTCTAGAATTTGTGGTATCTATGTAAGATAGAAGAGACTAAATTGAAAGCTAAAGTTGATATAGGATCAAATGAAGAGAATCAATCCTATGCTGCCATGTCAAGAAGAAATGGAAGATTTGGTCCTCATAAGAAAATAAGAAACATGTCATGGATGTAATAAACTTGGGCACTATAAAAGGGATTGTCCCAAATGTAATAAGGACAAGAGGAAAACGGAAGAAGCCCATATCGTCAGAGAAATGGAAGTACTAGATTCAAAGAAACCTAAGAAAGAAGAAGTGCAAGATCTCTATTATGATTGAGATCATCTTCCTCTTTAAGAGGTATCTTTCAGTTGTAAAATAGTATGGTTGAAAGCATTGTATATTAGATAGATACATCACTTTAGAATTGGCATCATGATGGAAGCATTAAAGTAGGAGTACTTGTCATGGAGGATGTCTGAACACATTTATGTGACATCTATGCTATGAGATAAAACTGGTTCCTGGGAACCTCACTAAAACAACATTTATGGAAGGAAGTGATCTAGATCAAGGGTCATCATTCAATAATCAATATGGAAACAAGTGCCAACATTTTCTAGCAGAATCCTCTTTGGACTTACTGGTTAGAAAGAAAGCAAAAGGTTTCATCAAAATTCTAACTTGCAAAATTCTAGGATTAGGATATGATGACATATTGATGAAGCATGGCAAGGGAATGAAACTCTTCATTCTAAAGAAACCTGCTGCAGAATGACTCATATGCAGACACTGGATGCTATGAAGTCATGTCATGTGGTTGCAAGTAGTATACTTCTATCTTTAGAAGTATGATCAAAATAGAAAGCAGAAACTCTTTCGATGCACAGGTTGCCAAAAATGCATGATCTACACTAGATGAAATCAACATAATATGCCCTCATATGGAATATGAGGTGATTGTACATTATTAAGGAACTGCACAGTGGAAGTTCCTAGGAATGAAATAAAACTGTGTGGAGAAAGAAAAAGGAAGAGATCGTGGGAAGTACAACCATGAAAGAAGTAATCAACATCCAAGGAAGCCAAGAAGACTTGACTAGAAAATCTCCTGGGAAGATATGTAAACTATGATAGAAGTCTAGAAAAGATAGAGATACTTGACAATACATATCTTTAGGAGATGTGTCAATTTGTAAACAAAGGATGTTGATGCCTACAAGAAGATGTCATGGTGAAATATCATTAGTAAGGTAACTTTTGATTTAAAATTTCATATTTATAATTAATTAATATCTGATAAGCTTATGCAGGACTACCAAAGGGAAGTATATGTCTTCCACAGGTTGACAACCATATGGCAGGATGAAAGATCCTTGGAAGAAGTATGGTTCAAAGGAAAGGAACATGGCATGAAGCTAGATCAGATGAGAAGATTGACGAATCACTTTCTGATAGAAGACATGACTCTTGGATGAAAGTGATGGATGATCTATGCCCTATTAAGAGATCCCAAAGATGAAGACTCCTCAACAACAAAGAAATTCATGACATTGAAGGAAGGAGTTCTTCATGAGCAGCTGGGTGTTTTCATCATTGCTGCTACAAGTCCCTAATTATGGGGGAGCCTAGTAATAAGTTTCTTACTTGGAAGAAACTTGGTAATTATTAAGCCGAGAGGGAGCTTAGGTACATTCCTTGTATAGGAATGAGTACATTTCTTTATGGAATATGTCCTCCCTAGTTAAGAGGGAGAGATAGACACATCATTCTGGTCTTCACCTGGGAAGACAAAATGAAGGATTGGGTAATCATCAGGCATTCGATACTCTTTTGAGATGTATTAGGGCATCCAGGAAAAAAGTAGTCATGGAAGGATGGATATTGCAATTATTTTTTATTGGGTTTTTGAAGATCTAAGCACATTTGTAGGCTAGATATGTTTAGATTTGGAAGATGGAAGTAGCTCGTCTCATTTTTGAAGATAGATTGGATAGAACTTCAAACTTCTTGCCCTGGAAAGCAAGAGTTACTTTTCTTTTGAAGGAAAATGATCCTTGGAAGATTGTTGGCAAAGTATTTCCTTCATCGACATATCCACAACAGTTGGCAGCTCATGAGAAGGAGATTAGAGCCATGCGGGTAATCTTGGATGCAGTGAAGGATCATGTGATTCCTCACTTGTTTGAGAAGAAGACAACCAAGGGGATGTTTGAGCCCTAGTAATTTTTTGCTAGGACGAGAAGATAAATAGGAAGTTGGTCTTAAGGAATAAACTTAGATCTATGAAGATGTCCAGATTAGACTCGATTATTTGTTACCTCATGAAGATCACTTAGATCTGTGATTAGCTTGCAGTAGTTGGGGAGAAGGTGACCAATGCAAAATTTGTAAATAAGGCAGTGAATGGATTGTCAAAGCGTTGGGAACTATTTGTTTAGGGTATTTGTTCATGGGAGAACCTTCTTGTTAGTTTTTGTAGAATCAGATGTGTTCTAGCCACGAAATTTTGTGGAGAGGCAAGAATACATGAGTTATCCAAAACCCAGAAATCGTTTCTGGAAATTCCACCTAGAAGTGTCTCAATTAGATTATTAACCAATTTTTAAATATTTCCTAAGTCTAAACTTAGGGAATATGGTTAATTAATTAGTGTTAATTGAGATAAGGTGAGAATCATCTAGAAACTCACATGGATCGATAGGGAATTAATCTGGGTCATCGATTATGTTTTAATCTTGGCCGTTGGTGCTCCAACAAAAGATTATAAGAAGAAGTTGATGGGTAGATGGAGAACACACCAACACAGTTTCTCAGTTGCCTAGGCAGTTCGATTTTCTCAGTGGTTGTGATTCAATAGAGAAGATAAAGCCATAGTGTGAGTAGCAGGTGAGAGAGAGGGGTAGCAGAAGAATTCCAGGAGGAATATTTCCAGTTTCTGGAAGAGGTAAAGTGAGGAAGAGCGTATTGCATAGTAGCTCTGCAGTCACTGCGCAGAGAGTGATGCAGAGGCTCCAACATGAGGATAGAGGGTTTGTCTCAGGGGTAGAAATTTGCAATGGAGTGTGAGAAAATTCTCACAAAAATTCTCTCAGTATTTTCCTCAGATTAGATTGCCAATAGAGCATCTAAAATTTTTGTACTCAGATTTGCTGCTGAAGAATAATAAGAAAACCCTCACTTGCTGCACCGGTTTTCCCACATTGAGTTTTTCCGAGGAAATTTTTCCAAAAATAACTATGTTAATATTCTTGTGTGTGTGCTAGAATTTCTCAACTTTCAGTCTTTTATTTTTTTCGTAGTAATTTATTGTGAAAATTGTAGTTGTGATTTTATTTGTTGTTTTTAGTAGCAAATAAACTGCATAATTAAATTTACAGTTAAAAGAATAATTTCCAGGTGTTGGAATAGATGAAATTTTCAAATGGAATCAGAGCGCAGTTGAACAATTGGAGAGCTTAGTAGCGAAGACAGAATGAGTTTTTTTGTTAAGTATGGACAACAGATCGAAACCCCAGAGGCAGCGTAGTCAACTTGCCATGAGGCTGATTCACTTGAGGAGAATCGATTTTTCTGAGAGAACGACAAAAAAATTCAATCTCTCCAGATCGAGGGATTCTAGAGGTAGAGGGAGTAGCCAATATTTTTCGCAGAGCAAATCTCTAGCTGGACGCAGTAGTTTTGCAGCAGTTTGCTAGAGCTGAATCAGTGTCGGGAGGAACCTGCACAAGATCAGGTGTAGATAGATTCCATGGTAGAAGAGTATAGCTCTATCCTGACAAACGATGTTTGGGAGGTAGTTCAAAGGCTGGAAGATAGATCAGTTGTAGGTTATAGATGTATCTACAAGATCAAGTATGCTGCAGATGGAAGTGTGGAGAAGTACAAGGCTAGGTTCGTGAAAAATGGGTATGCATAGAAAGAAGGAATAAATTACGAGGATACTTTCACCCCAGTTGCTAGATAAAGTTCTATCAGGCAGTTATATCCCTAACAGCTCAGATGGGATGGCAGATTCATCATATGGACATCAAGACAACGTTCTTGAACGGGGTGATAGAAGAAGAGGTGTACATAGAACAACCAGAGGGCTTCGAACCTCATGTGAGGCGCACTCGTGTGCAGATTGAAGAAAGCTCTATACAGGCTCAAGAAACCTCCCATGGCTTGGTATCGTCAGATTAACATTTACTTGCAGCAGATGGGATTCAACAAGAGTGATGCAAATCCAAACCTCTACTATTTGATGGTAGAAGGTGAGCCACCCATTCTAGTTTTGTATGTGGATGATCTCTTTTTGACAATATCATCAGGGGTCATAGAAGATTGCAAGAGGAACTTGGCAGTAGAGTTCGACATGAAAGATCTGTGGTTAATGCACTATTTTCTAGGATTGTAAGTATGACAAAAGAATTGGGAGATCTTCCTTGGACAAGGAAGATACGCTACAGATATTCTGAAGAGGTTCAAAATGCGGGATTGTAGACCCATGACTATGCCTATGATCACAAATTGGAAGAAGATATATGCATCGGATGACAAGGATGTTGACCCCACCTTGTATAGACAACTAATTGGGTCTCTCATGTATCTGGTCAACACTAGGCCAGACATTTGCTTCACAATCAATACCCTAAGGTAGTTCATGGTAGAGCTGAAGAGGGTACATCGGGCAATAGTGAGGCACATTCTGAGGTATGTGCGTGACTCAGTCAAGTATGGGTTGAGGTATACTCGAGGCGATGACATCAGAGTATGTGGGTTCACAAATACGGATTGGAGAGGTAGTTTAGTGGACAGGAAAAGTACCTCTGGGTACTACTTCAGTGTTGGATCAGGGATGGTTTCTAGGTGTAGCAGGAAGCATAAGTCAGTAGCATTGAGCTTTGTAGAAGCAGAGTATATGGAAACCAACACAGCTACATGTGAAGTTATATGGCTTAGGAAGCTGCTAGTAAGCTGGTTCAGACAGAGGATGGAAGCGACCAATGTCTACTGTGATAATCAGAGTTTCATAAAGCTCTTTGAGAATCCATTGTTTCATGACAGGTCGAAGCACATAGATATTAGATTCCATTTCATCAGAGACTGTGTACAGCATGGGGTAGTCCAGCTATAGTATGTTCCCACAAGAGAGTAGGTGGCATACATACTCACGAAAGCTCTAGGGAGAGCTAAGTTTGTCCAGTTTAGGGAACAAATGGGTATGGTGGAGAACCCGTTTCAGTAGTAGGGACATGTTAGTTTGGATGATTCTCAATTGCAGATGTTTCTGTTGTAGCAACAGTAGATGAGAGGGAGTTGCAGTGCAGATGCAGTGTTGGCAGGAGTTCAGCAGAGTCAGCAGCAACACAGATGCAACTCATATCAGAGTTGTGCAGTGGTTGGTGGGCAGTAGTAGCCAGACATCAACAATGTGACAAGAGACGATGCAGAGGTAGGATGTTGTGGTAGCAGGTGCAACACTAGAAAAAATACCTCGCTAAGAGGGAGTGTTAGATTTTGTAGCATCGAATGTGTTCTAGCCACAAAATTTTGTGGAGGCTAGAATACACGAGTTCTCCAAAACCTAGAAATCGTTTCTAGAAATTTCACCTAGAGGTGTCTCAATTAGATTATTAACCAATTTTTAAATATTTCCTAAGTCTAAACTTAGGGAATATGGTTAATTAATCAGTATTAATTGAGATAAAGTGAGAATCATCTAGAAACTCACCTGGATTGACAAAGAATTAATCTGGGCCATCGATTATGTTTTAATCTCGGACATTGGTGCTCCAACAATAGATTATAAGAAGAAGTCAATGGGTAGATGGAGAACACACCAGTGAAATTACTCAATTACCCAGGCAGTTCTATTTTCTCAGTGGCTATGATTCAACAGAGAAGATAAAGCCAAAGGGTGAGTAGCAGGTGAGAGAGAGGGTAGCAGTAGAATTCTAGGAGGAGAATTTCCAACTTCTGGAAGAGGTAGAGTGAGGAAGAGAAAATTCCACAGTAGCTCTGCGTGGTGACTGGAAGAGGCAGAGTGAGGAAGAGCAAATTCCACAGTAGCTCTATGCAGTCGCTGCGTAGAGAGTGATGCAAAGGCTCCAGCATGAGGATAGAGGGTCCATCTCGAGGGAAAAAAATTTATGTGGAGTGTGAGAAAATTCTCTAAGTATTTTCCTTAGATTAGATTGCCAGTAGAGCATCTAAATTTTTTGTACTCAGATTTTCTGCTGAAGAATAATAAGAAAACCCTCATCTGTTGCATTGGTTTTCCCGCTTTGGGTTTTTCCGGGGAAAATTGACCAAAAATAATTGTGTTAATATTATTTTGCGTGTGCTAGAATTTCTCAACTTTTATTATTATTTTCCGCAGTAATTTATTGTGAAATTGCAGTTGTGATTTTATTTGTTGTTTGCAGTAGCAAGTAAACTGCATAATTAAATTTACAGTTAGAAGAATAATTTCCAGTTGTTGCAATAGATGAAATTTTCAAACTTCTCACTTTTGAGAGGCTTTGAGATGATTGTCTAGGAAGAGACTCTAGAGGAGTCTAAGGCTAGTAGGCATGAAAGGTGACGAGAACTTGACACTTGTCATCAGATAAGGAAGGGAAAATGAAAGGGCTCTAGTAAAGGAAAGATTGAGGAGTTAGCCTTGTTGATCACTGGAATGGCACCTGATGATTATATGAAGACTCCATGCCCAAGGATGAAGCAAAGGACACTTGTCCCATCAGATATCATCAAATATCATCAGATCAACAGAGTTTCTAAACTCTACTTCTACTTATCATTTTCTCTTGTACCCAGATTCCACGCCCTACGGGGAATTGTAATAAGTGATGCTAGTAATGATGAATTTGAGTCAGTATTGAGTCTGTATTTGTAATAGGCCTAGGTAGCTTGGGACCTTGCCAACAAGCGAGTATTACTCTGGGAGGTTTTTTTTACTCGGTTAATTATCATCTCCCTACCAGGACTTAATAATTAATTGAGTTTTTTCCTTCAATTTTACCCTAAAGCCGGAGTCCGGCTTGATGGTGAGGCCTTGGGTGAGTCCTAGTGTCTAGAGTCAATGTATATTACCATACTAGATCACACAAAAAATTTCGTGGAATTTGGTTAGGTCTAGGTAGTGATTTTTAATTTTTTAGATTTCCCGCAAGTCGAAAATTGCAATAAAAATTGTAATTGAATTGTAATAAGTGTTGCCCAGAGAAGTTGTATGGCGTATGAGTAATCAAAATTACATCTCTCACCCTCAAATTTCTATTATGACACACTTTGAGGGGTTAAAAATGTGTTTTGAACCCTCAAAATCCACTTTTCCTAAGTTTAGTGGGAAATATGGTAATTAATTAAGCCATAAATTAAATAAATGGAGAAAAATAAATATCCACACATGCTAAATGAGGTGGAAATGAGGTGGAAATGAGGTGGAAAATTATGGAGAAGTTAAAGTGAAGTCCCAAGGTGATGTGGACTCCTAAAATCACGGAAAAGATATGTGCTCAAATAAAATTGAATTTCTGGCATTAAATGAGAGCTGATTACTTGGAAATTCGAATTTGTAAAGTTAGTGCATATTTGGGAGGATTTGGGAGAATATTTGGTGGAGATTTTTGTGGAAAATTGTCCCCACATGCGTTACCACCCATATACACTTGTCATTCCATCATAAAATTCAAATTTGGCACATAAGGGAAGAAGAAAATGATGTCCACTTGCCAGAATCCGATTTTTACACTTGGCAATGGAGCTCCACATATCAAATTCGAATTTGCCTTATGATCTCCTCCCTCTCACCACTTGGCATTCAGTTTCTCATTGATATTTTCTCCCAAATTTCTATATAATGGAGACATGGGCTCTCATATTGTATCATGTTATGAGCTGTTGGGCTCAAGGAAACTCTGCCATTTTTGTATATCAATAAAATCAAGACTTTGGGGCTATTTAGCGGATGTTCTCTTGGCGTTATGAGATTATTTCTTTCCATACTATTGCTATTGTATTTGAATTCATTTATATGCTTGATCAATATTAGTTTATATTTTCCATCTTGCTTGGATTGATGCGTGCAAGCTATCTTGCATGCATCATTGATTTAGAGTATTATTCTAGGAATTAGCTTGCCAAGTCATTTTCGGAGGAATTTTTGGTTTGTCTATTTCATTATGATGCTATAATCCTTTTGCAGACTGATATTTTCTTAAGTGTGTAGGGAAGATCTATTCGTATTGTGTGCAGGAGATCTATCCAAGTGTGGGAGAAGTCTCAAATAGATCAACTCACTCCTAGATTCAAAGCGATCCAAGACTCAACTACTTTCAACCCAAAGTTTTGCATCAAAGGAAGACAAAGAGGGATTTTCTTGTTCTCTATCTACTTGATCATCTATTTCTACTTTTAAAATCTAAAAATTTCCATTTGTAGAGCGTCCTAAAGTCATATTTTCTATTTCAAGAGCATTTCTTTAAACTAGGCAAAAATGGGGGTTCACTTCCATTCCTTGGGCTAGTGACTTTGTACATTAATTTGTATTTTAAATCCTCTTTATTTTAGCCTAATGTTTGATTTTCTTTTGCAGCCCGCAAGCTTGAGCGTGAAAAACAAGGAGCTTGAGGAAAAAAGTGGCAAAAGGAAATTGATCCTCCTCGCATGCGAAGGCTACCATTACTTCAAAATCTGATTTTAGAGAGGCCGTAAGGACCTTTGGGTGAACAACAAGCTTAATCTTTGCTGTGGGCCTTGAAGCCTTGAAAAATTTATATTTTGAAGGTTTTCTCCATAATTTGTTTTGTCAATTTTTGAGGAGGAGATTAAGCCTTTTTCCAATCTCTTTATTTGTAGAAGGATCTCCTTTTGGGCAACCTTATTAAAGGTCGTTTTCTTCGCTTGTAATCAATAATAAAATAACTTTTGTTGCTTGAGGGAGATTGGGATATTTTTCCCATGGTATCCCCCTTCCTTGGTTGAAGAGGAAGGAATTTCTTGGGTGGATTGATTCATTTTCTAAGTTTCGTTTTATGCATGCTAATGTATTAACAACTAATGCACTCTACATCCATCTAACTAAATTTCGGTTAAATTAAACTTACATGCATAAGCCCCAATGCTACAAACTTGAGCAAAATCTCTTTTTATGTGTAAGCAAATTCGTATGGTTGGAAAAATTCCATTAATTTAATGTTTATGCTCCATGAATGTTGAGGAACCATTGAAACAAATTTTTTATAATAACTTATCTCATTCCACTTGCCATTAAATGCTACAACACACATAAGTCTATTCTTTATCTCAAAGTTTGGTTTATTATTGCAAGTAAGCACCATCTCATCTCTTGTGGAAAATCTGCATGTATCATTTACATGAGATTAATCAACATTCATTTCACACAAACAACTCATTAAAACTTACCTCCAACATAAGTTGGTTCTATAGACCTCTAGGGACCCTCTACTCCCCTATTGACTCCTCACTGTGAGATCCATATAATTTGGGCGAGGGTGAAGTCTGGGGGTTGAAGAGTTCATTTGAAATATTTGTTGTAGAGTAAGTTTAACTAAAATTAACCAAGAACATTTTTCATCGCATTTACCTTACTTGCAAGTTCTAAATTTTTTCTTTCTTGATGGTTTAGAGTCTCACATGCAACATCATTTCCTATTTTCAAGAAGCATTTTCTTTCATGCAAGTATTGTAATATCTTTTGCAACAAGTTTATTTTAATTTTCTTGTACTTGGAACAATGTCTACTTTAGCAAGCTCCCTTTCATGTTTAATGATCATCATGTTCATGAATAGTTAATGAGTCTCATTTTCTTTTCAAGTACTCTTATTTCATGTTGCAAGGCTAATTGCATGTTGTTATCTTGGTCTAACAATTTATTTTTTCTATCATCTCATTTACATTCTCATAAATAGATCACTAATTGTTTCCTTTTGAACAAGATAGTTTTACATGCTTGGATTCATAAATTTGTTTATCTTGAAGTCATTTATAATATCTTGAGCTAACATTTTCTTGTTTCAACTTTTTAGGATTACTTTTGCTTTCCATTTGAAAGCATTTTACTTCATTTAAGAAAATACATTTTCATTTCAAAGAGCAATACTTTTAAGGCACTGGTTTTCATATGCATTATGCCTATTTAAATTATGTACTCATGTTTGTTGCTCATATTACTTTTTTCTTATAAATCTTAAGAAGTAATCTATTTAACTCTAACAACTCTTTTAGAAACTCACATATTTTAACATAGTTTTCCATTTAGGGACCACCCCCATAGCTAACCTAGGAGATAGCTTAAACGAAGAGAGTCGGGATTATTGTGACAGACCCTTCTCTGAGTTCCTTGCCACCAACCACACCTTGTGGGGTTAAAGGCTTTTCTCGCTAACTGTAGGTAGGTGTAGGCGGCAAGCGATAACAAGCCTCATAAATGGGAAAGAAGAAAGTTTTGAGTAATATCAAGTGCTTTAAATGTCATAAGCAAGGTCATTATGCATCATAATGTCTAGAGAAGAAGAAGGGAAAAGGAAAGTCGTAGTATAAGGAGGTAGTAGCCTCAACAAAAAATTAGATGAACGAGTTTGTTGCAAAATTTGAGAAGGATTTCTCATTTGTTTCTCGCCTTTCTACTAGCAAATTTTCTAGGAGTGCATGGTAAATGGACAATGGTGCATCTTGCCGTGTCACATCAACATGGAAGCTATTTATAAGTTTGATGGATCAGGACCTAAATTGCATGAAACACTCAAACGTATAGAACTTTCCGAAATGGGTACGACCCGAAACATGACCCCAGAAAATGGAAACGCCGATCGAAATGTCACACACACACACACACACACACATATAATATTTAATTTTTTTATAAATGAGTTAATAACAAATTATCTTGCAAGAAAAGAAAAAATGAAACATTTAAATGACGTTTTAGAAGGAAAACCAAGTCTATATTCACTCCAATAGATGATTACTGTTGGAAATACTGAGAAGGGGGTGAATCAATATTTCTTAGCAATTAACACTTTTTAATCATTTTCAGAGCAATAGTTAATCTTCAGTTATTATTATTGTTCTTCTTCATATGATCATAAATAATAATCAACAGTAGACAACACCATACAACAATGCAGAAAGATAAAATAGAGGAGATAAAGATTTTTACGCGGAAAACCCCCTCTGGGTCAAAAACCACCAAACGCTTCTTTAGTAATTGTCTTCTCCGTATTAAAATAAAATTGATTACATCAAGATTTCAGCTACAACTGAGAGATGCGTCAACCCCCTAATTCACAGGCCACAACCTGTAGGACGCTATTAGACCCTAATATCCTTATGCAACTAGAAGGACGCCCCAATGCCCTGTAGATCAGGCCACAACCTGATGAGTGCCCCAACACTCTGTTTACTAGCTGCTGTCAGAAAGGATGCTTCACTGCCCTGTTAGTTTATCAACCCCAACCGAATGGATGCCACAATGCCCTGTGCAAGCCACAAATTGCCCTAGCACCACCCTGCCGCCCTAAAGTGTTTTCAGGCCACAACCTAAAGGTGATTTCAATCACCTAGAAGAGTCGATAGATCACATTTCACAATTTTCACACTGGGTCCCCTATACTCTAAATCAATGTAGAATGGTCGTAAGAAAGATGTAGAATAAATTTTGAATCCAGGTAGTTGTTGATCATTGTTCCCACAAACTGATCATTGCACAATGCTACACATCAAGCTATCAATGTTCAATTGCACAACACTGTCACTACAAATCATTGCACAACTTGTAATATCCCCTTTTAGGGATATCTCTCAAACACAGTCAAATCTAAACCAGAGATGGACTGGAGGGGCGTTTACCAGATATTTCACCTATGAAAAGAGGGTGAGAACTGGAGGCTACTTGGCCCTCACCAGACTCTGTCTATAGAGTATGGGGAAAAAAAACAGATGGGATAGCAGCTGGAATGTCTCAAAGGGAAAATAGGCAGTGATACGAAGCATACAACATTACAAGAAATGCTAGAAACAGTATATGAAACAGATACACATGAAATAGAGAGAATACTAAGCCATTTTATTATACTGAGAAATAGAAATGAGTAAAAGAGGTGATCAGAGTGATGGCACCTCGACTTGCTCTAGGCAAGTGTGGAAATACTCTCAGAATATCAAAGGAATGGCTGCTCTCTGCTCTGCGTCCAAGCTGCTGGAAAAATTCCATGCTGCTGCTACTACTAGAACACAATGAGTATTTGGGGCTGCTCCCCTACTCAGAATGAACTGAAACTCTAGAATCAAACTCTACTCACAATACCCAGAAAAGCCCAGAGAGCATTTCTGGAATGGATGACCCCCGAAAATACCTCCCTTGAGGATCTACGTTGTCCTCCCAAGGGCCACGCTGAGACTGAACGAAATCCTCCAAAAGATGACCTCCTACTCTGCCAAAAGTCTTCAATAGGCAAGGGGTTGTCCCTTGCTCAATCTCTCGACCACAATCCTCCGAAACAATGCCACTCTGGAGCTCCCTCAAAATGGACTGCGTCCTCCCTCTCAAGATTGTGTAGTCTATGGATGCAGTGCTCCTCCACGAATGCCAAACACCAATCCTCCTACAAAATACTGATGAGACTACCTCACCCAAGCAAGCACTCGAAGTCTCTGTGAGATCTCCGAACGGAGACACTCAATGCACTAAACAATGCTGCAGACAAGCTAAACAGCTAGCGTGTTCAAAGTCGAAGTGACCAGCTCAATATGCATAAACTTGAATGAGCAAATGAGGAGGCTCTCCTCCTTTTTTATAATGATGGGCCTCTCTCAACCCTAGGCCCCACCATCTCCTATGTAGCCTCTATTTGGCCCACATTGCCAACTCAACTACGCTGTCTATGCCCACGCGGTCTAAGTGGGTCCCCCTCTACGTGGTCTCTTGGCCCCCCTTGGCCCACTTAAGTTACAACGTTGAGTCTACTAGGAAGTGTACTTTATTTTAGTGAGTTATGTCCCCCTCTTTCTCACTTTTATTTATGTTTTAACCATAGAAGGAAAAATTGATCAAAATTAATATTTCCAATTAGCTTATTGCTAATTGGCAATATTATAGTCTCCCCCGGAAAACTTTTGCTTGACCCCAAGCAACTGTAGTGACGGATGCTGCAAAATCTTCTCACTCTCCCAAGTGGCATCCTCATCCGGTAAATTCTTACACATCACCAAGAATTCCCGGACTATCCTGCTCCACAGTTGTCTCTCTCTGATATCAATAATGGCCTCCGGCTGTAGCACCAAATGCCCCTCATCATCTGTAGGCAGAAGCTCCTCTGTCATTGTCACCTGCTATCCCAAAGCCTTCTTCAGGCATGATACGTGAAAAATGTTATGAATCTTGTTGCCTTGGGGTAGCTCCAACTCATAGGCAACTTGTCCAACCCTGCGTATCACCCTGTAAGTTCCATAAAAGTGGCGCTTGAGCTTTTCAACCCCCTTCTGCTTCAGAGTCGACTGTTGATATGGCTGCAAGCGTAGGTAGACAAAGTCCCCTACCTCAAACTGTCTCTCCACCCGACCCTTGCCGGCATACAGCTTTTGCTAGTTCTATGTTGTAGCCATGTTATCCTTGAGAGCTCGAAGGATGGCCCGACTCTCTTGGATCCAATCCTTGGCTCTCGGAGCCTTGCTGGCACCAAACATCACATCAACAAAAGATGAAGCATGATAACCATATAATGCATAAAACAAAGACATACCGATCGACATATGATGTGTGTTGTTGTAGCAGTACTCTCCTAGGTGCAGCCACTTCAGCCATGCTCTCTGCTGCCCACTGACATAGTTACGCAAGTAGCCCTCCAGCCACTTGTTAACGATCTCTATCTACCCATCTGTCTGTGGGTGATAGCTGGTGCTCGGTGTCAACTCTGTCCCCACCAACCGGAAAATCTCCTGCCAAAATCTGCCCATGAAGCGGATGTCCCTGTCACTGACAATGGTCTTGGGAAGACCATGTAACCTGAAGATATCCCAGAAGAATAGCTCTGACACTTGTGCTGCTGTATAGTGTGTGGATATGGTGAAAAAGTGTGCATATTTTGTCATTCGATCAACGATGAAAAATATATAGTCCTTGCCTTGCACCATGGGCAACCCTGTGATGAAGTCCATCGAAATACTCTCCCATTTCCCCTCTAGAATGGGAAGAGGCTGCAAAAACCCTACTGGATGGTTCATCTCCCCCTTGTTGCACTGACAAACTTCGCACTCCTTGACATGCTGGAGTACGTCCTCCTTGAGGCCCTTCCATGAGAACCTCTCTCTGATGGCCCTATAGGTTTTGGTAAACCCCTGGTGACCAGCCAATGGTGAATCATGAGAAGCCTGTAGTATCTTCTTCTTGAGCTGAGAGCCCTCAGTCAAGAAGATCCTATCCCTGTAGTAGATGATCTCATCCATCACCCTGTACCTATCATCTGTCACTTGTCCATCTAGAACCTCGCAAGCAAATCTATCCTTGGAGTACTCCACTAAAAGCCGAGCCCTCCAATCTGCATCCAAACTCATCAAAGACAATGTGGCTGGTCTGCGTGAAAGTGCATCAGCCACCACGTTGTTCTTCCCTTTGACATACTCAATGTCAAATTCATAGGCTTGGATCTTGCTGACCCACTTTTGCTGCCTCTCTTGTAGCTACTTCTGCTCTAAAAAGAATCTGAGGCTGTTGTGGTCAGTCCTCACCCTGAACCTGTTGCCTACCAGGTACTGCTGGAATTTGGCCAAGGCATGCATGATGGCCAACATCTCCTTGTCATATATAGCGTACAACCACTCATGTGGAAGGAGCTTCCGGCTCTCAAAAGCTATCAGGTGACTTCCCTGCATAAACACTGCACCGATCCCCTCTCCCGATGCATCACACTCCAAAACAAATGGCTGCGTGAAATCTGGAAATGCAAGCACTAGGTAGCTGGTCATCACCTCCTTGAGCCTATCAAAGGCCCACTGCGCTGTATCTATCCAACTGAATGCCCCCTTCTTCGTCAGATCTGTAAGGGGTGCAACAAGCTGAGAGAAACTCTTGATGAACTTCCTGTAATAAGTGCAGATACCAACAAATCCTCGAAGTTCCGTCACGTTTCTCGGCTCTGGCCAATCTCTGATGGCCCTGATCTTCTCTTCGTGGACCCTCACTCCGTCCACTCCTATGATGTGTCCCAAGTATAGAATCTCTGTCAACCCAAACTCACACTTGGAAAGCTTAGCATAGAACTGCTGCTCCCCCAAGATATGTAGCATTGCCTCTATGTGTTGGAGATGCTCCTCCCAATTCCTGTTATATATCAGTATATCATCAAAAAATACCAACACAAACTTCCTCAAGTGACTGCGGAAGATATGATTCATGCATGACTGGAAGGTGGCTGGTGCGTTGATTAGCCCGAAGGGCATAACCAAGAACTCAAAGTGGCCATAATGGCACCTGAAAGTGATCTTGGGAATGTCCTGTTCCCTCAAGCGAATTTGATGGTACCCGGATCTCAAATTGATCTTTGAGAAGAACTGTGCTCCTCTCAACTCATCCATCAGCTCATCAATCCACAGTATAGGGTACCTGTTCTTCATGGTCTTTTTATTCAGGGCCCTGTAATCAATGCACATTCTCAATGTGCCGTCCATCTTCTTCACCAACACCACCGAAGAAGCAAAAGGACTGGTGCTAGGCCGAATGTGTCCAAGAGCCAGCAACTCCTGGATGGCCCGCTCAATCTCGTCTCGATAGGCCTTAGGGTGCCTATAGGGTGTGGTAATAATGGCCTGAATGCCCTACTCTAGCTCAATCGTGTGCTCAAATCCCCGATCCGGCGACTGACCTAGTGGTATCTCCCCAAACACCCTGTCATACCTATCAAGGATGGACTGTATCTTTGAATGCACTGTCTGCCCTGTAGTCTCTGCCTCTGATGCACGCAGCTCTACTGCCCACTCTATGTCTCCCTTCTAGAAGTTTGCCTCCATCCGGTGAGCTAAAATAATCTAAGGTGGGTAAGTGTGCATTCCTCGTATCTTCTCATGCTTCCCGGTATTCTTATCATCCCACTCCATCTCCAAGGCCTCCCAATCTGTGGTGACCTTCCCTAGAGTGATCAACCACTGTACACCCTATACCACATTGGTATCTGGTATGTTAACCATGAAAAAGTGGTCGGTCACCGTGTAAGTACCCATCGTCACAGCCAGCTCTGGAACATATCTGGCACACTGCATCGTCTGATTCCCTGGGACCAACACTGAAAATCCATCAAAGCTCTCTGTCGGTATGCCTCTCCGCTCAACCATCTGTGCATCGATAAAGTTGCGGGTTGCCCCACTGTCTACTAGTATTGAAACTCATTGCCCTCATACTGTCCCTCAGACACGTAGCGTCAGATACTTGGGTACTCCCCACAATGCTGCAAGGATCCCCCCTGTGGGTGCAAAAGCTGCACCTCCTGCTCTTGGTGGTGGAGGTGGCAAATGGTCCTGCGCTACATGGCTGCCTCCTACCTCCACGTCATCATACTCATCCTCTTCTCTGTTGTCCTCGGAGAAGACCTCAATAAAATGTGCTTTACTAGCAGCACATCTGTGTCCTGGTGCCCACGGATCCTGACATGTGAAACACAGCCTCTTCTTCTTCAACTCCCTCCTGGCATCATCATCCAACTGTCCCCTACCCGGATTCCCCTTTGGAGGCAGAATCCTCACATCCTTCCCCTTTGGCTGGAAATCCTGTCTCTGGGGATAAGGCGTCCTGGTCCTGGGTAAGGCATCCTGCAAATCCCATGTCCTGCCAACTGCGTCATGGAGTGTAGTTGGTCTAGTGCATCTGACCAAACCCCAAAGTGGCTTTGCTAACCCCTTAATGAATATATAAATCATCCATGTCGAGGAAAATTTTGGCACCATCACTTAAAGTCTCAGGAAATCTAAGATATAAGTATCCGAGCTCCCGGTCTTCTTGAGCCTCGTCATCTCAACAAGGTGCTCCTCCGGATCCCTCTGATCAAACCTCTCTATAAATATCCAGGTGAACTCGGCATATGTAGTCATTGTCGAATGCCCGAGTGTAACCATCCCATGGAACCACCAATCCTGAGCCTCGCCATCCAAATGCAATGCTGCCACCTTGATGGCCTCCGTCTCTGCCATCTGGTTGAGCTGGAAGTATATGTCCAACTTCTCCACCCAAGCCTTTGCTGAACTGTTTGATGAACCATCAAACATGGGCAAATGGAACCTTCTCATTGTATGCTGAGTGCCCCCGTCATGATAATATCGGTGCCCTCTGTGATGGTCACGGGGTCTGCTATCCCGCTAGAGCTGAAAAAAATCTCTGAATGAAAGGGCATCCCTGAACTCCTACCCATATGCCTGATACTCAGCAAAATAATCCCCCATGTGGCCAGGCTCTAGCTCCTACTGTGCTCCTGCTCCAGTGTCTACACCCAGAAAAGTGGGCATAGTGGAACATGTGGGGGCATGTGATGCCATGTGATGAGTGGCATCGTGCTCCTGCAAGTGGTGGGATGTGCCTGATTCCTCGCCAATTTGAAAACCCCTTGGGGTTTCACACTGTCTAGCCTCTACATCAGTGAATCTCTGCCCCGTCACCTCAATCTACCTCGATAGATCCTGTACTGACTTGAGGAGCATTTCCCCAAACTTCTTTGCATCACTATCATCTGCCATTAGCTCCTCCTGTTCTACGTCTACTACTGGATCCTGTTCTGCGTCCACTACTGGATCCTGTTCTGCGTCCACCACTAGAACGCAGTCACCCTCCCCGTAGGTGATTTACAACCTACGCTCTCTGTCACGGTACCTCCTACCTCTGTAGAAAATATATGGCTTCTCCCCTGGTGTCATAGACAACTAGCTCCATAGGTTGAGCCAGATCTATGAGCTCTGATACCACTGTAATATCCCTTTTCAGGGATATCTCTCAAACACAGTCAACTCTAAACCAGAGATGGACTGGAGGGGCGTTTACTAGATATTTCACCTCTGAAAAGAGGGTGAGATTTGGAGGCTACCTGGCCCTCACCAGACTCTGTCTATAGAGTATGGGGAAAACATAATAGATGGGATAGCAGCTGGAATGTCTCAAAGGAAAAATAGGCAGTGATACGGAGCATACAACAGTACATGAAATGCTAGAAATAGTATATGAAATAGATACACATGAAATAGAGAGAATACTAAGCCATTTTATTATACTGAGAAATAGAAATGACTACAAGAGGTGATCAGAGTGATGGCACCTTGACTTGCTCCAGGCAAGTGTGGAAATACTCTCAGAATATGAAAGGAATGGCTGCTCTCTACTCTGCGTCCAAGCTATTGGAAAACTGTCGTCCTACTGCTACTACTGGAACAAAATGAGTATTTGGGGCTACCCCCCTACTCGGAATGAACTGAAACTCTAGAATCAGCCTCTGCTCACAATACCCAGAAAAGCCCAGAGAGAATTTCTAGAATGGATGACCCCCGAAAATACCTCCCTTGAGGATCTATGCTATCCTCCTAAGGGCCACGTTGAGACTGAATGAAATCCTCCAAAAGCTGACCTCTTGCTCTGCCAAAAGTCTCCAATAGGCAAGGGTTGGCCCCTTGCTCAATCTCCTGACCAAAATCCTCCGAAACAATGCCACTCTGGAGCTCCCTCAAAATGGACTGCGTCCTCCCTCTCAAGATTGCGTAGTCTATGGATGCACTACTCCTCCACGAATGCTAAACACCAATCCTCCTGCAAAATACTGATGAGACTACCTCACCCGAGCAAGCACTCAAAGTCTCCGGGGGCTGAGGGTGAGATCTCCGAACGGAGACACCCAATGCACTAAACAGTGCTGCAAACAAGCTAAACAGCTAGCGTGCTCAAAGTCGAAGTGACCAGCTCAATATGCATAAACTCGAATGAGAAAATGAGGAGGCTCTCCTCCTTTTTTTATAACGATGGACCTCTCTCAACCCTAGGCCCCACCATCTCCTATGTAGCCTCTATTTGGCCCACGTTGCCAACTCAACTGCGTTGTCTATGCCCACGTGGTCTAAGTGGGTCCCCCTCTACGTGGTCTCTTGGCCCCCCTTGGCCCACTTAAGTTAAAACGTTGAGTCTACTAGGGAGTGTACTTTATTTTAGTGAGTTATGTCCCCCTCTTACTCACTTTTATTTATGTTTTAACTATAGAAGGAAAAATTGATCAAAATTAATATTTCCAATTAGCTTATCGCTAATTGGGAATATTACACAACTGTTGGCTATCACTGCATGTCACTGCACATGAATTAATAGTCATTAATGTACAACCACTGTCATCATTGTATCAGGCTGCACTCGATTCTAGAACCATCTGGAATTGTTATCAAATAATGGCACAAACTAAGGTTCCTCAGGTCATCTCAATGACCTGCAATCAGTGCTCTCAAACTCTGTCCCCAAAGAGTTACCAACATATATCTAAACACCGTTGTTTGATTGATCAAGCCCTGCTATCCATTCTTCTTCAATTTGCTGCACAACTGGATGTGATTTCCTCCAAGGATTTGCTACCCTGTAGTGTCACAATTATGTTACTTAGACACTGCACCCTCCAAGTCATAAGTGGTCAAAGTATTACCACAGTCAGATCTATATTTAAAGTTAGGCTTATGTGTTAATGTATGTCAATTCAACCATATGTCATGTCTAAGGTCAAGTCTTCAGAAAGACTGGAGTCACTCAAATGATAGTTCTTGTATGTCACATGTTTTCCTAGATTAGTCATTGAGATATTTTATTTAATGTTACTGCTATCATCAAGTGTTGTTAGCTTATGATAATAATAAGTCCAGTCAAGTCAAGGTATATACTAAGTTATTATGTCATATCATCAAGATCTAGAATCCAATTTAATTCATTGTTAAGGTCACTGTATAATCATATTGTGTCATAATCAAGTAAAATCAAAGTCAAGACATCAAGTTATGTAGCAATTAATATGCCCAGTCAATGTCGTGTTTAGCAAGACTGTTGTCATGTCATTATATATCTAAGGGCACAACACTATTATGAGGTCTCTCTCTCTCTCACTATCTCACTAAATTGTAAACATGGATCTCACTGTCATCAAGGTCAAGATGCTATGTCAGTGTACCAATGTCCAAAACAATTCAAACTCAAGTCATAGTCAATATATAATGTCAAACACTTGTTTGGTGTGTTCATCAAAGGTTTATCTCATAATATGCCAAGTCAATCAACTCATATATTGTCACCATCATTTTCATTTCACTGTTCAATGTATCAAGTCACTAAATGTGTATCAGTTCATCACAGATTTGCTATCACTGTTATATTATATTATGCAGTATCATGTCATAGATAATCAAGTCAAGGTTTATACTTAAGTCTGTCTAATTCTGCCAATGTCACTTGTTGTAGATAATATCCACTTCCATTCATTTAATAAGTCAAGATCAAAGCATAACTTGATGTCCAATAGATGTCAACATTGTCACTGTTAATGTCACAGTCAACAAGTTAAGTCAGGGCAAGCAACGACTATCAAGTTCATGTAATAGTTTCATTAATGTGTCAAGTCCTGGTCACTTGCTGTAGTTTGCCTTCTCAATGTTGATTTGGGGTAGCATCGGATGTGCTCTAAGTCTCAAAATTTGCAGCGAGGCTTAGACACATGACTTTAGATAACCCAGAAATCGTTTAGGGAAATTCCACCCAGATTGTATTTTATTAAAATAATTAATTATTTTTAAAGGGACCATAAATCTAAACTTAGGAAAATAAAATAATTAAAGTGAATTAATAGAATATGAGTGTGAATCTTCTAGAAAAGGTGGATCAAGTCAAAAGTTAATCTTATCTGTTGATTAGAGATCTAATCTAGGTCGTTGAAGTTTCAACGAGAAGACTATGAGAATAGCTTGAAGGGTCATTTGGAAAATACATCGACACAAAATGGAGAAAGGGTCAGAGACCGATTTCTTTGGTGATCAGTGCTCAGGGAGAAACTTCGATCGAGAGATCTTCCGCAGAGAGGGGCAGTAACTTTGGTTGGAAGCATTCCTGAGCCAAAGAGTGCATAGCAGAGGAGGTAGTGAGAACCACAGTAACAACGTAGAGCCAGTGACGCAGAGCTTACGTAGTCACTGCCCGAATCCTGAAGGGAAGTTGTATTTTTGCTGAGGAGACAACATTGGGCAAGTGCTAGATCCAAAAGAGATTTTCCAGAGGCCAGAAGGCCTCAGTTTCTACCCAACAGAGAGACCAACACAGAGACATAGGGCACCCGTCGCTGTGATGCAGAGACTATGCAGAGTGGCGCAGTGATTGCGCAGAGGCAGCAGAGGGCAGTTCGTTTTGGGTGTTGATCAGTGCCGAGTTCCCGTGGAGGAGTGAGGTTTGTCTCACAAGATATTTCTTGTCAGTTTCTCTGCATGATTTGACAAATCCGTCAATCATAGACTTGTACTCATAAATAATTGCCCATAATAATATAAACCCTCAACTGCTGCATCGGTTTACGCGCATTGGATTTTTCTGGGGACATTCATCCAAAAATAACTGTGTCAGATGTGTGTGTGGTCTTTTCTTGTTCAGTTTTGTTTCCGCACTTGTATTTTTATATGCAGTTTATTTGTGAAGGTTGTAGTGTGAGGTATTTAGTGTTTTTCATAGGAAACTTCAAATAAATTGTTAAGTTAAAATTAACAATGAGGTGAATATCTTCTAATTGCTGCAATAGGATTCCAGATTTACGGAATTTTCACACTCACTATATAAGGTAATGCAATCCAACAATTACTAAGAAGTGTTCATTATCCATTTGACCTCAATGACTAGTGTTTTTAGCTAAAGTCAATACAGCCAACTCCATGGATTGACATCAATGACAACACCATTCAACAGATTACATGATGCAAAAATCCAAAATTAGCCTTTATAGATGAGCCTTTACATTGAAGGCTCCAAAATCAACCTTTATACACGAGGCTATATGTGCTAAAACTGAAACAAAACATGAGCTAAAGACAATTATTGGCTACATTAACATATGAATAAAAATCCTCATCCTCATCAACAACAATAGAGCATGATGCTTTTTCAGCAGAAGAGGCAACTCTACTAGTGCCTCCAATCGCACTTGCATCACCACTTACACTAATATCAAGAGCAGAAAGGGAGAGCTCTAATTTTGGACATTCTGCATCCACATCCCAATCTTTATGAGTTCCACTTGTATATTCTTCATCCCTACGAGACATAAGGCGTAGGTTTGAATGCACATATACAAGGTCTTGTACCTTCCGTGCTCCCAATTTGTTGTGCTTCACACTATGAATGAAACTGTAGGTGCTCCAATTCTATTTTGTTGATGAAGAGCTTGCCACTTGTGATAGAATATGAGTGGCAAGACTTTGCAAATAAACACCACTTTCCCCATGACAAGTCCACCACTTAACCGGGTTGATGGTCCTCTTCTCCTCCAAAGCTGATATGTTTGCAAAATCCTCTAATCGAGTAACAAAATAGGAAAATTCATCCCTTGCATTAGTTTGTAAAGAAGCTAGAAACAATCTCTGAAAGACTTTCTTCACTCCATTGGCCACCTCCTTGTCCTTACATGGGGCCATCTTCTTCCCATTGCATTCAACAATGAATTCTTCATCATAAAATTTTGGATCCAGAGCATGTGCCAAAGTGTGAAGTGGAGTGTTCAAGCCATTCCACCTTGTAGCAATGATGGACCTCACCTGTTGAGAAAAATCAAAATCCATAAAAGGAAGAGTGGGAGCTAATAATTTCCAGGGTTTTTTTAAACATGGAATCCATTACATCATAAACCTCTCCTAGGAAAGGTTTCTCTGTGTTTGCATCTTGGAGTAAATCAAATGCAAGTAATGTGAACTTGAGCAAGAAATCAATCTTGCACCACCAATCTCCATCAACCAACACCCTCCTCACCATACTTCCCTTCTCTAAATGTGCTCGTTTCCACTCAATCCAAGTTGAACCCACCACGATACTCATTAACATAGTTTTGACTTCAACAATACAACGCAACATGATGAAGTTTGAGGCATACCTTGTCTCAACAACTTTCATCTACTCCAATTTGGAGTATTCTCGATATGTTGCTTGATATTGGTGGTGGTTGGTGATGAATTTTATAATCTCCCTAGTTTGCCCTATGACCTCATTAATCCATTCTGTTTTTGTCTCAGTCTCTTCTAAAATTAGATTCAAATTGTGGATAATGTAAGGAGTCCAAAATATGTGATTGGATTGATTGTTAACAATTAAGCCTACAACTTTTCAAACAAGTGCATTTTCTGTGATAACTTGCACTGCATTTTATGGCCCTTTTTTAATAGCATAAATTAAAATATCAACAATGAACTCACTATCCTTTACGCCACTCGAACAATCTTCTGCTTTGATGAACATGGTTGCTTTTGGTGATGATGTAATGACTTTAATCAAAGGCCCACATCTTGTATCAATCCAACCATCTGAGATAATGGAAAGCCTTGTATTACCACATAAGTTATGAATTGGTTTTGGAATATCATCAAGAAGTTGCCTCAATTTCTTCAACAAAATTGTGTATTATTTTTCATAGTTTGGCCCCTTGTAACCTTGAGGAGATTTTTTAGTCGCTCTCACCAAATACTGCCAATACGAGGATCAAACTACATTAAACATGATGCCACAAGCAAATATGGCCCTTGACTTTCTTGAGGCAAGTTCTTCTCTCCCTTGATTATCAAGCATTTTCAACAATCTACAATCTTTAATTGGATTTGATGGCTAGGATAACTCTTCTTCTATTATTAGTGTCCTCTTCTTACTTGCTTCATGAACCATCCTTGGTTCAATGCTATCACTCATGTGAGGATTGGTAGTGCCCATGCTGATTTTTCTTCCTTGATCCTTCTACCTTTTAGCATCATCGCTCTCTCTCTTGAATTTAGCCCACACTTTTGGATTTCTGGTATGTGCACACACATTAATATCCTTTATCTCTTCATGCAAAATGTGAGCCTTCACACTTGTGTAAGATCCCTTGAAGGTCTTATCATTTTTGTAGAAATTGCACTTCCATTTCCACGTACCATCAGAACACATCTACTTCACTTTGGTAACATACTTCCATTGAGGATAATATTCTTGTTGCATGGTTTCTTGAGTAGATTTAGGGGCATTGGAAACACAACTTTGAGATAAACAAATGTTGCAAAATTAGAAAATGAAACACTCACCCAAACAGCTGTTTCCCACGCCCTTCTTCTTATTGCCCATGCTTCAGAACACATAAAATTCTTGTTGTTGCTACAGGAAGCTCCTCTTGTAGAGGAATGTGTGAGAAATCAGTGAAAGAAGTGCCTTTTCATAGAAAAGAAGAGGCTAATAATGCTTCTAGAGAATTCTATTTCTAATTTTTTTATTAAATTTGGTTAACTGCTACATAAATGAAGTGTTAACTTAAGATTTTTTTGGTGATAGAAAGGGCTCATGGCCTTCTTGGCCCTTTGAGACACCTATAAAACAAAAAAAAATGTTTTTTTTCGCTTGAAACGTGACCCATAGTAGCTGAAATGGCCTGAAACGTCGTTGTTTGTCTCGGATTTCATTTCAAAATTGTGAAACTTTGTTTGGGATGAACGATGGAGTTTTGGGTTTGTTTCAAAACTGTTTCGACGTTTTAGTTTCTGGGATAGACCCTCCCATGGTGTTTCCTACAACATATAGCCTAATAATGATGCTAAGTATGCAGTAAAAGGAGTTGGGACAATTTCATTTTAGCTCGAGTGAGGTAGCTCGTTAGAAGTGAAGGAAGTGTTGTATGTGTTGGAAAGTGTAACTAGGTTTGGTCTTCATAATGACTAGTAATTATGAATTTATGTGATGAAGAAGACAAAGATAATAAAATGTATTTTTGTAAATCTTGCTTCATAGGTTTCATGAGCAAGGAATTTTTATAGGTCAAAGACTTCTTGATGTCTTTTAGGGATTTGTCATATTGTCATAAATGTATAATTTAGAGTCATGTATTTGAAGGATTGTTACACTTATAAAGGTCAAAAAGTATGCGTGAAGACCTTGTCAAAATGCTCTAGAAAGATGCTGGAAGATATCCCCGAACAAGTCGACTCAATGTGCTTGAAACATTCCTTGTTAAGTCGGCTTAACAGTCATGTCGGCTCACAGAAATAGACACAACTGTTCACAGGGTTAGGTCGGCGAATTACAGGGGAAAAATACTATAAATACACCAGTGGGTTGTGCAGAAAAGACAGTGAAGACAGTTTATATTGGTCTGATATTTTTGGATAACTTCTATGTTTTCTAAATGCGTAAAAGGAGGACAAGCCAACAAGGATCAAGTTTGTAATGAAGTGCGAATTAAGGTCTGAAATGGATGCATAGAAGGATCATATTATAGCGGAAGGAAAAGGCTTACATAGTACTTGGTCTTGGGTCTATCTACCTCAGCAAATGATCCACGACCTCAAAAATAGTAAGGATTGCAATGAGTGCGAGAATAAGGTAAGCCAAGTGATGTAATAATGTGCAAAGGAGTGTCACACAACAAGTATATAGGGTCTACAAGGTGTGCAAGATCTTGGGTCAATATACATCAGATATCTCTGAAGTAAATACACAACATAACTAATGAAACTCTACAATGGATGATGGTCTAAGGTATGTACAGTATGAAAGAAGGACATAGTTTATGGCATCAAGATAGAAGAACGAGAAGTCTTCCCTAGGAGACCGAGAATGGATCAGGGAAGGCAGTAACTTGTCTAAGGACCGAGTTCCTCAGTTTTGGTGCAGAACGGTGCAAAAGGGAGATCATTATAAGGAGCCAAGAAAGAGCAGTGAAAAGGTCTTGGAGGCATACTAGAGTTAGGGGTCTAAGTCATGCTAATGGTACTTGTCAATTGAAGATCTATAAGAAGAGTTACTTGCAGGTTTTCCTCTCCAAAAGGGAGAGGTTTTTGCCCTGGCTTGAAGAGCCTAAAATTTGTGTCTCTTGTGTTTTGATAATTGACTTGATGAAAGACATAATAAGCTAATAAAGACAAGATATAAGTAAGAGAAATATGTTCACAAGTAATTATTAAGCAGAGAGATGAATTAAACTATGCCCTTCCAAATTCTCAACATGGAATCAGAGCTAAGGTGCTGAAGACAAAGGGCTATTTGACAAGAAGATACTCAAGGATCAATTTTGCAAAAGGACACTAGAATCAAATTCTAGGAAGAAGGTCAAAGGTAATTTTTCAAGGGAAAAAGAAAAGAGATCCACACTAAAAGGGAAGAGACCTCCATTTAAAATGCAGCTTGTAAAAATTGGAAAAACCCTCAGGGTATATCAAAGACCTTATACTCCTAGGTCCTTTCAAGAAGAAATGCAAGAAGGTGACCTAAAGCTATCTCATTTGAAGCCAAGTCAACAATATTGAAGACATCATCAAATCATCTTTTGCTGAAAGCTATCCTTGATCATCGTCATCATCAAAGATCCAATGTGATCTACCACTTTGCACCACTCTTGAAGAAGTATATCTAAGAGGGAGCTCATGTTTCTATCTACATCATCATCAATAAGGAAGCTGATAGAAGAAGAAAAACATCTACTCAAGTAAGTATCTTTATGACTTCATATGAATCTATCAAAATGTCTTCTTTGCAAAGAAAGAAACAAACTGGTCAGGGTTTCAAACTTTCTTGCATGGAAGAAAAGGACAATGAAGTCATGCGAAATACATGAAGGGAGACATAAGAGCCCAAAGAATTCTTATAGGATCCATAAAGGACTCTGTCATCCCCGATGTATCAAAACCATAGTATTAAAAACCGGAACTGGTGACCAGACCGGTGGACCTAATGAACTGATGTTTTGACCGGAACTGGTCTAACCGGTACTGGTCAGGTCTAAATGAACCAGTTTTAAAAAAATACATTAAATAATTAATTTTTAATAAAAAAATTATTTTTAAGATTGGCAACCATGATTCCAAGCACATAGAGACAAAATATGCAAAGTTTTCTCATCTATATACCATGTAAAGGTGAATATATCAAAATAGCACCGAGTGCAATACATATCATCGAACAAACACATACGCATTGAGGCTCCAAATGGCCCATAAAGTCCAAAAAAATTGCTACAAGCTATGAGGCCATTGGCCTACAGTCTACTGCAAATCTACTGTCTACATATATGATATTAGTGATCAACATTATCACTTGAAAGTTTGAAACTTATCATCATGATCAAACTCAGTTGGTTGAGTCTCGACTGCCAAACTTTGTAACTGCTCGAGTCACAAACTTCTCTATTGGTTCAGTGACTTGAGTCTCAAAATTCTGAAGTTATTCTGCCCTAATATTCCCTATTACTTCATTTGGTGCTCCACATGGCTTTTCATGACCTCCTATCCCAGCGAAGTGTTGCTTGAACCTGTAAATACCCCCTCCTACAATAGATTTTTGGAAATATTTGCAGATCATTTTTCCATCAATCATATCACAATGAGCCCAGGTAGTATCCTTGGCCTTTGGAGGCATGCTGGCTACTACTTAGCTCAAACTCTATGTTGTTCCACTACTCCAGCAAAAACTCAACACTCTCCAAGTTCTCAATCAAACTCACAAAAGCTCCAAATGAGATGGTGTGAGACAAATGAGAGGCTGCCCCTGCTTATAAAGGATTGGGGAGGGTGTTTTTGGAGGGAAAAAACCCTCCTCTTCCCTCCAAAACAACCCTAAACCCCCCAAAATACCATGTGTGGGTCCCTTTGCGTATGTGGCTGTTGACCAACCGATTAAGGATGGAACCAACCGGTCAGCACCGGTTTGACCGGAAAAATGTGCGAAGTGGGCTTGGTAACCGGGTTTTTTGACCAGTTTTGACCAGCCATGCCTCTGACTGGCTGGTTTGACCGGTTTTCAGTTTGACCTGACTGGTTTTTAATAATATGATCAAAACTAGAATCTTCAAAAGAAATATACTACAAAATTGGTGGAACTATTCTCAGAATTGGGAGAAGAAATATCTGATAGTAAAATGACTACAGTGGTGCTGAATGCTCTATCGGAAGAATGGGGAAAGTTAACATCAAGCATATATGGAAGAAAGAAGCAACACTATTCTAGGATCTACAGTATCTATGTAAAATAGAGGAAACAATATTGAAAGCCAAATTTGATACAGGGCCAAGTGAAGAAAATCAAGCCTTTGCAGCCATGTCTAGGAATAAAGGAAGATTTGGTAAATTTGGTCCTCAACATAGAAAAATAAATATTGACAAGGTACGATGCTATGGATGTAATGAACTTGGGAATTATAATAGGGATTGTCCAAAATCTAGAAAGGAAAAAAGGAAAAAGGAAGAATCCCATATCCCAGAAGAAAGGGGAGAACCTGATGCAAAGAAATCTAAGAAAGAAGAAGTGAAAGATCTCTACTATGATTGAGATCATCTTCCTCTTTAAGAGGTTTATTTCGGTTGAAAAATAGTATTTTAGGAAGCATTAATGCATCACTCTAGAAATGGCATCATGATAAAAGCATGAAGGAGCACTTGTCATTGGAGGATGTCCACAGTACAACTATGCTATGAAAGAAGTGACTCCTGGGAACCTCACTGAAAATGACATTGATGGAAGGCAGTCATCTAGATCAAGGGTCATCATTCAATAATCAATATGGAAATAGGTGTTAACATTTTCTAATGGAGTCCACTTTGGATTCACTCGTTAGAAAGAGAGAAAATGTTTCATCGAGAATTATATCTTGCAGAATTCTGGGATTAGGATATGATGACATATTGATGAAGTAGGTCAAGGGAAATGGAATTCTTCATTCTAGGGAAAAATACTACAGAATGACTCAAAAGGGAAAAAGAGATGAGGTACATGTATATATATTCTAGCACTGAATGCTGTGAAGTCATGTCATATGGTTGCAGGTAATGGACTTCTACCTTTAGAAGTATGATTAAAGAAAGGAGAATCTCTTCCGACACACAAGTTGCCAATAACAGATGAAATCAACATAATATGTCCTCATATGGAATATGAGGTGGTTGTGTACAAACAAGGAACTGCATATTGAATGTTTCTGGGAATGAAGTAAAACTGTGTGGAGAAAGAAAATAAGAGATCGTGAAGTGCAACCATGATAAGAGGCAGCTATCAGCCAGAAGCCACAAAGACTTGATTGGGAAATCTCCTGGGAAGATATGTAGACTTTGATAGAAGTCTGGTAAAGATGAAGACCCTTGACAAAACATATCTTTAGGAGATGTGTCAATCTATATGAAGGATGTCAATGCTTACAGGAAGATTTCTTGGTGAAAGATCATCACTAAGGTAATTTTTGATTTAAAATTTCATATGTATATGTATATCTAGATAAGTTTATGCAGGGCTGCCAACCATATGGAAGGATGAAAGATCCTTGAAAGAAATATGGTTCGAAGGAAAGCATGGCATGAAGATGGACCAGATGAGAAAGACTGATGAATCACTTTCTGATAGATGGCATGACTCATGGATGAAAGTGATGGATGATCTATGCTCTATGAAGCTATTCCAAAAGTTGAAGACTCCTCAATATCGAAGAAATTAATGACATCGAAGGGAGGAATTTTTCATGAGTAGCTGTGTGTCTCACCATTGCTACTGCAGGTCCCTGGTTAAGAGGGAGCCTAGTGGTAAGTTTCTTACTTGGAAGAAGCTTGGTAATTCCTAAGAATGAGCATAAATACATTCCTTGTATAGGAATGGGTACATTCCGTTGTGGTATATGTCCTCCCTAGTTGAGAAGGAGAGATAGATACATCATTCTGGTCTTCACCTAAGAAGACCGAATGGAGGATTGGGTAATCATATGGCATCCGATACTCTTTGAGAATTTCATAAGGCATTCAAGATAAGAGTAGTCGTGGACTGATATTATTTGAGGATTAGACATCCAAGATAAGAATAATCCAGTAAGGTCATACTTTGTGAACACCTGGGTGGAGTATGTACCTTGGAGAGACAATGATGATGGTGTCTATAAGTCATTGGTCTCGTCATCATTGTAGCTCAATGTCTCGTTGAGAGATGGAGTTGTTAGTCAAGGCCTTGCACTATGACAATGTTGGTTGATATGAGGCTATACAGATGCGATTACCAATCCGATTCTTCTTATGAGATTCTTCAGATTGAAAGTAACCATGCACCATTATGAATACCTCCCTAGTTAAGAGGGAGTGTTGGAAAGTGTAACTAGGTTCGGTCTTCATAATGACGAGTAATTATGAATCTATGTGATGAAGAAGACAAAGATAATAAAATGTATTTTTGTAAAGCTTGCTTCATGGGTTTCACGAACAAGGAAGTTTTATAGGTCAAAGACTTCTTCTTGATGTCTTTTAGGGATTTTCCATCTTGTCATAAATGTATAATTTAGATTCATGTATTTGAAGGATTGTTACACTTGTAAAGGTCAAAAACTATGCCTGAAGACCTTGTCAAAATGCTCTAGAAAGATGCTGGAAGATATCCCTGAACAAGTCGACTCAATGTGCTTGAAACATCCCTTGTTAAGTTGGCCTAACAGTCATGTCGGCTCATAGAAATAGACACGACTGTGCATTGGGTTAGGTCGGATAATTACAAGGGCAAACTACTATATATACGCCAGTGGACTGCAGAGAAAAGACAGTGAAGACAGTTCGGATTGGTCTGAGATTTTCGGATAACTTTTGTGTTTTTTGAATGCGTAAAAGGAGGACAAGCCAACAAGGATCAAGTCTAGAATGAAGTGTGAATTAAGGTCTGAAATGGATGCATAGAAGGATCTTATTATAGCGTAAGGAAAAGGCTTACATAGTACTTGGTCATGGGTCTATCTACCTTAGCAAATGATCTGCAACCTTAGAAATAATAAGGACTGCAATCAGTGTGAGAATAAAGTAAGCCAAGTGCTGTAATAAAGTACAGAGGAGTATCACACAACAAGTAGAAAGGGTCTGCAAGGTGTGCAAGATCTTGGGTCAATATACATCGGATATCTTTGAAGTAAATGTTTGGTCTCAATCTAGTCTCCTAAATTGAGTTCATTTAATTGTCAACTAGGGTTGGTAAACTGCTGAAGTGAAGTGTACTGTATGTACCTAGGTGTTTGTTTCTTAATGCGTTGTGTGTAGTGTTTTATGATGTTTTTGGTCTTTTGTGATGATTTATGATGTTTTTGGTCTTTTGGTAGTTTTATGTTCACAAGGAAAATGACTAGAAAGCTAGTGGAAGGAAGCTAATGATTAAAAATAGAGTGAAGCCTAGTTGGTTGATGACAAATGACAAATGCAATTGCAGATATTGAAACAGAATCAAATCCAAACTATGACTAAGCAAAAACAAAGCTTGATAATGAATTTTAAGCAAATGATTCAAAACATAAACTCAACTTGTCAAATTCTTTCATCAAAGGTGTTTTGAGAGAGAGCTTGAGACATGGTCAGCTAAGCATGCAAATTCTCCTAACTAAACAGTTAAACAACTAACTTATAATGATGAAACATGTTATCCATGATTAGAGATTTGTTGAAGCATATTTGGAGTAAAACATTGATACCATCATAAGATCTCTACTTTAAGACTAGTTCCTAACTCTATTCTGCAACTTAGTTTGATAACACTACACTTCACTCAAAGGTTATAGATTTTTAAAATAGTATTTTGAGGAAATTTTTGTTTGTGAGATGATAAGGAAGTTGCAAAAGTACTTCAGGCCTTAAAATGATACTGTCTTCTGTTCATATGGTTATGAATCAATTATGGATTTTAGAACAAGAAGAGATTTGTAAATAATGAAGGCTGTTTTGTTAAGTTTAACAACTGAAGTAATCTAATATGCAGTGAATGACAACTGAATGTGGAGTGCAAATGCAATGAGTTAAGCTAAAACTGAACTTAAGATGTCACTAATCTAAAACAGTGTTGAACTACAAGTCATTATCAAACTTAAAACAAAATAACTGAGCATGAGTTAAGTGCAATTAAACTCCGGAGTATCCTAACTAGGCTATCATGCATTATTCTATGGAATTATACAGTCTGTTTGTCCATCATGATTGGTATTTTGGAAGAGTTTCTTAGAACAATCCTAACTGTACAATTCAGTGCAAATGAAAACATAAAGACTGAAAGCAATGAAAAACTAAGATATCATAGCCATCTCCTACCCATCATTATGATATTTTGGAAAAGAATTTTAAGAGCAAGAATATCTATGGTACTTAGTAAAAACACACAACTGAAGCGTTCAGGATCACAATCATGCTTAAGACATTATAAGGATTTTTTGGAAGAGTTTCTTCTTTTGGAAGAGTGCTTAGCATAAGTATAACTGTGATGGTGAACAAAAGAGATTACAATTAAATCCTACAATATTATAGCCATTTCCCATTCATTTTCATAATCTTTTGGAAGAGCTTCTTCTTTTGGAAGAGTTTTTAGAACGAGTATAACTATAGTAGCTAATGAAAACAACTACGAGTTCAACTTCAAAAACATAAAGGTAGCTAGGATACTTATCTAAATTACGCAAATAAATCTGTACAGGGGGCAGGGGCCCTCTACCACCAGACGGAATCTAACTCCAAATCAAATCAACGCTTTCAAAACAACACTGTCTGCTTCATTAAAGGAGAAATAACTTGAACAGAGCAATCTGCGTCTTCAGAAATGTAGCACAGAATCTAAGAAAAATCTAGAACAAAATCTAGCCTAGCTCTCGGTTTCCCAAGTGTTTATATAACAAATGTACATAAAAAGACTTGCAACAATTCCAGGATCATTGTCTTTCCTTATCGAAATCACATTAGGACTCTTGAAGTGGCAACATAAAAAGGAAAAGGACATCTGGACTGAGACAGTCCTAATAGAAGTCTGCCTTCCTAAATATGTTCCCACGTACCAAAACCATATCCAGAATTCAGTTTTTCCTTCATGATGAGCAACGAACAATGTAGACATGACGTGGAATATGCCCATATGTGGTTTTTCTTGAGAAGCCACCTGGAACATACCCAAACGTGAAGACAGCTGCAGAATTTTTGGTTAGCTACGGAATGTCTGCATTCTGCAGTTAGTTCCGGTCAAAATGCATTGCAATGACAAAAATCACAAAACTTAGCAAGTCAGTCATGTTAATCATTCTAAAATTAATTTTAACTAAATTCATTGATCAATTGGGTCTGGGATAGCAATGGATAAAGGAAAATGAGGTAAAGTAAGATAAAATAAAGCACAATCTTGAGGCTCAACATACCCCCACTGCTGACTTCTTGCATGTCCTCATGCAACTTATCCTATAAACTCAGAGGCTTCTGCAAGAACATCTAATCCTCTCCTTCTCCTTTGCCTGGAAGCTAAAGATCTTCTGGGTTTTCTGATGACAAGTTTGAACCTTAAGTTGGTAAGTACCCTGAATAGCTTTTTGTTCCTCTTCTTCAACTTTTCATTAGCCTTTTCCACTTTGTCTATATGTAGAGATAAGGTTGAGTTCATATCAGTTTTGAGCTTGACTTGTTCCTTCAGAATTTCATTCTCATTTTTGATGTGTCTATTAAGTATTTCCAGCTCATACCTATCCCTTCTTAACACATCTATTTCGGACAGTGGAGGACTATGGGTTCTCTCTCTGCTCTCTGAAGCTTTCCTTTCCAAAGTTTCAACATAATCATAAACTTCTTGCTGAGCAGGGTCAATTTCCGGGGTTCCTTCATCAAAATCCTCTTCAACATCTTCTTCAATAGATGTTTCCTCCTATTCTATATTTATCACCCCTGTTTGTTTGATCTGAGTTTTCCTTAGTTTCCCCTTTAGTCTATGGCTTCTTCTTGGCTGGGAAGATCCCTCTCCTCTCTCTGTGGTAGATTTCCTGATTACCTTCTCTTTCTTAAGTTGTCTCTTGATTTGAGTCAACTTCTCTGAGATGATTTCCTCACTACTTTCTTGGACTGTTTTGTCAATTTCAATTTTTGAAGCTCTCCATTTTCTGCTTCTCTTTGTAGGCTGTTGTTCAGGTGAGGGTTCTTTTGGCTCTTCAAAATGATTTCTTATCAAGAAATTGTCCCACGTATCATTTGTTTTGGCTAAATGGTCTTCAATTAAAATCTTAACCAAGCCATGATGGTATAGAGTTGTCTCTAAAAATTGAGCCCTTCTTTGAACACAGGAATCCATCTTTTTCAAACTTTGAAGCAAGAAATAGGGTAGGTTTAAGTCTTCCCCCAGAAAATGCATTATCAGTCTAATGTGGTAAACATAAAATGTGCCATATCTACCCTCACATGTAACAATTTTTTGCAGAATAAGTAGTATGTTTCTCCATTTATTTTTCAATGCAGAACTTGGAATTCCTTTCTTAAACACAGTGACATCCATACCTGGTGATTTTAGAATTTGCTTCCAGGATTCATTGTGGAATTCTCTGTTTTTGAACCATCTCTCTCCATTTCTAAGCAATCCTGTAGCTTCTGCAATGAAAACCTCATTGACAGTGAATTTAACATCTCCCACTTCAACTTCAGCTCCTTGAAATGATCTTGCAAATGTTTTAGTGACTTCTTTGTGGAAGCCATTAAATTTCTCTAGAAATTGTAGCCATCCTACTTGTTGCAACATTTCTTTACATTGAGGGTAGCCTTCCAGGTATTTTATACCCACTGGTTCAGTTCTTACAATGAAACCCATAATTGCTTCTTCAATGTTCAGATTAATACTCTTTCTGCCCACGGAAATAATAACTTTCACCTTCGAATTAATATGCCTCTGATTCTTGGTGATAATGGCTTCCAACTTCGGACTGATATGCCTCTGGTTGACAATGACAACAGCTTCAAACTTCGAGCTGATATGCCTCTGGTTGACAATGAAACTTCGGACTGATATGCCTCACAGTTTGAAGAAAGTGAAACTTTGAGTGATGTGCACCTCTGATTGTGATGACAACGACTTCAAACTTTGGTACACGATATGCCTCACAGTTGACAATGAAACTTTGGTGATATGCCTACGGATTTGAAAGTGAAACTTTGGTGATATGGGATATGCCTCTGGTTGACAATGAAAAATGACTTCAAATTCCCACACTACTATACCTCTGTCTCTTGGTGGCAAATGGCTTCAAATTCAACACTGCTATATCTTTCTCTCTTGGTGGCAAATGGCTTCAAATTCAACACTACTATACCTATGCGTTTCCAGTGATAATGCTCAATCTACGTGGTGAGACCATTTTAACCGCTTAAATGATATCGGGTATAGAATTTGAAATGAGAGATTTTAATCCAAAGTTTGTGGAGGGTATTTTGGACATGATCAATAAAAATAATTAAAATAACCTTTTCGAATGATTCATAACTAAAACTATGCTAAACTTTATGAAATGCCATTATAATAAAAAATTGTTACCTCTGCTTTCATTTACTTTTTGTGATCTTTGTCTTCTTTGTTCTTCTTTGGAAGAGTCTTCATAATCTTTCTTGATTCTTCTTATTCATGGATACAATGAATCTTTTGTTGCAATTCAAATGTATGCTGATCAGTGCCTTCAGGATTTGTAGCTGCAGAATGACTGGCTGGCTACGGAAAGTCTGATCAGCTGCAGAATGTCTGTTAAGCTGCAGAATGTACCTGTAGAGCATTTTAATTATGGAATAGAGTGGTTTGGGATATAAGTGAGATGTTATATGGCATGAATGAATATGGATGATGAGACATGATATGTATGAAGTGGATGATGAAATGAAATGGATTCATTTCATGAAATGGAGTGGAAGAACATAAGAACTGCCCTGCAATCCATGACATTTATTATTCATTTGCAGCAAGACATCAAACTTTAAATTTTGATATGGAAATGAGGTGGATGGAGTATGGAATGAGATGAATGAAATGAAGTAAAGTATGAATGAATGAATGAAATGAAGTATGGATGGATAAGTGAATGGAATGGAATGGAATGAGATGGATCATAAGTACAATGGATCTAAACTTATGATTTTATAACAGCTGCTTGCAAAAACAAAATGGAAAAGTTAGAGTGTCAGAGAGACTCTGATTTTCACCCTATCTTTTCTGTATAAGCATGCCAATTAATGATTGGTTTTCATGTTTATACTTTTTTTTTTTTTTCAACGAGAAATGCTTCAGAAAATTTAATCAAGTTGATGAAGAAGAGAGATTCTTCTTCATTAACTTCACATCACTACTTTCTTGGAACTTCTTGACAAATTCTTCTCTTGAGAGTGGTTTGTGATATAGCTTCAATCTATGACCATTCACAAGAAAAGTGACCTCTTCTTCATCTATTGTCCTGATTTTTACTGAACCATTGTCAAAAATTTCAACAATTTCATATGGCCCAAGCCAATGTGTTTGAAATTTACCTTGAAAATCCTTGAATTTTGAATCAAACAAGAGAGCCCAGTCACCTTCTTTGAATTTCTTCTCTTTGATGTACTTTTCATGCCATTTAGCCCTTTGCTGTTGGACTAGACTTGTTTTCTGAACTGCATCTTGTCTGATCCCATCCAATTCATTAATTTGCTCCAGTCTATGCTTTTGTGCCTCTGTTAAATCAAGTCCTAGCTGAACTGCCATTTTGAAAGTTTGAATCTAGAACTCTATGGGAAACAAAACTTTCTTTCCATAAACAAGTTCATAAGGAGTATGGCCTGTTGTGTTTCTCCATGTAGTTCTATAGGCCCACAAGGCTTCAGGAAGCCTATCTACCCAATCTCTTCTATGTAAATGAACAGTCTTTGTTAGGATTCCTTCAATGACCTTATTAGTAGATTCCACTTGACCATTTGCTTGTGGATAATAAGGAGTAGATTTTCTATGCCTGATTTTGTACCTCTCCATCATTTGCTCCACTAGCCTTGATGTAAATTGAGCTCCTTGATCTGTAACAATTTCCCTTGGGACACCAAAACGAGTAAAAATATCCTCAAAAAGAAAAGTAACTACGGATGCTTCATTAGCAACAAGTAATGGCTTAGCTTCTACCCACTTAGTAACATAATCAGTGCAAACTAATATATATTTCTTTTGTCTTGATGGAGGACTAATAGGTCCTACAAAATCCAAAGCCCACTTTTCAAAAGGTTCAATATGTACCTGAGTTTGTAATGGCATCTCACTTGAAGGAGAAGGTTTCCCTACCCTTTGGCAACTGTCACACCTTTTGACATACTCTTTAGCATCTTTAAACAAGGATGGCCAATAATATCCTAAATTAAGGATCTTATAGGTTGTCCTCTTATCTGCAAAGTTTTCGCCACAAGGTTCATCATGACATGCCTTGAGAATCTCAGGCATCTCATCTTCACGAACACACCTTCTAATGATCAAATCTGGACCTGTCTTGTACAACTCATTAGCAACCCATGAATATTTTTCACTATCACAAATGATTTTTCTTTTATCCCTTGCATTCATAATTGAAGGAAATTTTCCTGAAACTAAATAATTAGCAATATCAGCAAACCATGGAGTTTGAGTAGAGATTGCAAAAAGATATTCATTAGGAAATTGATCTTCAACTGGAGTGTCATCTTTGATATTTTGGAGTCTAGATAGGAAATTAGCTACTGTGTTTTGTTTTCCAGGCCTATCTAGAATGGTAATGTTGAATTCTTGTAAGAGCAATAACCATCTTATAACTCTGCCATTAGTAATGGATTTGTTCGTTAAGTATCTAATTGCAAAATGATCAATGTGAACAAAAGTTTCATAGCCTGTTATATAGTGTCTAAATTTGTTTATGGCATGAACAACAGCTAAAAACTCTTTTTCAGTTACGGTATAGTTTAACTCTGCAGGAGTCAAATTTTTACTGGTATAATAGATGGCATAGGGAATCAAGTCTTTCTGCCCCAATACTGCTCCTAGAGCTGTATCGGAGGCATATGTGGAGATATGAAAAAGTAACTTCCAGTTAGGTCCCCTTAATATAGGTGCTTCAGAAATTTTGGTTTTCAGGGTTTCAAAAGCTAGCTGGCAATCAGAAGTCCATTTGAATTCACAATCTTTGGTGAGTAATTTGAAGAGTGGAGATGCTATTTTGGTGAAGTTTTCTATAAATCTCCGATAATATCCTGTAAATCCTAGAAAACTTCTAACATCTCTTTGAAAATTTGGAATAGATGGGTTAGAGATGACTTCAACCTTTGACTCATCAACTCTAATCCCATCCCCTGAAATGTGGTGCCCTAAAACAATACCTTCAGTAAACATCATAAAACATTTTTCATGACTAATTGAAAGGTTTGCTTCTTGACATCTTTTTAAAACTTTTTCCAAGTTGTCTAAAGCTTCTTCAAATGAGTTTCCATAAACTGTGAAATCATCCATGTACATCTCTACACAATCATGTATTAGATCTGAAACAATCCCTAATACTGCCCTTTGGAATGTTGCAGGTGCATTTCATAATCCAAATGGCAATACTCGGTAAGCATAGGTACCCCAAAGACAGGTGAATGTGGTTTTGTCTTGATCTTCAAGTGCTACTTGGATTTGATTGTAACCACTAAAGCCATCTAAGAATGAGAAGTACTTTTTGCCAGCTAATGTATCTAATACTTGATCTATGAAAGGTAAGGGAAAATGGTCTTTAAGAGTAGCTTTATTTAGTTCTCGGTAGTCAACACACACCCTCCATTTTCCATTTTTCTTTGGCACAATTACCAAAGGAGAAACCCACCGACTATCTGAAATAGGATAGATGAAATTAACATTTAGCAATTTTTGCAATTCTTTTTTAACAATTTCCCTAAGATTTGGATTCATCCGCCTTTGAGGTTGTCTGATTGGTTTGCAATTTTCCTCTATATAGATGTGATGAGTACAAGTCTTAGGGCTTATCCCTTTCATGTCAGTGTATTCCCATGCATATGCAGAAGAATGTCTCTGTAATACTTTGATTAACTCTTCTTGTTGAGATTTTTCTAGGTTCTTGTTTATGTTCAAAGTTTTGCCTGGAAAAGTTTCTCTTGTAGAGCTACCAAATTTGTCCATAGAATGAAGAGACATCTGTCTTGATGACAAAAACTCAATATTGGATCCCTCTTGAAATGATTCATGTTTGTGTTCTGGAGAGGATTCAAAGTTTTCTAGAGTATTCAGAATTTTATTATCTTCACTAATTTCTGAAATTGTGAAGAGAGGTTGTAAATATTCCTCATCCTCTATCCATTGAGTGTCATCTAGATCTGTAATTGTCCTAGATGGAGGATATAAAGTGAACTTCTTAGTTGAACTACCATCAGAGATGTACATATCACCGGATCTACAACTAATAAAAGCATCAGCTGTAGCCAACCAAGGTCTTCCTAATATAACATGATGGCCTCCTAGATTATTCTTAGGAGTTAGGATCATGAAATCCACAGGGTACTCCCAAGAATCTAGGGACACTGGAATGTCTTCTATTACCCCATCTGGTTTGATCACAGATCTATCCGCTAATTGTAATAGTGTGGGTGTAAAGAGAAGATTAGGAAGTTTCAATTTGTCCATGATTTGTCTACTCATGATATTTATTGCTGCTCCTAAATCAATGAGTGTGTTTTGAATTTCAATTCCATTGATGTGAATTTTGACAACTGGATTTCCCGGGTCAAGATACTTTGGAATAGCAATCTTGCCCATCATAATGTCTGCTATTTGTCCTACCAGTTGAATTTTCTTGGTTTCTCTTATTCTTTTTCTTGTTGTTTTCATACTCAACTCCTTTATTGTTTTGGTGAAAATTGGGATTTCCTTGATGGCTAGCAATAATGGAATTTTAATGCAAACATTTCTCAATTCATCTAAGAAATCATAATTAGGCACCATGATTTGTTTTTCTACACCTCTATCAATTTGTAATCTTTCCGGAAAGGGAGGTATAGAAGTAGATGTAGATGGTTGCTCTAATACAGGAGTTGAATTTATTGGATCTTTTTTCTTTAATTTTTCAGTGTTTGGGTCTTGAAAGGATGTGTCTTCCTCAAGACTTTTATTCACCCGTAGGGAGTCTTCCTCAGAATTATCTTGTTCTTGTATGATCACATAAGGTTTCCTCTTTTCAAGTATCCTTCCAGACCTAAGTTGAACATCACTAAGGTCTAGAGGAGTAATTAAATAAGTTGGAAACTGTTGGCCTTCTATCATGTATGTATTCTGAGGGTTCTTATTATTGGGATTTGGTATGGGTTGAGCAGGCAATTGATTTGATTTTTGAGGGAATGGTAATGGGAGTGGTTGATTTTGATGTGGTTGGTTCTGATGATGTTGTTGAGGATTTTGTTGAAAATTTTGTTGAAGATTTTGAGGAAAATTTTGTTGAGGATTTTGAGGATAAAAATGTGGATATGGTGGATAAGATGGTGGATACTGATAGTATGGGGAGTATCTTCCATAGGGACTTTGTGATCCTTATGCCCAAGCTGGAGATTGATTTTGAAATTGAGGCCAAGGTTGCTACCAAGAATTCCAAGGTGGAGATTGATTATACATTTGATCATGGAATCCTTGTGTTTGAGGTCCCTGCCAAGGCCTTCTAGATACAAAATTGATAGACTCTGTGGAATCTGTAGAAGTTTCCTCCTGAAAGACAGCTTTGAGACCAGGAAGAGAAGGACAATTCTTGGTCTCATGTTTTTCAGAACAAATGACACAGGTTTCTACAACTTTTACATCCAAAGGACACTCTCTCAAGGCATGTTTCTTTCTACATTTGGGGCAAAAGATTGCCAAAGCATCAGATTCAGATTTTTGCTTATTTTGTATCTTAAGGGTGTCTATTTGTTCACTAAGACTCCCTAAGATGTCAGATTTAAAATCATCAAGCATGTGTCCTATTTCTGATCTACTTACTGTCCCAGAAGCAGACTTACTTGCCCTTGCAAGAGCAAGATCTCTTGGACCTTTGATAGTTTTAGATTTCCCTCTTGAAAGGTTGATACATAGCTCAGATATTTCAGGTAATGTGAGTTGTGATATATCCCCTTTTCCCATCATGTTAAGGACATCCAACCATTCATCCCTAATTGTTTTAAACAAAAGAACTTTTAAGGTGTCTTGATCTAGGTTTTCCATTTTTGCCCTTTTGATGTTGTAATTAAATCTCTCCAACAAATCTTCCAAATTTTCATATTCTTTTTGTAACATCTTAAACACTTCTTCCTTATGATTAACCGGCATACAATAATCCAAATATCTCTCTAGAAATGCTTGTTTCATGTCTTCCCATGTTCTAATAGAACTGTTGATCAAACTCATAAACCACTTCAATGCTGCTCCTCTCAAGGTTGAAGGAAATAATTTCAGTTTTTGAGCATCTTGTAAGTAGTCATAAGTTCTACACAGAACTTCGAATTCAAATAGTAAGGTTTCAGGATCTTCAGTTTTAAGTCCATAGAAGTTTGGAAGGATAGAGGGTGAAATGTTTTTCATTGTTGTATTGGTTTCTTCATCAATTATAGGGAACCCAAAAGAGCTTCCTATTTCTCTTCTACCTCTTCCTCCATCTGCACCTCTACCTCCTTCTCCTCTACCTCTACCTCTACCTCCAAATAGTGTGTGTTCTCCATTGAAGACTCCTCCTCCTCCTTCTTCTGCCATAGTTGACTCTCCTGTGGAAGTAGAAAAGTTTGTGTCCCTACCAGGAGTCTTTATATCTTCTTCTATGGAAAGTTCAGTGGATGGAGTGGAAGGTTTCTCTAATGGGATATCTGATTTCAAGTCTTCTAGAAGTCCAGGATCAGTAAAGGATGGAAGATGGGTTTGAGTTGAAGGTGTACTAGCTCTGGATCTAGATGAAACAAGTGGTGTTCTAGAAATCAAACTTCTGCCTCTGCTGCTTATAAATATTCCCCTTGAATCTCTCTCCCTACGCATATAATTGTTTTTGGATGTTAAGAAACAAAGGTTACCTAGTTTTCACTTCCCCGGCAACGGCGCCAAAATGTTTGGTCTCAATCTAGTCTCCTAAATTGAGTTCATTTAATTGTCAACCAGGGTTGGTAAACTGCTGAAGTGAAGTGTACTGTATGTACCTAGGTGTTTGTTTCTTATTGCATTGTGTGTAGTGTTTTATGATGTTTTTGGTCTTTTGTGATGATTTATGATGTTTTTGGTCTTTTGGTAGTTTTATGTTCACAAGGAAAATGACTAGAAAGCTAATAGAAAGGAGCTAATGATTAAAAACAGAGTGAAGCCTAATTAGTTGACGACAAATGGTAAATGAAAATGCAATACTGAAACAGAATCAAATCTAAACTATGACTAAGCAGAAACAAAGCTTGATAATGAATTTTAAGCAAATGATTCAAAACATAAACTCAACTTGTCAAATTCTTTCATCAAAGGTGTTTTGAGAGAGAGCTTGAGACATGATCAACTAAGTATGCAAATCCTCCTAACTAAACAGTTAAACAACTAACTTATAATGATGCAACATTTTATCCTTGATTAGAGATTTGTTGAAGCATAATTGGAGTAAAACATTGATACCATCATAAGATCTTTTACTCTAAGACTAGTTCCTAACTCTATTCTGCAACTTAGTTTGATAACACTACACTTCACTCAAAGGTTATAGATTTTTAAAATAGTCTTTTCAGGAAATTTTTGTTTGTGAGATGATAAGGAAGTTGCAAAAGTACTTCAGGCCTTAAAATGATATTATCTTCTGTTCATATGGTTATGGATCAATTGTAGATTTTAGAACAAGAAGAGGTTTGTAAATAATGAAGGTTGTTTTGTTAAGTTTAAAAAATGAAGTAATATAATATGCAGTGAATGACAATTGAATATGGAATGCAAATGCAATGAGTTAAGCTAAAAATGAACTTAAGATGTCACTAGCCTAAAACAGTGTTGAACTACAAGTCATTATCAAACTTAAAACAGAACAACTGAGCATGAGTTAAGTGCAATTAAACTCCGAAGTATCCTAACTATGCTATCATGCATTATTCTATGGAATTATACAGTATGTTTGTCCATCATGATTGGTATCTTGGAAGAGTTTCTTAGAACAATCCTAACTTTACAATTCAGTGCAAATGCAAACATAAAGACTGAAAGCAATGAAAAACTAAGATATCATAGCCATCTCCTACCCATCATTATGATATTTTGGAAAAGCATTTTAAGAGCAAGAATAGCTATGGTACTTAGTAAAAACACACAACTGAAGCATTCAGGATCACAATCATGCTTAAGACATTATAAGGATTTTTTGGAAGAGTGCTTAGCATAAGTATAACTGTGATGGTGAACAAAAGAGATTACAAGTAAATCCTATAATACTATAGCCATTTCCCATTAATTTTCATAATCTTTTGGAAGAGCTTCTTCTTTTGGAAGAGTTTTTAGAATGAGTATAACTATAGTAGCTAATGAAAACAACTACGAATTCAACTTCAAAAATGTAAAGGCAGCTAGGATACTTATCTAAATTACACAAATAAATCCGTACAGGGGGCAGGGGCCCTCTACCACCAGACAGAATCTAACTCCAAATCAAATCAACTCTTTCAAAACAACACTGTTTGCTTCATTAAAGGAGAAATAACTTGAACAGAGAAATCTGCGTCTTCAGAAATGTAGCACAGAATCTAAGCAAAATCTAGAACAAAATCTAGCCTAGCTCTCGGTTTCCCAAGTGTTTATATAACAAATGTACATAACAAGACTTGCAACAATTCCAGGATCGTTGTCTTTCCTTATCGAAATCACATTAGGACTCTTGAAGTGGCAACGTAAAAAGGAAAAGGACATCTGGACTAAGACAGTCCTAATAGAATTCTGTCTTCCTAAATGTGTTCCCACGTACAAAAAACATATCCAGAATTCGGTTTTTCCTTCATGATGAGCAACGAACAATGTAGACATGATGTGGAATATGCCCATATGCGGTTTTTCTTGAGAGGCCACCTGGAACATACCCAAACATGAAGACAGTTGCAGAATTTCCGGTTAGCTACGGAATGTCTGCATTCTGCAGCTAGTTCCGGTCAAAATGCATTGCAATGACAAAAATCACAAAACTTAGCAAGTCAGTCATGTTAATCATTCTAAAAGTAATTTTAACTAAATTCATTGATCAATTGGGTCTGGGATAGAAATGGATAAAGGAAAATGAAGTAAAGTAAGATGAAAGAAATCACAATCTTGAGGCTCAACAGTAAATAAACAACATAAGTAAGGAAACTCTACAATGGATGATGGTCTAAGGTATGTACAGTATGAAGGAAGGACATAGTCTATGGCATCAAGACAGAAGAATGAGAAGTCTTCCCTAGGAGACCGAGAATGGATCAAGGAAGGAAATAACTTGTCTAAGGATCGAGTTCCTCAGTTTTGGTGTAGAATGGTGCAGAACAATGCAAAAGGGAGATCAACATAAGGAGCAAAAAAAGAGCAGTGACAAGGTCTTGGAGGCATACTAGAGTCAAGGGTCTAGGTCATGGCAATGGTACTTGTTGTTGAGAAATTTGTAGGGCTTGAGATAAATACAAAAATTCTCTTCTTGATAATTACTTGTGAGCATCCCGGATGCGGGTGAACATTGAAGGCAGGCATACAGCAAGCCCAGTACGTGACACATGGCTCAACCAAATGGTCACGCATGGGCTCAAGCCGCGGGCATTAATACCTGCCAACTGCTCTCAACGCTGTAACATTAACTTGCCCGATAGTCAATGCGGCCACCACCCTTTCAAAATTCCTCCGTGCTGCAACATTCCTCCATCTCCTTAAAGTTGCATCTGCCCCTCTGTGGTCTCAGAGCCGAGCTCTCGAACGCCCATAGGGAGGTGGTGCAGCTTCTATTGCTGTATCATTCTCACCCCTAGTCACCACTTTTCCCATAGCCTCCATTGCAGCCTCAATTTTGCTTCAGAGCCTTCAACTCCTCATACTTTTGTTCCTTCCGCTCAGCTCTCTCAGCCCTTCACCAATGCCTCCAACAACTCCATTATGCCCAGGTGCCACAGAATGTGCTGTCGCGGAGGCAGTGGACATGGGCGGGTGACTCATCCTCCGCATTCCATCCGCTCTGAGTCTTCTTCTCTGTCACTTGAGGATTCCTTTGGCCACTATCCTTCTACTCGCAGCGGCAGAGGCCGAGGTCTGGCTTCGAGGTGGTCTCGCTTTGTCTCTCCAGTTGGCACTCCGGTGTTGCGCCACCCCACCAGTCACTCCTTGCTGCCTTTGCCACATTTGGAGACGCTGCCCTCTTCGTCTACAGCGCACTTTGCTCAATTCCACTACAACTGCACTATGGACCGCCCTCGTATCACAACCACAATCTCCATCAGCCTCAAGGAGGAAGCTTCCCTTGCTACTAGCCATAGCCCCAGAAAAAAGCTCAGAAAATCCACCATTGACTTAGCGCCTCAGCCGCCTTCGTGAAAGTTTGAAGCTCTTCCCATCATTCAAGGCGCCCCCTCTTCCAGCAGCAAAGGCAAGGGTAGCAGCGGCAGCGATGGCAGTAGCAAGGATTGGTCTGGAGATGATGGTTGCAAGGGCAGTGCACGCACCGCCATAAATCCTGAACATGCTGCGCCTCAAGCTAAGATTGCAGATGACTCTTCCGATGAGTAGAGATGCCTAATTGTGGAGGAGCCACCGCCTCCGCACAATGACACCTAGCTTCTACACGTTTCTTTACAGTTTGGGTTTCTTTTCCTGGGTTACTATGTCTCTCTTCGATATTTTCGTAATTATCTACTATTTTTTGTATGAAGTTGGTTTCCCCGTTGTGGGCAGCTATAGTAAGACTGGTTTGACTAGTTTCCCCTTCTAGGGCAGTCACTATTTTGTTCTTTTGACATAGAATGTGGAATTTGCCCTAGTTCGATAATTCCAGGAGACGATTTCTCCTTGTGCCATGTGTTGTAATAGGAATTTAGACTTGCCAGAATAAAAAAATTACGTGGGGCTTATGTATTCTCTTCTTTAACTTAGTTAATCTTTCATCAAGTCAATTATCAAAGCACTTAGTCAAATGTAGAGATAGGATTATTTTCACTAGTAACTGAATATCTTGAAATATGGTTAGGAAGGTAAATCTCTGATTTATCTTCCTCACTTTTTACCACCTTTAGATCAGCTTGTCTTCTTACAATCACTGTCATTGTCTTTGGCAAACTCTTTTCTTAGATTCTTCAAACTTAGAGATATCCACACTGCACCTTTCCTACACCTATCCATAATCTGGCTACACCACTTCACAATCGTGTACTTTACTTATCCACACACTATACTTTCCTGTACCTTCCACAGACTGTACTCTTCGGTTCCTTCTTAAATGTGCTTCCTCTTGTATAATCCACAATCTGTACTCTTTTATCCGCACTAACTTCTGTCCTTTAGATCCGCACTTAAACTCTGAGTAACCTCAGACAGGTTCGCATTCAATACGTACGGGCCACTCCTTTACTCTGTTATCCGATCTCAGACTAATCCGCATTCCTTTTAACCGTTGTACAACCTCAGACAAATCTGTAGAAATTTGTGTCTTCACCGCAACATATGTAGGGGTATAAATAGTTGTTCTAGCCAGATATTAAGTCGACCTTTCAGCCATCATGTAGGCCGACTTCAACACTGTTTGTAGGTCGACTTCATAGGCATATCTTCAACGTTGAATATGGGCAGACTTGTAAGCCATTCTTCTGCAATGTCTTGGAGGATATTCTTCAGACTAAACACACCATTTACACGACTCTTAATTACACTTATTCTCCTAATAGACATCAAGAAGAAGTCTATAGACCTATAATAAAATCTTGCTCATGAAACCCATGAAGCAATTAAAACAAAAATACATTTTATTATTTTTGACTTCTTCTTTACATAAGTACATAATTATAGTCAACATGAAGACCGACCTAGTTATACTTTTCAACACTCCCTCTTAACTAGGGAGGTATTCATACAGGTACGTGGTTATTTTCAAACTGAAGAATCTCATAAGGAAAAATTGGATTGGTAATCGCATCTGTATAGCATCATATCAACTAGCATTGTCCTAGTGCAAGGCCTTGACTAACAGCCCCATCTCTCAACGAGACAATGGGCTACAATGTTGGCGAGACACATGACTTATAGACACCTTCGTCATTGTCTCTCCAAGGTACATACTCCACCCAGGTGTTCCCAAAGTATGACCTTCCTGGACTATTCTTCTCTTGGGTAGCTAGCCCTCAAAGAATATCGGTCCCCGACTACTCTTATCTTGAATGCCCTATCACATTCTCAAAGAGTATCGAATGCCAGATGATTACCCGATCCTCCATTCTGTCTTCCCAAGACCAGAATGATGTGTCTATCTCTCCCTCCCAGGGAGGACCTTATTCCACAAGGGAATGTACTCATTCTTATACAAAGAATGTACCTAAGCTCATCCTTAGGAATTACCAAGTTTCTTCCAAGTAAGAAACTTACAATTAGGCTCCCTCTTAACTAGGGACCTCCAGCGGCAATTCAGCTGCTCATGAAGAATTCCTGATTTCGATGTCATGGATTTTGATATTGAGGAAACTCCAACTTTTAGCTTCATAGGGCACAAATCATCCATCACTTCCATCCTGAGTCATGTCAGCTATACGAGTGATTTATCAAACTTCCTTTATCCAATCCATTGTTATGCCATGCTACTTTTCTTCGAATCATTTTCAAGGATCATACATCCTTTCTCATGATTAGCAGCCCTGCACAGATTCATCCAGATAAACATATTCATATTAAATTTTAGAATGAAAGTTACCTTAGTGATGATCTTTCACCTTGACATCTTCCTGTAGGCATCGGTATCCTTCATACAGATTGACACATCTCCTAATGATATGTTTTTGCTAAGGGTTTCCAGACTTTCGTCAGAGTCTACATATCTTTCCAGGAAATCATCTAGTCACATCTACTTGGCCTCTGAATGATACCTGCCTCAAGAGATGGTTGCATTTCATGATCTCTTCCTTTCTGCACATTTTCCATTTCCAGGAACTTTCAACAACCACCTCATATACCATGAGGACATATCATGTTGATTTCATCTGACTGTGCACTGAGAGATACTCTTTTATAGTTCATACTTCTAAGTACATAAGTTCATTACCTGCAATCATATGACATCACAGCATCCAATGTCAGCATATAAATATATACATACCTCATACCTTTTTCCCTTGAGTCATTCCGTAGAAATTTTTAGGAATGAATAGCTTCATTCCCTTGGCTTGTTTCATCAATATGTCATCACATCCTAGAAGTATGTTTCTATGATGACCCTTGCTCTTGATGACTACTTTCTTAAGGTTTGTCAAAGTGGTTTTCTCGGAGCTGACTCACTAGGAGTTCCTGCCATGCTTAGATCAGGATGCTACATTGCTTCTTATCATATTACCAACAGAAATCAATTCCTTATTCATAAGTTTGCATGATTTTCCTTGAATCTTCTTTTCTTTCTCCTATTGAGGTTGTCCCTTTAAGACCATCTTTCTTGTATTTTCCTCAACTTCCCTTTTTCCTTCTGCATATGTTTGAGTCTTTTATCCTTCGACATTTTTGCCCTTGATTTTTCTTTTTCCATATAGTATAGAGCATAGTTTTAAAAATCGGCCGAGTCAACTGAGCCAGACCCCTGGCCAGATTGACTCAGTGGAAAAACCAGTCTGGAGGCTGGTTTATGACCGATCTGGCCAAGCTGTACACTGAGCCCACCGAGCTGACCAAGCTGACTAAGCCAACCAAGTCGACTAAGCCAATCGAGCTGACCGAGCCGTACACCGAGCCGACCGAGCCATTGTCCTGAATTGCAGAGATTTGCAATCCGCATTTTGAGTCAAACTTGCAGTGCTTTTGGGTGTGAGTGCAACTGGTCTGTCTTTGAGAGGATTCACACAAACAAGAGAAAACATTTGGAGCCAATGTAGATCCACTAGTAGCAATCCCAGTCCCAAATCCAAATACTCCAATTGCAGCCACAGGCACTTCCTCTAGTCAGCCATGACGGAGGTGCATAACTCATCTATCTCAGGCTCAATGTGCTATAGTTCTAATTGAGGATGTTGATTTAGAGGGGGAGGAGCGAGCGGTTTCCCCCTCTGGTTTAGAGTTTGAGGCAAAGGATATTGTCTTGTCAGATGTCTAGTAGTAGTGACTATTCATGTTTTGTTGTAGAGGCCATTTAGAACCTCCTTGGTTATGTTTTTTGTTTTGATCTCTATATCCTCATCATGTATTGGACAGTGCACTGGGTGCAATTTTGATATAATGGATATATTCATGCTTTGTGTTTGGAAACATGAATGAAAATCTTTAAAATTATGTTTTTTTATAAAAAGATTAATATTTAATGTATTTTTTACAAATATCGAGTCATTGAAACCGAACCGCCTGAGTCGATACCGAGTCAGAGTCGGAGTCGGAGCCAACGCTCGACCATTTCGGAACCCGAGTCTGATTTTTAAAACACTGGTATGGAGACCATTAGTTGAATGAGGTAATTTTTTGTCTATTTTTTACGTTGTCCATCTTATCGTCTTTTCCAGATCTCACAGTTTAGATCCTATGAAGATATCCCTTCATTCTTTGATACCTCAATTTTGTGTAAATATAGTCTAAGTGACATGACCTTATTTATTGCATAGAATAGTTCTTTCAACTTATCTTATATTCTCTTGATGTCTCCAATCCTTAATAGGCTTTTCATGACTTTACTTTCTTCTGTGACTATTCTCCTCATGCAAGGATTCTTTGTAACCCAACTAGCTTATAGATCTCCTTGCAAAAACAAAGTCATTTAACCAAATTTGATCATAGAATGAAAGATACTTACTTGATAAGTGAAGATAAAGTCTTCAGCTTGATTTCTTCAATGGCGGTGGAGAAAAGATGTGTTAGTGATTTCTCTTTGAATGATCTTCTTCAAGGGTAAGGGTTAGATCTTTATTGTAATGATGATAAAGCCTTCTTCTCCGAGTTATCTAAAATCTGTTAGTTCAAGACTGAGATCTTTAGCACACCTTGCAACCTTTCAATCACCCTTGTCTGCACTGTATATTACTAAAGAAGTCCTCGACCTATCTAAAGTATAGACAGAGATGACCCTTAGATTTCCTTGACCCAATTACTGTGATGCACGATGTTGAAGTTGTTGAGAATTTGTATCACTGAAATTGCATCGAACTTGTATCAATACCACCGAGCTTGTATTTCTGCAATAGCACCCAACTTCTTCTTTACCAAACTTCTTCTCTCAGACAGTAATTTTTCTCTAATTCCAAAATCTTCTTGCCAATAAGGTGATCTTCTTTTGCCATAGCTCTGATACCATGTTGAGAAATTTGTAGGGCTTGAGATAAATACAAAAATTCTCTTCTTGATAATTACTTGTGAATGGCTTATGTATTCTCTTCTTTAACTTAGTTAATCTTTCATCAAATCAATTATCAAAGCACTTAGTCAAATGTAAAGACAGGATTATTTTCACTAGCAATTGAATATCTTGAAATATGGTTAGGAAGGTAAATCTCTGATTTACCTTCCTCACTTTCTACCACCTTTAGATTAGCTTGTCTACTTACAATCACTGTCTTTGTCTTTGGCAAACTCTTTTCTTAGATTCTTCAAACTTAAAGATATCCACACTGCACATATCCGCAATCTAGCTGCACTACTTCACAATCCTGTACCTTACTTATCAGCACACTATATTTTCCTGTACCTTCCATAGACTGTACTCTTCGGTTCGTTCCTGAATCTGATTCCTCTTGTATAATCCGCAATCTTTACTCTTCTATCCGCACTAACTGCTGTCCTTTAGATCCACACTTAAACTTTGAGTAACCTTAGACAGGTCCGCATTCAATACTGTCTTGGATCTGCTCCTTTATACGCTATCCAATATCAAACTAATCCAAATTCCTTTTAACTATTGTACAACCTCAGACAAATCCACAGAAATTTGTGTCTTCACTGCAACATATCTAGGGGTATAAATTGTTGTTCCAACTAGATATTAAGCCAACCTTTCAGCCATCATGTAGGTCGACTTCAACACTGTTTTGTAGGCCGACTTCATTACAACAAATAGTCTTATCTTCAATGTTGAATATGGGCAGTCTTGAAGGCCATTCTTCTGCAATGTCTTGGAGGATATTCTTCAGACTAAACACACCATTTACATGACTCTTAATTACACTTATGTTCCTAATAGAAATCAAGAAGAAGTCTATAGACCTATGCTAAAAAGCTTGCTCATGAAACCCATGAAGCAAGTAAACCAAAAAAATATTTTATTATTATTGACTTATTCTTTACATAAGTACATAATTTCATAGTCATCATGAAGACGGACCTAGTTACACTTTTCAACACTCCCTCTTAACTAGAGAGGTATTCATACAGGTACATGGTCACTTTTAAAACTGAAAAATCTCATAAGAAAAATCGGATTGGTAATCTCATCTGTATAGCATCATATCAACCAGCATTGTACTAGTGCAAGACCTTGACTAACGGCCCCATCTCTTCAACGATACAATGAGCTTCAATGCTGGTGAGACACATGACTTATAGACACCTTCGTCATTTTCTCTCCAAGGTACATACTCCACCCGAGTTTTCACATACTCCACCCGAGTTTTCCAAAAGTATGACCTTCCTGGACTATTCTTCTCTTGGGTAGCTAACCCTCAAAGAATATCGGTCCCTGACTACTCTTATCTTGAATGCCCTATCACATTCTCAAAGAGTATCGAATGCCAGATGATTACTCAATCCTCCATTCTGTCTTCCCAAGACTAGAATGATGTGTCTATCTCTCCCTCTCAACAGGGAGGACCTTATTCCACAAGGGAATGTACTCATTCTTATACAAAGAATGTACCTAAGCTCATCCTTAGGAATTACCAAGTTTCTTCCAAGTAAGAAACTTACAATTAGGCTCCCTCTTAACTAGGGACCTCCAGCGGCAATTCAACTGCTCATGAAGAATTCCTGTTTTCGATGTCATGTATTTCGATATTGAGGAAACTCCAACTTTTAGCTTCATAGGGCACAAATCATCCATCACTTCCATCCTGAGCCATGTCAGCTATCAGAGTGATTTATCAGACTTCCTTTATCCGATCCATTGTTATGCCATGCTACTTTTCTTCGAATCATTTTCAAGGATCATACATCCTTTCTCATGATTAGCAGCCCTGCACAGATTCATCCAGATAAACATATTCATATTAACTTTTAGAATGAAATTTATGCCAGTGATGGTCTTTCACCTTGTTTATCTTCTGTAGCGCCGATATCCCAACCCTTACGATTCATTCTCCTAATATTATGTTTTCTAAGGGTTTCCGGACTTTCGGCCCGAGTCTGTCTCTTTCTGGGAAATCACTACAGTCATCTGCTTGGCCTCGAATGATACCTCGAAGATGGTTGCATTTCATGATCTCTTCCTTTACGCGTTTCCATTTCCGGGGAACTTAAATTTGACACCTCATATGTAACGGGGACATATTATGTTGATTTCGTACGACGGTACCTTTCGGGAGAGATACTCTTTTATAGTTCATATACAAAGTACATAAGTTCATTACACTGTGATCATATGACATCACAGCATCCAATGTCAGCATATAAATATATGCATACCTCATACCTTTTTCCCTTGATTCATTTCGTAGCAATTTTTAGGAATGAATAGCTTCATTCCCTTGGCTTGTTTTATCAATATGTCATCACATTCTAGAAGTATGTTTCTATGATGACCCTTGCTCTTGATGACTACTTTCTTAAGGTTTGTCAAAGTGGTTTTCCCGAAGCTGACTCACTAGGAGTTCCTGCCATGCTTAGATTAGGATGCTACATTGCTTCTTATCATATTAGCAATAGAAATCAATTCCTTATTCATAAGTTTGCATGATTTTCCTTGAATCTTCTTTTCTTTCTCCTATTGAGGTTGTCCCTTTAAGACCATCTTTATTTTAATTTCCTCAACTTCCCTTTTCCTTCTGCATATGTTTGAGTCTTTTATCCTTCAACATTTTTTCCCTTCATTTTTCTTTTTCCATATAGTATAGAGCATAGTTTTAAAAATCGGCCGAGTCAATCGAGCCAAACCCCTGGCCGGATTGACTCAGTGGAAAAACCGGTCCGGAGGCCGGTTTGTGACCGATCTAGCTGAGCCGTACACCGAGCTGTACACCGAGCCGACCGAGCCATTGTCCTGAATTGCAGAGATTTGCAATCCGCATTTTGAGTCAAACTTGCAGTGCTTTTGGGTGTGAGCGCAATTGGTCTGTCTTTAAGAGGATTCACACAAAGAAGAGAAAACATTTGGAGCCAATGCAGATCCACTAGTAGCAGTCCCAGTCCCAAATCCAAGTACTCCAGTTGCAGCCACGGGCACTTCCTCTAGTTGGCCACGACGAAGGTGCATAACTCATCTATCTCAGGCTCAATGTGCTACAGTTCTAGTTGAGGATGTTGATTTAGAGGGGGAGGAGAAAGCGGTTTCCCCCTCTGGTTCAGAGTTTGAGGCAGAGGATATTGTCTTGTTAGATGTCTAGCAGTAGTGACTATTCATGTTTTGTTGTAGAGGCCATTTAGAACCTCCTTGGTTATGTTTTTTGTTTTGATCTCTATATCATCATCATGTATTGGACAGTGCACTGGGTGGAATTTTGATATAATGGATATATTCATGCTTTGTGTTTGGAAACATGAATGAAAATATCTAAAATTATGTTTTTTTATAAAAATATTAATATTTAATTTATTTTTTACAAATACCGAGTCATTGAAACCGAATCGCCCGAGTCGATACCGAGTCGAAGTCAGAGTCGGAGCCAACCCTTGACCGTTTCTGAACCCGAGTCCGATTTTTAAAACACTGGTATAGAGACCATTAGTTGAATGAGGTAATTTTTTGTCTATTTGTTACGTTTTCCATCTTATCGTCTTTTCCAGATCTCACGATTCAGATCTTATGAAGATATCCCTTCATTCTTTGATACCTCAATTTTGTGTAAATCTGGTCTAAGTGACATGACCTTATTTATTGCATAGAATAGTTCTTTTAACTTATCTTATATTCTCTTGATGTCTCCATTCCTTCATAGGCTTTTCATGACTTTACTTTCTTCTATGACTATTCTCCTCATGCAAAGATTCTTGGTAACCCAACTAGCTTATAGATCTCCCTGCAAAAACAAAGTCATTTAACAAAATTTGTTCATAGAATGAAAGATACTTACATGATAAGTGAAGATAAAGTCTTCAACTTGATTTCTTCAATGGCGGTGGAGAAAAGATGTGTTAGTGATTTCTCTTTGAATGATCTTCTTCAAGGGTAAGGGTTAGATCTTTGTTGTAATGATGATAAAGCCTTCTTCTCCAAGTTATCTAAAATCTATTAGTTCAAGACTGAGATCTTTAGCACACCTTGCAACCTTTAAATCACCCTTGTCTACACTGTATATTACTAAAGAAGTCCTGGACCTATCTAAAGTATAGACAGAGATGACCCTTAGATTTCCTTGACCCAATTATTGTGATGCACGATGTTGAAGTTGTTGAGAATTTGTATCATTGAAATTGCATCGAACTTGTATCAATACCACCAAGCTTGTATTTCGGCAATAGCACCCAACTTCTTCTTTACCAAAATTCTTCTCTTAGACAGTAATTTTTCTCTAATTCCAAAATCTTCTTGCCAATAAGGTGATATTCTTTTGCCATAGCTCTGATACCATGTTGAGAAATTTGTAGGGCTTGAGATAAATACAAAAATTCTCTTCTTGATAATTACTTGTGAATGGCTTATGTATTCTCTTCTTTAACTTAGTTAATCTTTCATCAAGTAAATTATCAAAGCACTTCGTCAAATGTAAAGACAGGATTATTTTCACTAGCAACTGAATATCTTGAAATATGGTTAGGAAGGTAAATCTCTGATTTACCTTCCTCACTTTCTACCACCTTTAGATTAGCTTGTCTACTTACAATCACTGTCTTTGTCTTTGGAAAACTCTTTTCTTAGATTCTTCAAACTTAAAGATATCCACACTGCACCTATCCGCAATCTAGCTGCACCACTTCACAATCGTGTACCTTACTTATCAGCACACTATATTTTCCTATACCTTCCATAGACTGTACTCTTCGGTTCATTCCTGAATCTGATTCCTCTTGTATAATCCACAATCTGTACTCTTCTATCCGCACTAACTGTTGTCCTTTAGATCCACACTTAAACTCTGAGTAACCTTAGACATGTCTGCATTCAATACTGTCTTGGATCTGCTCCTTTATACGCTATCCAATCTCAGACTAATCCGCATTCCTTTTAACCGTTGTACAACCTCAGAAAAATCCACAGAAATTTGTGTCTTCATTGCAACATTTGTAGGGGTATAAATAGTTGTTCCAGCCAGATATTAAGCCGATGTTTCAGCCATCATGTAGGTCGACTTCAACACTATTTTGTAGGCCGACTTCATTACAACAAATAGTCTTATCTTCAATGTTGAATATGGGCAGTCTTGAAGGCCATTCTTCTGCAATATCTTGAAGGATATTCTTCAGACTAAACACACCATTTACATGACTCTTAATTACGCTTATGTTTGTAATAGACATCAAGAAGTCTATAAACCTATGCTAAAAATCTTGCTCATGAAACCCATGAAGCAAATAAACCAAAAATACATTTTATTATTATTGACTTCTTCTTTACATAAGTACATAATTACATAGTCATCATGAAGACCGACCTAGTTACACTTTTCAACACTTGTCAATTGAAGATCTATAAGAAGAATTACTTGCGGGTTTTACTCTCCAAGAGGGAGAGGTTTTGGCCCTGGCTTGAAGAGCCTAAACTTTGTGTCTCTCATGTTTTGATAATTGACTTGATGAAAGACATAATAAGCTCATAAAGAGAAGATATAAGTTAGAGAAATATGTTCACAAGTAATTATTAAGCAGAGAATTGAATTAAACTATGCCCTACCAAATTCTCAACAATATGTTCTCTCAAGAAGAACTTGCTTTCAATCTCGGTCATGGAATATAAGGGTTTTTCCCTGGAGTTCTAGAAAGGGAAAACATGTATTAGACTAGAAGGATCTAGCCTTGACATAGCTCAAGTTATTGGGGTTAGAGAGGTCAATTTGTGTAGGTTATAGGGTGAGCCTCTTCAAGCCTTGGTTCATAGTAGGGAAAACCTATGCGAGTTGCGGCACAAAAGGATGGGGCACTTGCATTATAAAGTGTTGTAGAGTTTGAGGGAGATTGTCACTAGTATTCCAAATTTTAGTATTGAGTAATAGGGGCTGTGCAAAGGGTGCACGCTTGGCAAGTAGGCCAGGTTTCTTTCCCAAATAGAAAGTTCAGATCTAAGGAGATTTTGGATCTAATGTATGTAGGCCCATGCCAGTAGCATCAATACAGGGAGGCATGTATGATTTGTACTTTATTGATGACATCTAGGAAGACATGGATAGACTTCATGAAGACCAAGGAAGAGGAGTTTAGTTGATTTTAGGGGTTCAAGATTCTTTTCGAGAATCAAACAAGGAAGACAATCAAAGTCTCGAGGTTAGAAAATGGAGGTGAGTATTGTTGGAAAATGTAAATAGGTTCGGTATTCATAATTATCATTGTACTCGTGTCATTGTATATTTCATGTAAAAGCAAAAAGAAGAAAAAGAAAAATTATTATTTCCTAGTCAAAGCATGTTCTTCATGCTCTTAGGGTCATTTGAGTCAAGAATAAAATGTGATTGAGTTAAAGTCCATTTGGCCTCTTTGTAATAAAAAGAAAGAAATTTTTTTTATTGAGTCAAAAGAGTCCAATTATCCCCACAAGACCAAGTCGGCCCTCCAGGGCATGTCAGCCTATAAGAGGCACCCATTCGGCCATTTGGACAACTATATATACAAGAGACTTCGACCTCATTTGATCATCCATCATCCACTTCAATTTTATGGAAAAGGAGAATTTTAGCAAAGTCAAAGGAGAGAAAAAGTTCATTTTTTGTTGTATTTTTTTATTACACACTTGTGAGTTTATGAGGCAACTTCTCTGGTATTACATGCTCGAAATTACAAGGCCAAGATTTTAGGTAGGCTAAAATTTCAGGGATTGGCCAGAATTCAAATGTTTGACCAACATTGACTTTGTTGACTTTGACCAACAAGAAGAAGGATTGGAGGAGGGCTAACTGGGGAATTTGTGGAGGTTTTGGTTTTTCTCTTGGGTCTTTCATGTCACTTTGATCCAATTCTCTAAGAAGAGGTATTTTTTGGGTTTTCCCCCTTATTATCACACGTAATTATCATGAAAGAGAAATCTACCCTAAATCTACATGCATTATGATTTCTCAACATGTTATCAAAGCTAAGGTTGAAGGAGAGAAAATTTGAATATTACTTCCAGTTGGCTTATTTGTAGACAATACTACAACAATAATCTCTCGAAATAGAAGCAACTCTCTCTGTCTCTCTCTCAAAGACATCATTGAAGGCTCTTGTTCTCACTCATCATCATCATCAAGTTCTCAGTCACTTACCCAACAATCTTGCTCATCTACATCAACACTCTTAAGGACATCTATATAGTAGGAATCAAAGCTTATACTTTGCTATCATCACTTTGGAGTTCAAGCTAAAGGAAATATTTGAACCAATGACAAAATACATCCAAGCTCCTACATCAACATATCTTCTATGGCATCTAAAAGTAAAGTAGATCTAAACTGTTATATCTACTGTGGAATTTGAAGATAATATATTATGGAAATGTAAGACAATGCTTCTTTGTAAAACTAAGACCTTATAACACAACAAATACAAGTTATAAGGGCTATTCAAGTTATCTTTGAAACTCAACATCCAAATTTAATACATATCTATCTTCTCTTTGTGGCTTCATGTGCAAAGAAATATATCTCTGAAATAGGTATCTATGGTGGCATCTAAATCCATTTAACACTATGGCATCTAAGTCCCTATGGCATGTCTCTTTGTGCAAATCTCAGAGATGCAAATTATTCCCCGCTCAAGTGGACTACTAGATCGAAGTTTATAACGACATCTGAAATGGAGTACTGTGTGAAGATCCAAAATATGCACATTCTCTACAAAATCCAAAAATTAGTATTCTTAATTTCTTATTGCCATCCGAAATTGAAATAATTCAAAATCAGTAGCAAGAATCCAAACCTCTCGAGTCTTGACAATCCATTGAGATTTGAAACTAATTTTCTATGGAAATAAGACACTTTTTATATATGAAATCTGAAGATACAAAATTTCTGTGAGAAGATTTGAAGGAGGTGACAAAGGAAAATAGACAAGGCCACCTGTTCAAGATAGACAACGAAATTCGAGGTAACCTACATAGTACGAAGTATACTTTGGAGATGCAACTAAGCAATGCGAAGAGGCCAAATTCCTGTGGTAAAACATCAAACGACATATGAAGCTCTCTATACATTGATGACCGAATCTGCAAATGCAATAAACATTACAAAGAAACGATTCATTCTCATAGGAAGAATTGAAGGATATGAAGCATTAAGACTAGTGTTCTGTTGAAATCTGAAGTCTACATTTCTGAAGCAAATAGTACTTGAAGATTTGAGAAGTCCAAATCTATTGAGGCAACTCTAAGAAATTTCTTAATTTGAAGATCAAAACGTTGGGATCTCTATGCATTTGAAGCTTATTCCTATAATATCAATACATGAAACATCAAGGACCATGAAGTATTTGAAGCACATCTCTGAGGTGCTGGAAAATCTAGGTGTTTGTAGATTAATGTTGATTCTCCTTACTTGATAATTACTAGTGTTATTTGTTGGCATATTTTATTATTTTGTTTTACTTCTTCTTCAAGTAATTATCAAAAACATGAAGATCACAAAAGCACAAAGAACACAAAATATAGGCTCCACACCAGGGCAAAGCCCCTCAATTGAGGAAAACCCGAACAATCCTCTTCTTATATATTCAGATTAAAATGAGACCTCTAAGACCTAAAGATCAAGTCCAAGACCTCCTCAAGCCCTAAGTCAACCCTCCAAAATATCTCCTCCAATCAAATCTTTGGTCTTCAATTTAGGCCTGCAATTTCAATCTGCAACTCTCGACGTTGCTATTTGCAAAGAAACCCTAGACTTTTCGCATGTGTTGGTAGAAATAGGTCAGATTTCAAATCTTCTTTCTTCTCTTGGTATTTCTTCTTACTTCCTTGTCCTTCACTCTTGATTTCTTCTTGTCTAGGTGCAGGTCGAACTTTCTTGTGAATGGTGTACAAATGAGATGAGATCTCTTCCCTTTAATACCCTTCTCAAGGGGTCAAATAAGCCTCTTCTAGGACGAATTTCAGTGGCAGGTCCGACTTGGTCTTGGGAGTTCAAATTGACTTTATAAACTCAAAAATAATGTTTCTTTCTTAATACAAATTTCCCAAGTGGGTCTTTTACATATGACAATAACTCTTTTGACTCGTGACAAATATTTCTTGACTTGAAAAACCCTAGGAGCATGAAATGAATGCTTGACCTAGTTGACCATTTAAATGGAGAATGAAACCCATGCTTGAAAAAAAATATTTTCTTTCTTCGTTTGCTTGATATATAAAATATATATAATGACGCAAGTACAAAGACAATTATGAAGACCAAACCTAGTTACTTTTCCAACATGAAGCACAAATATATGAAGCAATAATATATATCGAAGAAGGACTAATCACATTAGTAACACCAACCTTTTCGAAAAGAATCAAGAGAAAACAAGCAAGTCAATGAAATTTCTATGGTTGAAAAAGTTGAGGCACCTGTGTTGAAGATAAACATTTGTTGAAGAATTTTGGCACTTGAAGAAGAACTAGATCTTTGCAAAGGAAAGATAAGGTAAGGTTGCAAAGTTATGTATAATTTCATGTTATGTGTCAAGTTCACTACATCATAATGGTTATTTGAAAGATAGTAAAAAGGGCCTGCATAGATATATAACAAAGACAATGACATATAATTGTTGATATGGTAGCACTCCAAGTATTTAGTTGAATACGAAGGTTAAATCTTGAGATCAAGAAATGAAATAGTGCCAGTAGGGATTTGTTGCTGATCCTTTTGCATGCTTTGAAGACTTTTGGCCTTTAGGGTTTGTGAACCCTTGCATAGTTTGGATCAAGAACCCTAGGAGAAAAACCCTATTGAATCATGTTTACTGTTAAAGATAGATTTGACCGCTGATGTTTAATGTGAGAACAAGGTTGGTGAATAGGTCCAAGATTAAGAGGGTGCTAATCCTTTTCAAAAGATAAGTAATTTATATCTCCTTGTTTATTATCTTTGTTCTTTGTGCTTTTTTTTTGTTCTTTCATGGTCTTCTGATAAAGGTTACAGGCAATGTTGCACGAAGCGGGGACGAAGCAGGGATTTTTTTTGGAAGCAGATACGCGAAAGCGTCATTTTCCAAAAATCTAGGAAGTGAAGCGTCTCGGAACTGTCTAATATATATATATATATATATGTATATATACACACACACAGATATATATATATATATATATATATATATATATATATATATACATATATATATATATATATATATATATATATATATATATATATATTGCATTTATATTGAAAAAAACATCCAAAATACCAAACTAGTTGTAGAAGATATGAAAACATGCATATTTGTTTACAAATCAAGATAGATATGGAATCCATTGTACATCAATGGTTAATTATTCGAGCATCAACCATCTAGAATCTGGATTCTTCTCCTCTTGTCTCGCCTTTGCCTCTACCTCGATTGTCCAGGGATATTAGTCAACATTTCCAAATTTTAATCAAACTACCTAATTCAAGCCTTAAAATATGGTGGAAAAAGCTTAACATGCTTGATCAATGATTTTGACTTGATTGAAAGGTAATTTTTTGCTAAGGCCATGACAAAGGAGTTCAAAAATTAACACCACCAGCACTAGGGTACAAGAGCACATAGAGGGCTTGGTGCTCTTGATTAAATGCCAATCACATACCCTCATACATGATATAATCTAATGAAAAGCCACAATCTCATTTATCCTGAATTCCTTAAAACTGTTAATTCTGTTGAATTTTGAATAGGATATGAAATTCTATTTTCTCCATATGAAGCCTGATGGGGCTGGAACCACTCTCAAACATCCTGAGTCATTTCATGGTAATGTTAAAAATTTAAGTAAAAGGATGAAAATGAAATATAAAGGAGAATGTCTCTTTTACTTTAAAAATTTAACATTACCATGATGGGGCATCTAGGAAGCATCTAAAGAGCATCAAGGGAGCACCTTGGGAGTGCCTGAGAAGCCCCAATCCAACTTGAGTCAAAAAATTTAAAAAAAAAAATTAGGACCCCGCGGAACCGCCCATCTCCGTCTGTATCCATTGGCGATCCGTGCCCAAACCTCCATGGATCCCAAACGGATTCTTTTCTCGATTCGCAGATCGAGAATCTGGAACCGCAGATCGGGGTTGTGCGGTTCTAGATTTCCAGGAATCGCCTCAAAATGGCGGAACTGTGGATCTGATTTTCGGATCCATGGTTTTGTCGGAGGATCGCCCAAGGATTGGTACGAGACGTGGTTCCGACCTTGGATCCTTAGAGGGGGGGGGGGCGGGGGGAAGGATCGTGCAACACTGGTTACAAGTCAAGAAAATATTTATCTAAAGCATGACTAGCAAAAGGAAGAGGTGGAAAAACGTGGCAAAGCATGAAAATGAAGGGAGCAGTTTGAAGCTTGCATTTAAGAAGTCAATTAGAGGGAAAGAAGTTCACTTACCTCAGATGGAAAGGGGGATCTGTAAAGACCCTAATGGATATGATATTAATTGAAGCTTGGTAGAAAACCCAAAGAAGCTTGTGACCAAAAGGGATGACCTTAGAGGAGCAAGAAGTTCACTTACCGTAGATGGAAAGAGGTCACTGTAAAGACCTTGATGGATATGGTATTAGTTGAAGCTTGGAAGAAAACCCAGAGAAGCTTGTGACCAAAAGAGATCACCTCAGAGGAATGTTGACCTCAGAGGGAGAAAGCAACAAAAATTTGAAGGATCCCACACCTTGACTAGAAGCTACTGTGATTTGGAAACTCTGATAATGATGGGATATGGTTTGAATTTCTGAAAGGACACATTGCAAAAGTATGTGAAGAAGCTAGAAAGATAGTAGTTGACATAACTTGTTTGATAATATTGTACTAGCAGTTATATAATTCGATTCTAGAGCACATGGATTGGGTGGACAACACTGACGATGGCTTGGAAGAGCATGAGGACAGAGTTTTGTTATGTAAGTAGGCATATGCTAGAAGCTATGAGGAAGCTTGGCTCCTTGAAGATGATATATGAACCATTTGATGACAAAGTTGCATGAAGGTTGTCAAGATCCAGGAAGGTTGAAGTTTGATATGATGTGATGCTATTAGGAGCCGAGAAGCCTTGCAAGCTACTACTAAGATCTCTGTGAAAGAATGAGTATCTGATGAATGAACAAGCTGAAGCTTATGGTTATGTCTCCTTGGTTGAGAGGAAGTAAGGATCAACTCCTTGGTTGAGAGGGAATGATGGTGGACACCGTATTCTCCATTTTTCATGCACTAGGCCAGGAGTAACAGTCGTAAGTCTAATGAAGGCACTGGTAGGGAGAATGGAGGATTGGATGAGAATCTGGGACCGATACGCGTTGAGGATTGGGAGTCCAAGATAGTAGTAGTCCCGAGGACCAATACTCTTTGAGGATAATGCAGGGTATCCAAGACAAGAGTAGTCCTGAGGAGGACCGATGTTCTTTGAGGATTGGGAATTCAAGATAAGAATAGTCCTATAAGGAAATACTTGGTGAACATCTGGATGGGGTATGTGCCTTGAGAGGTGATTGTGGTGGTGTCCAAATGTATGCCTCCTAAGATTTTTCTCTAATCTAGTGGAGAGTTAGATCTTGTTAGTCAAGGCCTTGCTATTTTGTAATTGACAATGTTGGTTATGATAATGATGGTGCTTATCGATTTGAACTCTTCTTTCGAGAATATTTCAATTTCAATTACATTAAATATCATGTTCTTAGGGCCATTTGAGTCAAGAAGAAAATTTAATTGAGTTAAAGTCCATTTGGACTCTCTATAAGAAAAGGAAAGTTATTTTTTTTTAATTGAGTCAAGACACAAAAGAGCCAAATTGTCCCCATAAGACCAAGTCGGCCCTCTAGGACATGTTGGCCTAGAAGAGGCACCGATTCAGCCATCTGGATAGCTATATATACAAGATACTTCGATCTCATTTGATCATCCATCATCCACTTCAATTTTTTTGCAGAAGAAGGAGAATTTCAGCGAAATCAAAGGAGAGAAAGAGAGAAGTCAAAGGAGAGAGAAAGTTCATTTTATGCCCTAGTTTTTCTGTCCACTCAAATGAGTTTTTGAGGCAGCTTTTGTGGTATTACAGGCTCGAAATTACAAGGCCGAGATTTCAGGGAGTCCAGAATTTCACGGATTGGCCAAAATTCAAATGTTTGACCAACATTGACTTTGTTGACTTTGACCAACGAGAACGTTTGAAGGAGCGCTGGCTTGGGGCATTTGTGAAGGTTTTGGTCTTGGTCTTGGATCTTGAATATTTCACTTTGATCTAATTCTATAAGAAGAAGAATTTTTTGGGTTTTCCTTCTTGTGGGGTTTTGGCCCTGGCTTGGAGAGCCTACATCTTGTGTTATTTTGTTTCTTTGTGCTCTTCATGTATATTTTGGTAATTGCTTGATGAAGAAGAACATAACATAATAATAAAAAGCCAACAAACACTCACACGTAATTATCATGAAAGAGAAATCTACATGAATTATGATTTCTCAACAAGTATACCTTTGATGATTTCAAGGTTTTTTGCTAGCAGGATAGAGAGGAAGCTAACAATATCTTACAACCTTTGTTTCCATGAAACGTGGGTTCATGGACGGGTACAAAGACGGGTGCGGGGACGGGTGCGTCAATTTTTGAAACAGGGTACGTGGGTTTGTCTGGGGTATATTATAATTCATATATATTATATATTTTATAAATTTTGAAATCTTCCAACTTCCATGTTAAGTTGAAACCTAACAATATGCATGTTAACAATTATTTAAGTTGAAACTTGAAACCTAACAATCTGATACTCATCTATGTCACTGGCTGGCTAGCTAAAATCCTTTTAAAATACACATACACTTCGTTATTAAGTTGAAACTCAAGGTTGTTAAGGTCTATAATAAATTTAATGACATGGACGAGATATTCATGCTAGAGAATATGATTTGATTCCTATCAGTCAAAGAATACCTCGAGATGAAGCTGACCTCCAGGGAATTCATTATTATCAGTACCTCAAACAATGTTTCTAGATAACATATTGCTATCCTTCTACCAAACCTTTCATGAACAACACTTTAGCTTATATATTTAGTGGACCTACTAACTACATTCAACTAAGCTATGAAGGTTGAGAATAGGGTTTGCGCTGAAAATAACATAACAACCCATTACAATACAACGATTTGGCTCCATTAACCTGTCAATCTTTAAAACCTAACTTCAACTGTAAAAATGTCATTATAGTGAACTGGCTAATTAAGGATGCATTAAACTTATTATGTTATTTGTAAGCTACTCTTGGGTAGGAGGAGATTATCTTCCATCTGATATATCATATGGATCCGATACCCAAATAATTTCTCCATCATTTGTTTGATTCTAGAATTTTGAACTTCCATGAACTTATTCAACCCAACAACAAGCCATTACGTGGAATGTGAGAAGAAATGGATTTATGGACAAAGGAAAAACTCCGTCAAGAACCCATCACACACCCATTTTGGGGGTTCGACGAACCTGTTTACGTAAAAGAACCCAACCCGAAGATACAGAGTACTGGGTTCTTATGGGAAGTACTGAGTTATTTTGGGTTCTTTTGAGAGGTACCCGTTCCAACACTGGGTTCGTGGGGATGGAAACCAGGGACAGGTTTGAGAACCCCACCTTCGGATCCACGAACCCGTGCAACACAACGTACAACCCATAGCAAAATGGGGTTGCAAAGAGAGAACTAGTCAATCATAGAGGCTACTAAGGCCATGATCCATGATCAAGATTTTCCCATGTACTTTTGGACAAAGGCATGTAATACAACAGTCTACATCTAGAACATGAGTCCTCATAGGATCTTGGAGGACAAGAAATGAGAGGAAGCATTCATTGGTGTGAAGCCAAAGGTGATCCACATACATATCTTTGGTTGTCTAGTGTATATACATGTACAATAAGAGAAGAGGACCAAGATGGAGACCTCCAACATAAAGGGTGTGTTTATGGGATATAGTGAAACTTTGTAGGCTTATAGGATTTCCATTCCAGCACAATAGAGGATTGTCGTGAGCCAGGATGTGAAGTTTGAGAGGGACCTTGCATCCAAGAAGTCACATGTGACTTTACCAGTGATAGAGGATGAGGAGCACGAAGCTCTGAAGGTTGAGTCTAGATTAACAATTTCTAGTTCAGGAAGTCAACCTTCAGGTAAGGAGGAGGTTAGACTAGCTCCTATTTTTGTAAGGAGACCTAGATGGTTCATGCAGACATTGAGAGATGCTTAGGATCATATGGAGGGTCCTAGGTGTGCACCCAAGGAGAGCAACTCTTTGAAGAAGTTTTCGAACTATATGGCACTAATAAATAACATCATTTAGAAACAATATTGAAAAGACCGCCACGTTTGGAGGAATGCCATAGTGGAGGATGATGTGTGGAACATTGTGCAAAGACTGGAGAAATATATTCCCAGCTGAATTTTTTTGAAGTTACTTGCTTCCTAAGAGGGAGTGTTGATGGTTGTAGCATTGGAAAGGAACTTCCACATAGGTCTATTGTCGGACGTGTGGAAGTCATCTAAAAAAGTCCTTTCTATTTTGTAATTCACTTTAATTAATGTTAATTATCATTGTGACGAGTCTTTTATTAGTGAGTTGTTTAATGTGTAATAAAATTTAAATTATTTTCATTAGTGATTTAGATGTAATATCCACAATCGATTGGGATTTAATCTCAACCATCAATCTCATTGAGAGATTAGGATCATGGAGACTTGGTGATCAACACAATGTTATAAAAGAAGACAAAGTGAAAGGAAAATACACATAGAGTTTTGAGTTTCTGGGTTCGGAATCTCCACACTGAACATTTTTGTGTCAACGTTTTGGGTCTAGAACAAGACCCATCATCAGGACAAATGGATCATAGAGTGTTATAAAAACATAAATGAGAGAATGATAAAGGATTTTCACTAAGTGTGCAAGTCCAATGGGGAAAAGAGGAAACAATGTGAGTGGCAAAAGGAGATTAATCCAACTATCACAGATAGAAGCGGTCGTACACAATAGGTGCAAAGGAAACTCTAGGAGGTTGGACAACCCAAAAAACAATAAGGTTTTCCATACAAATTTTTGGGACAGATCTCAACAACAACAGGATTTTTTTTACAACAAGTTTTGGCAAGGCTGTACATTTTGGACGATGCACTAGAATAGCCAGGTTTTGCTGTAATTTTTTCTTGCTTTCTTAGTAGGTTATTTTCCCAGTTTGGTAACCCTTGTAAGCTTGGAGTAATCTTTAATGAAAATCTGATATTGAAGGGAAGACAATTCTGAGTGTATTTTGGAGATTGGTTTCCTATAATTTTCATTGATTTTTTTATTTCTAGTTAAACTTCCAGCAATTGTGTTTTATTCTATGAGCGGAAGAAATCAATATAAATTAATATTTCAACAAGGAAATCATAAGGAATTAGTTTAGTGAAAGCAGGTAGCTAACATAGCCCTCATGCTTATGCTTGTGCTTACGCTTGTGGATGTATGTCTGCACTTGCAACAATAGTTGGGTTAAGTTTAAATCTTGGGCGACTTTGGTGGAGTAGATACCTTTTGCTTGCAGTTGCTTAGTTGAAGAGCAATCAATTTGAATGATGTTATTGATTCCCCCATAATTTTAAATAAGGGTGCACTAGCCTCTTTATGATAAATGGAAATTCAATTTTAAAAAAATCCTTTTATTTTCTTAAACAAACACACACGGCTTTTTATGAAAAGAGGGACATGGATTTTTCGAGTTGGTTTTAGAAGATGCAAGTATGACCCTAATTTATATGTCCAATTCATTAATTATGGTGTCATAATTGTAGCCAATGGTTTGTATTTAGTGGTATTAGTGTTCTTTTTATTCTTGATTATAAAAAGACATTTGCGATGATAGATTTCAGTCAACTACATTATTTTCATGGCTTATAAGTTTGGTAGATGTGCTATGGCAATTTTTTTCATACGCTAATTATGCTTTGGATTTGCTTGAAAGGTTTAAGATTTGAGTGACTTTAAACTCTCCTATACCATTTCAGTTTGGAGTTTAGCTGATTGTTGAAAGTTCAACACCTATTGTTGATGCCATTCTTTATTGGCAACTGTTGGTAGCTTGATTTATTGAAATCACAATAGGTTTGATCTCTTTTGTTGTCAGTTTGGTTTTGAGATTCATGCAAAAACCTCATGAAATTCATTAAAAGGAAACTGATAAAATCTTGAGATACCTTAAGGGTGCTTATAATTTTGGTTTTCATTCTTCTAAAGGAGAGAAAGTGTCACTTGTTGGTTCTATAGACTTTGGTTTGGCAAGAGATACTGCTCAGGAAATCCAATGTAGGTTATGTGTTTCATTCTGGTTCAAGTGTATTACTTGGTATATCAAGGAGTTGAAGCCACCTCTCTTTCTTCTTGTTAAGCAAAATGCAGGGAGTTCTACGGATCCAATAGGGCTTGGAAGAGTTTGAATTGGACTGTTACAAAGTGATCCCATTGAGTTGGGATGTTATGATTAGAGTGCCATTCAACTTGCAAGCAACTTATTACCACCTGAATTAGCAGCCTTAACAAGGTCTGTGTTAGAAAATTAGAAAGGCGGGAAGATTTTCCTCTTGTTGATAATTACTTGCGATTTCTTTGTGTTCTTATTATCTTTCTTATTTTCTTCTTTTAGCTTAGTTCATCAAGCAATTACCAAAAGGAAAACACTAAGATCAAGGACACCAGATGTAGGCACTCAACCAAGGCTAAAACCCCTATATAGAGGAAAACCCAGTCAAGAACTCTTCCTTCAGTAATTCAAATGAGATAGAGCAAGACCCTAGACCAACAGACCTTCCTCCTCCACCAAGTCAGCTTTCCAAGAAGATACACCAACCTTCAATAGTCTCTTCTTTTCCAACAACTACATCCCAACATCAACCTAAAATTTTTGGCTCCAGCTTCACCAGAATTTCAACCCAGCTTCAGAATTTCAGCCTCCCAGCAACTGCAGAATTTCGACCCTCCAACAGCACTCCAGAACTTTGCACGTGTGGAATAGGAGAGAGAACAGTTTCTTGGTCAAGATAATGACCTCCTTCTTTGCTAGATTCTTCCTTCTTGTCCCTTGAATTTTGCACTTTTTTCTTGCCCAGAATGTAGTACGAACTTGATGAGTGAGAGTAACTAATGAGGTTGAGTTTCTGCCTTTATATAGTGATTTATGCCCCTCAGTTTAGGCCGACTTGTCCAATTTGAGGCCGACTTGGTGGAGGAGGCCTAATTGACCTATTTTATAATACAATAAATTTCTTCTTTGACAAATAGAGACCAACAAAGGTCTTTTACAATATGACATGGATAAGGACACTTGACATAAACCATAGAGGCCTTTATTGGAGGCTTTGACCTAAGAACAATTGACCCAAGCATGAAATCCATGCTTTAATAAGTCAATTTATTTAATAATAATTTCTTTCTTTCTTTCTTTTGATAAATATATTTCATTATGACTCAAGTGCAATTATGAAGACCGGCACTAGTTACATTCTTCAACAGTTTGGTGAAGGTGTTAAATGGTAAGCACATGAGATGCACCCACTATCACCTCAGCGCACTCTCCTCTCACTTTAGGCCAACTAGAATGCCATGAGGGGTATCCCAATCTACACCCACTTCCCTAGCAATATAAGACTAGTTCCTATAAAGATTCAATATGATGAATGTTAGGAGTTAAAATAGAATAAATTATAAGTCTGATATATGATATTCTACTGCAGAAAATACAAACCACCAAGCAAAACTCACTCAAAATATTCAATGAATAGTTATTTTGGAAGCTCAAGAGTGAGGGAAACGTGAAAAATTCAAGTGAGATGATTTACACTTGATTATCGCTTGATTTGCACCTGATTAGGACAAGCTTGTTGTTGTCCTACACTTCCAGATCTGCAAGATAACACAAAAAATGCAGAAAAACAGATTTGGAGTGTCCTTAAAGCAACCTAGAAGTGTAGAAAACACACTAAGATGATAGATCCTTGGGTTCTTGAGCCAGAGGATTGAATAAGAGTGAAAATACAGCCCAATTATGAAGAAAATGCAAGGTACAACAATCTGATCCAAAAGGGGTCCAATCACCTTAGGGTCAAAACATAAAGATGTCCTAAGCAAGGTAAAATCTGTTGTAGCATTTAGGACAACTTTAAACACTTCTAAATATGGATGAAATACAATTAAGCCACTTCAAAAAAGTAATAAGGGCTTTGGATGGGTTAGAGACAAACTTTCACAAAGCCCTAAGCAAGGAGCCTCACCATTATTCTTATATATATTGCTGAAGATAAATATCAGATTAATGAAAACACCTTCAAAACTCTCAAATATAGATGATCTTCAATTTCTGAAAATAAGATGGTTGTTTTCCTTAGGCCTTTGGATCTTCATTATGGCACGATTTCCAAGAAAAAAACCTAGAATAAAAAATGTAGTTTGTTAACTTTTTCTAGACAAGAAATCAATGGATTACTTTTTATTTTTGATGGTTAATTTTTCTTTCTTTTTTTCTTTTATTTTTCCATTTTCCTAGTCTTAGGTTTTTTCTAACAATATAAATAAATAAAAGGATGATTGCAAGAATTTCGTAAAAATTGGCTGGCTATTGGATCAGGACTTAAGTGGCTTATTTCTACTATCTCCACTAGTGCTATTGGGGTCAAGATAGATGCCCCTCTTAAGTTGGTTGTCCAATGTTTGTGGATTACGTCAAAGAGGTAGAACCTGTTAGGGTCCCGTGATTTGGCTGATTGGCAAGCCAAATGACAGTGTAACATCAAACCAAGCTTTGGAGCCCAAGGACCTAGCCTTCCTGGACTCAGAGAGGGCTCTCTCTATATATGTAAGGGATATCTGTTTGTTCGCTTATTGTGTTCTGATTTTAGGCTAGTTATGGAGTATGTTTTTTGGTTTTGGTTTTTTAAGTTGTGAGGGATGAAACTGATCAAAGATATAAAATAGATAACAAGATGTTAGATTAACTGGGCTATGGGGTCAAAAGTTCAAGAAAGCTATTAGATGACGATACAAGGCTGTTGAAGGGCCGATTTGATTCAAGGTAGAAAGGATCTTTGGGAAAAATGGAGTAAATGGACATCAATTTTGTGAACAACAAAGAGTTTCAAGCATAACTAGTTTAATAGCAGACATAAACATGGTAGGGAAAACCATTAATCATGCAAAATGTAACTGTAAGCTAATCAATACATAGAAATAAACATTCAAGCCATGCATAGAAGTATAAGACCCTCTAACTTTGGGAAATGGCTATCAGACTTTGGGGAAAACACTTTAAGGAAGAAAAACAACTCAAAATACTATGCCAGAATGCCTAAACACAGTATTTCAAGTTATTGGGCACTTTGAACAACAAGATTTGCATAGTTTTAGGCAAAGGGTTAGATCGAAACTAGGCCTCCTTGGTTCAAACAAAATGATAATCTAATCAATCAAAGAGAAGTTTCATGGATGGAACTATAGCTAGCCATAAGTAAGAAGGGCATACCGTAAGTCCTTCTTAGCATGTATAAAACCATGAATGAAACAAGCAACAATATCCTAAATACTTAAAGAGCAGTCAAGAATTCTTTAATGTTACTTAGGAAGAAGAAAACAAAGAGGCTATGAAGAAACAGGAAATTTGAGGTGCCTCCATGGGCATGTCTCAAATTTTTTCTCTACTGATCTATAGCAAGCAAGAAACATGTATTCATGAATGAAAACTAGAAGACAACAACAAAGCAAGAGACACTATACCATTCTACCAAGTCATGGAATCCATCAACAATCCTTCGTCATTCATCCAAGAACATCCAAGAGGCAATCCAAAAGAATAACACAAGTATTTCCTTTAAAAGCTCATATGACCATATATTGCTTCTCTTCTCAAGTTCAGCCTGTTTTACAATGAAAGCCTTTGGAATATATAGGCTCAAGTGAGGAAAAACTCATGGTTCAACTTGCTATCCCATTGGCCTAATCAAAATATCTAAACTTGCCCTTGAGGCTTTGCAAAGCCCAAGGCACAAAAATATCTTATAAAATATCTAAAAAATGCTAAAAAAGGGAATTTAATTGACTTTGCATAATTTTTCATGTGCAAAAATAGCTAAACGCACATTTGGAAAAAGCAGATTTTTAGAGGTTCAAAAATTACAAAAATATTTCAAATTTACATCAGAAAAAGGTCCCCTGAATTGCCAGAAACATTTGGCAGCCTTCCTAATGTCGAAATGAGGCTCATGATAGCTCGTTGGAAAGCTATGAGTTTCTACTTTCTGGCGCAACTGAAATTTCCCCAATCTGATGCCTAGAAGTTCTCCAAATCTGCACTTGTGTGTAAAAAACCAGAAAATATCAGTCTGCTGATAGACCGGGCAGAGTGTGCAAAATGCGAGCCTTTTTCGCCGTTTTGAGGGGGAAAATGATCTCCAAATGTTCTGAAAATAGCTGAGGGTGTGCTCATGAAATTATTGCATCCAATGATACCATTCTCCTCCTTTGACGAATCCTCAAAATGGAATGGCTAATTTATGAGTTTTTGACCAAAAACTCAAAAATGCCAAAAAACCAAAAATTGTCAAAATGTGCCCAAAATTGGTGTGCATGACCCTCAAGGGTCCTTGGCAACACGCTCTGAAGTTGAAGCCAAAATGTCAATTTCTGATGTGCTTTTCTTCTCTTTCTGTGCGGGGCGCTTCCCTTTTGCCTCCTTTAGTTTCTTTTGAGTGGCCTTTAACTTGCGTCGGGCAAACTGATTTAGCTTTTGATAATGCTTTGTCATCCTCCTTTGCAGCTCTAAGTCTCTGTTGGCCTTCTCAAGCTTCATCTCCAAATGTTTATTGGCTCTTTCTAGCCATGCCTCCTTATTGTTTTCAATCTCTTGCTCAAGTAGTGCAGTGAGGGGAGTGGATTGAAAAAGGGCTTGTTCCTCTTCCTTTTGCCTCTCAAGAGCTTTTCTAAGCCCTATGGTTCTAGGCTTCTTTCGCCTAGGCTGGTCTTCTTCTTCATCTTCGTCAAACTCACCTATGAGCTCCTCTATTCTTGCTTGTGCTTTAGCAGCCTCATTCTTGTATTTGATTGCTCGTGCCTCATAGACAACCATATGGGCACTCATTTGGCTGTTTTGGATCTGCAAGAAATGATTGAAGTTTCTTGCCCGATGAAGGTCATTTTCTAATGTATCAATTTGGCCCTCTCTATGGATTAGAAGGTTTTCAAGAATCTGGGCCTCGTTGTCACTGTCGTCACTTTGGATTGAGATGGCATCCAAAGCACTCCCATGCTTGTGTCCTTTTCCTATCCTGCCTTTTCCTTTGCCTTTGAAGGCTAATCTTGCACTCTTCCTCCTAGGAAAATCAGTGGTAGGCTCCTTTGACAACCTTCTTTTGTTCCGGAGAGTTCTTGTCACTTTTGCAGTGACAACCTTGGGCACTTTCTTTCTTGATGTCTTGGGCTTAGCCTTTTCAGGAGAGGAAGGCACAATTGCTTTGCCTTTGTCATCTTGTTTGTCATGAAGTGACTGCTACTACCCCTCAAAATTATGCTGCTCAAAATGTTGCTCCTGTTCACCAACCACATGCTGCTCAAAATTATGCCCTTGATCACTAACATCATGCTACTGCTATTCTTCAAGTTCCTGTTCATTTTTTGGTTCAAGCTGTTGTTCCAACTGCTGCCTAAACTGTTGCCCTTCCACTTGTTCTTGTTGTTCATAATCACTGAGTTGCTACTGATCAACACTCTCTTCTTCTTGCTCTTGCTGCTGCTCACCTTCATCACTATCATGTTGATGTCCTTCATCACTTTCTTCCTGCTGTTCCTCATCTTTTTCTGCATGTTCATGTCCCTCTTCCCTTTGCTGGCCACTTCCCTCTCCTTCTCCATGTTCTCTTCACTGTTCCGTGGTGAATCTGAGCCTTCTAGGAGTAGGTCTACTAGAGGAAGGTGAGGGGCAGTGAGTAGGCGATGTGGGAGATGTATGGACCGGAGGGACAGTGGAGAAATTCGGGTGACTGATAAAAACATCCCAAGAAACCCCTTTATTCTCTAGCTGGTGAAGGATGATGATTTTAATGAGAGAATGATGAAAAAGAGAAGCTACTTGTTGTGATGGAGGTTTCTTCTGGACTAAAGAGGCCATTTTTTCAATGCTTTTGCACAAGAAGTAAGGGAGATTGAGCTGCTTAGTTCTAGTGAAGTGCATCAATAGTCGGACATGGTAGGCATAAACTCGGGTAAATCTCCCTTCACAAGTGAAATACTTCATTATGATCTTCATAAGAGGAGCATAGCTGGCCAGAAGATGAGAGAAAGGGAAAACATCAGTGCATGTTTCTCTGTGATCGGGTTTGATGAAAGGCTTGTAGTCATCCAAGTCTAGATAGGCTTGCTTGAACCATTTCTCGCCAAGATATGGGATTTTAGTGGCTTTAGATACCGACCTCAGGGAGAACTTGAAATCAAGGCATGCTATTTGGAAATGTTTGCTTTTGAACCTCAAGGCGCATAAGTGTGTTAAGGGTGAGAAACTTTTGATTTATTGCACCCTCTGGCAGAAATCCAAACACCCCACCTCATGAAAATTGAAAAGGATAGATGGGTGTGCATTGACTTCCTCGGTAGAAACTGGCTCATATCTCTTGTGTAAACCACTTCTGCTATCTTTCCTGGGCAGCATCTTGGGCTAAATGTGCTTTTGAAACACCAAATTGCCTCACTATCTTTGAAATGTCTTTTTAAAACCAAACTCTTTCAGCCCACTGTTTTAATAGGGAAACAATGTTTTTATATGCTTGTGAAATTCAATATAAAACCCCTGCTTCTTTAGAAATCTGCCTTTCCAACCTTTGTATATCAATCCAGCCAATATTCACAAGAAAACTTTTAATAATAAAAAACACAGTGAAATGAAGATAGACAGTCAAAGTGAGATTGCTATGTATAGTGACAAGGTCACCTTGCCCTTTGGAGTTTGGAGGCCAACAATATATTCTTGTGTCTTTGACCAAGGTAAACTTCTTAATTTAAAAATCCTGCCTCTTTCTTGGTATGCAACTCAACCAACCAAGTCCACACCTTATATACAGTCAACCTTAGTGCAGACACACAGTCAATTTCACTTTTCATAGAACAAAGGTGGCAGAGCTTTGAAATGCTTCTGAGGTTTTGACAAAGGCATGTAGGAGTTTTGTCTTTAAACAATCAAGGCTTCCTTTCAACAAAACTACTGCTTCTTTTAAGGTCACTCAACCAATGAACTCAAAAATATGCACACAGTCAACCAAAGTGTCTTCATACAGTCCAAAGTCACCGTGCTTAAAGGGGCAAGGTGACAGAGTTTGGAAATATCTCTGAGGTGGTAGCAATGGTCCTGCAGCAGTTAAATGCCAAAACTTCTTTTGAACAAAACACTACCCTCCTTGCATACAACTCACAAAATGTATAATAATATAAACCCAGTCATTTAAACTAGTATTAATACAAAGTCCGAGGCTAAGGTGTCATAGGGTCCGGTGACCAAGCCTTGTAGTATTTGATGAACAATCGACCTTTTCAAAAAAACACTGCCTTTTATAATCCATACTTCCTTATACCCATTTTGACAATACCCACTATTTCACCTTTGAACAAAAATGGAGGAAATTCCTTGTCTCTCTCTTCTATTGTTTTTAGTAATGTATATGACTGACAAATGTGGACCTTGTTTCATCAAAGCAGTGGTAGCCTTTCAAGAGTTTGACGAAGCTTTCACCTAAAGGGCATATGGTGTGTTTAAACATAAAACCTATCTCCTTGACTCGCACCAGAACATTCAACTTTTAACCTCATTTAGTTTTGGAAAACACAGCATCTCCCACCTTTCAAAAATTGACAACCTTTTAAGGAAGGTCAAGGGATACCTTAAGAAATTGATGACGATGCCTCTTGAGGGGTTTGATCCACTTTAGAAGGTGTTTGGAGGCGCCTTGAGAGGTCAATAGGTGCGCGGCACTTTGGAGGAAAAGAGCGTCGCGCAAAAAACCTTGTCGAGTGGCTTGTCGAGCGCTCGTGACCTGCGGCTATAGGAGTGTCGCGCGCTCGTACAGGAGCGCCGCGTGCCTTTGTTGCGCTTTGGAAATTCTGCGCACAGGAGCGCCGCGCGATTTCGCAGGAGCTACGCGCAGCTTAAACACTTCTAAAACACTGAAAATTGGTTTGCAAACTTTGTCTCTGGCTTTGTAAGCTGCAAAGGGATGTTTTCTCGTGATTTGGAGCTTGTAAAGTGAAAATGCAATGGCCTCTATCACTTTGAAATGCACAAAGGCCAATGGTCCCTTTATGCTCGATTTGAGAGGGTTTATTCAAAGTTTCTTTTGAAAAGCCTTTGTTTTTAAACTGAAGTTTGAAACCTAAATTTTGAACACACAACTGATATCCGTGTTTTGGATATGTGTACAAGGGTAACAGATTATCTGTTTGTAAGCGAGACCTCTTCTAACCCTTATGAGAATTTGAAACTTGACTATTTATAAGTTAGAGAATAAAAAGGGTCCTTCTTTTCTGATGTTTGTAACTTCAAACTCCTCTCCCACCTATAACGCTTGTGTTCCTTATCTGTTGTATTTTGTGTCAGGGGAGCTCCCTTTTGACCATGGATAAAAATTCTGTTGGTCACTGTAAGTTCAGACCTTGTTTTACAAAGGGCCAATCAACCCAAACAATGCAAAATTATCTCCAAATTCCCAAACTGATCCAGCTTTTGGTTATTGAGGATATTGACTACCTGCTCTCACAACCCTTCTCCAATGATGATGAAACTATCAGTTTACAGGTTTTGCCTTGTGACTCAAAGGCAATGAAACTCCTGCAGTGATTTTGGAATCTACTGCTTTACCTTTATTCAAAATGTAATAGTAGAGTACCTTGACCTATTTTTACAGGGAACCTACTTTCCTTTGTGGCAGTGGCATGCAGATTTCGCTTCAATGAGTTCTAGATCTTGAAAAAAATGCCAGAGCCTCTCTTTGTACGTTATGAACCACTGTGTCTAGCTGTGATACCTCTCTTGGGAAGAGAAAAACTCAAATTCTCCTTGTCAACTTGTGGTAAGCGACCTGAAGGACATCTTCTTAGGAGTAGGGGGATCAACATCTTTTAGAACATAATCATCATTAGTTCTTTGCCTATGTAATGACACAACTTATCAATCACTGTTCAGAACTTATTTTGTTGGAGCTGTGGACTGTTTTGGGATAAGTTTGACCTATTTGATTGCAGTGGTACCCCTGCTTTCCATTTGGTCTCTTACCTTGTTTCTCAGATCAAACAGTACCTTGAAATCATTTAATGCTCTGGCCATCTTCTTATGAATGAAGGAGGCCTTTTTCTCTTGGCAAAATATCTGTGCTTTGTCAACCTTCTGTCCCAGCCACAAGTAGGCTGCCTAATGAACATATTGACAAGGGTTTTCTTACATATGATAATAGGTAAACAATAGTGAAAACATTGATGCTTTTACCTCAGTCTCCAATCATCACTGTTCTTCAGAAAAATTGTGTCACCTTCTCACTATTTATTAACAAACTTTGATTATAGTCAGTTGCAACTATTTAAGTCAAACATTGGCCATCTCCCTCTACTTGTAGATGAAGGAGGTGCCTTAACCCTCTGCTTATAGATGAAGGAGGTTCTTAGCCAAGACTTATTCAACGGCTTCTTGAATGTGTTGCTTTTCTTCTGCTATCCTTTCAGACTGTGAATGAGGCTGCAAGAGTTTGATGAATAACTCTTTGCCCTGCAGATGCATTTCAGGCTTATGATCACATTGGGAAGTAGCTTTCTTCTTATGTGGAGCCAAGAATTGTCTTCTGAGATGCTGACATGTTTCCTGTGCTTGTAAAATCCATAAACAGTGTAAAACACCTAACATCAGCTTGAGATTATGGTCTATGCATTGCTGAGACTTAAGGGTGTATAATTGGCACGACTTAGGGCTGTGACTGACTTCATTAGCAGAGTGGGAGGTCTGTTATGACTGGCCTATAGCAGATGGAGGTTTTTTTGGCTTTTTGATGGTTTCCAAGGGTGAAATGCCTTAAAGCGCCACTTCCTAACTTAGGGGATGGTTTTCTGAACAGGTTTGGATCGTCTCTTTGGAGCTAGTGGGCAGGCTAGTATGGCTGAGGCTAGGTAGGATTTGATAATGGGGTTTCATCTTGTCATGGGCAGGCTGAAAGGTAGGAGAGCGAAAAAAGTTTTATGGGTGTTTTCCCAGCCGGCAAATATGACAAATTTTTGGATCAGCTGCTAGAAAACTTGACTGTGCGAACTAGTCATCACTAAAAAATAGAAAATATTGATGACTAACAGTGGCTCCATTTGGGGAGGGCAGCTCCTTTTCAGGAGGTGTCCAGAATTTCAAATCTTTGGCTTATGAAGACCAATGCCTTACCCATTGGCACAAAATGTTCATTCTTTTAGATGCTACTTCTGAAAAGAGACAGCATGATCATCATCAATGATATTTCTACCTACCCAACTATCTTTCCTAACATTTTTTCTCCTTTTTTGGTGCATTTGAACTAGCAGCCTTTTGACAATGCATATTTTTCTTTTTGTAAAATGAACCTATCTATTTCTACACTTATATCTACTAGGAGTTCAGATTAAACTGATGAACTCCTTCATTACTCTACCTATGCTAGATCAACTGTCAAGATTAAGTTGTTTGACAGGATTTTGTTCTCTAATCTAAAAACACGAAATTTAAAAGATGACTCAAATCAGGATTAGGCGGTCTGATTTGTCATGTATTTGCGGCATGAAAGACAAGCTGCACGCAAATATTATTCTACAAAAAGGGAAATCTAGAAAAAATAAGGCTAAGGTGTACAATTTATTTTCCATCCCGCGTTTCTCTCTTTGGTTCTGTTTTGGGCATGTGGAACCAATATCTTTTCCTAATATACTCTCTGTGATAATTCAATCTTACACAATGTTGACCATCTTTTTCACTCACTAACTTATCAGCAATTAAATTTAAACATGTTCAGCTATGATTAGGCTAGATAGCTGAACAAGATATTGAAGTACTAGTAGCGGCATTTAGACTTGCTCGCTTTCCGAAGGACTATTTTTTTGGAACATGGGGCTTTACCATTGCTTTTTAGAAATTGCCCTCTTTTTCTACTTTTTACTGTTTTTTACTTTTCTGCTTATCTATTTTTCAAATAGTGGTATATACAATGAATGAAAGTGTTTCAAACTTAGAACTGGAGTTCTTGACAGAAGTAATTCTTTAATGTCCTGCCATTTATAGGACCTCCAAAAGTTTCAGTCCCATCAGGTTCTTGTAAGAAAAAAGCATTGTTTCCGCTGACTGAGCTGATGATGTAAGGCCCCTTCCATAAATTTTCAAACTTACCATGTTTACCTTTGTCTTCTCTTCTAGAATCCCATTTTAACACTTTTTCCCCAATCTAAAAATCATTTTCCTTAGTTCTCCTGTCAAAAATCTGTTTTATTTTGTCTTGCGCGAACTGAGCCTTTTGGTAAACTTCTTCTCTGGTTTGTTGAAAATGGATAGTCTAATTTACCCTCCTTTGCATGTCATTTTCTTCTATTTGAACTTCCTGCAATAGTTTCATTACTGGAACACCTAAGGAAGTTGGGAAAATGGCATCTATGCCATAAACTAACTGGTAAGGAGACATACCTATGGATTTTTTGGTGGTTAGTCTATCGGCCCATAGTGCGTGTACTAGTTTTCCATGCCATCCTTTTTGATTTTGTTCAAGAAGCTTTTTGATGATGTTGACTAGGCTTTTGTTAGAAGACTCAGCTAAAATTTTACCTTGAGGGTAATAGGTTGTGGAATGTCCTAATGAAATGTGATATTTGTAACAAAATTCAACCATTCTTTTGGAGGAGAAGGCAGCGGCGTTGTCTGTAATGATTTTTCTGGGACAGCCAAATCTGGATAAGATATTGGTTTCTAAGAACTTGATGATGACTGAATCAGTGGCATTCCTGGAGGGTATGGCTTCTATCCATTTATTAAAGTAGTCAGTGGCTGTGAGGATCCATTTATGTTGAGTGGAAGAGGAGGGGTGAGTTTCCCCGATAAAATCTAGACCCCATTGTTGGAAAGGTCCTTCGACTATGATGGGATGTAAGGGCAAAGGTAAAAGCTTTTTTCTGCCATCAAAAATTTGACACTTATGGCATGTCATAACTAGTTTGTGGGTATCAGGGAATAAAGTAGGCCAATAATAACCGACCCTAAGAATTTTGTTTGCTGTGGTTTTCCAGTAAAGATGGCCCCCACATTCCCCTTCATGCATTTCACGCATAATTTTTTCTGCATCAGACTCAAGCAAACACTTAAGCAGCATACCAGTGGGATTCTTCCAATACAGAAAACCATCTATAATGCAAAACTTTAAATATTTTTGTTTCATAAATCTTTCTTTTGTTTTTGATAAAGTCGAAGGAGCATTTAGATAAGACAATACATAAAGAATATCTGCATACCAAGGTGAATCCAGAAACATTTGATCAATAGGAGGGAGCATGCATTCTTCATGTTCTTCTAAGGCATAAGCAAAATTTATATCTAAAGCTTGGAGGTTGGTTTCAGCCATTAGCCTTGCAAGTCCTTGTCCTTTAACTAGTTTGGTAGGTCGGATTTCTAAGTCATATTCTAGGATGATAGCGATCCATTTTCCCCTTTTACCATCGGGATCTTGGTTCAGAATGTCCTTGACGACAGTATTAGGGACGAAAGCTATGACATGAGAATGCAAGATATAAACTCGGAAATCTTTCAGTGCTTTTACTAATGCGAAGGCCTGTTTTTCCATGATATTGTATTTCAAGGGAGCATCTCTCAAGGATTTGCTGAAAAAGGCAATGGGTTGTTCTTGCCCAGCTGCATTTTTCTGTAACAATACAGCAGCTATTGTGTGCTCCGAAGCAAATGAAAAAATGTAAAAATCTTTGGTGAAGTCAGGGCTTATCAATACTGGTGTTTCAGTTAAGGCCCTTTTAATTAGTTCAAAAGATTTTTTGGCTTCTATAGTCCATTTAACCCCGACCTCTTTTTTCAACATATTTGTGATATCTTTCAGGAGTTCGGCAAGGTTTGGGATGAATCTTCTTAAGAAATTTATCTTTCCGATAAAGGACTGCAACTCCTTTATATTTCTGGGGTGACTTATTTGCAATATACCTTCAATTCTCTATGGGTCTATTTTAATTCCTTCTTCCGAAATTATGTGACCTAGGAGTTTTCCTTCCTCTAGACCGAAAAGTGTTTTCTTGGGGTTTAGGGATAAACCATATTTTCTGCATTTGTTGAAAACCTTTCTTAAGTGTGCTAGGTGTTCTTCATCTGATTTAGAATATACCGTTATATCGTCGAAATATATGACTATGAAAACACTTATGTCTTCTGAGAAAGCTATGTCCATGGCTCTTTGAAATGTGGCGCTAGCATTCATCAATCCAAAAGGCATTTTAACATACATAAAAGTGCCCCAAGGTGTGGTGAAAGTTGTTTTATGTTGATCGGTGGGGTAAACCAGCACTTGGTTATAACCAGAAAAACCATCAAGTAATGAGATTCTTTTAGCACCTACTACCTTCTGAAGTATGTGGTCCATTTTGGGCAGAGGATAGTTGTCTTTTAGACAGGCCTTATTCAAGTTCCGGAAATCTATACAGAGTCTGATTTCTCCAGTCTTTTTTCTAACTGATACTAAATTTGAGACCCATTCAGAGTATCAGAGAGACACTATTATTCCGGCATCATACATCTTTTTTATTTCCTTTTCAACCAACGGTAGTAATACTGGGTTTATCCTTCTTAACTTCTGTTTGAAAGGCTTTTGGTTTTCTTTGAGGGGGATTTTATGTTGGATGATGCTTGTGTCGTATGATTTCAAATCTTGGTATCCCCATGCGAACACATCTTTAAATTCTTTAAAAAACTCAATGTATTTATGTTTTATATGAGGTGGAAGGGTTTTGGATAATTTGACCTTTCTAGGTTCCTCCGGGCTTCCTATGTTATATTCTTCTACGTCGACCTCAGTGGATTCCATTTTCGGTTTTTTGGCCATGTCGTTAAAATCAAACAATTCCTCTAGAGGTGCAAGCCCTCTGGGTATGGTGTCATTTCACAATGTAAGACTTCGAGCTCTCTTGGATCAATGTCCTCTTCTATCTCAGTTCCAAATGAAGGATCTATCAGGTTCAGATCTGTCCAAGAAGGTAGATCTAGCTCCTGGTCTTGATCGTGGCTATATTCCCTTTCTTCATTTTCTAAATCTTTCCTGGTTCCTTCAAATTCATTCCTAGATTGTAAAAAATCATCAATTTGATCATCATCTTTGAATATTTGCCAATGATTGATATTATCTGGTACATTAGGGAGATGTTTGACCTGAATGCTATATTGCTGATTTAGACATGGCGTTTGGCCATTGCTTGCAGCAAAGGCGAGTTCATTTGCCAGACTATTCTGAATCCTAGGGATATAAATGAGTTCATACTTTTCAAAGGTTTTGAGGATGTCTAAAGCTGCATTCATGTATTCCCTTAGTCTTGGGTTTTTTGTTGAATATTCACCTTTGATTTGCCTGATTACAAGTTCTGAATCTCCCTGGGCTGATACTTTTTTAGCGCCTAAGTCCTTAAGTATGTGCAGACCAATGAGAAGGGACTCATATTCCGCAATGTTATTAGTACATTGGAATTCTAATCTAAAGGAATGACCTTCATTAGTATTGTGTATCCAGATACCGGCCCTTGAACCAGTTTTGCCGCAAGAACCATCAAAGCTTATAATCCAAAGTGCTTCTTTTTCATACAAGATACTAAGCTGTTTTTCAGTTTTCTTGGCACTTTGGTCCTTGGTTTCCATTTTTAGTAATGGGATGGGTGCTTCTGACTGTTTGAAAACCTCCTCATTTTATATTATCTGCTTGTCCACATCACTTTCATTATATAAGATAAAATAATCTAAATTGGAATGAATGGAATAAATGGGAGTATTGTTTGGCTTATTCCAGTTACTAACCATGTATTTCATGTGAGTTTCTCGGTATAATATCCTAGTTTGGTTGAAAAAAGGGATGGTAGCAAATGACATATCCATTTGGAGATTACCTTGTATTTTGGCAGCCCATGCCCTTGATAATAGCATTCCATACTTAGGCGGGATATCAGCTACTACTACGTCCATGACCAAGTTTTTCGCTGGTAGCTGTGTTAGAGAAAAATCTAGGTTCTTTATCAGACCTAAACATTTGACCTGACTTGAGTCAAAGGAATATAGGTTTTTGTAAGGTTGAGTTACCTCTAGTCCCAGGTTTTCCATGACCGCTCTAGGCATGAGGTTATGGGAGGCACCAGAATCTAACATGGCATTATGTAGTATCTTGTCCCGTATGTTCAGACTCGCATAGAAAGGGGAAATAGATCCCTCTTGGTATTGACCTTCTATCTTCGGGCCGAATAGGAGCTCAGGTTTGTCGTCAGTTAGATTCATAGTATCTGGCTCGCTTCCTATGTCAAAAACTTTGAAGACTTGAGATCTATAGTTATCTATAGTTATTAGTTTGGTAAGGGGTGTGGTAATTTTTATTTTGGAAATTTCCCCTTTGAAACTAAAAGGAATTTGTGGTCTGGACAGATTTTTTTCAGCTTTCTCGGACATGACTTTTTCTATGCTCTTAATTCGCTGACTCTGGTTCGGGATTTGGTTTGTCACAGCCATCTCGGGGATTTTTGTAGAGGTACTGGGAGTATTTGAGCCAAGACTTGTTTGAATAGTTTTATCTTTGTTTTGGTCAATTTTCTTGGTCACGATTGTGTTGCTATCCATAGCCTTTTTGGGGATGGTATCGGAGATTTTAGTCATGTCGGGACTACCATTTTTGGAGTGGTCTTGTTTTTTCTACTTCTAAGGTTATACTGCCTGTGAGCTTCTATTATGGCATTCTGGAAGTCTATGGCAGGATCATCGGGATCTTCATAGTTGGTTTCATCCTGATTTTGAGAGAAGAATGATTGTTCTTCTTCCGTGAGATACACCTCGCTCTCATTATCAGACCCTATAAGGTTCAAATGACTTTCATCGATGGGTTCTGTATCCCTATCATCTTCTTCCACATAGCTTTCATTGAATGGTGGCCTAATGTTTTGGTCATTTTCCCTTGGTCTGTTTTGCGGCTGCTGTCTCCTAAAATTTTGGTTCTGGTTTCTGTTTGGAGGGTTTGGCTGATTTTCCCTAACAGGGACCTTTTCATCTATCTTTTCCCACATTTTGGCCATGGTCTTGACTAAGTCATCTATTCTAGGATCTAGGAAAGGAGATGAAGTAGAGACCTCGTCTCTATATGTGACTTTTCTTTTCGATCTAGTCCTAGCTCTTTTTTCTACTAAGTTGGCATCTGCTTTTATGGCTATTTGTTGCATTTCCTCTAAGGTAGGGGGATCCTTGTCTCTCAGATGATATGTCATGTCTGTATCAAAACCGTCGGGGAATTTTGCTAAGGTTAAACCAAGTGGGGGTTTGAAATGAGGTGGGAGGGAGTTATACACACTGTTGAACCTAGTGCAGTAAGCCTGGACACTTTCCCCATTTTCCCGTTTTAGGTTGTTATATTCTGACAGGATTTGAATCGGGTTCTTTCGGACTTCCCACCTATTTCTGAAGACTTGACATAGTTCTGGGATGTTGTGGATGGTGTTTGGAGGCAAGCTTTTGAACCATGTTTTGGGTTCCCCACCCAGGCTTTGGGCGAATATTCTCATTCTGACGGTCTCATCTTGTACTTCCAGGTATTCAAAAGCATCGCTCATCCTACTTATATGTTGTTGAGCTGTTGCAGTATCTTCTTCGGTAAAGTGTGGGATTTTGTCCTGATATTTATTTGGGAGAGGCGCCAAAGGTAGTGGCAGCACCAAAGGTGCGTACCAGGCTGCCATGATGGGAGCTAATGGATGATGTACAAGATGAGGGCTTGTGGGATGGGTTGAGGTGGTTTGAACAGTAGTGGTTCGGATAGGTGTGGAGGATGTCCTTGGACTAATGACCTGGTTTTGAGCAGATCTGGGATGGTATGAGCCAAAGTGATGGAGAAGCTGAAAGTCGGGAGGGGTGGAGGGTGAAGCTTCTCTACTAGGACTTTGTGGCGGGTCTAGGGATTCAAGATCGTCAAGGTTTATCTTACTATGGGACTTGCTTCTAAAAAGAGTTTTTGATGACTCTAAGTCAAAAGAAGAATCTTGTAAGATAGTAAGATGTTTAGGTACTGATTTTGTTTTACAGATGGATCTATCAGAAGCTAGATTGTCAGTTTCGGAGGCTTGCCACAGAATCTTCAATGGGTCATCTACTATGATAGGGGGATTTGGGTCTGGGTGAGATCTGGTGTAGATTCTTCGTGAAGCCAGATTTCGAGTCTAGAGTTTTAGAGAGGGTGGTATTTGTGAAAGTTTCGGATGGATGGCCTCTCTAAGGTTATACTAAAGTGAAGGATGGTCAAAACCAAAAGGGAGGGACAGGTGGAGTCGCCAGGTGGAACTTGGTTGTTTTCGTGAAGATATAGCTATGGTCCACCACTAGTAACTAATTTGAAAATGTTTTTGAGTTTTTTCTGAGTTTCTTATGTGCAGCTTATGGTTTGTTAAAGTATTCTAAACTTGTTTCGAAACTTTGCTAGGGTGGTGATAACAAAAAGAGTTTACTCTAAATGATCTTATGGACTGCTTGCTTGTTTAAGTATCTAAAGGACTAAAGAGTCTATAAGAGTTTGCTAGACTGTCATGTACTCAGTGTCCCACCATCTCCCGCTATGTTAGTGAGTGATGGGATAGTTCGATCGGATAGTAACCTAGAGTTCGGTAAAATAGTAAGGTCTACTGGAGGCTAGTGGAGTCGCCAGGTGGATTTTTAGTTGTTTTGAGGTATATGTGTATGGTCCACCACCAATACTGTCAAAAACCAATCTAAGGGATTTTTTTGTGGTTTTTTCTGAGTTTTATGTGCAACCTAGGATGTAAGAGTGTTATGAACCTGATTCATCACTTTGCTAAGATGGTGAAACAGAGAGTTTACTCCAAATGATTCTAAAGGCTGATGGTCTAAGTTAAATTTTGAAGGACTAAAGATTCTATAAGAGTTTGCTAGACTATCATGTACTCAGTATGTCCCACCGTGATCGCCATTATGTTAGGGTCCCGTGATTTGGCTGATTGGCAAGCCAAATGACAGTGTAACATCAAACCAAGCTTTGGAGCCCAAGGACCTAGCCTTCCTGGACTCAGAGAGGGCTCTCTCTATATGTGTAAGGGATATCTGTTTGTTCGCTTATTGTGTTCTAATTTTAGGCTAGTTATGAAGTAAGTTTTTTGGTTTTTAAAGTTGTGAGGGATGAAACTGATCAAAGATATAAAATAGATAACAAGATGTTAGATTAACTGGGCTATGGGGTCAAAAAGTCAAGAAAGCTATTAGATGACGATACAAATCTGTTGAAGGGCCGATTTGATTCACGGTAGAAAGGATCTTAGGGAAAAATGGAGTAAATGGACATCAAGTTTGTGAACAACAAAGAGTTTCAAGCATAACTAGTTTAATAGCAGACATAAACATGGTAGGGAAAACCATTAATCATGCAAAATGTAACTGCAAGCTAATCAATACATAGAAATAAACATTCAAGCCATGCATAGAAGTATAAGACCCTCTAACTTTGGGAAATGGCTATCATAATTTGGGGAAAACACTTTAAGGAAGACAAACAACTCAAAATACTATGCCGGAACGCCTAAACACAGTACTTCAAGTTATTGGGCACTTTGAACAACAAGATTTGCATATTTTTAGGCAAAGGGCTAGATCTAAACTAGGCCTCCTTGGTTCAAACAAAATGATAATATAATCAATCAAAGAGAAGTTTCATGGATGGAACTATAGCTAGCCATAGGTAAGCAGGGCGTACCGTAAGTCTTTCTTAGCATGTATAAAACCATGAATGAAACAAGCAACAATATCCTAAATACTTAAAGAGCAGTCAAGAATTCTTTAATGTTACTTCGGAAGAAGAAAACAAAGAGGCTATGAAGAAATAGGAAATTTGAGGTGCCTCCATGGGCATGTCTCAAATTTGTTCTCTACTGATCCATAGCAAGCAAGAAACATGTATTCATGAATGAAAACTAGAAGACAACAACAAAGCAAGAGACACTATACCATTCTACCAAGTCATGGAATCCATCAACAATCCTTCGTCATTCATCCAAGAACATCCAAGAGGCAATCCAAAAGCATAACACAAGTATTTCCTTCCAAAGCTCATATGACCATATGTTGCTTCTCTTCTCAAGTTCATCCTGTTTTACAATGAAATCCTTTGGAATATATAGGCTCAAGTGAGGAAAACCTCATGGTTCAACTTGCTATCCCATTGGCCTAATCAAAATATCTAAACTTGTCCTTGAGGCTTTGCAAAGCCCAAGGCACAAAAATATCTCATAAAATATCTAAAAAATGCTAAAAAATGGAATTTAATTGACTTTGCATAATTTTTCATGTGCAAAAATAGCTAAACGCACATTTGGAAAAAGCAGATTTTAGAGGTTCAAAAATTACAAAAATATTTCAAATTTACATCAGAAAAAGGTCCCCTGACTTGCCGGAAACATTTGGCAGCCTTCCTGATGTTGAAATGAGCCTCATGATAGCTCGTTGGAAAGCTCTGAGTGTCTACTTTCCAGAAAAAAGTGAAATTTTCCCGATCCGATGCCTAGAAGTCCTCCAAAACTGCACATGTGTGTAAAAAGCCAGAAAATTACAGTCTGCTGATAGACCGGGCAGAGTGTGCAAAAAGCGAGCCTTTTTCGCCGTTTTGAGGGGGAAAATGATCTCCAAATGTTCTGAAAATCGCTGAGGGTGTGCTCATGAAATTATGGCATCCAATGATACTATTCTCCTCCCTTGACGAATCCTTAAAATGAAATGGCGAATTTATGAGTTTTTGACCAAAAACTCAAAAATGCCAAAAAACAAAAAAATGTCAAAATGTGCCTAAAATTGGTGTGCATGACCCTCAAGGGTCCTTGGAAACACGCTCCGAAACTGAAGCCAAAATGTCAAGTGCTGATGTGCTTTTCTTCTCTTTCCGTGCCGGGCGTTTCCCTTTTGCCGCCTTTAGTTTCTCTTGAGTGGCCTTTAACTTGCGCCGGGCAAACTGATTTAGCTTTTGATAATTCTTTGTCATCCTCCTTTGCAGCTCTAAGTCTCTGTTGGTCTTCTCAAGCTTCATCTCCAAATGTTTATTGGCTCTTTCTAGCCATGCCTCCTTATTGTTTTCAATCTCTTGCTCAAGTAGTGCAATGAGGGGAGTGGATTGAAAAAGGGCTTGTTTCTCTTCCTTTTGCCTCTCAAGAGCTTTTCTAAGCCCTATGGTTCTAGGCTTCTTTCGAATAGGCTGGTCCTCTTCTTCATCTTCATCAAACTCACCTATGAGCTCCTCTATTCTTGCTTGTGCTTTAGCAGCCTCATGCTTGTATTTGATTGCTCATTCCTCATAGACAGCCATATGAGCACTCATTTGGCTGTTTTGGATCTGCAAGAAATGATTGAAGTTTCTTGCCCGATGAAGTCATTTTCTAATGTATCAATTTGGCCCTCTCTATGGATTAGAAGGTTTTCAAGAATCTGGGCCTCGTTGTCACTGTCGTCACTTTGGATTGAGATGGCATCCAAAGCACTCCCATGCTTGTGTCCTTTTCCTATCCTGCCTTTTCCTTTTCCCTTGAAGGTTAATCTTGCACTCTTCCTCCTAGGCAAATCAGTGGTAGGCTCCTTTGACAACCTTCTTTTGTTCCGGAGAGTTCTTGTCACTTTTGGAGTGACAACCTTGGGCACTTTCTTTCTTGATGTCTTGGGCTTATCCTTTTCAGGAGAGGAAGGCACAATTGCTTTGCCTTTGTCATCTTGTTTGTCATGAAGTGACTGCTGCTGCCCCACAAAATTATGCTGCTCAAACTGCTGTTCCTGTTCACCAACAACATGCTGCTCAAAATGCTTCCCTTGATCACCAACATCATGCTGCTATTCTTCAAGTTCCTGTTCATTTTGTGGTTCAAGCTGATGTTCCAACTGCTGCCTAAACTGCTGCCCTTCCACTTGTTCTTGCTGTTCATCATCACTGAGTTGCTGTTGATCAGCACTCTCTTCTTCTTGCTCTTACTGCTGCTCACCTTCATCACTATCATGCTGCTGTCCTTCATAACTTTCTTCCTGCTATTCCTCATCTTTTTCTGCCTGTTCATGTCCCTCTTCCCTTTGCTGGCCACTTCCCTCTCCTTCTCCATGTTCTCTTGACTATTTTGTGGTGAATCTAAGCCTTCTAGGAGTAGGTCTACTAGAGGAAGGTGAGGGGCGATGAGTAGGCGATGTGGGAGATGTATGGACTGGAGGGACAGTGGAGAAATCCGGGTAACTGATAAAAACATCCCAAGAAACCCCTTTCTTCTACAGCTGGTGAAGGATGATGATTTTAATCAGAGAATGATGAAAAAGAGAAGCTACTTGTTGTGATGGAGGTTTCTTCTGGACTAAAGAGGCCATTTTTTCAATGCTTTTGCATAAGAAGTAAGGGAGATTGAGCTGCTTAGTTCTAGTGAAGTGCATCAATAGTCGGACATGGTAGGCATAAACTCGGGTAAATCTCCCTTCACAAGTGAAATACTTCATTATGATCTTCATAAGAGGAGCATAGCTAGCCAGAAGATGAGAGAAAGGGAAAACAGCAGTGCATGTTTCTCTGTGATCGGGTTTGATGAAAGGCTTGTAGTCATCCAAGTCTAGATAGGCTTGCTTGAACCATTTCTCACCAAGATATGGGATTTTAGTGGCTTTAGATACCGACCACGTGGAGAACTTGAAATCAAGGCCTGCTATTTGGAAATGTTTGCTTTTGAACCTCAAGGCGCATAAGTGTGTTAAGGGCGAGAAACTTTTGACTTCTTGCACCCTCTGGCAGAAATCCAAACACCCCACCTCATGAAAATTGAAAAGGATAGATGGGTGTGCATTGACTTCCTCGGTAGAAACTGGCTCATATCTCTTGTGTAAACCACTTCTGCTATCTTGCCTGGGTGGCATCTTGGGCTAAATGTGCTTTTGAAACACCAAACTGCCTCACTGTCTTTGAAATGTCTTTTTAAAACCAAACTTTGTCAGCCCACTGTTTTAATAGGGAAACAATGTTTTTAGATGCTTGTGCAATTCAATATAAAACCCCTGCTTCTTTAGAAATCTACCTTTCCAACCTTTGTATATCAATCCAGCCAATATTCACAAGCAGACTTTTAATAATAAAAAACACAGTGAAATGAAGATAGACAGTCAAAGTGAGATTGCTATGTATAGTGACAAGGTCACCCTGCCCTTTGGAGTTTGGAGGCCAACAATATATTCTTGTGTCTTTGACCAAGGTAAACTTCTTAATTTAAAAATCCTGCCTCTTTCTTGGTATGCAACTCAACCAACCAAGTCCACACCTTATATACAGTCAACCTTAGTGCAGCCACACAGTCAATTTCATTGTTCATAGAACAAAGGTGGCAGAGCTTTGAAATGCTTCTGAGGTTTTGACAAACGCATGTAGGAGTTTTGTCTTTAAACAATCAAGGCTTCCTTTCAACAAAACTACTGCTTCTTTTAAGGTCACTCAACCAATGAACTCAAAAATATGCACACAGTCAACCAAAGTGTCTTCATACAGTCCAAAGTCACCGTGCTTAAAGGGGCAAGGTGACAGAGTTTTCAAATGTCTCTGAGGTGGCAGCAATGGTCCTGCAGCAGTTAAATGCCAAAACTTCTTTTGAACAAAACACTACCCTCCTTGCATACAACTCACCAAATGTATAATGATATAAACCCAGTCATTTCAACCAGTATTAATACACAGTCCGAGGCTAAGGTGTCATAGGGTCCGGTGACCAAGCCTTGTAGTATTTGATGAACAATCGACCTTTTCAACAAAACACTGCCTTTTATAATCCATACTTCCTTATACCCATTTTGACAATACCCATTATTTCACCTTTGAACAAAAATGGAGGAAATTCCTTGTCTCTCTTTTCTATTGTTTTCAGTAATGTATATGACTGACAAATGTGGACCTTGTTTCATCAAAGCAGTGGTAGCCTTTCAAGAGTTTGACGAAGCTTTCAGCTAAGGGGCATATGGTGAGTTTAAACATAAAACCTATCTCCTTGACTCACACCAGAACATTCAAATTTTAACCTCATTTAGTTTTGGAAAACACAGCATCTCCCATCTTTCAAAAATTGACAACCTTTTAAGGAAGGTCAAGGGATACCTTAAGAAATTGATGATGATGCCTCTTGAGGGGTTTGATCCGCTTTAGAAGGTGTTTGGAGGTGCCTTGAGAGGTCAACAGGTGCGTGGCACTTTGGAGGAAAAGAGTGTCGCGCAAAAAACCTTGTCGGGTGGCTTGTCAGGTGCTCGTGACCCGTGGCTACAGGAGCGCCGCGCACTCGTACAGGAGCGTCACGCGCCTTTGTTCCGCTTTGGAAATTTTGCGCACAGGAGCGCCGCGCAGCTTAAACACTTCTAAAACACTGAAAATTGGTTTGCAAACTTTGTCTCTGGCTTTTTAAGCTGCAAAGGGATGTTTGCTCGTGATTTGGAGCTTGTAAAGTGAAAATGCAACGTCCTCTATCACTTTGAAATGCACAAAGTCCAACGGTCCCTTTATGCTCGATTTGAGAGGGTTTATTCAAAGTTTCTTTTGAAAATCCTTTGTTTTTAAACTGAAGTTTGAAACCTAACTTTTGAACACACAACTGATATCCGTGTTTTGGATATGTGTACAAGGGTAACAGACTATCTGTTTGTAAGCGAGACCTCTTCTAACCCTTATGAGAATTTGAAACTTTACTGTTTCTAAGTTAGAGAATAAAAAGGGTCCTTCTTTTCTGATGTTTGTAACTTCAAACTCCTCTCCCACCTATAATGCTTGTGTTCCTTATCTGTTGTATTTTGTGTCAGGGGAGCTCCCTTTTGACCGTGGATAAAAATTCTGTTGGTCACTGTAAGTGCAGACCTTGTTTTACAAAGGGCCAATCAACCCAAACAATGCAAAATTATCTCCAAATTCCCAAACTGATCCAGCTTTTGGTTATTGAGGATATTGACTACCTGCTCTCACAACCCTTCTCTAATGATGATGAAACTATCAGTTTACAGGTTTTGCCTTGTGACTCAAAGGCAATGAAACTCCTGCAGTCATTTTGGAAACTACTGCTTTACCTTTATTCAAAATGTAACAGTAGAGTACCTTGACCTGTTTTTACAGGGAACCTACTTTCCTTTGTGGCAGTGGCATGCAGATTTCGCTTCAATGAGTTCCAGATCTTGAAAAAAATGCCACAACCTCTCTTTGTACGTTATGAACCACTGTGTCTAGCTGTGATACCTCTCTTGGGAAGAGAAAAACTCAAATTTTCCTTGTCAACTTGCGGTAAGCGACCTGAAGGACATCTTCTTAGGAGTAGGGGGATCAACATCTTTTAGAACATAATCATCATTAGTTCTTTGCCTATGTAATGACACAACTTATCAATCACTGTTCAGAACTTATTTTGTTGGAGTTGTGGACTGTTTTGGGATAAGTTTGACCTATTTGATTGCAGTGGTACCCCTGCTTTCCATTTGGTCTCTCACCTTGTTTCTCAGATCAAACAGTACCTTGAAATCATTTAATGCTCTGGCCATCTGCTTATGAATGAAGGAGGCCTTTTCCTCTTGGCAAAATATTTGTGCTTTGTCAACCTTTTGTCCCAGCCACAAGTAGGCTACCTAATGAAAATATTGACAAGGGTTTTCTTACATATGATAACAAGCAAACAATAGTGAAAACATTGATGCTTTTACCTCAGTCTCCAATCATCACTGTTCTTCAGAAAATTTGTGTCACCTTCTCACTGTTTATTAACAAACTTTGATTACAGTTAGTTGCAACTTTTTAAGTCAAACATTGGCCATCGCCCTCTACTTGTAGATGAAGGAGGCGCCTTAACCCTCTGTTGATAGATGAAGGAGGTTCTTAGCCAGGACTTATTCAACAGCTTCTTGACAGTGTTGCTTTTCTTCTGCTGTCTTTTCAAACTGTTAATGAGGCTACAAGAGTTTGATGAATAACTCTTTGCCCTGCAGATGCATTTCAGGCTTATGATCACATTGGGAAGTAGCTTTCTTCTTATGTGGAGCCAAGAATTTTCTTCTGAGATGCTGACATGTTTCCTGTGCTTGTAAAATCCATAAACAGTGTAAAACACCTAACATCAGCTTCAGATTATGGTCTATGCATTGTTGAGACTTAATGGTGTATAAGTGGCGTGACTTAGGGCTGTGACTGACTTCATTAGCAGAGTGGGCGGTCTGTTATGACTGGCCTATAGAAGATGGAGGTTTTTTTGGCTTTTTGATGGTTGCCAAGGGTGAAATGCCTTAAAGCGCCACTTCCTAACTTAGGGGATGGTTTTCTGAACAGGTTAGGATCATCTCTTTGGAGCTAGTGGGCAGGCTAGTATGGCTGAGGCTAGGTAGGATTTGATAATGGGGTTTCATCTTGTCATGGGCGGGCTGAAAGGAAGGAGAGCGAAAAAATTTTTATGGGTGTTTTCCCAGCTGGAAAATATGACAAATTTTTGGATCAGTTGCTAGAAAACTTGGCTGTGCAAACTAGTCATCACTAACAAATAGAAAATATTGATGACTAAGAGAACCTCGTATGTTGAATTACCTCTTTGTCTAATCAAAACAAGATACTACTTGAAGGGATCCCTCTCAAGGGGAAAGGCTTCAACCATAAGATCAATTACAACATGAAATAAAATGAGACCCTTGTTGAGAAACCTTAGGTATAGCCTAGGAAGGAGATTTAATTCTTATAGACCAACATGAGGGAAGTGAGAGAAAAAACCCTAGACATCCCTCTCCAAGTGAAAAAGTTGCCCTTTAAATGGATCGATCTTGCTAGCCTTGTATAGTCTTGAAATAATCACAAATTTTTCTTTGAAAATTATTTAGAACAACCAAGAAAAGGGGACTCCAATGTTAACACCAAATCTTTTTCATGAAAATAGTCACTTTATGCCATCACGATCTCAACAATTCACAATGATTTGGGAGGGTGAGTCTTGTATTTATACATGAGATTCTCAACATCTCTCGCCCTTTTGATCCTTACAAAAAGGTTACTTGTCGTCCAAAAAATGCCTGGAGTCCAAGTGAATACAAGAAATTAACTTTTACATTGCTCAGAACACTCAATTAGAGGCAATGTCCCACTAGAAGAGGTTTGAATTGCTTGAAGGAAGTCTAATTTAGCCTAGTAGTTTAACATTCCCTTATATTTTGGCTTGAAATTTCTTGAAATAATTTTAGGAATGCTTGGGAGGCCAAATGACTTCTTCATCTTGCTTATTGTTCCTTGTATTTGACTTTGGAGATCTCCAACAGGTAGTAGAAGGTGGACGTCATCTTTTTTCTTGGTCCAATTCAAAAGAGGTGGCAGTTAAATAATTTTCTTATTATGACATTATCTTGTGATGTTTTCGTTATTATTATGAGTTCTTTCGATTTATCTTTTCTTATCATCAAGACTAATGCCAAGCAACTAATAGAAAAGGACGCAAGATGTAGGCACATTGCAAGGGAAAAACCCCACTCTTTGGGGAAAACCCACTCAAAATTCTTCCTTCAATAGATTCAAGATGAGATGACCAAGACCCTTATAACCTTGACTAGAGACTCCCTCCATCAAGTCATCCTTGTTTGAATACTTGTCATTGTAGTTGCACCGTGACCTCATCATTGAGATCTCATCTCTGTAATTACACCGAGATCTCCTCATTGTAGTTACACCATGACCTCATCACTATGATACACCGAGTTCTCATCACTATAATTGCATGGAGGCCTGAGATTGTCATGTCACCGAAACTGTGATAGTGCCGAGATTTTCATAGCCCTTGATTGTGGTAGCAACGACATTTTTGCACTGTGGTACTGTGTTGACATCATGACTGTGATGATACTGTGGTGGCACTATAGCACTGAAATATTCCTCATTGAAAGAGCACCGAACCATATATGTGCTAACACTAAATTGAGGTCACTGTAGTAGCACGGAACAAAGATTGTGGTAGCACCAAGACTGTGTTGACATAGATAGCACCAAGATCCTTCTTCCTCTGCTTGTAGTACCAAGACCTTGTTATTTGAAATGTTATCCAAACTATATCTGCACTTTTATGAAAGATTTTGTGGGTGAGAAATGCGAGGACCTTATATTCTTATATATAGTTTTTGTCCACTGAAATGAGCCGACATGTGTGTATGAATTGTTGTGCTTCCATAAGGTCATGCCCACATGTGATTTCTTATGGAAGCTGACTTGATGATTCTTCTTTTGAGGCTAACAACAAGGTGAATTTGATGGAGGATGAGTACAACATGACAAGACTGACTTTGAATCAATCCTAAAGCCTACAATGGAGGCTTGACCTATGAAAATTGACCCAAGCATGAAACCTGTTGAGATTTTTGAGTGTTGAGGTAGCATTGGATGTGCTCGAGCTCCCAAACTTTGTGGAGGGACTAGAGTACATGAGATCTCCAAGACCCAGAAAGGGATTTGAGAAATTTCATCCTATTTAGGAGAAAATTAATTAATTAATCCTTTTAATTAAGGACCCTAAGTCTAACTTAGGAAAATTAAAAGATTAAAGGTAATTAATTTAAACATGTGATGAAAATGACTTAATTCACACGGATCAAGCTTTCTTTGAATCTTAGTCGTCGATAAGAGATTAGATCACGGCCATTGCTTTCCCAATGAGAAAAGTATAAAGGAAAGGCTTGGGGTCAGTTGGAGAACACATACAGTGGCAGAGCACTGAGACTAAGCTGGAATTCTAGGGCGTGGTTTGCTAAGAATTTCCAGAAGAGTTTCAACTGCAGCGAGGGGTAGTATCTGCAGAAGGGATGATCTGATCCAAGGCCAAGAGTGCAACAAGAGGTAGAGAGGTAGCAGAATGAGCAACACAGAGGGAGCAACAACAACACAACAACTACGCAAAGCTAGCCAAGGCCATGCAGAGGCAGCACATATGCTTTACGGGCTATGGAGGCTTGACGCAGGCCTAGCCAGGGTAGCACAGGGGCACCAGGGGGCCAGAAAAGCTGACGCAGGCCCAACCAGGACAGTGCAGGGGTGCGTAACCCAGTTTTGGGTGACATAGGCCCTTCCAGAGCAGCACAGGGGCTGACGCAGAGGGCTTCAGAGTAGCACTGGGTTTTTGAAGACTGAAAAGGGTTGAGTTTTGTAAATCCCATTTGAGGGTGTGAATCAGTCAGATTTTCTGTCTTCAGAACAAAGGTATAGCTGCAGATTATTTATTTCTCTGTTGGGTTAACTAGTGTGGTGCCCAGATTTGTTGTACTCAGATTTTACTTAATAATAAAACCCTCCAGCAGCCAGAAGACCAGTTTTTTTGCATTGGGTTTTTCCTGGGATAGTTGTCGAGAAAAAATAGTGTGTCACTTTGTCATTGTGCATGTATTCAGTTTAGATCTGTATCTGTGTAGGCCATTAATGTGTTTACGTCAATGTTAATGCTAAATATTTCAAATTAATAACTTGTCTATGTAGGAGAAGTAAATCAAGATTTAATAGTAGGGTTTTCTGTTGTAACAAGTCAATTAAAATAATAATAAATTCTCTTTGACTAATATCTTACATTTTGAGTCAAGTACAATAATGAAGACCGAACCTAGTTACATTCTTCAACACTCCCTCTTAGCTAGGGAGGTATTCATATTTACATATAATCAAAGGGGTACATGGAAGATCTCACTTTATCTGTGAGGAAGTTTAGGCACCGCAATGCCATGGACTAGATTCCTGAGCAGGGAAATATATCCATTGGTCTCTCAACAATTTAGGCACCACAGTGCCACGAACTAGATTCTTGACCAGGGAAATCTATCTGAGTGGGACTAAGATGGAATAAATCTTTCAACCTCTCTAGGTACTATCAGGCTTACTTACTAACCATCAACCTAGGGATCTAGGTGTGCATCCACCCAATGCTACCCTCCGTACCAAACATTAATACAAAGTGCCGACCCGATGTCCTCCCAGGCAATGCTTCACTCGCAAAGCCTCAACAAAAAATCTTTCCCGATCAAACTGATCGAAAGCCAACATGCTTATCAAACCTTTGAGAGATTTACCTATTCAAACACAACCCCAATCAGTAATACACTTTCAAATATACATTATCAAAATCAAGCCTTCGGGGTTTCGATGTTGCTCTTTATCTCAGTAGGACTACCAATCGAATCTTTGACTAAATATAACTTAATCATATAATTTTCTTTTCCTACTCCACATGCAACAACCTATTCTCCAATCAAAACTATGTTATGCCCTCCCTCTTGAGTCTTAACTAGGGATATTTCTTTAATCCAGGCTCCCTCTTAATCTAGGGAGATCAACTTCTTCCTTTGGTATTGAAGAATCTTTCATGGCTTCCATCCTTCTTATCATGCTTATCATATCAACTTCTCTTACGAACATCTTCACCATGGTGTACCTCCACAACTCAGATAATAAGTACAACCAAATCTATAGAAGCATGAAGTTAGTCATAACAAAATCTTATAGTACCGGAAGCATTAGACTTTACAAACATAATTAGCAAGAGACTATAATTCAACTTCTAGACTAGGTCTTTTTACAAACCCTAAATCACATCAACAACTCAATCAAGATGTCAGATTGTGAAAATTATACTGCAATGTATTGGTTTATTTCCTCCTACTTGATTTAATTAATACAAGTTATTTTCAGAAATTAGATTCAGAAAATACCGAAAATAAGCACAACTACAGCCTACACATGCAGATCATTTACTGAATAACTCACTCATGCAACAAAGTGACACATGGATTTTTGGACATAAGTCCCGGAAAAACCAAAAGGGGGAAAATCGGTTCAGCAGATATGAGAGTTTTATTATTAAGTAGTTTTGAGTACAACAAATTTGGGTTCCAACCTTGGAAAACCCGAAAGAGAATAAAAGATATAAAATCTGCAACTAACCTGAAGATCTAGTGCCAAATATCTGACTGATCCACACCCTCAAACGGGATTTATAGGACTCAGCCCGGATCTAACTTTAGAAACCCTTAGCGCTGCTTCTGAAGCCCTAGTGTTTCCCTGGAGGGACTACGTCAGCCTCTGTGTGGCTCTAAAAGGGCCTGTGTCACCCTAGGAGGGTTTGAGCTACCCCTGCGCTGCCTCTACTTGGACAACGTCAGCCCAACATGGCCCTAGTTGCCTCTGCGTTGTCCCTATTGCTCTGTGTGGCTCGAAAGCCTCTCTGTGCTGTCCTTGTGGCTGCTCCTATTGCCTTTTGTTGTCTCTTGGCTCTTGGGAATCAAATCATTCCATCAGTGAATACTACCCCTCACTACGGGAAATTCCATTGGAAATTCTTAGCAAACCCACCCTAGCATTCCAGATCTATTCCTCAGTTCTACGGAAATTGTGTGTGTTCAACTGACCCTCGATCCTTTCTCATATACTTTTTCGTTGAACCCTTCAACGCCCGAGATTAAATCATCCATCAACGACTAAGATTAAAAAACTACTTGATCCATGTGAATTAAGGCAATTTCAGCACGTGTTAATTAATTCACTTTAATTATTTTATTTTCCTAAGTTAGACTTAGGAAATCCATTAAAAATAATTAATTATTTGAATAACTTTAACACAACTTGAAATTTCTCAAATCCATTTCTAGGTCTTGTAGATCAGGTGTACTCTAGTCCCTCCCCAAAATTTGGGACATATAGCACAACTGATGCTACCCCAATTACACAAAATCTCAACACAGATGACAAGTTCTTTCATATTGCGAACCCTAGAAATAAGTCAAATAAAAAATATATCTAATAACTTTCAAAATTCATATGTTAGACTTCCCACTAGGATTTCATGTAAACCCTAGATATTATTCATGAGCTTCAACAATCGATCACAACTTAATTAACAACATGAATAACTTCTACTAGGGTTTGATGTAAACCCTAGATTTTCATCTAAAATTTCTCAGAAAACATTATATAGATTTTATACTAGAGAATTTAACTACTACTAGGGTTTAGCTGCAAAACCCTAGATTTCCAAAACATCATACTAATACTTCAAAAGTTGACTAGGGCTTGTTTTCCAAACCCTAGGACTTATGACCATTAATAATTAGGTCATCACATATATCTAGGAAATCATTAGAAGCATATCATATGTAAGACAACATTAATACATTAGACATATACCAACCTAGACCAAGCTAGGGTTTCAACCAGATGAACACATACCTAGGGATTCATCCCTAGGACCTTACTTTAAAGACATGACAAGAGTATTGCTTGAAGACCCAATTAAAACAAAAGGGTTTCAGTTCATAACCAAGCAAACCCTATTATACCAAAACTTCAAAGGTTTGATATCTTATACAACATCACTCAACCCTAACAAGTTATTGTTTTCATGATCTTTCCAAAACCCCAAACATGACATCAACATAATAGCAATTTATTCATCAATAACCCTGAGTAGCTTTATGGTTTCACACATTATTAATGTACCCTTAGGTTAGGGTTTTCCAGAGAACCTTTATAGGGTTCTTTTATAAAAACCATCAAAGATATGAGGAGGGTAGATTTATTAGATGATGAATCGCGCAGAACAAGAATCTTCATGATTCAAGATAGCTAGACATAACGATGTTAGTAACACAAATTTCAAAATAAGATGAAGAGAATTTTATAAGATGTATGGTCTATGACATACCTAGAGATGTTTCTTGACAAACCATGTAGGAATTCCTTGAAGTGTAAGCCATTGTCTTTTATACCTGTAATACATACTTTCAAGCAAAACATGTGATACCATGAACATGATTTAATTTCTCAAGTTAGATCTCCTACATAACCATGGAGGATGGAATCCTATAAAAGTTATTCCTTCTTTCAATCAAGGACTTCTACTTGACATCCTAGATTACTTGTAATCCCTAGAAGATAAGGATGCATGTTGCAATCTTTACCCTAGACTAGCTATAACAAGGATCATTAAAAAAACTAAAAGCTTATGTACATATGTACCTTGTGATTACATACCTATGATTTGATAACTTATTAACCTTGTTGTAGCAACAATACTTATTTGGTTCCTTGTACTCAGATCCTCAAAGAGTGCTTCCTTTGTGCATGAGTTCGTATAAGACTTGTATATGACATACTTTAGATAGTTTATGTGATGACACAGTTCATTAAAAAGCTTTATAGTAATAATTTCCATAAACTTGTAGTATTGTCCCAATCTTCGTTATTGTAGGAGTAACACGGGTCTTTAATAATGGCATACACAATTCTGTAGTATGGTGTTGTGGACATAGCCTAAACAATGAATATCCAAACATTCGGTCTTGTGATGACTGAGTTTTCTTCACCGAAATTCTATCTCTTGTTTTTCACTGTCAATCTACACTTATATGCTGAGAATTTTACTGAAGTTATTCCTTTGTTGCACTTTGTATTCATTGAAATTCTACAAGCTCATTTTTCTGGAATGATCTGACTATAGTATACTGAAATTTCATCATTGTAATATTGAAATTCCTTCTTGAGATATACACCGAACTTCCTTGCAAAAGCACCGAACTACTTCACTTTGATTTTACCATTTGTCTTTTGAGAGCTCACTGAACTAGTTCACTATGGTATACTAAAGCCGTGTTACTGAAAACCTTCTATGTAATTTGAGCAAGATATATTTCTTCTAGACTTGTTCTCTTCAAGGTATACCAAGATCCTTTTTCTTCTTCAAGGAATAAAGAATGAACTAGCCTTTCGAGATACCTCTTAATTCCATTAGCCCAAAGATGTCCTTGGGATCTTAATATTGATCTTTAGAACCTTTCACTGAGAATCCTTCAAAGATGAATAAGTGATCTTCAAATTGCCTTTGATCATGACCATAGCTCTGATACCATGTTGAGAAATCGAAAGAGGTGGCAGTTAAACAATTTCTCTTATTATGACATTATCCTGTGATGTTTTCGTTATTATTATGAGTTCTTTCGATTTATCTTTTCTTATCATCAAGACTAATGCCAAGCAACAAATAGAAGAGGACACAATATGTAGGCACGCTACTAGGGAAAAACCCCACTCTTTGGGGAAAACCCAGTCAAAATTCTTCCTTCAATAGATTCAAAATGAGACGACCAAGACCCTTATAACCTAGACTAGAGAATTCCTCCATCAAGTCATTCTTGTTTGAATACTTGTCACTATAGTTGCACCATGACCTCATCATTGAGATCTCATCTCTGTAATTACACCGAGATATCCTCATTGTAGTTACATCGTGAAATCATCACTGTGATACACCGAGATCTCATCACTGTAATTACACCGAGACCTGAGACTGTCATGTCACCAAAACTGTGATAACACCGAGACTGTCATAGCCCTTGACTGTGGTAGCATCGAGATTTCTACACTGTGGTACTATGTTGACATTGTGATTGTGATGATACTGTGGTAGCACCAAAATATTCCTCGTTGAAAGAGCACTGAACCATACATGTGATAGCCATGAATTGAGGCCACTATAGTGCCATCTAACAGAGACTGTGGTAGCACCAAGACTGTGTTGACATAGATAGTACTGAGATCCTTCTTCCTATAGTGACACTGAGATCCTTCTTCCTCTGCTTGTAGTACTGAGACCTTCTTCTTCACTGAGACCTTGTTCTTTGAAATGTTATCCGAACTATCTCTGCACTTTTATCCAAGATTCTGTGGTTGAGACATTATACTCTTATATATAGTTTTTGTCCACTGAAATGAGCCGACATGTGTGTATGAATCATTGTGTCTCCATAAGGTCAGGCCAACATGTGATTTATTATGGAACCCAACTTGATGATTCTTCTTTTGAGGCTGACATGAAGGTGACTTTGATGGAAGAGTTCAACATGACACGAAGGATTTTGACTCAATCCTAAAGCCTACAATGGAGGCTTGACCTATGACAGTCGATCCAAGCATGAAACCCATGCTTTAACTAGTCAATTAAAATAATAGTAAATTTTCTTTGACAAATATATTACATTTTGAGTCAAGTACAATAATGAAGACCGAACGTAGTTACATTCTTCAATAGTCCAATGTTTGTGGATTAGGTCAAAGAGGTAGAATGACATATGTTGAATTACCTCTTTGTCTAATCAAGACAAGATATGAAACCAAGTCCTACTTGAAGGGATCCCTCTCAAGGGGAAAGCCTTCAACCATAAGATCAATTCCAACATGAAATAAAATGAAACCCTTGTTTAGAAACCTTAGGTATAGCCTAGGAAGGAAATTTAATTCTTACAGACCAACATGAGGGAAGTGAGAGAAAAAAATCCTAGACACCCCTCTCCAAGTAACATTTTCCCTTTAAATGGATCGATCTTGCTAGCCTTGTAGTAGTCTTGAATTAATCACAAATTTGTCTTTGAAAATTATTTAGAACAACCAAGAAAAGGGGACTCCAATGTTAACACCAAAGCTTTTTCATGAAAATAGTCACTTTATGCCATCATGATCTCAACAATTCACAATGATTTGGGAGGGTGAGTCTTGTATTTATACATGAGATTCTCAACATCTCTCCCCCTTTTGATCCTTACAAAAAGGTGACTTGTCGTCCAAAAAATGCCTGGAGTCCAAGTGAATACAAGAAATTAACTTTTACATTGCTCAGAACACTCAATTAGAGGCGATGTCCCACTAGAAGAGGTTTGAATTGCTTGAAGGAGGTCTGATTTAGCCTAGTAGTTAAACATTCCCTTAGATTTTGGCTTGAAATGTCTTGAAATAATTTTAGGAATGCTTGGGAGGCCAAATGACTTCTTCATCTTGCTTATTGTTCCTCGTATTTGACTTTGGAGATCTCCAACAGGTAGTAGAAGGTGGACAACATCCTTTTTCTTGGTCCAATTCTTTGCTTGAAATGTGCTTTGAGGCTTGTTGTTGCCTATTTGTGAGTTGGCTTTGGTCCAATTGAGTATCTTTGACTTTCTTTGACCTTTTCTGTTGCTCAAATTAGGTGCCACATTGCTCCTTTAACCCCTCATGACTACCTCAAGTGAAGTCGCCCCCCTCTTGAAGATGACCACATGCTTGAAAAACTATTTCAGGAAGGAGTTTTGAGTGCTTCAAACCCTTGACCTGTCCTTTGATTTAATTTCTAATCTAGATCCTTTCCTTGCTGACCCTTGCACTCTTCTTTGAACCCCGCACACTTGGATGAAATTCCTTTTCCACCCAATCACTGAGATCTCACTATTTCACTGTCTTGTGCTCAATATGTGTTTTCTATTTTAGTGCAACCTTCCTTTTATAAGTTTGAGATATTGGCCAAATCATGAATCTCCAAAGCTATGTCACATGGTTCGTGATCGAATTCAAGTTTGGCAATGATCAACTTCGATTCTAAATTGAATTTATCTATGAAGTTCGGATAAGGTTCGCCCATATACGTGCATACATTTTTTAATATATATATATATATATATATATATATATATATATATATATTAATTTATTTATAAATTATATTAATTTATAATATATAAAATTTTATTAATTTATAATATATGTAAGATTAATAAAATTCTTATAATATTAACTCTAATTATTTTAATTATATGTAATTTAAATTATATTAATTTATTGTTTATATATGATAATTTACCCATTCTCTTGGTAACCCATAACCTATCATTTTAGACGGGTATTGCGTGATTTGAATTTTGAACCTTTCGTTTGGCTTCATTTGGATCAAGATTTAAGAAGAGGATGGGATCCACGTAATTACGAGGTGGGAAATCTCATTAGAATAGGCCCTTCAATTGGTTTCAGAGCCACCATCAATTCATTTCTATATCCGGTTTCGACGAAGGGATAACAACAGTCAAGCAGAGGGACAAAAAGAATGTTTCTTAAGCAAGTATGTCTTGCGTGGAACTAATCTATTTAGCTGAGGGAGGTTGGGCCTGGTAGTCTACTTGCTCACGAGTTGAAGACCCGTATATGGAGCATGTTGGCCCATGTATAATCCGAACCTACAGGACTAAACCATTTCACGATTTTAAAACCAGTGTATTTCAAAGTTAACCTGCGCAAAATGTCCCATTCAGTCTTATGTGACATGTTATCGGTAATCCAAACCTTACACGAATTTAAACTGAAAAATAAGCCAAACCTACAGAAATAAACCATGAACCTACATGAAAAATTAATTGAACCTATACGTATTTGAACGAACCTTAACAAATCTTTTGAGGTTTGACGAATTTTGAACCTCAAGGTTCGGGTTCGGCGAACCCTGTGACATTGCTCCAAAGTGATTGACAATTGAGATTAGATATCAACATTGCTTGAGATCTATGGATGAGATTCATCTAATTCACTAATGCAAATAACCTTTGCATTTCATTAGAGAACTCACTTTATCTTATAAAAATTCAATTACTTTAATAATGAAAGTGATTGCTAAGGTTAAGAGTAAATTAGGTGACTTCCACACACGTAGACACTTAGATCTATGTATAAGTACTTGCCCAAGCTACAAACATCAGCAGACAAACCTTCTCTCTACCTTGGAGGATGTGGGATGTTAACTTTGGGAGCGCAAATGCATCTTGAATTTTTAGACTATTATGAAGACTGATGGCCATGGTGTGCATACATAAGGATATGGTACATGTGGGGAACAAAGAGGTGTGCTAAGATAATGATAATATGGGTGTTCCCACCCTTACATGGCGCGATCAGCTTTATAGGGCTTTTAACAATAGGTGTTCCTCTAAATCATGTGTCCTAATATGTCCACTCCATGATGCTTGCATACCAACCCAGGACATAAGAATGCCCATCAAGGCAAGAAGTTACTTCCTACCAGGGGGTAGTTAACATATCCATAAAACTAGGAACCATGAAGACGAATCTAAGAAGACTGGCCATCAGCCTCCACCACGAGAGATCTAGGATACACTTTTACACTTCATCCCACATGGCCCTACAGGGATATAAATTGCACACATTTGGGCTTACAAATGTCATGCTCAAGAGTTTTGGAGTACCCTACTGAAAGAGGGGTAACACAACTCATTGTACTACTCCAAGACTAAGCACATCGAGATTGATACCCACTATATTTGGGATTTGGTAGCTAATGAATAATAGCGTTATTCATTTGGAGTATTTTTGCATTGAGCAACATGATGCATATATCTTCACCAAGTCCCTACAAGGATATAAATTGCACACATTTGGGCTTACAAATGGCATGCTCAAGAGTTTTGGAGTACCCTGCTGAAAGAGGGGTAACACAACTCATTGTACGACTCCAAGACTAAGCACATCAAGATTGATACCTATTATATTTGGGATCTGGTTGCTGATGAATAATAGTGTTATTCATTTGGAGTATTGTTGCATTGAGCAACATGATGCAGATATCTTCACCAAGTCCTTGATAGAAGCAAAGTTCTTCCATCTTCACAACTTAATGGGGATGAAGGGGTATGCTGTTGAGGGGAATTCTTATGTATTGATATTTTCCTATGCAAGTGCATTTATTCCCCAAATCAACATTAAGTGGGGGAATGTTAGAATATGTTGTAATGCTGTCTGGTAGCCACTATTTGGCATTATGGTGGTAGTTGTAGCATTTGAAGTAATCATTTGTAGGGAATTTATGTACATGTAATGGGACATCATTAGACTTATTGGGTCCATTAGTTACCATCTTGTAGGTGATTTAATTACTATCATATAGTTATCATGTGAAGCAATCTTTTAATTATCGAGTCCTGTAAACTGAGTTATTGAGGTTTTCATGAATCAAAGCAATTATGTGGATCTTAGAGAGCTTTATTCTTGAGGAGGCTTGGAGGCTCTATTGTAACAGGTTTTGGTGATAATAAAGGTGGTTCATGTTTTATCGTGAATGTTTCCCCCTACACAGTGTAGTGGTTTACCGTTTTACCACTATAATTCCCAGAGCTCCTGCCTCTTGTATTTTCTTCTGTTGAGTTGCTTATGTAATGGTGCTTTGTCATAGGAGATTAGAGAATTATAGATCATTTCTTTATTTATTTTTATAATAGTTCTTTTGTTTGTGCTAGTGTTTTATTGGACATGATGTCTACATCATGTATTTCTTGCCATATTGCATACTTGCATTAGAAACACATCGGCCTCTCTTTTCCATGTGTTTGTGTTATGATTCCACACCCTATATGTGTTTCAGGCATGCCACTATTTCTTATGGGTGTTATTATTTACTGGAAAAATTATGTTTCTTTCCTTGTTTTGTCTCTAGGTGTGTGTGCCTATGAATTTCTTGGAAAGTATTCTACGTCTCTTTGGTCCTGTTCTTTGTGCTTTTCTCTTTTCCAAGTTAAGGGTCTTGTATTGACAAATTTGCTGCATCTTTCTGCAGGATGTGTTTTGACACCTGTGTTGGGGTGTCCCAGGCCAATTGTTTATTCTTTTCCTGACCATCATTTATCCTATACACAACCAAATTTCACTGCTTCTTGTTCTATCTGCCATGAATTGTATGCTTTGTGATTCATGCAACAAAAGCTGCCATTCAATAATCTTGTTTGAGTTTCGTAATAAAGTGTTGTACACCCTTAGAGCCTTTTCCTTTAATTTAAAATCTTTCAAGTGTTCCCATGTTTGTAACTTCCACTTCAGTTTCTTATGATGTCTCTTTCCCTTTATGCCAAATTTGAATAAATTTTGATGAAACTTGCCTCAACAATACTCAGTATTTCCTCTGAGGGTCTTGTGGTGCTTTGATATAATGTGGAAAAATAGGCTGCATGGATGGTGGAGAAAAGAAAATAAATATTTCATTAATAATGTTGCAATGGTACATCTCTCTCACCCTCATTGAATCACAGTAGATGACATATAAATGGCACTCTTAATGTCTAACGTCAATATCTAACTGCTCTGAAAATGGAAGGTACTTGAAAAGGGTGCAAGGTATCCATTTTCATTTATGTAAATGAGTGCAAAAATACTTTAAGTTTAAATCTGAAAATTATGAGAACTTCATATTTCTAATACAGAGATAGACTGTAGGGGCATTTACCGGATATTTCACCTTTCAAAGAAAGGATGAATCTAGAGGCTAACTGGCCCTCTTACAGACTCTGCCTAAAGAAATAATAGAAGTAAACACCCAGATTTAATTAAAATGATCTTGCTTTAAACTTGACGTTATGCGGAAATTTAGCTTGCAAATGGTGTATGTCTTTTCACTGTTTATGTATCTTAAGTGTAGTTGTTTTTGCTGAAACTTAATCATGGATATCAGCAACAATATTCAGCAATATAATATCAAAACATAACAGCAATATAATATAGGATTTCACCCCAACTCTTGGGCTACATCTCCTGGATCAAGCCTCCCAAAATGGGCTTGTCCTCTTGTATTAAAAGCTCTCAAATGCAATACAAGATTATAAGTGTCTCAATAGACAAATCTGAATATATAAACTGATTCATAAGGCAAGAAAAAGCTAAGAATGCCTTTTCAAATTCACTAAATAGTGAAATATTACCATAAACAGTGATTTCTTCATCAATGTCCTACTGGTGCTTTGAACTTCTCTGCAACTTTTCAGGCTGTAGAAGTCCTCAAATGCCTCTGAAACCTCTTCCAATGGCTTCATAAGGTCAAAATTATCTGAAATAGAGCTTTGGTTCACCTCAAACTAATAACCACAACTCAAAATAGCTCCAAACCCAAAATGGCCCTAGTGGCTCAAAAAGCTTCTCTGAAGATAAACAGGCTGAAAATGAGCTCCAATGGCTCTGAAACCTGTTCCCTTGAGTCCAAAATGCTGAGAAAATACGAAATCAAAAAAAAATTCATTCAAAAAGGTTGAGTAATGAGAAATTTATGGCCAAAACAACTTTGCCCCAATTTCCTCCACTAAATGTGGGGCAACTGCCAGTTAACTCCACTAAAAGTGGAAGTCCGCCTAAATTTGGGAGCGTCTCCAGAATCTCCGCCATATTAAACTCCACTTAACTGAAGTTTAATTAAATATTAAACTTGAGACTAGGCTCCTTAAGCGCTCTTAACATTAAGCTCCCACACTGGTCATATGATGAGGTTCCATGGGAGGAGGGTTGGCCCCTCCGTGCTTCGCCGGACCCACTCCACTAAAAGTGCAATAAATTATTCATACGGTGTCCGTTTTTTGAACCGTTTGTGGTGACGGAATCAGAAAGATGAGACCTATGCAACCATATTGGTTTCAATCAATTTTGAGAACTTTCATTTTTGAGCTTTTTCCCAAGCTCAGATTTGAGCTCCTGATCACACCTCCCAAATGAGAGGATTTTGGTCCCCAAAAGCTTACTGAAATGTTGAACTGATTTGTAGTACAGAAAATGAGAGAATGAACATCCTCTTCTCTTCAGCCCTTCAAAAAAAATTCCTTGAAAAGCAAATGAAATTGAACCACAAATGGAAAGAATTTGACATTTCCCTTCCTGAATGCGCTTGTCCACAACTGTCTGCAACTGACCTTCTTGAACTCACACAGAAATTTCTGGTGAGAAATTTATAGAGTGAAACTATACAATGCAGCCTTGATCAATGATCTAAGGTGGCTCAAAACAAAAAAGATATTACAGCATAAAATACATGCATACATCTGAAATTTGCATATGTACAAAAGGAGTACGTCTTACTGTGTCAAGAAGCCCATCCACTTCTCACCAAGCCACTTCCATGGTGACTTTTTTTGCTGCAACTTTTCCTCATGTGAAACTTCCCTTTCCACATCAATAATGGAATCCATGATTCCACCTTCGCCAATATTTTTGTCCTCTTGTTGCATGTGCGTGGGACGATGAGTTGGATGCAAAGTCCAACAATGAGAGACAACATGTCCCTTCTTTTGGCAAAAAGTGAAAATCATGTGAACATTCTTTGAAGGTAGTCTTTGCCTCATCTGCTTCTTGTGTGCCTTCTTCCTCATCCAGCATCTTGAAACATGATGGTTAAATCGACCACAATATGTGCAACAAAATTTCTTTTCATTGGAACAAGAAAAAATATCATTCTTTGTTGAAACATAATCAAATTGATCATGTGAATGATTATACCTCTTTTGCTGCATGGAATTTCCATCTTCTTGCTGCAATGATGGCTTAAAACAATGGTAAGGAAGATTGCCATCATGACATTGATGTAATTGAGAACTTGGGAGAAATGTTCTCTTCAAATTTGCATCACATTCTTGAATGCATGTGCTCAAAGCTTCGCCATTAAGCTGCTTATAGCCAAGACCAATATTCTTGGGACGCTCCACAACACAAATAAGCTCAACAATGCCTTGTGCATGCTTGCCCAAACCTTTGCCTTCTTGATAGCCCATTTTCAACATCAATTTGGACCCAATACCTCTTTTATGTTTTTCAAAAGAACCAACATACTTTTCAATGGAGGAAACTGAAGACAAATCAGAATGATTTACCTCATGAATTACATCCTGAAGATGAAGTATTTTCTTGGACAAAGCTTCTTGAGCTTGAAGAAGCTGCAACTCCATATCATGCAGTCTTTGAAGAATGGCTTCTTTCTCTTCCTGCATAGCTATCAATTGTGCACGAAGTTGAACACTTTCCCTTTGATCCTCAAGGAGAATCTGCACCATATCCTTCACCTTAAAGAACTCATTCTTCATGTCATCATTGAAGAATCTCGTGAAGGAGGAAACTTCACTTGTAGAAGAAGTTGACATTATGTAAATGGTTCAAACAACCAAAAATAACTTCCAAAGAAAAGTCCTCAAAGCTTTCAATCAAACGACAAGCTTTTAGCCAAATGTCAGTAAAGACCCCTTCTTAATCAAGCAGCCATAAAACATTGAGATTGACTGTTTTAACACCTTTTGCACAATAACAAATGCTCAACCCGAGCTTTGACACCATCTGATCTGAAAATGGAAGGTACTTGAAAAGGGTGCAAGGTATCCATTTTCAATTATGTAAATGAGTGCAAAAATACTCTAAGTTTAAATCTGAAAATGTGAGAACTTCATATTTCTAATACAGAGATAGACTGTAGGGGAATTTACCGGATATTTCACCTTTCAAAGAAAGGATGAATCCAGAGGCTACCTGGCCCTCTTACAGACTCTTCCTAAAGAAATAATAGAATTAAACACTCAGATTTAATTAAAATGATCTTGCTTTAAACTTGACGTTATGCGGAAATTTAGCTTGCAAATGGTGTATGTATTTTCACTGTTTATGTATCTTAAGTGTAATTGTTTTTGCTGAAACTTAATCATGGATATCAGCAACAATATTCAGCAATATAATATCAAAACACAACAGCAATATGATATAGGAGTTCACCCCAACTCTTGGGCTACATCTCCTGGATCAAGCCTCCCAAAATGGGCTTGTCCTCTTGTATTAAAAGCTCTCAAATGCAATACAAGATTATAAGTGTCTCAATAGAAAAATCTGAATATATAAACTGATTCAGAAGGCAGGAAAAAGCTAAGAATGCCTTTTCAAATTCACTAAACAGTGAAAGATTACCATAAACAGTGATTTCTTCATCAATGTCCTGCTGGTGCTTTGAACTTCTCTGCAACTTTTCAGGCTGTAGAAGTCCTAAAATGCCTCTGAAACCTCTTCCAATGGCTTCAGAAGGTCGAAATTATCTGAAATAGAGCTTTGGTTCACCTCAAACTGATAACCACAACTCAACCAAACTCAAAACCCAAAATGGCCCTAGTGGCTCAAAAAGCTTCTCCGAAGCTAAACAAGCTGAAACTAAGCTCCAATGGCTCTGAAACCTATGCCATTGAGTCGTAAAGGCTGAGAAAATATGAAATAAAAAAAAAATTCGTTCCAAAAGGTTGAGTAATGAGAAAGTTATGACCAAAACAACTTTGCCCCAATTTCCTCCACTAAATGTGGGGCAACTGCCAGTTAACTCCACTAAAAGTGGAAGTCCGCCTAAATTTGGGAGCGCCTCCAGAATCTCCGCCATATTAAAATCCACTTAACTGAAGTTTAATTAAATATTAAACTTGAGATTAGGATCCTTAAGCGCTCTTAACATTAAGCTCCCACACTGGTCATATGATGAGGTTCCATGGGAGGAGGGTTGGCCCCTCCGTGCTCTGCCAGACCCACTCCACTAAAAGTGCAATAACTTCTTCATACGGTGTCCGTTTTTTGAACCGTTTGCGGCGCCGGAATCAGGAAGACGAGACCTATGCAACCATCTTAGTTTCAATCAATTTTGAGAACTTTCATTTTTGAGATTTTTCCCAAGCTCAGATTTGAGCTCCTGATCACTAACATTGCATTGCATTGGTCACATGGCAACACATTTTATGTGATAAACATAAATGACTTCTAAACATAAATACTAAAGTTATTGAGTGGTACTATTCTTATCATTATCTATTCTTTTTCATATCTTTTGAATGTTCTTTATTGATTAGCTATTTCTCAATCTTTTCCTTTAGTATTCACTATATATTCTTTTCGTTTGTGAGAACTAAGTATTTTGAAGGAATAAGCTTGTCACATTCACATTGTCCAAAATTCTAATAGTATAATTAGTATAAAACCTTTATTTATTTGCTAAGCACTTCTATAGTCTTTCCTGAAATATTCCTAGAAATTCACTTGTTTTTCTTCACTTAGGCAATTGTCTTTCTTATTTTGTTGCTATGCTGCTAGAGAAGTTCATTTGCTTGATTTTATTGCAGAATTCAGATCAATTGGTTCCCTTGGATGAAATTATAAGATTTAAAGAGAATTATAAGTTCAGAGTATTGGTTGATGAAAGATTCTGGTATACATTGTAATCCAGAGTAGAATTCAACTGGTATATGTATTGTGGTCCTAGTCAAGTGCGTTGGTGCCAAATGATATCTGTTACATTCTGAATGCAGATTCAAAAATTTGATATAATAACTATTGGTATGGGGTATGCTTTGGCAACTACTGGAGGCTTTTGTACAGGAAGTGCAAAAGTCGTTGATCACCAGGTATGCTTATTTTGTGAATCATCTAACTTTCATCTTCCCTCAGTGCTGCAGTTTGGAATTGCATACATGAATTTAACTTGGTAAAAAAGAAAATCCAAAGGGAAGCTTCAAGTAATTCAATGTTTATATAGTGGTGGATTCAAACAAAATGTTTTCAAGGAGGTGTAACCATCAGCATATTGCTTGCTGCAGAATTTGTGTAAATTTTTGTAGATGTTCTATGTTTGATGCAACTTTACTTTTATAACAGAAATCACATAAATAGTTAAGTAAAAAAAGCTGACGGAACATACCAGTGGATCTATAGAATACAAACCAGAAACAGGAGAATGTGTTGGTGCATTACGGCGGTCAGCAGGATGCTTCAACTAGCAAAGTCTTCTTGGTCGGCCAACCTAGAATGTGTCACAACAGTCCTCAAATCAGTCACCCAGTCAACTCAAAGTCAACCCCAAAAAAGTCAACACAGTCCAGAAAAAATTCAACGCAGGCCAGCAACAATAAAGTCAACACAGCTCCAACTTCGGTCAACCTTTTGACCTCGATTTTTGTGCCAATGAGTACGGCCTTCAAAAATCGAACTCTCCACCAAATTTCAGCCAATTCGGACCATGCGTTGACCAAAGTAAATGCTAGTCAAACTTCCTAGAAACCCTAACTGTAGAAAATTTGCTACAGTAAATTTCGTCCTTTTTGCTGCAGTAGATTTCGTCCTCCTTCTCATGTGGGAGATGAAATTGCTTCTTAGATGCTCGTATGTAATCAGAGGAGAAGATGTGTGATTTTGAGTGAGTGAAATGCTCTCCAACATCGACTGTATTTATATCCATCATTGAGGTGTGTGAGACATCTGCTGGGGGCGTAAAACCTTAAGACCGACCTGCACTTAAATTTATTATAAATAATAAATTCAAAATAAATGTTCTGCTCATCATATTAAAATCAATTTTATATCGATTTTACACCTCTCTGAAAGAGGAATCCAATACAAATATTGGAATCTTCATCTGAGCATCACAAGATGGAGTTTGGACCTAGTTGTCCAAATTTAACACTCCCTCTCAACCAAAGTTGCAAACATCGCGATCGGGATTAAATTGGCGAGGGGAAAAAATCGGAAAAAATCGTAAAAAATAGGAAAAAATTGGCACATACAAAAATATTCATTTTTTTTCAATTTTTTTAATATCTAAAGCACCCACAACATAAAATAAATGCATTGACACATAAATATGAAAAAAAAACTATTATATAAGATGTGTAATATCATGTCTAGTGCTACATCACACATAATAGTGAATCATGTCCTGAATACTAAGTCCTGAGTCTCAACTCAACCTCAAAATATCAACAAAAAATATAATAATGTATCTCATATCATGAGTCATAATGTTATATACAAAGGAATGCACCAAATAACCTATACTACCGATTTCCTCTGCCCCTCTTGCGAGAAAATGTAACAACTTTCCCTCTAGACGAAGAAGTTGGCGGGGCTGGCAATGGACTCTGTTGTGCTCCAGATCCTGAAGCACCAAGAGCTAAAGGAGGCAGACCACGTCCTCTACCAGTAGCAGGGGTAGGTGGTGTCACCTCCTCCTCCTGTTGTTGCTTCTCCTCCTCCTCTTCATGAAACTCATCATTGATTCATCGCTACTAGAAATGGGATCATCAACAAAAGATACATAAACATCATCTAGCTCAAAGTCTTCAGACTTGGATTGCTCAACCTTATAACATGATAGAAATTGAAAAAGTTTAACATGCCTAAACAATGATTTTGGTTTGAGTGAAGGGTTCATCTCCTCAACCTTAAAATGCGGTAGAAAAAGATTAACATGCCTAACCAGTTGTTTTCCTTTTAGTGAAGGGTACATTCTTGTTAAGGCCACAGTAGGGGAGTTCAACAATCAATACCACCAACATCAACAAAGTTCAACAATCAATGCCACCAACATCAAGGTTCTTAAAGGACTTCATACTCTTGATCAAATGCCAATCTCATACCCTTACACATAATAGAATCAAATGGAAATAATGCAAATCCCCAAACCATGAAACCCTGAAAACCATTAAGTCTGCTGAATTTTGAGTGAAATCTAAAATTCTAGTTTCTCCATATGAAATCCAATGAGGTCGAAACAACTCTTAAACACCCTGATTCATTTCATGGTAATGTTAAAAATTTAAGTAAAAGGATGAAAATGAAAAATAAAGGAAATATCACTTTTACTTTAAGAATTTAACATTACCATTAACTTCCAATAGGGTGTGTCAGGAAAATGAGAGGGTTGCAAAAATGACAAAAAAAAATCAATTTTTAAACTTATAAGGTTGTTGTTTGAGGGGCCCACGATTTTTACCAAAAAAATCGTGATTTTTTCCCGATTAACGATTTTTTCAAAAAATCGTGCAAAACATCGTCGATTTAATCGTTTTGTTGAAAAAATCGCAATTTTTTTAAAACATCGTGATGTTTGCAACTTTGCTCTCAACTAGGGAGAACTCCATCCGCCAGTGCAATCAAACATCGTGCGTCATCCCGCCGTAACTTGCTTTGCTGGCCTCTTTATTTCATAACAGAAGTGGGTCAGTCACAAAGACATCATCCCCCGGCTGACAAATTCAGCCCAGAGGTCCAAAACCTCTATCGGACTCACAAAGAGTCTCCAACCAACTCGAAGTTGGTTCATCTAACCCGAAGTCAGGCGGAGGTCCGAGACCTCACTAGACTTGATCCTAGATCAAGTGGTTGGACCGTGCCATCCTAGATAGAGAGTACGACAATCTCTGATGCGTCCATCAGTCTTTGCTACTGGTCTATAGCTTTTCCCACATCATTGGCAAAATGAGAGGTACTTCCCATGAGCCCTGAACTCAATGGGTAGGATGCATACGGGGCACAGATAATGAGAGGTGAACCAAATCAATAATCACAACGGTGGGGTCCAAGCAAACCAACAAGGTTTGGCAAGCCTAGCCTTGTGGTTGCTCATAGCTCCGAGAAGATGTCCCCAAAGCCCCCCAGAGCTCCTCGAGCTCATCGTCCAACAGGACCCACATCATAGGGTCATTCCACGATACCAAGTCTCTCATGGAAGGTTAGGAACTTGACATTCCCCAGGGGCTTAGTGAGAATATCTGCGACCTGATCATCAGTTCCTATATGATCGAGCCTTACAGTGCCTCGCTGTACCATATCCTAGATGAAATGATACCTAATATCAATATGCTTGGATCGGTTGTGGAACACAAGATTCTCAGTCAAGCGAATCCTACTCTGGTTATCACAGAGTATCACGGTGGTATCTAGCACATGTCCAAACAGCTCACTAAAGAGCTTTCACAACCAAACTGCTTCACAACAAGCCATACTTGCTGCAATGTATTCGCCCTCTATGATGCTCAAAACCATCGACTTATGCTTCTTGCTCATCCATGAAATCGAAGCAGAACCAAGATTGAAGCAGCATCCCGATGTGCTCTTATGATCCACCACACTGCCAGCCCAATCAGCATCAGTATATCCAAGGAGTGTCACACTCCCGGCAGTGTATCTCAGCCCATGGTTTATCGTGCCCCGAAGATATCTCAGAAGATTCCTAGCACCAACCCAGTGAAGGTGATGAGGTTCAACCATCTGTTGACTCAAAGTGTTCACTGCAAAACATATATCTGGACGGGTGTTCACTAAGAACATCAGGGCCCCTACGAGTTGACGATACTCAGTAGGATTTTCCAATACAGGCCCAACAGCGCTGCCACTCAACTTCTTGAAGTTGAGTTCCATTGGTGTTGACATGGACTTGCAGTCCACCATACCAAATCTTTCCAGAAGTTTCACAATGTATTTTCCTTGAGAAAGGAAACTCTCTCCAGGTATCTACCAGACCTCCAGGCCTAGGAAGTAGTGCATCAGTCCTAGGTCCTTCATCTTGAACTCAGCAGCGAGCTCCCTCTTGCATTGATGAATGAGAGGGTCAGCACTTGTCAGAAAGAGTTCGTCCACATACAGCACCAGAATGAGAGGCTTCCCCTGGACAACCTTGAAGTAAAGGTTTGGATCATCATTACTTCGAATGAAGCCCAACTTCATCAAGTAGCTATCTATCCTCTCGTACCAAGCTCTGGGTGCTTGCTTCAACCCATAGAGGGCTTTCTTCAACCTGCTGACATGAGTGTCCCGATCCTGGACTTCAAACCCCAGAGGTTGTTCTACATACACCTCTTCTTTTATTGCACCATGCAGAAAAGTGGTCTTGACATCCATCTGATGAAGACTCCATCCTTGCGTAGCAGCAAGGGCTATGATTGATCGAATAGTGGTATATCGTGCCACAGGTGCAAATATGTCATCATAGTCTATTCCTTCCTTTTGAGAGAAGCCACGGGAAACAAATCTTGCCTTGAACTTTTCAGCACTTCCATCAGATCCATGCTTGATCTTGTAGAGCCATTTTGCGGTGACAACTGATTTGTCATTCGGTCTTGGAACCACATCCCATACATCATTCTTCATTATGGACTCATATTCTCCATGTATAGCATCCTTCCAGACTTGATGCTTTACGGCTTCCTCAAAAGATCCAGGTTCAGATTTTACAATAGTACTCATGGCAGCCAGATACCCTTGGTATCTACACGGCTTCTTGCTTTCTCGGAATGTCCCCCTCGGGGCAGCATGTCCCTCAGCATCTTTGAGAGTGTCCCTGAGCCATGATGGTCTCTTTCTCAGTGAAGGAGATGGATCCATCAGGCATTGTCTCATCCTGTGGTTCTTCTTGATTTCCAGGCCTTGCTTCATGTTTTTCCTCAAATCTCGAAAGATCTACTACTTTCTTCAGGGAAGCATCTTCGTCAAAAGTGACATCATGGCATATCTCTACTTCCCTTTGACCAGGTACATAGATTCTATAGGCCTTAGAAGTTTCGTTGTAGCCCACAAATATTCCTTTCTTCCCAGAAGCATCTAGCTTACTTCTCTTTTCTTTTGGAACATGAAAATAAACAGGACATCCAAAAATTCTAAAATGTGAGATGTCAGGTTTCTTACCAGTGAAAACCTCTTCGGAAGTTTTGGAGTCCAGGGTGGAATGAGGGCATCGGTTTTGAATGTATACAGCAGTATTCGCAGCTTCTCCCCACAGAAACTTTGGTAGACCTTGGTCACATAGCATGGCACGGGAAGCTTCCACAATGGTCCTGTTCTTTTGTTTAGCAACGCCATTCTGCTCAGGAGTATAGGCAGTAGTACTCTCCCTCTTAATGCCAACTTCTCTAAAAAAGTCCTTGAACTCATTTGACTCATATTCAGTGCCATTGTCGGTCCTCAAAATATTGATCTTCTTCCCTGTCATATTTTCCACCAAGGTTTTGAAGGTACGGAACCACATGAAAGCCTATAACTTCTTCTTCAAGAATTATATCCAGGTTTTGTAGGAGAGTTCATCAGTGAATGTCATATAGTAAGAACATCCTCCCAGGGATGTCACGGGTAGCATACCAGATAGATCAGAATGGACCAGTTGCAAAATATAAGATGTCTTTGTGACACTTGAGGGGAAAAGTCCCCTTGTATACTTTCCTTTGGCACAACCCTTACATACACCTTCATGATTATTTCCAAAATCGGGCATCCCTATCACCACCTGCCTTGATTTGGGAAGGGCCTTGTAATGAAGGTGTCCAAACCTTCAGTGCCATAGTTTAGTTTGTCGGATAGTATCACATGTCATAGCTCCCAGTGGAATTCCTTCAACCTAGTAGAGTGTTCCAACTCTAAAACCAATCACAATAGCTTCCTTGAGATTCTTCTTCCACATGCACACCTTTCCATCAATGAATGCCACATTGAAACCTTTGTCTTCGATGGCTGATATAGAAACAAGGTTCTTCTTCAATTTTGGTACATAGAGTACATCCTGCAAATGTAGGACTTGTCCTTGAGACAAGTGGAGGGTCACAGTCCTTGTCCCTTTCACGGGATATGTGGCATTATCTCCAAGAATAATTTCCAGATTAATATCCTTCTCAACCATGTCAGAGAGTGCTTCCTTGAACCCAGTGATGTGTCTTGAGGCACCACTATCTATCAGCCAGACATCCATAGTGTCGGGTGGGGATGCAGCAGAGAGGGCAGATACAAGAATGCATTCATTTCTTTTATCAACAACATTTGACTCCTCATACTTGGAGTTTCTAGACCTTTTGAAAGGTTGATTGTTTCCGCCAGAGGGAGCCTTCCTCTTTCCTTTGGACCTGTTGTTTCTTTGATTTCCATTCCTTCGGTTGTTGTTGTTGTCATCACTATCGGGAGAATCCTTCTTGAAAGGACATTCTCTAGCATGATGACCTAGCTTATGACAAGTGAAACACTGTCCCTTCTTTCCTTGGTCCCCTGCTCTTCCTTTGCTCTTTGGACCACCAGAGTTCTTCTTTCTAGAATGAGCAGCGTAGGTAGCATTTCTGTCATTTTCGTATTCCTCCATTCTTGTCTCTTCTTGCATGCATCTTGACAGTAGCTCGTCAAAGTTAGGAATTGTGTTATTATTGAGAATGGTAGTGTTGAATACTTGCCATTCATATGGGAGCCCTCCAAGTGTGGTGAGTACCATCTCACGATCAACTATTGTCTCCCCAATAGCCAGCAAATTGTTCCTTATCTAGGTCAGTTTCAGAAAGTATGTTTGCGTAGATTCATCGTTGCCTTTCTACAGATTCTTCAATTGATTCTTGAAGAATAGCACCTGGTTTGCATTGTTTACTTTGAACATTTGTATCAGCTTATCATACATCTCTTTCGATGTGCCTAGCTCAGATATGTAGGCAACCGGACTTTTATGTATGGATTCCCTGATCATTAGCTTTGCTTTGATCTCCCCCTTCTTATACTTGGTTTTAGTAGCAGCAGTAGCAGTGGATGGAGGTTCTTGTATCTTACCCAGTACATAGTCCATGAGATCAAGGTCTTCCAATTTGAGATCTAATATCATCTTCCAAGCATGGAAGTCATCCCTTCCAGTCAGCTTGTCATCCTCCTTGAAGCCATAACTTGTGGAACTCATTTTTCTCTTTTGGTGATTTCTATAAGTTAGGGCTTGTCTTCACCTCAGCTCTGATACCATGTAAATTTTTGTAAATGTTCTATGCTTGATGAAACTTTACTTTTATAACAACAATCACATAAACAATTAAGTAAAAAAGCTAATAGAACATACCAGTGGATCTATAGAACACAAACTAGAAACAAGAGAATGTGTTGGTGCGTTACGGTGGTCAACAAGATGCTTCAACTAGCAAATTCTTCTTGGTCGGCCAACCCAGAATGTGTCACAACAGTCCTCAAATCAGTCACCCAGTCAACTCAAAGTCAACCCCAGAAAAGTCAACGCAATCTAGAAAAAAGTCAACGCAGGGCAGCAACAATAAAGTCAACGCAGCTCCAACTTCGGTCAACCTTTTGACCTCGATTTTTGTGCCAATGAGTACGGCCTTCAAAAATCGAACTCGCCACCAAATTTCAGCCAATTCGGACCATGCATTGACCAAAGTCAACGCTGGTCAAACTTGCCCAGAAACCCTAACTGCAAAAAATTTGCTGCATTAAATTTTGTCCTTTTTGCTACAGCAGATTTCGTCCTCCTTCTCACGTGGGAGATGAAATTGCTTCTCAGATGCTCATATATAATCAGAGGAGAAAATGTGTGATGTTGAGTGAGTGAAATGCTCTCCAACGTTGACTATATTTATATCCATCATTGAGGTGTGTGACACATCTGCTGGGGGTGTAAAACCTTAAGGCCGACTTGCACTTAAATTTATTATAAATAATAAATTCAAAATAAATGTTCTTCTCATCAGATTAAAATCAATTTTATATCGATTTTACACCTCTCTGAAAGAGGAATCCAATACAAATATTGGAATCTTCATCTGAGCATCACAAGATGGAGTTTGGACCTAGTTGTCCAAATTTAACAATTTGTCTCATCCAAAACTATTGAAGTTTATACTCTTGATGGGGTTGCTTGCAATAAATGCTGCATTAAATTCTAATAGCTAATATTTTCATTTTTAGTGAGCTTCTTTAGACATAGGTCTCTGGTAATAGAGCTCAGCAGATAGTGTTATGCATTACTTTTGGAAAAATCACTTCTTGCATTAACAATAATACAAAGTACGTCGGCTCACGTTTATCTAAAGGACAACAAGAAGGTCCTTGTGACAGTTTGACCTTGAAAATCACAACTCCAAGCATCTTTCTGAATAAGAGTGGCCTTTGCTGTAAAGTAGTTTTATGTTTGAAACCTTTATTTTATCATATATTCTTTGTTTATAGTGGGACTTGGCTTATAACTCATGACTTGTTTTTTAATTGTGCATTTAGCTTAAATAGCTCCTATACTTTTAAGTATGTTTTGCTGTCGCTCAAATTGTATGGACACTATGACAACAACTCAGGTCGGGGGCTATCACCTTGATCCCCAAGCTCTCTGTTCTAGCTGTCTCCCAACAACAAGCTATGAGGGGTAGATCTTGTAGAAATGAGATGATGAAGGATAGGTTGGGAACCAACAAGTCCAGGAGACACAGTTGAGTGGCGTAGCTACCTTGTTAAATTTAGCAGGATTTTATAGATTAGATCATATAATATTCGAAACTAGTGCCTTATGGAGTCAACACTATTACTTGTTACAAAATTGAGTTGCTGCTTCCTAGATTTTGTAGCATTGGATATGTTCTAGCCACAAAATTTTGCGGAGCGGCTATAATACATGAGTTCTCCAAAACCCAGAAATCGATTCTGGAATTTCCACCTAGAAGCATCTCAATTAGATTATTAACCGATTTTTAAATATTTCCTAAGTCTAAACTTAGGGAATATGGTCAATTAATCAGTGTTAATTGAGATAAGGTGAGAATCATATAGAAACTTAGACAGATCGACAGGGAATTAATCTGAGCCATCGATTATGTTTTAATCTTGGTCGTTGGTGCTCCAATAGAAGATTATAAGAAGAAGTCGATGGGTAGATGGAGGACACACCAATGCAGATACTCAGTTGCCTAGACAGTTTGATTTCCTCAGTAGCAAAAACTCATTAGAGAAGATAGAGCCAGAGGGTGAGTAATAGGTGGAAGAGGAGGGTAACAACATTTTGAGAGGAAGGTTTCCAGTCCCCGGAAGAGGCAAACGAAGGAAGGCCGAAATTCTCATAAGGCTAGCATAAGCTCTGCACAGAGGGTGATGCAAGTGGCTCAATGCAGAGGCTAGGGAGGTGATTTTGGTGGCAGAAATTAGCTGCGGGGTGAGAGAAAATTCTCATATTAATTTTTTGCCAGTATTTTCCTCGGATTAGATTGCCAGTTGGGCATCTAAATTATTGTACTTAGAATTGTTGCTAAAGAATAATAATAAAACCCTCATCTGCTGGACCGGTTTTACCCCCATTGGGTTTTTCTGGGGACAATTGTCCAAAAATAATTGTCAAAATTATTTTGTGTATGCTATAATTTCTCAGTTTTCAGTATTTTAGTTTTCGCGGTATTTTTATGGTGAAAATTGCAGTTGTAATTTTATTCGTTATTTGTCGTAGAAAATAAGCTGCATATTTAAATTTACAGTTAGAAGAACAATTTCCAGTTGTTGCAATAGATAAAAATTTCACATGTTATCAGAACGTAGTTGATCAACCAGAGAGCTCAGAGACAAAATGAAGGAATTTCGCTGCTCATTGTGGGCAACAGGCCGAGATTCCTAGGGGTAGCACAGTCATTCTGCCAGAGGGCCAAGTTGCTTTAGGAAATTGAATTTTTCTGAGAGGCAGAAAAATTTGAGTTTTCCAAATCGATTGATTCCAGAGGCAGAGGGAGTAGCTCAAAGTTTTCGTTGGGTAGATCTCTAGCTAGACGTAGAGTTTTTTTTTTTTTTTTTTCACAGTCGCTAGAGTAAAGCCAACATTAGGTGAAATAGGAATAACACAAAATTGACATTCAAGAGGCTTCAGATTTATCTTCCAGGTTGGAGGACGAATTTTCTTTCTTGTTAGGATCAACTTCACAGGGTGTCTGGTATATAGACAGTGGAGCACCAACTCACATGACAGGGGTTAGAGAATATTTCTATAGCTACAAGGAGGAGCAGATGGAATTCTAGATTACTATGGGAACTAGGATGCAATGTACTCCAATGGGGAGAGGTACCATAGATTTTTAGAGGGAGTCAAGACTCAGGAGCAAGCACCAATGCTATATATGTTTTACAGTTACAGGATAAGGGGTATGTCAAACACCCAAGATGGAAGAGGGTAAGACAAATTGGAGTTCGAAGTAACAAATTGTACCATTTACAACTTGACTCTCCAATGGCACTAATAGGCAGTGACAGTAGAAATGGGAAGGATTTTAATGAGTTATGGCATAGGAGAGTAGGACATCTACACCATGGAGCACTTAGGATGCTAAGAGAAACAATAACAAGATTTCCAGAACTTGGCACGAAACACGATGACATGTGCAGAGGATGTGTACTTGGGAAGTATGGTAAGGCGACATTTCCAAGAAGTGACAACAGAGCTGATGGTGTGTTAGAACTCATACATTCAGATATTTGTGGCCCAATGTCCACTAGAGCTCTCAGCGGTGCCGAATATTTCATCACCTTTATTGATGACCATTCCAGGAAAACCTGGATCTACTTCTTGAAGACCAAAGATGAGGTCTTCGATTGTTTCAGAGAGTTTAAAGCTCTCATGGAGAATGCGACAGGGAAGAAGATCAAGGTGCTTCACTGAGATAATGGTGGAGAATATATAGATAAAGACTTCACATATTTCTGTACGAAGGAAGGCATCAAGAGAGAATGGACAACTCCATATAATCCACAACATAATGGGGTAGTAGAACGGAAAAACAGAACAATTATTGGAGCTACAAAGGCTATGTTATATTGCCAGGATTTACCTAGGTTTCTATGGGCAGAGGCATGTATCAAGACAATATATATTCAGAACATGATTCCTCATAGGGCATTGGGGAAGAAAACGATAGAAAGTGTCTTCACAGGAAAGAAGCCAGAAGTTAGTCAGTTCAAAATTTTTGGTAGTGTTGCTTATTGCCACCTGCCAGATGAGAAATGTATCAATTTGGATCAAATTGCAGAGAAGGGGTTCTTTGTTCAGTACAACTAAACGTCAAAGGCATACAAGATCTACATTCTTAGCAATAGGAAGATTGTAGTAAGGTGAGACGTGAAGTTCATGGAGGACCGAGCTTTTAAAATATCTCATGAGATTCCTGTAGGTGATCAGAATCAGTCAGTAGAAGCTCCTTTGGTCCAATAGTAGGGACAACTAGTGGGATAGGAAGGAGGACAATCACCAGGATCGAGTATTGTGACTAGTACCAATATTTTATCAGGTGCAGGAAATCCGAGGAGTTCTCAACAGATGGAGCAACAAGGGCAGAATGAGGAGGGGCTCACTGAACCTCACATGACTAGTGGTCGAGCCAACAGAGAGGTTCATCAAACATTGAGAGATGCAGAGGAGTTTATTGGAACTCCTAGGATGAACAAAAGACAACGCAGACAACCTGATAGGTACGAAGCATTGGTGGCTCAGGTTGCAGAACCTTCCAGCTTTCAGAAGGCCGCACAATATCAAGTGTGGGTATATGCCATGGTAGAAGAATATAGCTCTATCATGACAAATGATGTTTGGGAGGTAGTGCCAAGGCCAAAAGACATATGAGTAGCAGGTTCTATATGGATCTATAAGATAAAATATGCTGTAGACGACAGTGTGGAAAAGTACAAGGCTATGTTTGTGGAAAAAGGGGATTCATAGAAAGAAGAGATAAATTATGAGGAGACCTTCGCCCTAGTTGCTAGATACACTTATATCTGATCAGTTATATCCCTAGCAGGTCAGATGGGATGGCATATTCACCAGATGGACGTCAAGACAACATTCTTGAACGGGGTGATAGAGGAAGAAGTGTACATAGAACAACCAGAGGGCTTCGAGATTCATGAGAGACGCACTCATGTGTGCAGATTGAAGAAAGCTCTATACAGACTCAACTAGGCTCGTAGGGCATGCTATGTTAGGATTGATAGCTACTTGTAGCAGATGGGATTCGTTAAGAGTGACGCAGATCCCAACCTTTACTATTTGATGGTAGAGGGTGAGCCACTCATCCTAGTTTTGTATGTAGATGATCTCTTTTTGACAGGATCATCAGGGCTCATACAGGACTGCAAGGGGAACCTGGCAGCAGATTTTGACATGAAGGATGTGAGGTTGATGCACTATTTCCTAGGATTGGAAGTGTGGTAGAAGGATGGGGAGATCTTCCTTGGGCAAGGAAGATATACTACAAATATTCTAAAGAGGTTCAAAATGTAGAATTGCAGACCCATGTCTATGCCCATGATCACCAATTGGAAGAAGATAGATGCATCAGATGACAAGGATGTTGACCCCACCTTGTATAGGCAACTTATTGTGTCTCTCATCTATCTAGTCAACACTATGCCAGATATTTGCTTCGCACTCAATACCTTAAATTAGTTCATGGTAGAGTCGAAGAGGGTACATTGGGTAGCAGCGAGGCATATTTTGACACATGTTTGCGGCACAATCGAGTGTGGGTTGAGATATACTCGAGGGGATGACGTCAGAATTTTGTGTGTTCACAGATGCAGATTGGGAAGAAAATTCAGTGGACAGGAAAATTATCTCTGGGTATTGCTTCAGTGTTGGATTAGGGATGGTTTCTTGGTGTAGCAGGAAGCAGGAGTCAATAGCACCGAGCTCTGCAGAGGCAGAGTATATGGTAGCCAATGCAGCTACGTGCGAAGCTATATGGCTTCACAAGCTGCTAGTAAGCTTGTTCAGGCAGAGGATGGAGGCAACCAGTGTCTACTGTGATAATCAGAGCTACATAAAGATCTCTGAGAATCCAATGTTTCATGACAGGTCGAAACACATAGATTTTTCGATGTCATTTCATTAGAGATTGTATTCAACGTGGAGCAATCTAGCTATAGTATGTTCCCACAGAAGAGAAAGTTGCAAAGATACTCACGATAGCTCTAGGGACAGCTAAGTTCGTCTATTTCAAGGAACAAATGTGTATGGTGGAGAACCCGTTTCAGTAGCTAGGATAAGTTACTTTGGATGATTCTTAGTTGTAGATGTTGCAGTTGCAACAACAATAGATGAGAGGGAGTCATAGTGCAGATGCAATATTGACAGCAGTACAACAGAGTCAACAAAAACATAGTTGCTACATATCAGAGATGTGCAGTGATTGATGGGCAACATTTGCCAGACATCGGTAACATGACAGGAGATGATGCAGAGACAGGGTTTTGTGGCAGAAAGTGCAACGCTAGAACACATTCCTTGCTAAGAGGGAGTGTTAGTTTTTGTAGCATCGTATGTGTTCTAGCCACGAAATATTGTGGAGAGGCTAGAATACATGAGTTCTCCAAAATCTATAAATCCTTTCTGGAAATTTCGCCTAGAAGTGTCTCAATTAGATTATTAACTGATTTTTAAATATTTCCTAAGTCTCAACTTAGGTAATATGGTTAATTAATTAGTATTAATTGAGATAATGTGAGAATCATCTAGAAACTTAGATGGATCGACATGGAATTAATCTAAGCCATTGATTATGTTTTAATCTTGGTCATTGGTGCTCCAACATAAGATTTTAAGAAGAAGTCGTTGGGTAGATGGAGGACACACCAGTGCAGATACTCAATTGCCCAAGCTGTTTTATTTTCTCAATAGCAGAAGCTCAGTAGAGAAGATAGAGCAAAGGGCGAGTAGCAGGTGGAAGAGGAGGGCAACAACATTCTAGGAGGAAGGTTTCCAATCCCCAGAAGAGGCAAATGAAGAAAGACTGAAATTCTCATAGGGCCAGCGTAAGCTCTGTGCAGAGGGCGACATAGGTGGCTCAACGTAGAGGCTATGGAGGTGATTTCGGTGGCATTAATGAGCTATGGGGTGAGAGAAAATTCTCATAATAAATTTTTGCCAGTATTTTCCTCAGATTAGATTGCCAGTTGGGCATCTAAATTATTTTACTTAGAATTGTTGCTGAAGAATAAAAATAAAACTCTCATCTGCTACACTAGCTTTCCCAAATTGGGTTTTTTCGGGGACAATTGTCCAAAAATAATCGTGTCAAAATTCTTGTGTGTGTGTGCTATAATTTCTCAGTTTTCAGTATTTTTATGGTGAAAATTGCAGTTGTGATTTTATTCGTTATTTGCCATAGCAAATAAGCTGCATAATTAAATTTACAGTTAGAAGAATAACTTGCAGTTGCTACAATAGATAAAAATTTCACGTTGCTTTGATGCTTCACTAATCTATATGAAATTCAAATCCTAAAACCTAAGTGAAATGCAAAGATCTTGGTTATTTTAAATTAAATGCCTAATCTTAGTATGACCTTCCCTTAACTATTTTGAAGCTAGGCTCCAAGGTAGGTTGTGGGAAGGAGGCCAACAGGGAGCAAGCAGGGGCTTGATTAATGATACCTTCTGTTAGGCTCCTATCACCTGATGCCTTCGGTGCTGCAAAGATTGTGGCTCTAACCACTGCAAGGTCACCGTGTTAACCACTGAAGAGTTTCTAAGCCCATCAAGCTAGATGAGAAGGGTTGCCCTAGATATCTATTAGCCAAGCTCATGCTTGGAGGTGAGTTATTAATGCAACTATATTTAAGATGGAATGCAAGGATGTTGAGTGAGTCTTCGACTAAGATTTGTTTAGTGTTTTAAGTACTTTGGTTAAGATTAGCCTTATGACAAGAGTACTTAATTAATGAATGAAAAGATAATGTTAGTGCCAATTTATCAAAGTTCCAACAAGATACCCACAATGTAATTACTCAGGATAAATGATTCACCAATATTATCAAAATAACAACGAACATTAGCCAATAGTAACAATTAGAGCACCTTTCTATTTAGAACACTTAGCCAATGATTATTAGACGATGTAACCAGTGTTCCTTAGTCAAATTAGAAAATGCTAATGACCATTCAACTTAAGAGATGCTCAATTAAAGCAAGAACTCACAAATCCCTAGATCTTAAACCGCCAATGCAAAGTTATCATTCAATAAGATATATTAGCAATGAAAAAAGAATGAGAATTATACCAAGGCTCTTGTACCAAGTAAAACGATGAAGAACACTAGATCTCAAAATTCAAATGATGTAAAACCTATGTTGCAGGAAACATTGCACAGAGCTCTGTTTCAGCATGAAAACGTAATGGAAACGCGTTTCACCGTACTGTATGGCTTGGAAACATGTTTTAGTCTGTACTGGGTCGTTTCACGTTGGGGAAACGTGCTCAGTACGGACGGAAACACGTTTCCAGGCCATACAGGTGCATTTCCGGCCCTTTTTTTCGGTTTGTGTGTTTTATTATTTTTTAATTGTTTTTATTTTTTTGTTTTAGGGCAGCCTAATGTTCAAGCCTATGGCCCTAGTGTTGATATGCAATTCATGGTAATGTTGAATTCTTAAAGTAAAGTGACATTATCTTTTATCTTTCATTTTCATCCTTTTACTTAAATTTTTAACATTACCATGAAATGACTCAAGATGTTTGAGAGTGGTTTCACCCTCATTGGATTTGATATGGAGAAAATAGAATTTTATATCTCACTCAAAATCTAGCAGACTTACCATTTTTTTAGGATTTCAGGATTGGGGGGATTGCAATGTTTCCATTGGATTTTGTCATGTACTAGGGTGTGGAACTTGTATTTAATCAAGAGAACCAAGCCCTCTATGTAGGGGAGACTCCCAATATTCAAGAGCACCTAGGGTACCAAGGTATGGAACTTGTATTTAATCAAGAGCACTAAGGCTATTCGACTATGCAAGAGGAGACTCCCAATCAAGCACGAGACAAGAAATTAGAAATTTCTCATGGCTGATTTTGGATATTGCTATTTTCATTGTGATCATTCATGAGTAAATGCGATGTAAATTTAAAGAATTATAGTTTATGCATTGACATTGGACAATTTAATCATAATGTAATAAATTATAGTGTATCATGTATGCTTTATGATTGCACATATTTCTTAAATGTACTAATATATATATATATATATAAATTTAATATATATATATATATATATATATATATATATATATATATATATTGCATTTCACCATTTCCAAAATTTGGGGAGATCACATTTCATATCGCTTCCCGTTTCAGAAATTCATTTGCGTTTCCCCGTTTCGTGCAACTTAGTGTAAAACAAGATGCTCAACAAGATATTCCCTATCCAATGTTAACAATATTATGAAAGCATTTAGAACCACTTATGGTATTCAGATTCCAAATGACATAGACTAGGACAACAGTAGCTACTTATGTTCCAATGATAAAGGAGCAGTAAATGAGTTTATGACAACAATAGATTATAGTGAGCAATTGTTATGTCGAAATGTCAAAATGTTCCAGATTGCTTATTTATTTTTCTTTTCTTAGATTAGAGAGAAAATAGAGAAAAATGTACTTGTGTCACTGATGTATTTCAGACCTTACAATGCAGTTATCATGGTCATCCAAAACTTGCAGACTTAATCCTTATTAAAGCCCAAATTATCCAATTTACTTATTAACATATTTGACAATGTATGAGTAATTTTTGTGTTAATCAGATGAACTAAATGCCACTGTTTATATCAGACTTTAGTAAGCATTCAAAACAGAGATAGATCTTGCAATTTTATTTCAAACAAAGAATGCTCCACTAATGCAATTAATTCCCTGGGTGATTAGAAAATTTATGAATTGTTTTCTAGAGCACTTTTATAAGGATTTCATCACTGTTATGAAATAATTTACTAGCTATATATGAGTAGTGAAGAAACAAAGGGTTGGAGGGTGCAAACTAATGAGCCCCTTGGGCTTGGGACACTTGCCAAACTTGTCAACAAAATTTTCCAAAAGGTGGTCCACCTGCAAACACAAATGTTACCCCAAATTATCTGCAAATGTCAATGATTAACTCAGAAAATCGAATGATTACCACAGTGAAGAAGAATGAGAGGAAGGTGAGGCTCAATGAGGCCAACGCATCAGTGGAAAAGGGTAAAAATAGGGTTGTGTTGTGCAGAAGAAGGCCCTTAAGGCTACAACAGTGAGGAGGAGCCAAGGGGAAATGAGGAGGAGCTAAGGGAGAAATAGGGCTTCGGCACAATGAGCCCCTTGGGCTTGGGGACACTTGCCAAACTTGTCAACAAAATTTTCCAAAAATTCAATTTTTATTTGCTTGGTTTGCAAGAAATTCTCCACTTTTGTCCAATCTTGGGCTTGTAGATGATTAATCTCCCTCCTTGGCTCTCCTCCTTCACTCCTTAGCTCTCCAAGCAAACCTGTCAATGTAAAAATGACAAAAAAAAACTTCAAAATCGCACTTTAAAATCGCTGTTTTCGGGCCCCACGATTTTTACTGTACGACTCGCGATTTTTATGAAAAAATCGCGATTTTTTGGCGATTACCGATTTTTTGAAAAAATCGGGAAAAAATCGCTGATTTAATCGTTCCAACGAAAAAATCGCGATTTTTTCAAAAAATCGCGATTTAATCGCGATTTTCAAAACACTGGCAAATAAACACACAACCAACAAATTAATACAGATAAAGATGCCAGTAAAATCATTGAGTCATTTTATTAATCCACTGGAAAGAGTACATCAACATGAACAATAGTGGCACGTGAGCTTGCCAAGCAAGCGGAGCAAACCCATAAAAAGATCTCTAACCCAAATGATGAATGACCCTGGCAATGACGTAGACGACCCGACAAGACGACCGCTGCAACCCTGCTACTGCAAAACTGCACTCTCCAAAACTCCAATGAAGTATTGTGAGATTTCCGAGTGAAATCTCCTCAAGAGTGTTGGGTTTTCGTCCAACGCCCACTAGCACACCTGAGGGTTTACGTCTTGAGGCTTAGATGTTGGGAACTAGGTTCTCCAAACCTCATCAATAGAAAATAGCAACAATCCAAGATGTCCTCAAATGGTCTCTCCTCTTTTATAGATCTGATGGACCCCTCTAGAAGCCTTCACTTTATTATTATTTTAATCACTAGTACCTTTTGAACTTTTCCCTCCTTTATTTTTAATTAAATTACCTTTTTAATTCGGAAAAATGGTAAATCAGCCACCATTCCAGCTCAGGCCACTGAAAGTCACTCCCCACCATCTCATCTTGTAAATCTTCTCATTTCGGTTCCAACGAGCTATTATGCTAAGGCGTTCTGTCAAGTTTTCCTCTCTTAATGCCACCTTAAGCGTAATTAATTGAGTTAGGCTCCATTATAACCCTTTTTTCCGAAAGTTGTCGGAATGAAACATAACAAAAGGGAAGTCATGCAGATGATGGAATATATCAAGCGAATGCCATTAGATACCAAAGAGACTCCTCAAAACCCCATAAAGCCCCTCCTGAAGCTCATGGGCCCGCTGATGGTGTAAACCTGCTCTTGTGACCTAGTTGCCTCCACCCATGGAAGTCCCGACCACACCATAAGGGAAACCAGACAAAAGAACATGATAGTTGAGGGGATGAAGGCCTTAGAGGCTACGACAGGCAGGGAGGAAGGAAAATGAGGGCAACCAAGGGTTGACGAAGGAGAAAGAAGGGAAAGTGGAAGGTTGGTTTAATGGCAGCGAGGAGGGATGCTATTGGAGGAGGGAGAGAAGATGCGGCAAAGGAAAAAAGGGGTGAGCGTAGGGCTTGGAGAGGTCTTTAGGGTTTGCAACCTAGCAAAATAAGGCCAACCAAGGATGTGACCAACCCTTAAGCTAGATGACAAGGGTAGAGGGATCCCACATCAAGGTTTGAGAGGCATTTTTTGGCTTGTGGCTCAATTAGAAGAGCATGGAGGGCTGATGACTAGGCCAGAGGGCTCAATGCTAGGGCTAAAGGCCCAATTTTTTTTTAAAACCCTCACGAAATTAAAAAATAATGCTTAAGATCTTGAAATTTCACCGCAAGTGATCACAAAAACTCCCTTGAAGGTTGATGTTTTCTCCTTGGGCTTGAATGTTGAGCTTGGAGAGGAAGTAGATGGTGGATCTTGCCTTCCTAGGCTTAGATCCACCTCTAGAAACCCTTTAAAATTTTTCCACGATTTGAATCCCTTGAAATCCTCAAAAAATCTTTAGATCTAGCTAGAAGTTCACCTTCACAAATAAAATTTCAAAGGCCCAAAATCCCAATATAGACAAAAATTAAAATAATGCCCAAAACCCAAAACCCCAGCTGCACACAAGGGTTAGAAAATAAAATTATTTACAAAATTTTATTTGACAATATTCACAATGATTTATGGCTCCTATAAGTAGATCTATTCATTTAATGCAAATTAGATAAAAATAGATGAGTACAATAATTTAAATGGGTGAGCAGTGGCCAAGATCTCTGCAAAACCAATCATTAGATAAGCCTTGATATTTAATAAAGTGCGCTCTTAAGCCTTTCTTGTCTTGGGAGTTGGCTGGTCCAAGACTTCCCCTCATGCCCAAAATTTGAATCCCTGAAATCTTTGCACACTTAAGGTCAAGTTATTAGATCAATAGGGGCTAGATAGGCACCATAACCCTCAAGATCTAGAGATACCCGCTAGATCAATCAAGTTAAATTGCTTCTCTAAACCTAGTAACTAATGCAAGATACCTATGGAAATAGTTAATCCAATCTACGGCTAAAGAAATAGTAACTTATAAAATATTATTCAGTAGAGCATTAAGAACATGATCCAAAAAATTTATCACAAGAAGTAGAAGAGTAACACCACCATGAATAAACCCCAAAGTCTTTTGCTTTATTTATAAAAAAAAATATTACAACCAATAGAGCTTGACTCAGAGCTTTCTCAAAATTTCTGTGTCTTGAGAAGCAAATGACTTCTAATTTGTAGATAAATCTTGAAAGTGGAAAATAACGGCTAGTTGGCTTGATCACCATCAAAATAATCTCGACCGCTGATAAATGTTTGATCATCTTTTAATTTTCATCGTCAAAAATCTTTTTTTTTTGAGGAATTTTCGAATTTATCTTAAAAACCATTTATTATTAACTCAAAAATAATTATTTTGAGCTAATTTTCTCAAAAAATTGACTTTGACTTAACCACCAAGGCCCAAGGGTCCAATTTTTCTTGAAATTTCCAATAATCCCTTGGTGGGGGACCCCCAAAAATTAATTTTCTTAAGACCCAGATTTTTTCACTTGGAGAATTTAATTTCTTTAGGACTCTAATTTTGACTTTAATTAATTAAATTTTTGGCTTAGGATTTTAATTATTTTTGCTAGAAAATTTAATTCATTGACACTTGAGGGGATTAATAAATTTTCCACACTCTAATATTTTAGTCATGGTGTCTAAATATGAGTGGCCATGCACCAAAATATTTTTACGTCAAGATATTACATTTAACTCAACCCTCAAAGGGGGAACACCCGTTTGCTATAGACGCTCAATTTATTACCCAATTTTGCGACTCAATAAGATCTAGTAGACCAAGTGATTTGTAATAAAATAATTTAGTCAAATAGCTTAAATTATTCCCAAATCACTTTTACAAAAGACTACTAAAACACTAGGACTCACCTAAGACCTTGACGATAAATTCCACCCTAGCTTTAGGGTGAGGCTGTGTCGAAGAACGTAACTAGGTTTGGTCTTCATAAAATGTATTTGAGTCATTGTGTAATGTACTTGTCAAAAGAATAAAGAAAATAATTTTTATTATTGTAACAATGACTTATTAAAGCATGGGTTTCATGCTTGGGTCATCATTATATTAGTCAAAGTCCCCATTGTGGACTCCTAGGATTAATATCGAGTCAATAGAGTCTTCATACACTTACAGAGACTCTTCTTGGTCTTTCGAATCATGTAAAAATGTTTATTATTGAGTCAAATATGAATTATGTCACCTCCACACTAAGTCGGCTTAAAGCAGATCAAGTCAGCCTAAAGGAGACCAATTCGACCTCACCTGGAGCCTAGAAATAGAAGGAGATCGAATTCGTTTGGAGTATCTCATCTCAAGCAAGTTCGATATCTCTAAGGAAGTCGGAAAAAGTGCGAAGTGGGTCAAGGAAGCCAAAATGAGTGCAAGTTGGGTCAAAGTCAAATAGAAGAAGAAAATCGAAGTTTTGGTGCTACTGTTTTTCTTTTGTGCACTAGTTTGGGAGATTGAAGTCTTTTTGTGTTGTTGCTTCCAGATGCTGCTTGATGCTATTAGTGTTTGCATAGTCGAAGTTGTTGGGGTTAAGATACTGCTGCTAAAGGGTCAAAGATATGGAAAGGCTGACTTGGTGTGGAGGAAAGGTTTGGTCTATGTCTAGGGTGAAGACTCTTAAAGAAAACTATTGAAGGAAGAGAATTTTGACTAAGTTTTCCCCTAGAGAGGGGTTTTGCCTTGGCATAACGCCTACATTGTGTTTCTTGTGTTCTTGTGATCTTCATACACACATAATTTGGTAATTGCTTGATGAAAGATAATCTAATAAAGAAGTAAAAGAAACCAACATAATTCACAAGTAATTATCAAGAAAGAGGAATCAAACCCAAATCTACTTGCATTGATTTCTCAACAGGCTAGAGGGAAAAACTTTGCCGATCATCCGTGTTTAGAAACACAAATGAATCAGTGAGACGAAAAACCTCCTAGGATGAAATTCGTCGCCAAAATAATAGGCTTAGGTAGGTTGTTACATACATATATGGTCTTACTAGCATCATTTACATTAAATTTTTTGCAGAATGGGTTTACAACTCTGATAAACTGACGACTGACGATGATGAATCCAGGATATCTGATTGCTTGAACATGATGGAATCCTTTGCAAAAATGAGAACTGCTATAGGGTAGTTGACACAAAGTGGTCAACATGTCTAAACACTCCAAGAATGAGTTCATTGAAAGGACAGACATATCTAGCCTTAGCAAAAGTTTATAATGCATTCATAGGATAATAAAGCCCAAATAGCTTTGTTGGCACCTACTCATGAAGTATTCGTGAAAGTGTGTGGAATTCTGTGATTTACTATGGGACCTGCAGTACTGAATAAAGATCTAGAAGAGTTGTACAATGCTGATAATTATCACTAGTAATGGATCTTTAATATGTTTAGTCTGTTAAAGCTACTCGTTTGCCTATTTGAAGTATAGTAAAGCTAAAATATTCTATCATAAAAAACATCACACAACTTCGATAAGGCAGAATTGCCAAAAAATTTTGATGTACAATTGTAGCATGCATCTATTTCAAATCAACTCATTTAAATCAATGTGAAAAAAATCTCAGGAATCAATGATTTTTGGGTTTTTTCTGTTCTATTCCGTTTGCTTACTTTTACCTATTTTTTGAATTTTTCCAGTTTACTCCTGCAGATTTCTGATTTTTTGTTGAGTCATTCCAGTTTTTCCCTAAGTTACCAGGATTCGGATCTGGATCTGGATCCGAATACGGATACGGATACGGATTCGAATTCGGATACAGATACGCCAATTTTTTGAAAAGCGAGGATCCGGATACGACAAGGAAACTGCAAGTATAAACAAATATAAAATATTCGTAATTATTAAATTTAAATTTATATACAAATAAAAATATAAACATATATTATTTTTAAAATATATAATTTTTAGTACTTATAAAAATAATTACTACATGAATAATATCAAAATTAATGTATCATTTATAAATATAATTAAATTAATATAAAAATATTTAAATTTTAAATATATAAATTCTATATAATATTTTAAAAAAATTATTAATTTAATAATATTAAAATTAATGAATTGTTTATAGATACTTTAATTCATAGTTATTGTATTTATAAATACTTTAATTCATAGTTATTATATTTATATTACATGGTTATGAAACTTAATTTATAAAACTTGCCTTTTTACACTTAAAAAAAAATTAATATTTAATTAAAATATCTAAATGTTTGGTGGCTTACGATATATGCGATAAAGCTAATTAGCTTATTGACACCTTTTATTTTTTTCATTTTGGTTGATGACTCAATTTTCTAATTTTGCTTATGTTCGTTAATAATTCATTTAAATCATTTCTTGACCATAATCGATTTCTTAACGGGATAATGGTTTATTATTCCCTCATCTGATATTTTTTCATTTTAGTTGACGTTGAATTATCTCGTGTAGCTAACGCCAGTTGAATAATCCGCTTATTGGCACATATTATCGGTTATCCATTAACTTCGTTGACTTTTTTATTTTGATGTTTGCGTTGACGTCTGCTTCTAAATTTTATGTTGACAACTTAACCCACCGAGCAATGCTTGGGGCGTATCTCCATGGATCCGGATCTGAATTCGTTTCCGATCCTGGGATTCACGGATCCAACACTTTGGCATGGTAGATCCGGTAACATGGGTTTTTCCCTTATTGATTCCAATTTTCTGATTTGTTGACCCTCGTTTTCTTATCTAGAGTTGATTTTTCCAATACTAAGTTAAAGTGTTTCTTTTGTATGGTGAACATCAACAGAGAGGATGATCTAGGTGGATATTGGTGGCCACCCACCTATTCCATTTGGACCCGCACCATCAGTTCTTTCAGTTTTTCAGCTTCAGCAAAACTTACTATTTTTAGCAGGTTTTCGGGTCCTGAACTTCCGGAGTCGTTTGGAGGCCTTAATGATCCAAGTGGATATTGGTGACCACCCACCTATTCCATTTGAGCCCCCACTATCGGTTCTCTCTGTTTTTCAGTTTCGGCACAACTTACTATTTTTAGCATTTTTTCAGGTCCTGAACTTCTGGAGCCATTTTGAGGCTCTAAACGACGTTTTTTGGGAAAACTGGGAGCAACATGGGTCTATAGATTGATGTTGCTCACACCAAAAGTTGTAGTCCTCTGATAAATCTTTCTAACAAGGTATGGTGCGCGTCAAACGGAGATCGTATGCCAAAGTTACGTCCACGGGAAGTTGAAACACCAATTTACCCAAACGGGGCCCATAGTTTTGGTGTTTCATCTCTTAGGGTTAGGTTTTTGGATGTTTAGGGTTTTCCATTGTTTCTCAATAATAAATAGGCCCTCGAGCCTCATTGTAACACAGTTCAGAGGCCTGTAGCCGCCACATCTCTTCTCAGAGATAAGCTACCAACGCCCTAGCTAGTTTATTTCAATTATGTCTGTAAGCATATTTCTGTTTTGATATTAATGAAATGAAGTATTATTTCCGCTGCATCTCTGTGTTTATGTCTATTTCTGTATTTTATTGTGTTCCTACATAAATCCAGATCAGTGGTATTAAAGCGGTCTGCTCTCTCTGTTTTTCTTTGCATGTCCCCAATGAGGTCAGGGTATAAGGAATTAGGGATCGATCTGGTTGAACCCTTGCAAGATTAGTCTCGCAAAACCCGATGACCTCCCATGGCAGAAGAAAAGAAAGATGAGGGAGCAGGAGATCCTATCAAAATTTTGCTCGAGGAGGCCGTCGAGAAACAAAGGAACGTGATGATGGATAACTTTGCTCAGATCCTTCAACAACTGCCCACCTACAACGCATCTGCATCCAACAACCACTCTAGAGGCGCCACTCCCGTCAAGGTACAAGTAAACGTTGACATTCTTGTATATGAAGGCCAGATAGATGCAGATATCGTAGATAAATGGTTGAATTTGCTAGAAGGGTATTGTCGGTCCATGATTTCTCCGACCGAGAAAATATTATTTTGCACTCCTTAAAGCTACCCTCCATGTCCAAGACTGGTGGGAAACCTACTGTGAGCAAAAGGACGAGGGGGAACCCTCTCTGTTCTCGGCTGCACCCACTTGGAATTCGTTCCAAGAGGACATCAAGGAACAATATTACCCCATGGGGAGCTATGAGGACAAGTACATCCAATGGACCACGCTACGACAACAAAGGGATCAAGATGTGCACGAACTGATGAATTTGTTCCATACCCTGCGCACAATGTTGGGTATTAAAGACTCAAAGAGACATTTGGTGCTCAAGTATTGCAGCTGCCTGCAGAGACACATTCAGGAGGAAATGGAGTTCCTCGACATTACCTCGCTTGGCATGGCATATTGCTACGCTGCCAAGATCGAGCAAAAATTGAAGTAGAAGAAGCGAGACTTTGGGTTTCGCGAATCAGAAGCTAGGAAAAGGCACACCCGAACCAAAGAACAGGGGGAAGAGCCAAAGCGGGGCGACTTAGAACACCACCACAAATCCAAAGGACACAAGGAAGTGGTGTAAATTTCATAACAGCCCCACTCACAACACAAACAAGTGTCGGGCCAAACAATCGTTGGTGGCCGAACTGAAGGCACTCGAATCAAATGCATGTTCTGATCCCGAGCCAGAACCAGATAAGGGAGATGACAAAGGGAAGAAGATCATTGATGCATACCTCGATGCCATTGTTGCCACCACCAAGCTCCAGAGGGTCCTAAGGATCTGGAGGAGGGGGAGCGCCTCTTCCATTCGCAGATGTGGGTGAAGGGTTCTCCATTGCAATTTCTTATCGATAGCGGAAGCAAAAAAGAACCTCATTTTAGAAAAGGTCGTGAAGCGGCTCAACCTATCGACCATAGCACACCCGCATCCGTATACCATCGGGTGGCTTCACCCAGGGAGAGATCTTCGCATCCGCCAGCAGTGCCACCTTCCATACAACATCAAGCCATTCACGGATGAGGTATTGTGTGATGTTGCTCCTCTTGTTGTAGCTGATGTGTTATTGGGCCAACCATACTTGTGGAGGCGATATGCTGTGTATGAATCTAGGCCTCGTTCTGTTGTTATTACTTTGGGAAATAAATTGTACAGGACAACAGAGGTAGTATTGCCTCCTGCCATCTCCTTGACTATTGCAAAACAACGCAGTAAGATTGTTTCCCAAACCAGGAAATTTATTTTCCTTACAACTCGCTCATAGAGAAAGAAGAAGATTATGGCCACAACGTCGAAACAGGGCTCCCCTACACAGCTGAAGCAGATGGAGAAAGTCGTGGAGGAATACGAGGACACTTTCTCCTTACCCACAAAGGTTCCTCTTCTCTGTCAAGACAAGCACTCCATTGATCTGACCCCCGGCGCACCGCTACCTGATGTTGCCATACCTCATGCAACTACACAGAAAGAATCCACACATGTACTGTCTGCTGCAACCAAATTTATTGAACGTATCCAACACGTCCGCCAGCAGGTCCACGACATCCTAGACAAATCCAATACCAAGTTCAGTAGAATTTGCCTCTCATGGAGGAACTTAATGCGATGGGAACCATTGCTTCCTAAGGAGGGAGGAATGATCCAGGTGGATATTGGTGGCTACCCACCTATTCCACTTGGACCCGCACCATTAGTTCTTTCAGTTTCAACAAAACTTACTATTTTTAGCAGGTTTTCGTGTCCTGAACCTCTGGAGCCGTTTGGAGGCCTTAATTATCTAAGTGATATTGTTGTCCACCCACCTATTCCATTTATACCCCCACCATCGGTTCTCTCAGTTTTTCGTTTCGGCACAACTTTCTATTTTTAGGATTTTTTAGGTCCTGAACTTCCGAAGCCGTTTTTCGGGTCTTAAACGACGTTTTTTGGGAAAACCGGGAATAACATGGGTCCATGGACAGATTTGCTCACACCAAAAGTTTTAGTCCTCGGATAGATCTTTCTAACGAGGTATGGTGTGCGTCAAATGGAGATCGTATGCCAAAGTTACATTCTCGGGAAGTTGAAACACCAATTTTGTAAAAATTTCTGTTCCCAACCCCGTTTTTCAGTTTCTCCTTATTTCTCCCATAAAGTTAAATGCCCATTCCCATAGCCATACATTCAACAAGCTGGAAAAATAAATATTTTCTGAAAACACAAATTCTGGAAATTTCACAGTGCTGAATTGCAGAAATAAAACTCAGAAAAATAAATCAGCCACACATAGAATATAGACACGCTGATTTTTGGTCAATATGACCCTAGAAAAACCTCCTACAACTTTTGGGGAAAACCAATTTGAAAGCTCTTCTTATTTCTGATAAATAACTTTTACAGTGAGAGAGAAATACTCAGAAAATTTCAGCAAGTAAACAAATACAACTTATCTCATTTTCCATGCTTAACCACCGCCTCGGAAAATGTACAAGCAACAAGACAGAAAAAAACAATAAATGCTGTATGGTCTCCCTTGTTTTTCGTGCCCGGAAATACAACAATAAATGCTGTTGTATGACTTCTTTTTGCGTGTAGAACAACAATAAATGCTGCTGTACGACCTCCTTGGAAAGTGTGCAGACAGTAATAAATGCTATTGTTCGGAAACTGCCTCAATTTTTGTGCACAACAACAACAAGCTGTAAGGCCTGTCTCGAAATCCTTGCCACAAAAACAACTTTCCTCCCTCGATATCTGTGCCAGAAAATGTACGGCTGCCTAGGAATGCGTACCCAAAGCTACTGTATGAATACTACCTTGAAAAACGTGCCAAAACTGCCTTGAACTGTGTGCCAACCCTGTTGTACGGATTTGCTGAAATGCTGCCTCAATATGCGTGCCAAGGTTTTGTTCTCCTTCTCCTCAATGCCCATAAATCTTCTTTGCTCTCTTCTTCTCCATCTCTAAATTTGCTCATGAAAGAAATGAACTTTTCTCTCCTTTTCCTCCTTTAACCTAACCCTAAGTGAATTTTGGGGAATCCCTAAATCCAATGGCTGAGATAGCTTTAGATCTAGGGCTAAAATTAAGTGCTCATTTAAATCTCACTTTCTATTTTTTAATTCACCCCACTTTAATAAAAACCCTCTTAGTCATTTATTTCCAAAGTCACTTTTCACTTTCTAATTTCACATTGACTTGATTAAAGTCACTTTAAAATTAGACTTAGTAACTTTATCACTTAAAATCACTTTTAAACTAGATTTGACTTTATAACTTTATAAAGTCACTTTAGGAGAAAAATTAAATTCTTTTGGACACTTTTCCTTAGGCCAAAGATCAAAGCCTTGGGGAACCACCTGTCCTCCGGTAACCAAATTTCAACACTCCCTCTTATCAAGGAAGGTGTTCCTCACCACACCCTTCTTGTCTCTGAAGTAGACATGCTTGCCCCGTGGTAAGGCTTTGGTAAGAATATCTACAACCTGCTCATCAGTGCGAATATACTCAAACTTCACAGCTCCCTTCTGAACATAGTCTCTGATGAAATGATATTTGATCCCGATATGCTTTGACCTGTCATGAAATACTGAATTCTTTGTGAGTTTAATGCAACTCTGATTATCACAGTAAATCACTGAAGGTCTCAACGACTGACCAAATAAGCCAAACAACATCTTGCGAAGCCATATGGCCTCAGAACTAGCTAGACTGGCTGCCATGTGTTCTGCTTCCACTGAACTTAATGCTACTGCTTGTTGCTTTTGGCTGAACCACGACACCACTGCCGAACCCAACCCAAAACAACACCCTGAAGTGCTCTTCCTATCAGAAGCACAACCTGCCCAATCAGAATCAGTGTAACCTTCCAATCTCACTCCATCTCCTTGCCTATAATCCATACCATACTCCACTGTCCCCTGCAAGTACCGCAAAATGTGTTTTGCAGCCACCCAGTGCACCCTCCTGGGCTCACACATGAACTGGCTCATCCTGTTGACTGCAAAACATACATCTGGTCTGGTGTTGACCAAATACATCAAGGAACCGATCAACTGTCTATAGAATGTGGGATCCACCAACTCAGAATCTGAAGCGTGAAGCTTCTTCCAGTTGGTGATCATCGGCGTCGACATGGGTCTACAATCCTCCATGTGGAATCTCTGCCAAGGATGTCCACAATATACTTCCCCTATCCCAGGAAGAAATGCCCCTCCTCCTGCCACACCTCCAAACCCAAAAAGTAATGCATCAAGCCAATGTCCTTCATCTCAAACTCCGATGCAAGATCTCTCTTGCAGCTCTCTATGAGTCTCTCTCCACCCATAATGACCAAGTCATCCACATACAACACCAGAATGAGAGGCTCCTCACCTATCACAATAAAGTATAGGTTCGGATTTGCATCACTCTTTGTGAAACCCATCTCCTGCAAGTATGTATCTATCCTGGACTACCAAGCTCTAGGAGCTTGCTTCATGTCATAAAGGGCCTTCTTCAGTCTCGCACATGGGACTCCTTCCCATGCACCTCAAAGCCCTGTGGTTGCTCAAAGTACACCTCCTCCTGTATGAAGCTGTTGAGAAATGCAGTCTTCACATCCATCTGGTGGATCTTCCAACCCATCTCTGCTGCTATCGATATAATGGAGCGAATCGAAGTATATCGAGCCATGAGAGCGAAAGTCTCCTCATAATCTAGTCCCTCTACTTGGGAGAACCCTCTAGCCACAAACCTTGCCTTGAATTTCTCAATGCTGCCATCTGCAGCATGCTTTACCTTGTAAAGCCATCTGGAAGTAACCACGGATTTGCCCTCAGGCCTCGACACCACCTCCCAAACATCATTCTTCTTGATAGAAGAATACTCCTCCTACATGGCCTCTCTCCAGACCTGCGGGCTAGCTACCTCCTCATAGCTAGAAGGCTCAGAGTCAACGATGTTGCAACCATTGCGATATAGCTACAAAACCTCTCAGGTGGTTTGCTCTCTCTGACTGACCTCTTCGGCCCAACAACCGATGTGGCCTCTCTCAAGGTATCCTGAAGCCACTTGGGCTTCCGCTTCCCTGAGCACACTTCTCCCACTGGAGAATGAAACTCCTCCTCATTAGGAGCCTGAACTCCTAACTGTCTGTTTGCTGTCCTCCTGCCTGAACTTGAACCTGTATATGCTGAAGTATTGTGTGAACTGTCCATTAGTGGACTCCCTAGTGAACTACTCTGCAGACTGCTTTGCATGTTGCCTGAAGCACCACCCCTCTAACTCTGTGAGCCACTGTTCATTGATGGACCTGACACTGTAATCGATGTACCTCCTGATCCTCCTAATCCCTGCCCACTAGATTCCTGTGCTTGACTCAGTTGCTCCTGAGGGTCTGGCCGATCCAGATACTCTAACTCCCGTGATCTCTTGAAAGCCCTGTCCTCCTCGAACTTCATATCCCGCTTGACAACAACTCTCCTCTGTGCGGGAATATAAATCCGAAAGGCTTTTGAGGTCTCACTATAGCCCACAAAGATACCCTCCTCTGCGGTGGGCTCTAGCTTGGTCCTCTTCTCCTTGGGTACGTAGGAGTATGCAATACACCCAAAGATATGAAAATGACCAATATCAGGGTTCTTCCTAGAAAAAGCCTCCTTCGGAGTCACATGCCCCAAGGCACGATGCAGACTCCTGTTCTGCAAATATACAACAGTGTTGTAGGCCTCTGCCTACAAAAACAATGGTAACCCCTGATCAGGTAACATGGCTTTGGCAGCCTCAACGATGGATCTGTTCTTCCTCTCAGCAACCCCGTTCTGTTGGGGGGGTTGTAAGGAACTGTGAACTCCCTCCTGATGCCTGCCTCTGCACAATACTCAACAAACTCACCAAGGGTGTACTCCTCTCCATTATCTGATCTCAGGGACTTGATCTTTCGACCTGTCTGAGTCTCCACAAGAGCTCTGAACTCCTGAAACCGCTTGAAGACCTCACTCTTGGTCTTCAAGAAATAAATCCAGGTCCTCCTGGAGTGATCATCAATGAATAAAACATAATACTCATATCCACTCAAGGAAACATGAGACATCTGACTGCTCACATCGGTATGAATCAAATCAAGTATCCTAGTCGATCTGCTGCCACTGCTGGGAAAAGGGGATTTGGGTATATATAAACACCTGTCCTCTACTGAACAATATCTCATATCCTCTGTCCTCCAATGCTGAAACGGATATGAGGTTCTTCCTCATCCCTAGCACATATAGAGCATCTGACACCTTCAAGGGAGGTTTGGGTTCCCTATCAAATGTCAATGTCCCCACACCGACTGCTCTAACAACGCTGTCATCTCTGAGTACTACTTCTATATCAGTGCCACCCTATGAAAGCTCTGAGAAGTACCCACAGACTCTTGTCATATGACGTGAAGCCCCACTGTCAAAATACTAGATACCTGAAGATGCTCCACTAGTGGAGGGAAATGCACACTCCCTCTCAGCCTCCGTGGCAGTTGATCCTGCACTAGTGGACTTACAAGCAATGAACCCAAACTCCCGGTCAAAGCTATCCGAAAAGTCCTCTATCTCTGCTGATCCTGCCATGTTCTGGTTCTTCCCCTTCTTCTTCTTCTTCTTCGGACAGACAACTGTTGAGATTTTGTGTATTTGGGGTAGCATCGGTTGTGCTCTAGCTCCCAAACTTTGTGGAGGGACTCGAGTTCACCTGATCTACAAGACCCAGAAATGGATTTGGGAAATTTCATATGGTTTAGGAGATATTAAATTAATTAATTATTTTAATGTATTTCCTAAGTTAAAACTTAGGAAAATAAAATAATTAAAGTAAATTTAATTAAACATGTGATGAAATTGTCTCAAGTCACACGGATCAAGCTTTCTTTTAATCTTAGCCATTGATTAAATATTTAATCTTGGCCGTTGATTTGTCAACGAGAAAAGTATAAAGGAAAGGCTTGGGGTCATTTGTAAGATACATAGAGGCAGAGCATTGAAGCTAAGCTAAGATTCTAGGGCGGGGTTGCTAAGAATTCTTAGAAGTGTTTAAGTTGCAAAGAGGGGAATTTAGACCAAGGGGATGATCTGATCCTAGTGTCTAGAATACACAAGAAGCAGAGAAGAGATTAGCAAGGATAGCGCAGAGAAAGGCATCAGCGACAGCAGCAGACAACTGCAGCAGCAACAGACGACAGCAACAACAGCAATAGACGACAACAGCAGCAACAACAGTGTCTTTCAGGGGCAGTGCTGGGGTTTCTAGGCCAAGATCTGGCTGAGTTATGTAAATCCCGTTTGAGGGTGTGGATCAGTGAGTATTTTTGGTCTTAGATCAACCAGGAGCTGCAGATCTAGAGTTCTCTGTAGGGTTTTTCAGATCTGGAACCCAAAATTGTGTATTCAGAAATATTCTTAATAATAGAGCCCTCCAGTAGCCAGAGACCAGTTTTCCCACATTGGCTTTTTTTGGGGACAGTTTGTCCAAAAATATCTGTGTCACTTTGTCTATGTGTGCATGTGCTTATTCTAGATCTGAATTGTTAGAGATCTGTTATGTGTTTTGCTTTGATGTTAACTTGAATCTATTCAGTTGATAACTTGTATAAGTAGGAGATGCTTAACCGGATTAACAGTAATAATTTCTGCATAAGAATTAAGATTCAGAAATTTCTACATGGTATCAGAGCAATTGCAGATCTATAAGGGTCACCAGCTGAAGGAATTGAAGGATCTAGTTGTAGAAAGTAGCTGGAAAGGCAACATAAAAGCAAATATGAAGGGATACCGCAATTTTTAGGAGCCGACTCACATAGAGGTAAGGGTGACGTTGTCCAACGCTGTGTCCTAGCAAGCCGACACAATTACTGCGCAGAGGCAGCTCAGAAACAACGCTGGTTGGGTCTGAAGCCAGCCAGTGTGATTCAGATCTGAATCTGTTAAATCCAGAAAAAGTCTGCAGAAAAGTTGCAAAAATTCAGAAGAGCTGGTGGGGTTAAAACTTTGAAGATTTCAGATTTTTAGCCTTAGCACAAGTGACAAAGGTTGGGAAGAGATCAATTTCTCAGAGAGTTTCTTGCCAAAGGAAACTTGCAGTTTGATCAGATGATCAAAGAAGAAGCTAAATCATAGTTGATTTGGTAGATTTCCAAGGAGGGAAATCAAGTGTCAGAGGGAGCAGAGGGTGCCCAGTTTGTAAAGGACCCTAGATTCGAGATATCTAGCATAGAGAAGAGGAGCTTCCACACATTTTGAGCAAATGGCTCCTCATGGAATGCATGATCAGGATAGGCTAGAGGGCCTCTCAAACTTTTCGGTGTGGAAAGCTTGGATCTTGATTGTCCTTGAGGCATATGGTCTAAGAGACCATGCAGAGCAGTCCCTGGCCACGCCGACAAATGCGTATCTCCTACGGAAGCATAGAGAAGCTGCTGGGCATGCCAAGCAGCTGATAATGGACAGTATCAAGGACTGTATTGTACCACACAACTGAGAAGAGGACAACTAGTGAAATGTGGAAGGCCTTGACTTCCCTGTATGAGGGAAAATCAGTCCAAAGAAAGATGCTGTTGGAGGCCCAAATGAGGTCATTCATGATGACAAAGGGAGAAGACATCGGGCATTTCCTCGTCAGATTACAGTTAATCAAGGATCAGTTGATTGCAACGGGTGCAACCGTAGATGATGTAGTGATAGTCAGGATTGCCCTCAATACAGTCACGGATGAGTGGGAAACCTTTTTCCAAAGTATCTTGGGCAGAGCAGACCTCCCAGATTTGGACAACTTGTGGTCAATCCCGCGGCAAGAAAAACTACGCAAATTCATCAAGAAGCAACACAGGCCTGGGTTGAGCAAGGTTAAGAAGGAAGAGGAGGAAGATGCAACCTTGGCATTGAAGAAGCAGCCGAAGAAGAAGGATCTTTCTAAGATCAAGTGCTTCTAGTGTGGCGAAATGAGACATTTTGCCAGCCATTGTCTAGAAAAGAAGAAGGACAAGGAAGCATCTTCTTCCAAAGCAGTGGTGGCAGATGATGGGTTCAGAGATGATGTGGCCATGAGTGCTCATGCACTGCGGAGGTGGGGTGACATGGACATGTAGAGGAGCTACATGGAAGTGAGGCGGGATCCTTGAGTAGCTCATCTCTTGGATCACAAGAGAGCTACGACAGCCTCAAGAGAGTAGCGGGACAAGTGGAACAGTGGGTGCATAGATCACAGATGAGGCAGAGGCAGAGGCAGAGGCAGATTTGGAGGCTGAGAGGAGCAACACAGAGCATAGCAGCAATAGCGTAGAAGTAGTAGCAGTGCAGAGGCTGATGTGACTTCAGCAGCATAGAGCAGTGCTTCTTATGCAGTGCAGAGCTGCATCAACGCAGAGAGCTTCAGAGGGACAGTGTAGTGCAACATCAGCGTAATAGATTTAAGCACAAGGAGCTGATGTGACTTCAGTAGTGCAGAGGGAGTCTGATTACGCAGGTAGAGCTATAGCTGTGCATCGTTCTTTAGATGCCAACACAGATCTGTAGCCTATGGAGCTTCAGTGATAAGGATGCAGTCCATCTGACTTGTTTGGTAAAGATTGGGCAGGAGATTTAGTTGTTTCTATCAACAACTGAAGTTGCAGTGCAACAGATCAGCAATGGCAGTGCTATGAGCAGCACAGATGCAAAAAATTGAGAGGGAGCTGCAGTATAGTGGTATAGTCATGGGAAGCAGTACAGAATGGTAGCAACAGTGCAGAGTTGAGTGGCAGGAGGCCAAGCTTCAACAACACAAAACCAGTGCCCAAAATCATGTAATGCATAAGTGTGATGTATTGCTAGAGCACACCCTTGATGCTAAGAGGGAGTGTTGAGGTTTTGTGTATTTGGGGTAGCATCGGTTGTGCTCTAGCTCCCAAACTTTGTGGAGGGACTCGAGTTCACCTGATCTACAAGACCTAGAAATGCATTTGGGAAATTTCATATCGTTTAGGAGATATTAAATTAATTAATTATTTTAATGTATTTCCTAAGTTAAAACTTAGGAAAATAAAATAGTTAAAGTAAATTTAATTAAACATGTGATGAAATTGTCTTAAGTCACATGGATCAAACTTTCTTTTAATCTTAGCCATTGATTAAAGATTTAATCTTGGCCGTTGATTTGTCAACGAGAAAAGTATAAAGGAAAGGCTTGGGGTCATTTGTAAGATACACAGAGGCAGAACACTGAAGCTAAGCTGAGATTCTAGGGCAGGATTACTAAGAATTCTCATAAGTGTTTCAGTTGCAGAGAGGGGAATTTAGACCAAGGGGATGATCTGATCCCGGGGTCTAGAATACACAAGAAGCAGAGAAGAGATCAACAAGGACAACGTAGAGAAAGGCAGCAGTGACAACAGCAGACGTCAGCAGCAGCAACAGACGACAGCAGCAGTAGTAGCGGACGACAGTAGCAACAACAGCAAACGGCAGCAGCAGCATCAGAGGACAACAACAACAACAACAGTGTCTTTCAGGGGCAGCGCTGGGGTTTCTAGGCCTAGATCTGGTTGAGTTCTGTAAATCTCATTTGAGGGTGTGGATCAGTCAGTATTTTTGGTCTTAGATCAGCCAGGAGCTGCAGATCTAGAGTTTTCTCTGTAGGGTTTTCTAGATCTGGAACCCAGAATTGTGTATTCGGAAATATTCTTAATAATAGAGCCCTCTAGCAGCCAAAGACCAATTTTCCCACATTGGCTTTTTCCGGGGACAGCTTATCCAAAAATATCTGTCACTTTGTCTATTTGTACATGTGCTTATTCTAGATCTGAATTGGTAGAGATCTGTTATGCGTTTTTCTTTGATGTTAACTTGAACTTTTTCAGTTGATAACTTGTATAAGTAGGAGAAGCTTAACCGGATTAACAATAATAATTTCTGCATAAAAATTAAGATTAAGAAATTTCTACATACCATGTTAATTTCTGAACATGTTCTATGCCATTTCAGATTCGGGCACAATACTGAAGCAGATAGAACATACCAATAGATCGATTGAAGACAAGCCAAAACGGAGATAAAGAATGGTGGCATTACGACGATCAGTAGGATGCTTCAACCAACAAAGTCTTTCATAAGGTCAGCCACCCATGTCACACAACCCCAAGACAACCTGGACAAAGAATACTCCACAAAGACGCAACACCAAGAACGCAACTCCATTGTCATCAAGAGAGAAGAAAATCCTCCACACATTGTGTGTATAATGAACTCCGAGTCTCTCCAATATATAGGCATCTTTGGGGGTGTGTGACACGTCCTTTAAGACATTTATGTCTATATTATATTCCAGGCCGACCTAGCACATAAATGGAATAAATTTAAAGTACATGTTCTGCTCATCTGATCGAGATGATCTTTAGATCAATCTTACACCTTTCTAAAAGAGGAATCCAATAAAAATATTGGGATTGCATCTGAGTAGCACAACCCGGAGTTTGGACCTAGTTGTCCAAATTTAACACTTCCTTTGAACTAGGGAGAATTTCGTCCACTAGTGCAATCCAAACATCCTGCGTCATCCCGCCGTAACTTGCTTCGCTAGCTTCTTTATTTCAAAACAGAAGTGGGTTAGTCACCAAGACATCATTCCCGGCTCACAGATTGGCCCAGAGGCCCGAAACTTCTATAGGACTCACAAAGAGTCTCATACCAACCTTAAGTTGGTTTTCCTGACCCGAAGTCAGTTGGAGGTCTGAAACCTCACTAGGACTCTCAAGAGTTATATACTAACCCGAAGTTAGTTTCACTGACCCGAAGTCATTTGGAGGTTCGAAACCTCGCTAAACTTGATCCCAGATCAAGTTGTTGGACATGTGCCATCCTAGACATAGAGAGTACGACAATCTTTGATGCGTCCATTGGTCTTGCTATGGTCTCTATTCACATTTCCCACCTCATTGGCCAAATGAGAGGTACTTCCCATGAGTCTGAAACTCCATGGGTAGGATGCATACGGGGCATAGATAAGAGAGAGGTAAACCATCTCAATATCCTCACAGTGGGGTAGAAGCACACCAACTATGTTCGGCAATTCTAGCCCAGTGGTTGCTTATAGCACCAAGAAGCTATCCCGAAAAGCCCCCCGGGAGATCCCAGAGCTCATCGTCCAACATGACCCTCCAAATAGGGTCATTCCATGATTCCAAGATTCTCATGGAAGGTTTGGGACATGACCTCCCCCAAGGGCATTGTGAGAATATCTGTGACCTGCTCATCAGTTCCTATATGATCGAGCCTTATGGCGCCTCGCTGTACCATATCTTGGATAAAGTGGTACCAGCCATCAACATGCTTGGATCAATTGTGGAACCCGGGATTCTATGACAAACGAATCCTCCTTTAGTTCTCACAAAGGATAACGGTGGCATCTATCAGATGCTCGAACAACTCACTAAAGAGTGTTTGCACCCAAGTGGCTTCACAACAGGCCATACATGCTGCAATGTATTTGGCCTTAGCGGCGCTCAAAGCTACCAACTTTTGCTTCCTGCACAAAGCAGTCCCAAGTGTGAAGCAACATCCAGATGTGCTCTAGCGATCCACCACACTGCCAATCCAATTGGCATTGGTATATCCATGGAGTGTCATACTCCCGGCAGTGTATCTTAGCCCATGGTCTATCGTGCCTCAGAGATATCTCAAGAGTTTCATGGCACCAACCCCGTGAATGTTATGAGGATCAACCATGTGTTGACTAAAAGTGTTCCCATCCTCTGACAATTCCAACACTTCACCTTGGAATAGTGCTTTTGCGTGTTCCCCTGTTTACCTTTACCTTTGCCTTTGCCCCCGCCAACACTTGTGGAAGTTTGCTTCTTTCCCTTGCCTTTCTTGCCTCCTGCTAACAATGCCACATCTTCATACTGCTCAACAGGTTTGGCTGCCCCAAGCTGGCTCTTTCTGATATCATTCTGTATGCAATCATCCCAGAACCTCTCCCAAGTGGGAAGGGTCTCACGTGCAGAATCCCCATAAGCAAAGTTCAGCCATGAACTAGGAAGGCCATTCTCTGCAATCCGCACCAACTCAGTGGGTGGAATGACCTCTCCAACTGCTGCCAACACATCTCTCACATCAGTGATATTTGTGAGATATCCAATAGCACTATCAGTATTAGCCATCTTAATGGTCTTCAACTTCTCCCTTAGGACCATTTTCCTGTTCTCATTGGTACTCTGATAGAGATTGGTCAAGGCTGTCCACATCTCATGAGAAAATCTTTCCTCTCACATGAGGAACGACATGGTCTTTAATACCATTCAGAATCAGTCTCTTGCCCTTGTTATTCTTTTTGTTAAAGTTTGCCAACTGAACAACATTAGTAGACACATTCATAGGGTGCTGTTGGATATGCACCATTAGACCCCAGACTTCTGCCTCCTCAAAGATGCTCTGCATTCTTTCCTTCCATACATTGTAGTTACTATGCCCATCCAATCTATCCTCCAACCTCAAGCCCAAAGACATGCTTGCTGTCCTAATAAACTGAAAAAGACACTGCTGTAATAAAAGTACTGTTTTCTGTGTGAAAAATCAGTTTGCTGTAATTTTTCTTCTTGCTGTCCCAAACTACACTTTTCAGCGAACTAGCTCTGATACCATGTAAAAATTTCTGTTCCCAACCCCGGTTTTCAGTTTCTCCTTATTTCTCCCGTAAATTTAAATGCCCATTCCCATAGCCATACATTCAACAAGCTGGAAAAATAAATATTTTCTGAAAACACAAATTCTGGAAATTTCACAGTGTTGAAATGCAGAAATAAAATTCAGAAAAATAAATCATCCACACACTAAAAATAGACACGCTGATTTTTGGTCAATATGACCCTGGAAAAACACCCTACAACTCTTGGGGAAAATCAATTCGAAAGCTCTTCTTATTTCTAATGAATAGCTTTTACAGTGAGAGAGAAATACTCAGAAAATTTCAGCAAGCAAACAAATACAACTTATCTCATTTTTCGTGCTTAACCACCGCCTCGGAAAATGTACAAACAACAAAACATAAAACAACAATAAATGCTATATGGTCTCCATTTTTTTCGTGCCCATAAATACAACAATAAATGTTGCTGTACGGCCTCCTCTTTTTGCGTGCATAACAACAATAAATGTTGCTGTACGGCCTCTTTGGAAAGCGTGCAGATAGTAGTAAATGCTGCTATACGAAAACAGCCTCGATTTTTATGCACAACAATAGCAGTAGGTTGTACGACCTGCCTCGAAATTTGTGCCACAAAACAATTTTTCTCCCTCGAAATCTGTGCCATAAATTGTATGGCTGCCTAGGAATGCGTACCCAAAGCTGCTGTACGAAAACTGCCTTGAAAACCTTGCCAAAACTGCCTTGAACTGTGTGCCAACCCTGCTGTATGGATTTGCTGAAATGTTGCCTCGGTATGCATGCCAAGGTTCTATTCTCCTTCTCCTCACTGCCTAGAAATCTCGTTTGCTCTCTTCTTCTCCTTCTCTCAATCTGCTCATGAAAGAAATGAATGTTCTTTTCTCTCCTTTTCCTCCTATAACCTAACCCTAAGTGACTTTTGGGGAATCCCTAAATCCAATAGTTGAGATAACTTTAGATCTAGGGCTGAGATTAAATGCTCATTTAAATCTCACTTTCTATTTTTTAATTCAACGCACTTTAATAAAGACCCTCTTAGTCATTTATTTCCAAAGTCACTTTTCACTTTCTAATTTCACATTGACTTTATTAAAGTCACTTTAAAATTAGACTTAATAATTTTATCACTTAAAGTCACTTTTAAATTAGATTTGACTTTATAACTTTATAAAGTCACTTTAGGAGAAAAATTAAATTCTTTTGGACACTTTTCCCTAGGAAAAAGATCAAAGCCTTAGGGAACCACCTGTCCTCCAGTAACCAAATTTCAACAAATTTACCCAAACGGGGCCCATAGTTTTGGCGCTTCATCTCCTAGGGTTAGGTTTTTGGATGTTTAGGGTTTTCCAGTGTTTCTCAATAATAAATAGGCCTTCGAGTCTCATTGTAACACAGTTCAGAGGCCTGTAGCTGCCACATCTCTTCAAAAAGATAAGCTACCAGCGCCCTAGCTAGTTTATTTCCATTATGTCTGTAAGCATATTTATGTTATTTGATATTAATGAAATGAAGTATTATTTCTACTGCATCTCTGTGTTTATGTCTATTTCTGTTTTTTATTGTGTTCCTGCATAAATCCAGATCAGTGGTATCATAGCGGTCTGCTCTTTCTTTGTTTTCTTTGCATTTCCCCAATGAGGTCAGGGTATAAGGAGTTAGGGCTCGATCTGGTTGAACCCTTGCAAGCTTAGCCTCGCAAACCCCGACGACCTCCCTGTGAAAATTCAACTGCAGTGTTTTGGTTTATTTTCTCCTACTTGATTTAATTTATACAAGTTATTTTCAGAAATTAGATTCAGAAAATACCGAAAATAAACACAACTACAACCTACACATGCAAATCATTTACTGAATAATTCACTCATGCAACAAAGTGACACAGGGATTTTTGGACATAAGTCCCCGAAAGAACCCAAAGCGGGAAAACTGGTTTAGCAGATATGAGGGTTTTATTAATAAGTAGTTCTTGGTACAACAAATCTGGGTTCCAACCTTGGAAAACCCGACAACGAATAAAAGATATAAAATTTGTAGCTAACCTGAAGATCTAGTGCCAAATATCTGACTGATCCACACCCTCAAACGGGATTTATAGGACTCAGCCCGGATTTGACTCTAGAAACCCTCAACGCTGCTTCTGAAGCCCCAACATTGCCCTAGAGGGACTGCGTCAGCCTTTGCGTGGCTCTAGGAGGGCCTACGTCACCCCTAGAGGGTCTACGCTGCCCCTGCTTGGCCAGCGTCAGCCCAGCGTGGCCCTAGCTGCCTCTGCGTTGTCTTTGCTGCTCTGCGTGGCTCTGAAGCCTCTCTGCGTTGTCCTTGTTGCTGCTCCTCTTGCCTCTTGCTGTTTCTTGGCCCTGGAATCAGAACATTCCCTTGGCCAGTACTACCCCTCACTGCAGGAAATTCCACTGGAAATTCTTAGCTAATCTGCCCTAAAATTCCATATCTATTCCTCAGTTCTACAAAAATTGTGTCTTCAACTGACCCTCAAGCCTCTCTCTTATACTTTTTCGTTGAACCCTTCAATCACTGAGATTAAACCATCCATCAACGGCTGAGATTAAAAGACTGCTTGATCCATGTGACTTAAGACTATTTCAGCACGTGTTAATTAATTCACTTTAATTATTTTATTTTCCTAAGTTAGACTTAGGAAATCCCCTAAAAATAATTAATTATTTGAATAACTTGAGCACAACTTGAAATTTCTCAAATCCATTTCTGGGTCTCGTAGATCAAGTGTACTCTAGTCCCTCCACAAAATTTGGGAGCTAGAGCACAACTGATGCTAACCCAAATACACAAAATCTCAAGACTCCCTCTTAGCATCAGAAGTGTGCTCTAGCAATACATCACCCCATGCATTACAAGATCTTGAGTACTTGGTCTGTGCTGTTGATGCTTGGCTTGCTGCCCTCCATCTACAGCATTGCTGCTCCCTGTACTGTTGCCCATGTTACTACCACTAACATTGCCACATCTGTACTGCAACTTCCTCTCAAATTGTTGCATCAAGCTGCTGCATTGCAACTCAGTTGCTGAGAAGTAAGCAACTGAATAACTCTGCCCAACTGTTTGACAGACAAGTCAAGTTGCCCTCCACTACTGAAGCCTCTTGGATGCTGAATCACACTGTCCCCTTGGAGACACTGTCATGCTGCAACACTGCACTGTGTGAGCCTAGCTACTCTGCGTTGTTGAAGTCCCATCAGCCTCACGACGCTGCTGCCTCCACGTTGCTGCTGCCTCTGCATCATGTTGCTCACTTTTCAGCTTTTCAACTCCCTCTGGCTCTTCAATGTGGTCATCTGCAACCATCTCCTGATTCATTCCACTACCATCTTAAGGGTCTCGTAGCTCGTATGTGATCCAAGAGTAGGGCTGACTCAAGGATCCCACCACCCGTCTATGGATACTCTATATATCCATGTCACCCCACCTCTTCTCTCGAGGTGCATGAGCACTCATGGCCGCATCATTATCAAAGCCATCTTCATTTGCTGCTGCAACCTTGGAATCAGAAGCTCCTTTGTCCTTCTTCTTAGGACAACTGCTGGCGAAATGACCAAGATCACCACAGTTAAAGCACCGGACCTTGGAGAGGTCCTTCTTCTTCTTTCCTTGCTTCTTTTCCCTTGATGTAAGGGCTGCATCCTCCTCCTCTTCTTTCTTTACTTTGACTGACCCACTTCCTCCACTAAAAGACTGTTTCTTGGTGATCCTCCTGATCTCCTCTTGGCGGAGAATAGCCCACATATCTGCCCTTGATGGTTACGCTGCCCTTCCCAGAATGCTCTGGACAAACATTTCCCATTCTTCAGAGACGACATTCAGGACTGTCCTCACTAGGAGCCCTTTGTCTGGAGTAGCACCCATGCCAATCAGCTGGTCACGGATAGCTTGAAGTCTGAAGAGAAATGGATCTATCTCTTCGCCCTTCATCATTTGGAACATCCACATCTGATTCTCAAGAAGCATTCTTCTTTGCACAGAGCCTCCTTGGTACATCACCTCCAAAGCCTTCCACATAGAATTTGCTGTATTCTTACCAGCAATATGCGGAGTCACGTGGTCCTTGACTCCGTCTATGATCAACCGCTTTGTTCGTGCTTGATTTTCTTCATACTTCTTGAGTGGATCTGCATCAGTTGGTACAACAAGTGTTTGCTTTGCATGATCTTTGAGACCATACTCATCCAGAACTGAGAGGATTTTGGCCTTCCAGATGACATAGTTGGACATGCCATCCAATTTGTCTTGATCCCTCAGTCCATATCGAGCCATCTTTGCTCAGATCTGAATAAACTGACTTCGCTCTTGGAAGTCTTCCACCAGATTTGAAATGGACAGTATTCTCCAATCCTCTTGATCAAATTTCAGATATGTTTGGCTCATATCTGCTCAATAAATGTCTTCCTCTTGCCTTTGTTGCCTTAGCTAGGCACAATTTTGCACCTGCAGAATCTCTACCCAACCAGCACTGCTGAAGATCAGAAGCACTGCTGAATATATGAAGCACTGCTTCCAGAACTTGGCTGAATTCTTCTACAACAAGAGAAGTGACTAGACAGTGTCCTCTTGGCTGGCCCAGTGTAGTCCCAGTGTGGCTCAGAAGTGGATTGCGTAATCCCAGACTGGGTGATGCAGTCCTTACGCTGCCCTAGGAAGGGTCTGCGTAAGCCTAGAGGCCTTTTACAACTTCAGCGCTGTCTTCTGGATTTGCTTTCTCTTGTTGTCAAGATGCCCTTTCCGGATCGCTGCTTCTTCTGCCACCCTGCAGAAAAAATAATTCTTCAACTGATTGCTGGAGATTCAGCTTGATTTGCTATCGCTCTGATACCATGTGAAAATTCTACTGCAATGTATTGGTGTATTTTCTCTTACTTGATTTAATTTATACAAGTTATTTTCAGAAATTAGATTCAAAAAATACCGAAAATAAACACAACTACAACCTACACATGCAGATCATTTACTGAATAATTCACTCATGCAACAAAGTGACACATGGATTTTTGGACATAAGTCCCCAGAAAAACCCAAAGGGGGAAAACTGGTTCAACAAATATGAGGGTTTTATTATTAAATAGTTATGAGTACAACATATCTGGGTTCCAACCTTGGAAAACCTGACAGAGAATAAAGTTATAAAATCTGCAGCTAACCTGAAGATCTAGTGCCAAATATTTGATTGATTCACACCCTCAGACGGATTTACAGGACTCAGCCCGGATCTTACTCTAGAAACCCTCAGCGCTGCTTTTGAAGCCCGAACATGTTGAGATTTTGTGTATTTGGGGTAGCATCATTTGTGCTCTACCTTCCAAACTTTGTGGAGGGACTAGAGTTCAACTGATCTACAAGACCCAGAAATGGATTTGGGAAATTTCATCTGGTTTAGAAGATATTAAATTAACTAATTATTTTAAGCATATTTCTTAAGTTAAAACTTAGGGAACTTAAATAATTAAAGTGAATTTAATTAAACATGTAATGAAATTGTCTTAAGTCACATGGATCAAGCTTTCTTTTAATCATAGCCATTGATTCAAGATTTGATCATGGCCGTTGATTTGTCAACTAGAAAAGTATAAAGGAAAGGCTTGGGCTCATTTGTAAAGACACACAGAGGCAGAGCACTTAAGCTAAGTTAAGATTCTAGGCTGGGGTTGCTAAGAATTCTCAGAAGTGTTTCAGCTGCAGAGAGGGGAATTTAGACCAAGGGGCTGATTTGATCCCAGGGTTTAGAATACACAAGAGACAAAGAAGAGATCAGCGCAAGGACAGCGCAGAGGAAGGTAGAAGCAGCAACAAGAACAACGCAATTTTCAGGAAACCCTTGAGGGGTTACGCAGAGACCCTTAGTGGCAGCATAGTCACTGCGTCACACATTCTGGGGTAACACAGTCCCTTCCGGAGCAACGCTGAGGGTTTGGAGGCCCTCCAAGGCTGACACAAAGGCTTTCAGGGGCTTCAGAGGCTGACGCAGTGCATTTCAGGGACAACGCTGGGGTTTCTAGGCCTAGACCTGGCCAAGTTCTGTAAATCCAATTTGAGGGTGTGGATCAGTCAGTATTTTTGGCCCTAGATCAGCAAGGAGCTGTAGATCTAGAGTTTTCTCTGTCGGGTTTTCTAGATCTGGAACCCAGAGTTATGTATTCAAAAATATTCTTAATAATAGAACCCTCCAGCAGCCAGAGACCGGTTTTCCCACCTTGGGTTTTTCTGGGGACTATTTGTCCAGAAATAACTGTGTCACTTTGTCTATGTGTGCATGTGCTTATTTTAGATCTCAATTGGTAGAGATTTGTTATGTGTTTTGCTTCAATTTTAACTTGAATTTATTCAGTTAATAACTTGCATAAGTAGGAGGAGCTTAACTGGATTAACAGTAATAATTTATGCATAAGATATAAGATTCAAAAATTTCTACATGGTATCAGAGGAATTGCAGATCTAGAAGGGTCACCAGCAGGAAAATTTGAAGGATCTAACTGTAGAAAGCAGATGGAAAAGCAGTAGATAAGCAGATTTGACGGAACAACACAGCTTTCAGGAGCAGATTCATGTAGAGGGAAAGGTGACGTTGTCCAGTGCTATGTCCTAGCATGCCCATGCAATTACTGCCCAAAGACAGCACAAAAACATCGCTGGTTGGGTCTGAAGGCAGCCAGTGTGATTCAGATTTGAATGTCAGATCCAGAAAAAGTTTGCAGAAAAGTTTGCAAAAATTCAGAAAAGTTGTTGGGGTTAAACTTTTGAAGATTTCAGATTTTTAACCTTAGCACAAGTGACAAATATTGGGAGGAGATCAGCTTCTTAGGAAGTTTCTTGCCAAAGGAAACTTAGAGTTTGATCCGAGGATCAAAGAAGGAGCTGAATCATAGTTGATTTGGTAGATTTCCAATGAGGGAAATCAAGTGTTAGAGGGAGCAGAAGGCACCTGTTTCACCAAGTGCCTTAGATCCATTTCTCTAGCAAAGAGAAAGGGAAGTTTCGACACATTCAGAGCAGATGGCTCCTCATGGATTGCGTGATCAGGATAGGCTAGAGGGCCTCTCAAACTTTTCGATTTGGAAAGCAAGGATCCTAATTGTCCTTGAGGCGGACAATCTAAGAGACCATGCAGAGCAGACTCTGGCCACACCGACCGATGCGGTTCTCCTATGGAAGCGTAAGGAAGCTGCTGGGCATGCGAAGCGACTGATAATGGACAGTATCAAGGACCATATTGTACCACACATAGCTGAGAAGAAGACAACGAATTAGATGCGGAAGCCCTTGACTTCCCTGTATTAGGGAAAGTCTGTCCAAAGGAAAATGTTGTTGGAGACCCAAATGAGGTCATTCATGATGACCAAGGGAGAAGACATGGAACACTTCCTCTTCAAATTGCAGGCAATCAGGGATCAACTGACTGCAACGGGTGCAACCATAGATGATGCAGTGATAGTCAGGACTGCCCTCAATGCAGTTACAGATGAGTGGGAAATTTTTGTCCAAAGTATCTTGGGCAGAGCAGACCTCCCAGATTAGGACAGCTTGTGGTCAATCCTGCGGCAAGAAGAACTACGCAGATTCACCAAGAGGCAGCACAACCCTGCGTCGAGCAAAGTAAAGAAGGAAGATGAGGAAGATGCAGCCTTGGCATCAAAAAAGCAACCAAAGAAGAAGAAGGATCTTTCAAAGATCAAGTGCTTCCAGTGTGGTTAAATGGGACATTTTGCTAGCCATTGTCCAGAGAAGAAAAAGGAAAAGGAAGCATCTTCTTCCAAAGTAGCTGTGGCAGATGATGGGTCAGGAGATGATACAGCCATGAGTGCTCATGAACCACGGAGGTGGGGTGACATGGACATGTAGACGAGCTACATGGAAGTGAGGCGGGATCCTTGAGCAGCTCATCTCTTGGATCACAAGCGAGCTACGATAACCTTAAGACAATAGCGGAACAAGTGGAGCAGTGGGTGCATAGATCACATATGAAGCAGAAGCAGAGGCAAGTCTGAAGACTGAGAGGAGCAACATAGAGCAAATCAGCAACATCGTAGAAGTAGTAGCAGCACAGATGCTGATGTGACTTCAGCAGCGCAGAATAGTGTTGCTTACGCAGTGCAGAGCTACAGCAGCTCAGAGAGCTTCAGAGGGACAGTGCTGTGCCACAACAACGTAATAGATTTCAGCACAAGGAGATGATGTGACTTCAGTAGTGCAGAGGGAGTTTGCTTACGCAGGCAGAGCTGTATCTGTGCATCGTTCTTTAGATGCCAGCATAGATCTGTAGCCTATGGAGCTTTAGTGATGAGGATGCAACTCATTTGACTTGTTTGTCAACAATTAGGCAGGAGATTTAGTTGTTTCTCTCAACAACTGAAGTTGCAATGCAATAGATTAGCAGTGGTAGTGCTATGAGCAGCACATTGAGAGGGAGTTGCAGTGGCAGTGGTAGAGTCATGGGCAGCAATACAGAATCGCAGCAGTAGTGCAGAGTTGAGTGGCAGGAGGCCAAGCTTCAGCAGCGCAGAACTAGTGCCCAAAATCATGGAATGCATAAGCCTGATGTATTGCTAGAGCACACCCTTGATGCTAAGAGGGAGTGTTGAGATTTTGTGTATTTGGGGTAGCATCAGTTGTGCTTTAGTTCCTAAACTTTGTGGAGGGACTAGAGTTCACCTGGTCTACAAGACCCAGAAATGGATTTGGGAAATTTCATCTGGTTTAGGAGATATTAAATTAACTAATTATTTTAAGTGTATTTCCTAAGTTAAAAGTTAGGGAATTTAAATAATTAAAGTGAATTTAATTAAACATGTGATGAAATTGTCTTAAGTCATCCAGATCAAGCTTTCTTTTAATCTTAGCCATTGATTCAAGATTTGATCATGGTCGTTTATTTGTCAATGAGAAAAGTATAAAGGAAAGGCTTGGGGTCATTTGTAAAGACACACAGAGGCGGAGCACTGAAGCTAAGCTAAGATTCTAGGGCGAGGTTGCTAAGAATTCTCAGAAGTGTTTCAGCTGCAGAGAGGGGAATTTAGACCAAGGGGATGATCTAATCCCAGGGTCTAGAATACACAAGAGACAGAGAAGAGATCAGCTCAAGGACAACGCAGAGGAAGGCAGCAGTAGTAGCAGCAACAAGAATAGCATAATTTTTAGGAAACCCTTCAGGGGTTACGCAGAGACCCTTAAGGCAGCGTAGTGACTGCGTCACCCATTCTGGGGTAACACAGTCCCTTCCGGAGCAGCGCTGAGAGTTTGAAGGCCCTCCAAGGCTGATACAGTGCATTTCAGGGGCAGTCCTGGGGTTTCAAGGCCTAGATCAGGCTAAGTTCTGTAAATCTCGTTTGAAGGTGTGGATCAGTCAGTATTTTTGGCCCTATATCAGCGAGGAGCTGTAGATCTAGAGTTTTCTCTGTTCGGTTTTCTAGATCTGGAACCTAGAGTTGTGTATTCAGAAATATTCTTAAAAAAAGAACCCTCCAGCAACCAGAGACCGATTTTCCCACCTTGGGTTTTTCCGGGGACTATTTGTTCAGAAATAACTATGTCACTTTGTCTATGTGTGCATGTGCTTATTCTAGATCTGAATTGGTAGAGATCTGTTATGTGTTTTGCTTCGATTTTAACTTGAATTTATTCAGTTATTAACTTGCATAAGTAGGAGGAGCTTAACCAGATTAACTGTAATAATTTATGGATAAGATATAAGATTCAGAAATTTCTACACAATGTTGCCCTGGAGGGATTGCGTCAGCCTCTGCATGGCTGTAGGAGGGCCTACGTCACCTCTAGAGGGTCTACGCTGCGACTGCGCTGCCTCTACTTGGCTAGCGTCAGCCCAACGTGGCCCTAGTTGCCTCTACGCTGGCCCTGCTGCTCTGCGTGGCTCTGAAGCCTCTATGCGCTGTCCTTGTTGCTGCTCCTCTTGCCTCTTGCTGTCTCTTGGCCCTGGAATCAGAACATTCCCTTGGCCAATACTACCCCTCATTGCAGGAAATTCCCTTGAAAATTCTTAGCAAACCTGCCCTAGAATTCCAGATCTATTCCTTAGTTCTACAAAAATTGTCTTCAACTGACCCTCAAACCTTTTTCTTGAACCCTTCAACGGTCGAGATTAAATCATCCATCAATGGCTGAGCTTGAAAGACTGCTTGATGCATGTGACTTAAGACAATTCAGCACATGTGTTAATTAATTCACTTTAACTATTTTATTTTCCTAAGTTAGACTTAGGAAATCCATTAAAAATAATTAATTATTTGAATAAATTGAACACAACTTGAAATTTCTCAAATCCATTTCTAGGTCTTGTAGATCAAGTGTACTCTAGTCCCTCCACAAAATTTGGGAGCTAGAGCACTACTGATGCTACCCCAAATAAACAAAATCTCAACACTCCCATGGCGGAAGAAAAGAAAGACGAGGGAGCAGGAGATCCTATCAAAATATTGCTCGAGGAGGCCCTCGAGAAACAAAGGAATGCGATGATGGGTAACTTAGCTAAGATCCTTCAACGACTGCCCACCTACGGCGCATCCATATCCAACAACCACTCTTGATGCCCCACTCCCTTCAAGGTACTGGTAAACTTTGACATTCCTGTATTTGAAGGCCAGATAGATGCAGACGCCGTAGATAAATGGTTGAATTTGCTAGAAGGGTATTTCTCGGTTCATGATATCTCCGACCGAGAAAAGATTATTTTTGCACTCCTCGAAGCCGCCCCCTATGTCAAAGACTAGTGGGAAACCTACTGTGAGCAAAAGGACGAGGGGGAACCCTCTCTGTTCTCAGCCGCACACACTTGGAATTCGTTCCGAGACAACATCAGGGAACAATATTACCCCGTGGGTAGCTATGAGGACAAGTACATCCAATGGACCACGCTACGACAACAAAGCGATCAAGATGTGCATGAACTGATGAATTTGTTCCATACCCTGCGCACAACGTTGGGTATTAAAGATTTAGAGAGACATTTGGTGCTCAAGTACAACAGCTGCCTGCACAGACACATTCAGGAGGAAATGGAGTTCCTCGATGTTACCTTGCTTGGTACGACATATTGCTATGCTGCCAAGATTGAGCAAAAATTTAAGCAGAAGAAGCGAGACTTTGGGTCTGCGAATCCAAAGCCAGGGAAAGGCACCCCCGAACCACAGAACAGGGGGAAGAGCCAAAGCGAGGCGACTTAGAACACCACCACAAATCCAAAGAATGACATAGGGAAGTGGTGTGAATTTCATAACAGCCCCACTCATAGCACAAACGAGTGTCGGGCCAAACAGTTGCTGGTGGCCGAATTGAAGGCACCCAAATCAGATGCATGTTTTCATCTTGAGCCAGCACCAGACAAGGGAGATGACAAGGGGAAGCAGATCATTGATGCAGACCCAATGCCATTGTTGCAACCACCAAGCTCTAAAGGGAGGATCCTGAGGATCCAGAGGAGGGGGGGTGCCTCTTCCATTTGCAAATGTGGGTGAAGGGTTCTCCACTGCAATTTCTTATCGATAGTGGAAGACAAAAGAACCTCATTTCAGCAGAGGCCGTGAAGCGGCTCGGCCTACCGACCATAGCACAACCACAGCCGTATACCATTGGGTGGCTTCAACTAGGGAGAGATCTTCGCATGCGCTAGCAGTGCCGCCTTCCCTACAACATCAAGCCATTCACGGATGAGGTATTGTGTGATGTTGCTCCTCTTGATGTAGCTAATGTGTTATTGGGCCAACCATATTTGTGGAGGCGACATGCTGTGTATGAATCTAGGCCTCGTTATGTTGTTATTACTTTGGGAAATAAATTGTACAGGATACCAGAGGTAGTACCACCTCCTGCCATCTCCTTGACTATTGGAAAACAACGCAGTAAGATTGTTTCCCAAACCAGGAAATTTATTTTCCTTACAACTTGCTCATAGGGAAAGAAGAAGATTATGGCCACAGCCTCGAAACAGGGCTCCCCTACATAGCTGCATCAGATGAACAAAGTTGTGGAGGAATACGAGGACACTTTCTCCTCACCCACAAAGGTTCCTCTACACTGTCAAGACAAGCACTCCATTGATCTGACCCCCGACGCACCGCTGCTTGATGTTGCCATGCCTCATGCGACTACACAGAAAGAATCCACACATGTATTGTCTGAGGCAACCAAATTTATTGAACGCATCTAGCACGTCTGCCAGCAGGTCCACGACATCCTGGACAAATCCAATACCAAGTTTAGCAGAATTTGCCTCTCATGGAGGAACTTAACGTAATGGGGACCATTGCTTCCTAAGGAGGGAGGAATGATCCAGGTGGATATTGCTGGCCACCCACCTATTCCATTTGGACCTGCACCATCAGTTCTTTCAGTTTTTCAGTTTCAGCAAAACTTACTATTTTTAGCAGGTTTTCGGGTCCTGAACTTCCGGAGCCGTTTGGAGGCCTTAATGATCCAAGTGGATATTGTTGTCCACCCAACTATTCCATTTTAACCCCAACCGTCGGTTCTCTCAGTTTTTCGTTTTGGCACAACTTACTATTTTTAGCATTTTTTCGGGTCCTGAACTTCCGGAGCCATTTTGAGGCCCTAAATGACTTTTTTTGGGAAAACATGGGTCCATGGATTGATGTTGCTCACACCAAAAGTTGTAGTCCTTGGATAGATTTTTCTAACGAGGTATGGTGCACATCAAATGAAGATTTGAGCAAAAGTTATGCTCCCTGAAGTTGGGAAACAATTATTAACTTACCCAAACCAAGCTCCATAGTTCATGCCTCATCTCCTAGGTTGTGTTTTGGACGTTTAGGTTTTCCCCTTTTTCCCTCAACAACAAACAGGTCTCTAGCCTCATCAGAATATAGTTCGTGCTCCGTAGTCGCTACTCTCCTCATTCTTCTCAGAGATAAGCTACTAGTGCCCTAGCTAGTTTATTTCCATTATGTATGTAATTATATTTCTGTTATTTGATATTAGTGAAATGAAGTATTATTTCCGCTGCATCTATTTGTTTGTCTATTTCTGTATTTTATTGCGTTCCTGCATAAATTCGGATCAATGGTATTAGTGCGGTCTGCTCTTTCTCTGTTTTTCTTTGCATGTCCCCAACAAGGTCACGGTATAAGGAGTTACGGCTTGATTTGGTTGAACCCTTGCAAGCTCAACCTCACAAACCCCGACGACCACCCATGGCGGAAGAAAAGAAAGACGAGGGAGCAGGAGATCCTATCAAAATATTGCTCGAGGAGGCCCTCGAGAAAGAAAGGAACGCAATGATGGATAACTTTGCTCAGATCCTTCAATGACTGCCCACCTACGGCGCATCTGCATTCAACAACCACTCTGGAGGCGCCACTCCCTTCATGGTACAGGTAAAATTTTACATTCCTGTATTTGAAGGCCAGATAGATGTAGATGTCGTAGATAAATGGTTGAACTTGCTAGAAGGGTATTTCTCTGTCCATGATTTCTCCGACCGAGAAAATATTAGTTTTGCACTCCTCAAAGCCGCCCCCCATGTCAAAGACTGGTGGGAAACCTACTGTGAGCAAAAGGACGAGGGGGAACCCTCTCTGTTCTCGGCCGCACCCACTTGGAATTCGTTCTGAGACGGTTAAGGAACAATATTACCCTGTGGGGACCTATGAGGACAAGTACATCCAATGGACCATGCTACGGCAGCAAAGGGTTCAAGATGTGCACGAACTGATAAATTTGTTCCATACCTTGCACGCAAAGTTGGGTATTAAAGATTTAGAGAGACATTTGGTGCTCAAGTATCGTAGTTGCCTGCACAAACACATTCAGGAGGAAATGGAGTTCCTCGACATTACCTCGCTTGGCACGGCATATTGCTATGCTGCCACGATCGAGCAAAAATTTAAGCAGAAGAAGCAAGACTTTGGGTCCACGAATCTGAAGCTAGGGAAAGGCACCCTTGAACCACAAAATAGGGGGAAGAGCCAAAGCGGGGCGACTCAAAACACCACCACAAATCCAAAGGACACAGGGAAGTGGTGTGAATTTCATAATAGCCCCACTCACAGCACAAGCGAGTGTCGGGCCAAACAATCGTTGGTGGCCGAACTAAAGGCACCCGAATCAGATGCATGTTCTGACCCTGAGCCAGAACCAGACAAGGGAGATGACAAAGGGAAGCAGATAATTGATGCAAACCCCAGTGCCATTGTGGCTACCACCAAGCTCTAGAGGGAGGATCCTGAGGATCCAGAGGAGGGGGAGCACCTCTTCCATTCACATATGTGGGTAAAGGGTTCTCCAGTGCAATTTCTTGTCGATAGAGGAAGCCAAAAGAACCTCATTTCAGCAGGGGTCGTGAAGCGACTCGGCCTACGGACCATAGCACACCCGCAACTATATACCATCGGGTGGCTTCACCCAGGGAGAGATCTTCACATCCACCAGCAGCGCCGCCTTCTATACAACATCAAGCCATTCACTGATGAGGTATTTGATGTTGCTCCTCTTGATGTAGCTGATGTGTTATTGGGCCAACCATACTTGTGGAGGTGACATGCTGTGTATGAATCTAGGCCTCGATTTGTTGTTATTACGTTGGGAAATAAATTGTACATGATACCAGAGATAGTACCGCCTCCTGCCATCTCCTTGACTATTGGAAAACAACGCAGTAAGATTGTTTCCCAAACCAGGAAATTTATTTTCCTTACAACTCACTCATAGGGAAAGAAGAAGATTATGGCCACAGCCTCGAAACATGGCTCCCTTACACAGCTGCAACAGATGAACAAAGTTGTGGAGGAATACAAGGACACTTTCTCCTCACCCACAAAGGTTCCTCTACACTGTTAGGACAAGCACTCCATTGATCTAACCCCCGGGGCACCGCCGCCTGATGTTGCCATACCTCATGCGACTATACAAAAAGAATCCACACATGTACTGTCTGATGCAACCAAATTTATTGAACGCATCCAGCACGTCCGCCAACAGGTCCACGACATCCTGGATAAATTCAATACCAAATTTAGCAGAATTTGCCTCTCATGAAGGAACTTAACGCAATGGGAACCATTTCTTCCTAAGGAGGGAGGAATGATCTAGGTGGATATTGGTGGCCACACACCTATTCCATTTGGACCCGCACCATCAGTTCTTTCAGTTTTTCAGTTTTTGCATAACTTACTATTTTTAGCAGGTTTTTCGGGTCCTGAACTTTCCAAGCCGTTTGGAGGCCTTAATGATCCAGGTGGATATTGGTGTCCACCCACCTATTCCATTTGAACCCCCACCATCGGTTCTCTCAGTTTTTCGTTTCAGCACAACTTACTATTTTTAGCATTTTTTCGGGTCCTGAACTTTCAGAGTCATTTTGAAACCCTAAACGACGTTTTTTGGGAAAACCGAGAGCAACATGGGTCCATGGACATGGGTCCATGGACTGATGTTGCTCACACCAAAAGTTGTAGACCTCAGATAGATATTTCTAACGAGGTATGGTGCGCGTCAAACGAAGATCATATGCCAAAGTTACGTCCTCGGGAAGTTGAAACACCAATTTACACAAACGGGGCCCATAGTTTTGGCGCTTCATCTCCGAGGGTTAGGTTTTTGGATGTTTAGGGTTTTCCATTGTTTCTCAATAATAAATAAGCCCTCGAGCCTCATTGTAACACAGTTCAGAGTCCTGTAGCTGCCACATCTCTTCTCAAAGATAAGCTAGCAGCGCCCCAGCTAGTTTATTTCCATTATGTCTGTAAGCATATTTATGTTATTTGATATTAATGAAATGAAGTATTATTTCGAATTCTATGTGTTTATGTCTATTTCTGTATTTTATTGCGTTCTTGCATAAATCTGGATTAGTGGTATCAGAGCAATCTTCTCTTTCTTCGTTTTTCTTTGCATGTCCCCAACGAGGTCAGGGTATAAGGAGTTAGGGCTCAATCTGGTTGACCCCTTGCAAGATCAGCGTCGCAAACCTCGACGACCTCCCATGGTGGAAGAAAAGAAAGACGAGGGAGCAGGAGATCCTATCAAAATATTGCTCGAGGAGGCCCTCGAGAAACAAAGGAACGCGATGATGGATAACTTTGCTCAGATCCTTCAACTCCTGCCCACCTATGACACATCTGTATCCAACAACCACTCTGGAGGTGCCACTCCCTTCAAGGTGATGGAGGGTTGAGATCACATCTCCACACTTGAGATCTATGGATAAGAGATAATCTTAAGTTCACCCTTTTAACTTTATAAAAATTTGTTGATAAAGTAAAAAATTAAATTAATGACTTTATGCCTAAGGTCCAAACTTCGTAAATAATTAAATAATCACCACGAGAGAATTTCCAGTGATTTATGCATGTCATGGCACTTGACCAATGCATAATAGCCTTTTAAGTTCATTTTCAACACCCCTTAACGAGGAAGGTGCTATGCACCACCCCGAGCTTGTCTCTAAAGAATACACATTTTCCCTTCATGAAAGCCTTAGTGAGGATTTCTGCTACTTGCTCATCCGTTGGTGCATATTGTAGCTTTGTTGCCCCCTTCTGCATACAATCTTGAATGAAATGGTAGTTGATATGAATGTGTTTCGACTTGTCATGAAACGCCACATTCTCTCGGAGATTGATATAGCTTTGATTGTCACAATGAATCAAAGTCGGCTCCATTTCCTAATCAAATAGCCCCATGAGAAGCTTTTGAAACCATATTGCCTCATAAACTGCCAAGCTGGCAAGCATATACCCAACCTCAACTTAACTCAAAGAAATTGAGGTATGCTTCTTGTTGAACCAAGAAATTGCTCCTAATCCCAAGTTGAGACAACATCCATAAGTGTTTTTCTTGTCAACTGTGCTGCTTGTCCAATACACATTGGTGTATCCTCTAATTTCACTCCATTCATATGAGTATATCTTAGCCCATACTCAATTGTGCCTTGACGGTATCTCAACACATGTTTTGTAGCCACCCAATGAACTCGTTTTGGCTCTACCATGAACTGATTGAGTGTATTAATTGCAAAACAAATTTCTAGTTTGGTATTGACCGAGTACATGAGAGAGCTAGTCAATTGTCTATATGATGTTGGGTCCACTGTCTCTGCTTTGGAAACATCAATATTTTTGTTGTTGGTCACTAGTGGCGTAGACATTGGTTTGCAGTTCAACATTCTAAATCGCTTTAGAATTTTAACTATGTACTTCTCTTGTCCGAGGAAGATCTCTCCATCTCTTTGCCACATCTCCTGGCCCACAAAAAAGTGCATCAACCCCAAATACTTCATGTCGAACTTTGCTGCTAGGTCTCCCTTGGATTTTGCTATGAGCTTCTTACAATGTTTGAGAAATAGGGCATCCACATAGAACACCAAAATGAGAGGCTTATCCTTGACCTGAATGTAATACAGGTTTGGGTTTGCCTTAATCTTGGTGAAGCCCATGCCCTGCAAGTAGCTTTCAATCCTAGCACACCACACCATGGGAGCTTGCTTGAGTACATATAATGCACACATGGGAATTCCTCCCATGCACTTCAAACCCCTCTGGATGCTCAATGTAAATTTCTTCCTCAACCACACCACCATTAAGGAAGGCTAACTTCACGTCCATTTGGTGAATCCTCCAACCCATTTGCTTAGGAATAGAGATCACTGACCTGATGGATGAGTATTTAGCTATTGAGGTGAAGGTCTCATCATAGTCAATCCCTTCTTTATGTGAAAACCCTTTAGTCACAAATCAGTCCTTAAACTTTTCCACACTACCATCCACGACATGCTTAATCTTGTAGACCCATCTAGGGCCAACCACAAATTTTCCCTCTGCTCGTGGAAAATCCTCCTAGACTTTGTTCTTCGTGATGGAAGAGTACACTTCCATCATAACATCCATCCACACCTGTTGTTCGGATGCTTCTTTGAAGCTGGAGGGCTCAACCACAATCAATTCACTCATGAATGCCTTATAGCTTGAATATCATTATGGTGCCCTGCTTTGTTTGAGTGAATATCTAAGAGTGCCCATGTACTCATGAGCATCTCTCAGTGTTTGTTTTTCCTTCTTGGCCTTCTTCCTCCTTGTGCCAGAAGTCTGAGCTTGAAAGAGAGGAACACTCTTCTCCTCATTTGACTCCTCCTGCTCGGCCTGCTCATTCTGCTCATGGATATGTGTCATGATATCCTGAGGTGTCTGTACAGTTTCTATCTTCAATGTCTCCTACTCTTGAACCTCCACTGTAGAGGAATTTGTGTTGTAATACCACTTCTTTGTTGAATTTTGTAGCTATGGTCGGTCGTCATATTGTATAATTTGTATGTGTGAAGATAAAAATATAAGTTGGTGATGAAAGAAAAATTGTTTAGCATGTTCTTCATGCTTGTGATACAAGAAAATTTATTGATTTGATTATCTTATAAGGCATGTTCTTAATGTTAAAATGTGGGTACCAGAGGACAAGTGGTTCCCTAAGGCTTTGATCTTTGGCCTAGGGAAAAGTGTCCAAATGTATTTTGTACTTTTCTCCTAAAGTGACTTTATAAGTGGCAAAGTCAAATCTAATTTTAAAATGACCTTATAAGTGGTAAAGTTACAATCTAATTTTTAAGTGACTTTTATTAAAGTCAATGAAAAATTGGAAAGTGAAAAAGTGACTATGGAAATAAAAGGCTAAGTGGGTCTTTATTAAAGTGGGGTGAATTAAAAAATAGAAAGTGAGAATTAAATGCACACTTATTCTCAGCTCTTGATCTAAAGCTATCTCAACCATTGGATTTAGAGATTCTTCAAAAGTCACTTAGGGTTAGGGTAAAAAGGAGAGAAGAAGAGAAAAGGTCATTTAGTGTTTCATGAGCTTGTGAGAGGAGGAGAGCAAGGACAAAATTTCTAAGCGTGAGAAGTTGAAGGAGGGAGACATTTCAGCAGTCCGTACAACCGCTGGAGGTTGCACGCTTTTCGAGGCAACAAATTTGTACAACATTTATTGGCACGATTTTCAAGGCAAAATCCGTATAGTAGCTTGTGGCATGATTTTCGAGAGAAGGACAACACAAAAATTGAGGAGGAAGTACAATAGACTGAAGGCACAAATTCTGAGGTTGTTGGGCACGAGTTTCAAGGCAGTAGGCATAGATTTCGAGGAGGGAGTACAACTGTACTTTTCCGTACAGTTCGTATGACCGTACAACTAATTCATGGGCACAATTTTCAAGGCTATTTATTGCTATAAATTTTTTATGTTTTGACTGTTTTGCTGATTGGCACATTTTCCGAGGCAGATTCAAGCACGGAAAACAAGATAAGTCTGTTTTTGTGGTTGCTACTATTTTTATTATATATTTCAGTTTCTCTATAAAAGCATTTTCCAAAAATAAAGAAGAGCTCTCAAACTGGTTTTCCCCAAGAGTTGTAGGGGGTTTTTCCAGGGTCACATTGACCAAAAATCACTGTGTTATTTTCTGTGTGTGGCTGTCATTATTTTCCTGTGTTTATTTTTGCAATTTCAGCAAGTGCAAAAATCTCCAAATTTGTTTTTTCAGAAATTTATTTCATTTCCAGAATTTTGAATGTATGACTATGGGAAAGGGCATTTAACTATATGGGGGTGATAAGGTGAAACTGATAACCGGAGTGGGGGTGAAATTTCTACACTTCATGGCCTTTTTAAAAGCAAGAATTTAAATTTTTAAATTTAGTTAAGACAACACAAAGATGCCAAGTCGTCCTACCTATTAATCAGGGCAACTCTGCTCCATGTGACACCTATTCAGACCCCCTTCCTATGCATATACATAAGAAGACTCGCCCTCCCTCCAAGGGCACCATTTGAATCATACAAGAGACACACATATCTTTGATCTCAAGCGAAGAAAGACAAGACACGTGGAGTGAAGTTTTTGTGTCTTATCTCTGTTGAAGAGGCGCGAAAGATTGTGATTATATCTCAGTGGTAGATGAGCAGAGGTTTGTGATATACCTTCTGTGGAAGCCAACGAAACTTTGTGATATACCTTTTGTGGAAGCAAAAAAACTCTATGATATACCTTTCGTGGAAGCCAACAAATCTGTGTGATACATCTTCTGTGGAAGCTAGTGAAATGATGGAAAATGGAAAGTGGCAACTATTAATTCCAATTATCCTTAACCTTAATACTTGTTTGTCAAATTTATTATACTTCTTGTGTTTCTTTATTAGATCTTCTTCATCAAACATATATCAAGAGCAACGATAATAAAGACAGTGGACATAGAAGTTAGGCTCCAAGCCAGGGCAAAACCCCTCCAAGGGCCATAAACTCTTCTCTTCTTATAGAATCTGCTTCAAATGAGATAACAAAGACCCAAACCCTAGACCAAGTCCTCCTCCAAGTACCAAGTCAGCCCCACCTATTGAGAATTTTGTAGGGCTTGAGATGAATACAAAAATTCTCTTCTTGATAATTACTTGTGAGCTTACTTATGTATTCTTTTAGTTAATCCTTCATCAAGTTAATTATCAAAGTACTTAAAATGTAGAGACAAAATTGATTTGTAACTGAATATCTTACAATGTGTTTAGGAAGGTAAATCTACATTCCTAAATTTCTATCACCTTTAATTGATTCTGCAAACTGTAGCCTTCAATTACTTCCGCAATCTATCCTTTCAGTTAATTCCACAAACTGTAGCTTCAGTTACCTTCAGTCATTTTTGCAATTTATACCTTCAGTCACCTTCAGTCTACATTCTATTCTTCTCCTTAGATCTGTTCCTTTTAATGCTGTACAATCTTAGATTCATCTGCAATTCAGTTCTTTCTCCAACGCTGTCCACCTCAGACTTGACCGCAATACTTGTTCTTCAAATGAGCCGTAGTGTAGACATATATATAGGAGACTGAACAGCCTTTAGGCCGACCATACAGATTGATATTTAGGCCAACTTTATAACTTCAATTTAGGCCGACTTGAAGTTTACTTTCTTTGACCTTTTATGAGGTATTACTTCACATATATTCCAAGATTGTTGAAGGTTATTTCCGCCATATTTTGAGCTTGTCTTCCAATATTGTTGGAGGGCTGTTGAGGGCTTCTTTATAAGGTCTTTGAACATATCTATCTGAACTGGATCCTTCATGACTTTGACGCTTTAAGCCTATGAACCTAATAGACATCAAAAATAAGTCTATCTACATAAAATATTTCCCATGAAACCCATGAGACAAAAATACATTTTTATTATCATTGTCTTCTTATAGTCATCATGAAGACCGACCTAGTTACATTTTACAACACTCCCTCTTAACTAGGGAGGTATTCATATGGTTACATGATCACTTTCAAACTAAAGAATTTCATAAGAAGAATCGGATTGGTAATCGCATCTGTATAGCATCATATCAACCAGCATTGTACTAGTGCAAAGCCTTGACTAACATCCCCATCTCTTCAACGAGACAATGGGCTTCAATGTTGGCGAGACACATGACTTATAGACACCTTCGTCATTGTCTCTCCAAGGTACATACTCCACTCGGGTGTTCCCAAAGTATGACCTTCTTGGACTATTCTTCTCTTGGGTAGCTAGCCCTCAAAGAATATCGGTCCCTGACTACTCTTATCTTGAATGCCCTATCACATTCTCAAAGAGTATCGAATGCCAGATGATTACCCAATCCTCCATTCTGTCTTCCCAAGACCAGAATGATGTGTCTATCTCTCCCTCCCAGGGAGGACCTTATTCCACAAGGGAATGTACTCATTCTTATACAAAGAATGTACCTAAACTCATCCTTAGGAATTACCAAGTTTCTTCCAAGTAAGAAACTTACCATCAGGTCCCTCTTAATCAGGGACCTCCAGCAGCAATGGTGAGACACCCAGATGCTCATGAAGAATTCCTGTACTCGATGTCATGGATTTCGATATTGAGGAATCTCCAACTTTTAGCTTCATAGGGCACATATCATCCATCACTTCCATCCTGAGTCATGTCAGCTATCAGAGTGATTCATCAGACTTCCTTTATCTGGTCCATTGTTATGTCATGCTGCTTTCCTTCGAATCATTTCCAAGGATCATACATCCTTTCTCATGATTAGCAGCCCTGCACAGATTCATCGAGATAAACATATTCATATTAACTTTTAGAACAAAAGTTACCTTAGTGATGATCTTTCACCATGACATCTTCTTGTAGGCATTGACTTCCTTCATACAGATTGACACATCTCCTAATGATATGCTTTTTGCCAAAGGTCTTCTTCTTTACCAGACTTCCGTTAGAGTCTACATATCTTTCCAAGAGATCTCTTAGTCACATCTTGTCATGGTTGCATTTCATGATCTCTTCCTCTCTGCACATTCTAGGGACTTATAACCTTTCTAGTTTCTTGTTCATATACAACCACCTCATATTTCATGAGGACATATTATGTTGATTTCATATGTCCGTGTACTGAGAGATACTCCTCCATAGATCATACTTCTAAATATAGAAGTTCATTACCTGCAACCATATGACACGACCTCACAACATCCAATGTTAGTATATAAATATATACATACCTCTTTACCCTTTTTCCCTTGAGTCATCCTATAGCAATTTGTAGGAATGAATAGCTTCATTCCCTTGGCTTGTTTCATCAATAAGTCATCACATCCCAAAAGTATGTTTCTATGAAGAACCTTGCTCTTTGATGACTACTTTCTTAAAGTTTGTCAAAGAGGTTTTCCCGAAACCGATTCACCAGGAGTTTTTGCCATGCTTAGATCAGGATGCTATATTGCTCTCTATCATATATCCGACATAAATCAATTCCTTATTCATAAGTTTGCGTGATTTTCCTTGAACTTCTTTTCTTCAGCTTCCTCCATTCTTTTCGATGATATGGGCTTCCTTTCTTTCTCCTATTGGGATTGTCCCTTTAGGACCATCTTTCTTGTAATGTCCATAAGTCTTTCCACATTTCCTCAACAAATGTTTTGAGTCTTTTATCCTACAACATTTTTGCCCTATGCTAGATCCCATGACAATGCATACTATCCTAAAGGAAAAATTAATCCTCATAGAGAACCTGACGAACCATGTACCTTCTTCAATTGTAAAGATCCTTCACATCTTCTCAGGTTCTCCCATCTCCTCAGCTACGTGAGCCTCGCTTCTTTCCTTTCTCTTGTTGTTTTGTTAGGTTGGACAATTTCTCTTATAGCGTCGATATTCATTGCACTTAAAGCATGTTGTTCTGTTGGCTTGGACAATTTCTCTTATAGTGTCCACATTCATTGCATTTAAAGCATTGAAAGTTGGACATATCGTTCTTCTTGGACATATCCCTTCTTCGACTTCTTGACTCGAGCTAGAAAGGCTTGAGACTACTCATTCGATCTAATGCCATCTTTTACCTTGATCCTAGACTCGTCCAAAATGCATTGAGCCCACAACTCATCAAAAGGAGTTGAATCTTTCTTAGAGTAGATGCTTGTTGCAAAGCTGCTCCATTCTGGTGGCAATGCATTTAATACATAGATGGTCATTTCTGAATCAGAAATTGTCTCTCCAAGCCCCTGCAAGTCATCTCTTAATTGAGAGATCTTCATTAGAAAGGATGCCATGTCTTCATCCTTTGATTTCTTCATCTTGTATAGTTTATTCCGCAAAGACATCCTTTGTCTTGATGTACTTACATACTACAAGTTCACTAGCTTATCATACATAGCCTTGGAAGGTTTCAAATTTGCAACAAATGGAAGAAGAGAATATTTAATGGTTTCAACTATGATCCTTTGTGCCATTACTTCCCCTTTCTTGTACATTTCTAGTTCCCGAGTCTTGTCTTTGCTAGGTTCAGTGATTTCCCCAGTTACACATTTCATTACCTCATGTTCTATAAGTGCTAGGTCAATCCTTTTCTTCCATGCTAGGTAATTTGATGCTCCAACGAGATTATTGCTCTTCTTGTAGAAAGAACCGATATGACCTGTAGATCAAACATAGAGTAATAATATGATGCTTGATAACCAAGATTCTTCTCTTCCTTGATGATGTCTCCAACCTTTCTTACTGTCCTCAAGACCTTTGAAGAAACTTCAGTAATGTCCTTGAAAGATATTTCCTAGGATTCCTCCAATAACAACTTTCAAGAGTGATGAATGATACCAGGATCCTTTTGATGCTTCCTTCAAAGATGCCTTTCAATAGATCTCCTTTTCTTAAGAGACAACCTTCCTTGAAGTCTTCTTCTCAAGCCTAACTTTGATGAGAACTTTGTAGTAGTCTTGATCTTCTTCAATGTAGAAACCCTCCTTCTAGATCAATAGGTCTTCTACTTCCTTTCTTCCACAAATTATTCCCCTTGACAAGCAAACCCTTCTTTGTGTCCACAAGATGATCATTCAAACAACCTTCTTGTTCACCTTAGCTTTGATACCATGTTGGAAAATGCAAAGTTGTAGCTATTAATTCCAATTTTCCATAACCTTAATACTTGTTTGTGAGATTTATTATTCTTCTTGTTTTTCTTTATTAGATCTTCTTCATCAAACAAATATTAAGAGAAACAATAATAAAGACAATGGGCACCGAAGTTAGGCTACAAGCTAGGGAAAAACTCCTCTAAGGCAAAAACCCAAAATCTTTTCTCTTCTTAAATAATCTGCTTCAAATGAGACAACAAAGACCAAAACCTTTGACCAAGTCATGCCTTCCAAGGTCACAACTCAATCGTGCATCAACCAACTTCCAACTACTGTAATGGCCCAACTCGAGTTATAGGGAACATAGAAATATTAGCATGCATATGATAGCTACATATGCATGTATCATGTGTACTGCACTAGTATATGCACTAATCAATTATGAAAAGTCTCAGTGTAGGGTAATGAGTGAATTATGGAAGTACTGAGTAAATACTCACCAGCTTATAATGAATGTTTTGTGAGGTAAAAGTTATACCTACCACTGTCATAATATAACTAATATATTGTTCAAAGGAAAGTAAAAGCATTGACTTATGCAAATAAAAGATGATATTTTAATAAAATCCAAGATATTTACTAAATGATGATATTTAATAATAAATCCAAGATATTTAGGAATCCAAGATATTTATTAAATAATAATATTTTAATATAAATCAAAGATATTTATTAAAAGAGGATATTTTAATAAATATCTTGAATATGGATTTGTCTAAGATATTTATTAAAAGAGGATATCTTAATAAATATCTTGAAAGGGGATTTGACTAAGATATTTATTAAAAGTGGATATTTTAATAAATATCTTGAAAGGGGATTTGTGTATAAAAGGATGTTAATTTTAGAACATGTTCTATGTCATATCAGATTAAGGCACAAAATACTGAAGCAGATAGAACATAGCAATAGATCGATGGAAGACAAGCCAAAACAGAGATAATGAATGGTGGCGTTATGACGATCAGCAAGATGCTTCTACTAGCAAAGTCTCCAATAGGTCATTCAACCAAGCATGTCACACATAACCCCAATACAACCCAAACAAAGAATACTCCACAGATACGCATCACCAAGAACGCAACTCCATCACCATCAAGAGAGAAGAAAATCCTCCACACATTGTGTGTCTAATGAACTCCAAGTCTCTCCAATATATAGGCATCTTTGGGGGTGTGTGACACGTCCTTTAAGACATTTAAGTCTTATTATATTCCAGGCAGACCTAGCACATAAGTGGAGTAAAATCAAAGTACATGTTCTGCTCATCTGATCGAGATGATCTTTAGATCAATCTTACACCTCTCCGAAAGAGGAATCCAATAAAAATATTGGGATCGTCATCTGAGCATCACAACTCGTAGTTTGGACATAGTTGCCCAAATTTAACACTCCCTCTCAACTAGGGAGAACTCCGTCCACTAGTGCAATCCAAACATCGTGTGTGATCCCATCGTAACTTGCTTTGCTGGCTTCTTTATTTCAGAACAGAAGTGGGTCAGTCACAAAGACATCATTCCTGGCTGACATATTCAGCCCAGAGGTCCGAAACCTCTATAGGATTCACAAAGAGTCTCATATACTAACCCGAAGTTAATTTCACTGACTCGAAGTCAGTTGGAGGTTCAAAACCTCGCTAAACTTGATCCCAGATCAAGTGGTTGGACTCATGCCATTCTAGACATAGAGAGTACGACAATCTCCGATGCGTCCATCGGTCTTGTTATGGTCTCTATTCACATTTCCCACCTCATTGGCCAAATGAGAGGTACTTCCCATGAGTCCGAAACTCCATGGGTAGGATGCATACGGGGCACAGATCAAAGAGAGGTAAGCCATCTCAGTATCATCACGGTGAGGCGGAAGCACACCAACTAGGTTTGGCAAGCCTAGCCTTGTGGTTGCTTATAGCACCAAAGCTATCCCAAAACCCCCTTGGAGCTCTCAGAGCTCATCGTCCAACAAGACCCTCCAAATAGGGTTGTTCCATGATTCCAAGATTCTTAGGGAAGGTTAGGAACATGACCTTCCCCAGGGGCATTATGAGAATGTTCGTGACTTGCTTATCAGTTCCTATATGATCGAGCCTTACGACACCTCGCTGTACCATATCTCGGATAAAGTGGTACCAGCCATCAACATGCTTGGATCAATCGTGGAACCTGGGATTCTATGACAAATGAATTCCCCTCTGGTTATCACAAAGGATAACGGAGGCATCTAGCACATGCTCGAACAACTCATTGAAGAGCTTTTGCAACCAAGTGACTTCACAACGGGCCATACATGCTGAAATGTATTCGACCTCAGCAGTGCTCAAGGCTATCGACTTTCGTTTCCTGCCCAAAGCAGATCTACTTGTGAAGTAGCATCTAGATGTGCTCTTACGATCCACCACACTGCCAGCCCAATCGACATCAGTATATCCAAGGAGTGTCATGCTCTCGACAGTGTATCCCAGCCCATGGTCTATCGTGCCACAGAGATATCTCAAGAATTTCTTGGCACCAACCCAGTGAATGTTATGATCAACCATGTGTTGACTCAAAGTGTTCACTGCACAACATACGTTCGGACAGGTGTTCACTAGGAACACTAGAGACCCTACGAGTTGACGATACTCAATAGGATTTGCTAACACGGGCATAGCAGTGCTGCCGCGCAACTTCTTAAAGTTGAGTTCCATCGGTGTTAACACGGACTTACAGTCCATCATACCAGAAGCTTCACAATGTATTTTCCTTGAGAAAGGAAAATCTTGCCAGGTCTCTGCTAGACCTCCAGGCCTAGGAAGTAATGCATTAGTCCTAGGTCCTTCATCTCAAACTCAGCAACGAGCTCCCTCTTGCACTAATGAATGAGAGGGTCAGTATCTGTCAGGAAGAGGTCGTCCACATAGAACACCAAAATGAGAGGCTTCTTTCTATCAACTTGAAGTAAAGATTCGGATCAACATTAGTGCGAGTGAAGCCCAACTTCATCAGGTAGCTATCTATCCTCTTGTACCAAACTCAGGGTGCTTGCTTCAGCCCATAGAGGGCTTTCTTCAACCTGCAGACATGTGTGTCCCGATCTTGGACTTCGAACCCCAGAGGTTGCTCTACATACACCTCTTCCTTTATCGCACCATGCCAAAAGGCGGTCTTTACATCCATCTGATGAAGATTCCGTCCTTGCATAGCAACAAGGGAAATAATAGGTTATAGTGCAATAATAATCAGTGCCTTCCTAGAGAAGTCTCAGGAAACACAATTTCCCATCAGATCCATGCTTGATCTTATATCGAGGTGACAACAACTTTGATTTGTGGTCTAGGAACCATATCCCAGACATCATCCTCGTATCCTTCCAGGGTTGATGCTTTACAGCGTCTTCAAATGATCCAGGCTCATATTGTACTCATGGCAGCTAGATACCCCTGGTATTTATATGGCTTCTTGGTTTTCTTCTAGAATTTCCCCCTCTGAAGCCATATGTTTTTGAGCCATGAGGATCTTCTTTCGTTCAACAATGATATTAGCTTAGGAGCATATACAGTTGAATTCTCCCTCTTAATGCCAACTTCTCTTGTGAGAGAAGACATCTATTTTAAATGAGGGTATCCCAGACACCAACTTGGAAAGGAGTCTTATTCTCCCACAGTCAAAGCCATCCAAGACTCATAGCCATATATTGTCAATATACAATATTTGTTCAAAATTGCATAGGCTTTGCTGATCAAGGTTCAATGTTCCAACAACATCACTGAACGCTGCAAATTTTTTTTCTCAGTTCACACTTCCACGTTTATCATTACGCTCCAATGTAAGACTGATACTGTCACAAGCTCACTGCTACATAGGTGTCTATCTATGTCACTGTCAAACAGGGAGAATATATCTACAAGCCTCAGCTTGTGTCAGAAGTCCTTATAGCAACTACCTGTTATTCAGTGGAGATTTGCTGTAGCTTCCTCAAGCAACCTTCTAAGACTACAACTTACCGAACTAGGGATCCAATCTGCCTTCTAACATATCATGATTTGTCCTGCACTTGAGATTTTCATCTACTACATCTGGCATTGCATCCTGTTTTGCTTCCAGATCTGCCCATTTGTCATTTTTCTGGTCATTTCAGAAGATTGCTCCTAAGGCTGTCAAAATTTGCCTAGCTCAATGACACTCTTCCTAGGACTTACATCTTTGCCCATCTTGTCAACAATTTGACCGCTACATAATATTGCCTCAAGGGCTTCTGCAGTCAACCCTTAAAAAAAACCTCCAACTCCAAAAAAAAAAGTTCCTTAGGGCTTCCAGATCTGCCCAACTACAGTTAATGGTTGACTGATCTAAGGCTTCATGTCTTCAGATCTCAGTTCTGCAATTTGTCTCCTAAATTTGCACAGATCTAGGAACCAGTCTTACAGATGTTCCAAACACAAAATTTTCCTACTTCATGCCAGTCCATACCTTACGTGATACCTTTATCTTATGCAGATCTAGTATAGTCATAAAGGTCCTCCTGCTCACCAATGTTTCTGCTCCAATCATCCAGCAAGATAAATCTGGTCAAGACACTTTCTAAGGTCACTGCAAATAGGTTGAGTTCAAGAATATGCAGGTTCACAACACTGCCCCCGCATGTACGGATCTTATATCCTTTGTCAAGTACACCAATTTGCCTTACTGCATCAAGTCATCAATAAATGTTACATGTGTGTCTTTGTTTATGCACAGATCTGGGCCACTAAGGGATAAATCTTCAGCTTCCTTTGCACATAATAAACCCTCAAATAGGGCATCAAGGATCTATGTCCAACATTAGTTTGGACCAGCGGCTACCTCAGGCGTGAGATCAATACAGAGTGAGCACACAGTAAAAAAAATTGTGATAACTGCCTACAATTTATTGCGATGATCCTTGAGGAGACTCAACCTTTACTCAGCCTTCATTCTGACATGGAAGGACCATAAAGAATGCTCCAGTTCAATCTTCCTTAAGGTCACTAGCTAGAAGGGACATTCTTTCTTTATGCTGAGGGTAAGGGCTAAAAATGGCCCATACAAGGCTTCCTATTGTGGAATGGCCTGCAGCGTACCACAACACTCAACATGCTACCTTCAAACAATATTCAGGCCTATAATATCCACATTATCTTTCTCAGTCTTCTTCAGGTGGCCTCCTATCTACGGCAGTTAGGCTTTCTCTACCCATGAGCCAACCTGCTGTTGTCTAGGGCTAATTTCCAGCCCCTAACTCACCTCACGGCACCCAGGTCTGTAATGGATAAGTTTTGCAACTTACCTGTGATTTCTTCTAGGGTTGCAGCTTCGTGAAACAGGACTAAACAGCTTCAAATCATGCCCAAGTCTGCTTAGAGAAGGCGGCTTCCTTTTGCTACCCTTCAGGACCTTTAAACGATACTAAACCCTTAACAAATGTGCCCAGACATTGCCTCAGACCCTGCGGCTGTCCTCCTGTATCTGAGCAGTCTTCAACCTAACCTAAACAACCCTAGATCTAGCCCTTGATACCCATGCTGGAGTGCTTCCATTGCTCAGGGTCTGATGTCAACCTGCTTTTATATATTGAAAGCCCAAATTGCAATTTTTTTTAATAGGCCACAAATCCTTGATGACTACAAATACACGCAAAGAGAGAGCTTCAGGTTTTAGTGTTTTTCTCCATGAGACAACCAGAGAACTTGCCTAGATTTGACCAACCAAGACAACAAATATCTTCTTTTCGTTGGTTTCAAACTGATCCAAAACAACGTATATACAATCCTGATTTCGTGCCTTGAAGTTGTATGTTGCTACAACCCTCTTTTCAAATCTCAAGTCTGACCCATAATTGCTGCGGCTGTCCTTCAATGGGAAGCTGCCCCTCTACACTGCTCTTAAACCCTTATACGCAGAGTTTCCCTCCTTTTTGACAGCGACATCCTACTGGTTTACAACCAGACTTGCAACATCCTCTTATGAGGGCTATCCACCCATCAAAAAAATTTTAAAACAGTCCCTTTTGGCTGCAGTCTTCTTCCAAGGGACCTCGGCCTTTCTTCCTGCACTCAGTCACCCAAAACAAACTTAAAAACAACCTCCTAATACTTCTGGTTTACCCTCAAGCAAGGCCGCAAATCTAGGGCATTCTCATTTAGCTCTATTCCTCGGCCTCCCTTAATTTTCTGTGGAAAGCATTAGTGAGGCTTCAGAAGCCTGCGACATTCTCTTTTAGAGACAGACTGCCCATAAAACAGTCCTTAAGCACCGTGCAATCTGCCCTCAAACACAGCAGCAGCCTCTTGTAGCTCTTCGACCCTGAAAGAGATAAACAGAAAGTCTCCTCTTCCACGTCTAGCCTCTGCTTCAATTCGGATGCCTCAAAAGTGTTTTATTTACGAATGATGCTCTTGTGGATGAGTTGCACTTGTTGGATCAATAGATCGGAGATAGCTTTTCAACACAAATTGGGCATTGTCTTCCCCTCAACTCTGATACCATGTTAATTTTAGAACATGTTCTATGCCATTTCAGATTAGGGCACAAAATACTGAAGCAGATAGAACACACCAATAGATCGATGGAAGACAAGCCAAAACAAAGATAATGAATGGTGGCGTTACGACGATCAGTAGGATGCTTCTACTAGCAAAGTCTTCAATAGGTCATTCAACCAAGTGTGTCACACACAACCCCAAGACAATCCAGACAAAGAATACTCCATAAATACGCAGCACCAAGAACGCAGCTCCATCGCCATCAAGAGAGAAGAAAATCCTTCACACATTTTGTGTCTAATGAACTCCAAGTCTCTCTAATATATAGGCATCTTTCGGGGTGTGTGACATGTCCTTTAAGACATTTAAGTCAATATTATATTCCAGGCCGACCTAGCACATAAGTGGAATAAATTCAAAGTACATGTTCTGCTCATCTGATCGAGATGATATTTAGATCAATCTTACACCTCTCCGAAAGAGGAATCCAACAAAAGTGTTGGGATCGTCATCTGAGTAGCACAACCCAGAGTTTGGACCTAGTTGCCCAAATTTAACACATCTTTTTGAGATTAGCATGGGACCCTAGTATCGAGGGATTCATTTATGATAGGATGGTGCACGGATTCAGGGTGACTCAGTGGCACATTTGGGACCCCGGTATTGTTTGCAATGACAATGTGGGTCAGCAGAGAGAGGGGGCGCCTTTTCGATCATTGCTTGAGGACAAGCAATTTTTGGCGGGGAGGACTGTAATATCCTCAAATTTGTGAGCATGGGAGTCACTAAGGAATTTTTCCCAATTTTAGTAATATTAATTAAAAGGGACAAATATTATTGGAGAAAGGTGCCTAGTATTATTTTATTGAAGAATAGTGACATTATTATTTTATTAAATGGTGGCAAAAGTAACTTAGTGGAAAATGACCCCACCAATTAAATAATATTAAAAAAAAAGAGTCTAGAGGCATGAGGAGAAATTACAAAAGGAGGATGGACTCATTTCGTGGATCATCTTTTAACTATTACATTTCACCTTTCATCTTCTCTTGGGGCTGTTTAACACAAGAAGAAAAGTGCTATTTAGCACCAGGAATTCCACCTCTACCTTCAGTGAACTTTGAGTGTCACCATAGGGGAGTAAGAAGGAGTCCATCTCAGGGCTTCTCTAGGAGCTACATTGCATACTATTTCCAGCTAGAGTGTGCTTCTCTTAGGGCGCAGAAGGAAATTCGAAGGTGTTGAGAGAAGCTAACAGACAGAGGAGTTTTGGCCAGAGAATTTGCAGAGAATTATCCATAGGGAGGGCGAGTTTTTCCTTGGGGATTTGCAGGCCTGAGAGTACTATATTTTGGAGGACAGAATTTATATATTCTAGTGCCTGCGCATGGGTTTACTGACAGCGTCTGTGCACTTGCAAAGATTCAGAATTTGGGGAGCATTCGAGCTGGGATCTGCTTGGTGATTGAGAGGAGAAATTTGCAGGAGTTAAGATTTCTTGTAGGGAGATTTGGGCCAAATTCAGCAATATCTGAACTGTAAGGCGCTTTCTGGCCAAATTGAGCAATTTACACTTGTTGGGGGTCACTGGGGGTTGGTGAATTCAGCCCAAACCATTTCTGGATTTTTGTGGGTATTTGGAGAGAGTATGTGGCTGCATTTCACATGATCCGGGCGATATTCAGGCCAGAAATCCACTTTCTTTCAGCAGTGCGTTTTACTAGTTAGCTGACAATTTGCACCACTTTGTGAGTTTCTTGGAGAGTTGGTTTGGGGCCAATCCCTTTCTGGGTTTTATTGGCCTTGTTGAGAAAGTGCACCAGCTAATTTCTCAGAATTTTCTGAGCACTTCTGAGGGCAGATTTTCCATTTCCTATCTTGTAGCAACAACAAAAATTTACTGGGCCAGCGCAGAAATTGGGGAGGGGCTTCTACAACACTTGGGCTTCATTATTGTCACTTGAGTTTTGCCTTGCTTGCTTGTAGCAAGCCCAGGAATATTACATTGAGATGCTGAGGGGGACATTGGGCTTGATGGTGAACAATTTTTTTGCATAGAGGAAGTATTAGATGTTTTCTTGTTGCTTGGTGGCTGTGTTTCCAGCAGCATTGTGCACTTCTGCTGGATCTGTGAACAAAATGAAGGCACAGCAGCAGTAGACAGAGCCTCTATGAGGCACAGTATATATAGACAGGTGTTGAGGCTGTTTTCAACCTTAGAAAATTTCTATTTTCTAGACTTGCTTTTCTGTTTTTTAGAAAAAAGTGTTTTTGTGTAGGTAACTGTTTTCCAGAGTATGATAGTTTTCTTTTAAGTTTTTTCCTTTGTTTTTCTATTCTAGGGGGAGGGAGTTTATCCCTATGAGGTTGCACATATTTTTTTGTGCTAATTACTCCAGGAGTTGGGTTCTCCTATCCAAGCAGCCTTCTCCATCAGTTTTGGGTGCACTATCTGAGGCTAAATTTAGGGTTTCTAAGTTTGTAAAACCCTTGCCTTCTTCATCTATGAAAGAGGGTAGAGTGCGTGATTGTATTCATTCAGTTTTTGTTACAGATCTAGTGGTTAGCAGTTAGGGTTTATGAGCTATTGTATTTTTTCAGTCAATAATATAAAGATGTAGGTTTGAGAGATCAGATTTGTTTACTTTCTGTTAATATTTTCAGGGCGATATGTTTGTAGTTTACAATATTCAGAATTTACTGTTTTGATTGGTGTCCAGGTTTTTAAACTTCTTAGTTTTTAGGGTTTAAATTCTGAATGCAGAATCTGCTTAGCATGATCCAAAATTTAACATGTTGTGTGTCTTGGAAATAATATTTCTCGCAGATTACAATTAAACAGCCTATTGGGAAAATGCGATATCCTGGAGTACGATCTGGACTCTATGTTGCTTCTCCCACGGGTCATCCTGCTTCTTTTAGTCCATATTTTTGGCTGCCTATTTTGCTATTACCATTATCAAATTCATTGTTATAAAATTGCAATTATAAAATATGCTGGGTGCTGATCATTGTCAACACAATGTTTATCACTTTTGGATTTATGTTTGTGGTGCTCACTATTCTATGAAGTTTTGGATAATTACTTCCAAATATAAATTTATAGGTCTTTATCATTTCTTTTGTAGGGCATTTTATCTTATATGATGTTTCTTATTTTGACAGGAAAACCAGCTGAGAGCAGAATAGCAGTTTTGAGTCGAGACAAAAATAGGAACTGCACCTTAGTTGAGGTGTGTTTTGAAATAGTTTCATATGGCTGTAAGTTATTCTGTGGAATAAGAGTTGCCAATCTGTATTCCTTATATGGGATTGAATCTTTGTTGATAATTTAGGCCGAGGACTGTCAAATGGGTATTATTATTTCATAAAATAGTCTACATTAAAATGCACATCCTAACAATCATGGTCACAGTCTATTTTGTTTTAAAGTTGCATGTTGCATAGTTCTTACTGTGCTTGTAAATATTCAAAGTTTGTTGAAGCCATATTGTAGGCTATGAGGAAAAACAATGATTACATTTGCTTTACAATAGTAGCCTAATTGTTGTTTTCTCAGTTTTGCTTTGCCAAGTTGCAGGTTCTTCCTATTATGTTCATTTTTCTATCCTTCTTCCAATGGTCTATTTGCGAGGAATATGATACTGGTTGACAACGTATTGTTTATGGGACATTTTTATCCCCTCTATTCCGTTTATCCCTTTTAGTGTTCCACGTTTCTCAGCCTTTGGATTTCTTTTACCGTTGTGTTTGTAGTCACTTTGAGTTTTGTCTTGTAGTTTTCTTTCCCAAACAAACTTATTATTCATTTCAATCATTTCATTTTTTCCAAAGTTGTCATTGATGTAGGCATAAGTTATGAAGGCCATAGTGATGGTTTCAACAATGAACTAGGTTGCTTGTTGATGCATAGTAGACTGACACATATGCGCAACAAAAGCTAGTTATTTAGGGAAAGTGTTATGATAGCAGTAATAAATCCCAATTGAACAATGTATAATTGCCTTGTATAATTTTTGTTATTATTTTAATAATAAAAAATAAATTGAAAAAAAATTGGGGTCAAACAAAGTTATTATTTTAGATAACAACTTTAAGCAAATAACAGATAAGTTAAAAACAAAGTCAAATTATTACTATAAAAGAAGAAATAACGATAAAAATACACCATAGTGAATAATATGGTGCCACTCTAAAGTGACAAAATTTATTAATATTGTCTATTCCATATTATTCATAGTGAATAATATGAATGCCATGTATAATTTTGGTAATTAATGGTTTCTTGAGGAGTTGTGGTGGCCAATTCCACAAGAGGAAAAGAATGACATCAATATTAGATTGGAGGACCTAAGGAACTGATGGGAGTCCACTAGATGCATGATGATGTTTGATGGTTGGGAAAATGGGAAGAGTAGGAACTTTCTTAATCTATATGTTATTATTAATTAAAGGGAATTGCTCCTTGTATAATTTTAATAAGAAGCAGTTCACAGATTCTAAACTATTTGTTGTTCAAATAGTTTTAAGTGAAATCCTCATGTATTATTAATAGTTATTAATAATACTAATACTTGACCTCTAAATTAAAGGAAACTGCTCATTATTAAAATTATACAAGCTAAATGTAATAAAACCCTACAATCAATAACAAATAAAAACATTAGCAATTAACCATTGTTGCACAAATGCTTAGAAAATAAGATATTCACATAAAAAAGGAACACCTTTCGAGATGGAATAGACCCACTTCATAAGGTCTGACTTGAGCATAAAAATATTATAGCACTGAAATTTAGGAGAAATGGCAGCCCATAATTTTCATAGCCATTGACAAACTAGGACTACTAGGCCAACATATAGCAAAGACTATCTTGAATGACTGTATTCATCTATAATTACAAATACTCTTCCACACCTTTGTCCTTGCCTTGATGATGAGTGGTGTTAAGGAAAGATAGAGCTGTTGATTTCTATAGCATCGGAAGTATTCTAAGTCTCATTTTTGGTATAGAGGCTTGGACAACAGTTATCCATAGAACCCAGAAATCGTTTGCGGAAATTTCATTCGGATATGACTTTATTAAAATAATTAATTATTTTAATGTAGACCCTAAGTTTAAACATAGGGAAATTAAATAATTAAAGGGTATTAATAGAGCAAAGTGTGAATCTTCTAGAAAACAAAGATCAAGTCATTTTTTAATCTGAGCCACTGATTAACGATATAATCTTGGACGTTGATTCATCAGCGAGAAGACTATAAGAAGAGACTTGAGGGCCATTTGGAAATCAAGCCGGGGACATTCTCAGTACCCGAAGGAAATCGATTCTGAAGCAAAAGAATTCGATTTCAGTGGGTGAGATTGTAGAGGCAGGGTTGCAGAAGCAGAAGGAGGAGGGAGGAGTCAGTTATTTGGAAGCAGAAGTCAGGTGGATGAAGGGGAGGGTGAGCTGATGAGCAGCAAGACCCCTCTACGCAGAATCACGTAGTCCAGGGAGAGACTGCGCAGAGCTCTCACGCTGGATGGCGCAGAGGGTGAAGGAGGTCACCCCAAGGGTCTGAAATTTGTCTGGAGGTTCCAGAAAATTCAACGAGGTGTTTGCTAATTTTCTCTGCTCATCAGACACTTGTAAATGTACTTTCCATTTCTGAAGATCAATACAAAACCCTCATCTGCTGCACCGGTTTTCCCACAGTGGGTTTTTCGGGGGACAATTGTCCAAAAATAACTGTGTTCATATGGTTGTTTCTATTGTGCTACTTGTGTAATTTATATTTTTGTTCGTATGCTCTTGATGATAGTGAAGATCTGTAAATGTGTTTATTTCATAATTTACTGAAGCATGTGTAAATAACTTATCTCATAAGTACGAGAAATAAACCAAGTATTGCAGAAATATTTTCCTTCTTGAAAATTTCACATGGTATCACAGCTAAAGGTTAAAGACAGAAAGGGAGGATCTGCCATGGACTAAAGATCCATCATTCAGAAGGGTTCACGTAGTCAAAGGGACTCACGCAGTCCTCCAGAGCATGTAGAAATGCACAAAGAACACGACATGAAAGTGCTGGCATCCAGACTAGAGGAGGATCTTGCTTGTGTGTCGAGCACAACTCCTCTAGGTGTTTGGTATATTGACAGTGGAGCATCTGCTCATATGACGAGGGTTCGAGAATGTTTTTCGAGCTACCAAGAAGAACAAATGAATTTCCAAATAACTATAGGGAACAAGGCAAAATGTACCACCATTGGGAGAGGTACCATGACATTTTAGACTGCAGATGGCAAGAAGATTCGAGCCACAAATGTTCTACATGTACCAGGGTTGGGGATGAATTTACTCTTAGTTTCTCAACTTCCGAAAAAGGGCTATGACGTATACATTATTAGAGATAAGGTGTATGTCAAACACCGTAGCTAGAGAAAAAAGACACAAATCGGAGTAAGGAGTCACAAACTATATAAGCTCCAACTTGAATCTCTGATGGCTCTGATTGGCAGTACAGACGACAGAGATTTGAATGAATTATGGCATAGAAGGATGGGGCATCTACATCATGGAGCTTAGGGGATTCTCAAAAATACTGTCATAGGGACTCCTGAACTCAGCATGAAGAAAGACGAAGTTTGTAGGGGATGCGTACTAGGGAAGTATGCTAAGGTAGCGTTTCCAAGAAGCAACATAATAACCAAAGGTATATTAAAGTTAATACACACTGACATTTGCAGTCCCATGTCCACAACTGCTCTCGGTGGTTCAAAGTATTTGTCCGCTTTCATTGATGATCATTCCGAATAAACTTGGATCTATTTTTTGAAAACCAAAGATGAAGTCTTTGATTGATTCAAAGATTTCAAAGCATTGGTGGAGAACTCTACAAGAAATAAGATCAAGAAGTTGCGGTCAGATAACGGTGGAGAATATATCGATAAAGACTTCACAAATTTCTGTGCAAGGGAAGGCATCAAGAGAGAATGGAAAAAATACAATCCAGAGTAAAATGGAGTTGCAGAGCGGAAAAATCGGACCATAATAGAAGCTGCAAGGGCAATGTTGTACAACCAAGATATGCCCAAATTCTTATGGGCAGAGGCCTGCAATACTGCAGTATATATTCAAAACATAGTTCCTCATAGAGCCTTGGAGAAGGTAACTCCCGAGAGTGTGTTCACAGGCAGCAAGCCAGAATTGAGCCACATCAGGATATTCGACAGCATGGTGTACTGCCACGTTCCAGATGAAAAGAGAAAGAAATTGGATCAAACTGCAGAAAAGGGTTTCTTGATGGGCTATAGCGAGAATGCGAAGGCATATCACATTTATATTCCAGAGAGCAGGAAAATTGTGGTAAGAAGGGATGTAAAATTCCTTGAGGAGAGAGCCTTAAGGAAATCTCGAGAAATGACCATAGATACACAGATCGAGGAGGATCCACTAGTACAACCTCAACGACCTACAGAGAATAGGTCAAGTGCCTCTCCAAGGCACAATGATTTTGAGGAGAGCTCCTCCGAAGAAGAACATGAAGGAGAGTAGGTAAGACCACCCACCACTGATGGGAGACCAAGCAGAGAACTTCAACAAATTCTTAAGGACGCAGAAGAATTTGTTGGAGCCCCTAGAGAAGGAAAGAGGATAAGAAAGCAACCAGACAGATATCAGGCACTGGTAGCTCAGGTTGGTGAACTGTCCACCTTTCGAGAAGTAGCTCATCATCAAGTATGGGTGGATGCCATGGTGGAGGAGTATAGCTCCATCATGACGAATGATATCTGGGAAGTAGTCCCTAGACCACAAGACAGATCAGTTATAGGATCCAGGTGGATCTACAAGATCAAATATGCTGCATACGGTAGCATATAGAAGTTCAAGGCAAGATTTGTAGCTAAGGGGTATGCACAGAAGGAAGGCATTGATTATGAGGAAACCTTCGCTCCAGTAGCTCGTTACACTTCTATCAGATCCGTCATCTCTCTAGCTGCGCAGATGGGATGCGAGATTCACCAGATGGATGTCAAGACAATGTTCTTGAATGGGGTGATAGAGGAGGAAGTGTACATAGAACAACCAGAGGGCTTCGAGACACATGAGCAGAAGACTCATGTTTGTAGGCTTAAGAAAGCCTTGTATGGTTTAAAACAAGCCCCCCAAGGCATGGTATGGACGGATTGATAGCTACTTGCAGAGGATGGGGTTCGTCAAGAGTGACGCAGACCCCAACCTCTACTACTTGAGAGTAGGAGATGAGCTGCTTATTCTTGTACTTTATGTGGATGATCTGTTTTTGACCGGATCATCCAAGCTCATCAAAGACTGCAAGGAGAATCTGGCGACAAAATTCGACATGAAGGATCTAGGGCAGATGCACTATTTTCTTGGATTAGAAGTCTGGTAGTAGAAAGGGGAAATCTTCCTAGCGCAAGGAAGATACACGACAAAAATCTTAAGATATTTCAGATGGAAGACTGTAGACCCATGGCCACGCCAATGACTACTAACTGGAAGGAGATAGACACATCAGAGGATGATGAGGTTGATCCCACCTTGTATAGACAACTCATCGGATCATTGATGTATCTGGTCAATATTAGACTAGACATCTGTTATGCAGTGAATACCCTCAGCTAGTTCATGGTGGAACCAAGGAGGGCTCACTGGGCAACAACCAAACATGTTCTCAGATCCCTGAGATGGACAATAGAGTATGGGTTGAACTTTGAAGTACACCAAGGGCAATGAGGTCCAGTTGAGTGGGTTCACAGACGCAGATTGGGTTGGAAGCACAGTGGATCAGAAAAGTACCATTGGGTACTGTTTTAGTCTTGGATCAGGAACGACCTCCTGGTGCAGCAGGAAATAGAAGTCCGTAGCACTGAGCTCAGCCAAGGTAGAGTACATGGTAGCGAGCACAGCTTCGTGCGAGGCCATATGGCTCCGCAAGTTACTCTTGAACCTACTCAAGAAGCGGATGGAATCGATTGGGATTATGTGCGATTTTCAGAGTTGCATTAAGCTCTCTGCAAATCATGTGTTTCATGACCGGTCGAAACACATTGACATTCAGTACCACTTCATGAGGGACTATGTACAGAGGGGAGCAGTACAATTGCGATACAATCGTACAGGAGAACAGGTGGCAGATATCCTCACAAAGGCTCTAAGTAAGATCAAATTCACTTACTTTAGAGAGAAGATAGGGATGGTCGAGAATCCTTTCCATTAGAGGAAAGGGTGGTCTTCAAAAGAAGAGGGAGCTGTAGTACGGATGCTGCAGTGGTAGTGGCAGTGTCACAAGGCACCAATACACGAAGTAGCAAGGCAGAGATGAGGGGCGGCAACACCAGCAAATCATATATTATAGAGTCAGAGCAGTGCAACAGTATTGTGCTTAAACGTTTTCCTCGCTAAGAGGGAGTGTTGATTTCTATAGCATCAGAAAGTATTCTAAGTCTCAATTTTGGTATAGAGGCTTGGACAACAGTTATCTAGAGAACCCAGAAATCGTTTGTGGAAATTCCACTCGGATATGACTTTATTAAAATAATTAATTATTTTAATGCAGACCCTAAGTTTAAACTTAGGGAAATTAAATAATTAAAGGGTATTAATAGAGTCGAGTGTGAATCTTATAGAAAATGAAGATCAAGTCATATTTTAATCTGAGCCATTGATTAACGATATAATCTTGGCCGTTGATTCATCAGCGAGAAGGATATAAGAAGAGACTTGAGGGCCATTTGGAAATCAAGCTGGGGACACTCTCAGTACCCGAAGGAAATCGATTCTGAAGCAAGAGAATTCGATTTCAGTGGGTGAGATTGTAGAGGCAGGGTTGCAGAAGCAGAAGGAGGGAGGAGTTAGTTATCGGGAAGCAGAAGGCAGGAGGATGAAGGGAAGGGTGAGCTGATCAGTAGCAAGACCCCCTCCACGCAGAATCACGCAGTCCAGGGAGAGACTGCGCAGAGCTCTCACGCTGGATGACGTAGAGGGTGAAGAAGGTCACCCCGAGGGTCTGAAATTTGTCTGGAGGTTCCAGAAAATTCAACGAGGTGTTTGCTAATTTTCTCTGCTCATCAGACACTTGTAAATGTACTTTCCATTTCTGAAGATCAATACAAAACCCTCATCTGCTGCACCGGTTTTCCCACAGTGGGTTTTTCGGGGGACAATTGTCCAAAAATAACTGTGTTCATATGGTTGTTTCTATTGTGCTACTTGTGTAATTTATATTTTTGTTCGTATGCTCTTGATGATAGTGAAGATCTGTAAATGTGTTTATTTCAGAATTTACTGAAGCCTCTGTAAATAACTTATCTCGTAAGTAGGAGAAATAAACCAAGTATTGCAGAAATATTTTCCTTCTTGAAAATTTCACAAGAACAAGGTGGATAACTTCGAGGTCTCTCCCCACAACCTATAACTGCTGCTAAACTCCAAAGATCTTCTGCTTTGCTGCGAGGGAGGAAATCTCATGAAAATGTGAAAAAATCCTACAATTTCAAAGAGAAACAAGCCCCATATATACCACCATTGGAGTCATAACTGGTTGAATAGTTGATAGCAACCAATTGTTAATGTAAATAGGTAAAAGATATCGATGGTGAATGCATGTAATGTTCTAGTTGTTCCATGGATCTGATTTGCTATTACAAAAATGTTTAAGGGAAGAGTATTTTGTTTCCTAGTCATTTAAATATATATATATTTGTCTTCACGTCTATCCATCTATCTAAATGTTTCTTTCTTGTATCATGAATATTCCTATTTAATTTTTTTTTTTATGTGTGCACACATGCACACACACATTATTTCCATTCAATCTTATGTGGAGTTTCAACTAATCTTTGCAGAATCGTACAACAAAAGGTCGTTTGCCTGCTCATTTTTATTTGTTGGTTATTGTCATTTGGTTGATATACATTGAAAATGCTGTTTATATAATTATTAAAAATGGGAACCATGGAATAACTTGGCATGCAATAGGAAGTTGTTTGGCTGATTGGTATGTGGGTAACTTTCTAAACCATTTTTCTTTGGTATATTATGACATTTGATGTAGGTTGAGATATACTCAGGCAGGCCTCACCAAATAAGGATTCACTTGTCCTTTATAGGACATCCTCTTTTAGGTAAATTCCTCTGTTAATACCATATTTATTTGCTTCATATTAGATTATTTTTCATTGTTATTATAGAATTTGGCTATGAATAAAAACCATCTTCTTTCCTCATGATTTCAAAGTAAAGGATGGCTGACTTATTAGCATCTCTCATGATTTCAAAGTAAAATATGGCTGACATGTTTTGTTTTCAAATGATAAATTGGAATCTTTGTCATCTTGATGAGATTTTGATTGTCACAATGTAAAGTTGTTGGGTGCATTTATGCAAGCTTCAAATCACATAAAATTCTACTTATCTACACTGATTTTCATGTTGCTCCACTTACTACTCTGTTTTCTGCTTCTATTCTTGAAAGAGGTACTGAAGGTTGCTTTTTACTTGGTAAAAGCTCTCTGGCTGTAGTTTTTATTTCATCTAGATCACCTGCCCAGTTTTCATTTGAAAGTTTTTGCAACATGAAGTTATAATTTTTCTGAAGTACGATACAAAATTGTGAAGTACTTTTGATATTTCAAAGTAATCTCTTTGCTATATTCCAATGTGTCTCCTTGGAACATATCTCAACACTCTAATTGCTGTAGACCAATGTTCTACTTTCAGTGCTGTCATGTATTTGGAAACGAACCTGATAGAGTAGCTCAAATGAGGCCTAGTGGTTGTAAGGTATATCAAGCTCCCCACCAAGTGTCTGTAGACTAACTCAAGGTTACTTGGGGGTGGGAGCAAAAGCGGGGAGCGGGAGCGGGAGTGCCATTTTCAAAAGCTCCCAGTCTGGGAGCGTTTCGGGCAATGTTTATATATATATATATATATATATATATTTTTTTTTAAATATTTTGATGCATATATGTCAACAAAAGCATGTAGAATGATGAATTAGACATAAAAAACATAAAAACATAGATTGAACCATATAGCATCAATCATCTAGACGTTATAATCTTCATCAACCACGTCCACAAGTTAGAAACATACAACATATTGACTCTTGAGTCTCATGATTCATCAATATTAAAGTTTCAAGCTTTCAAAATTCAATATATAACATTTATCATCATTGATTCATTGATCACCGTAGTTGTACTTGTGAAAAATTCTGAATATTACTTATGCAGAAACCCTACTGTTAAATCTGGTTATACTTCTCCTACTTAATCAAGTTATAAATCTAAAATTTCAACATTAACATCGAAGTAAACACATTAACAGTTCTTCTCAGATACAGATCTAAACTGAATATATGCACATAGACAAAGTGACACACAAGATTTTCTGGACAACTGTCCCCGGAAAAGCCCAATGCTGAAAAACCAGTCTTCTGGCTGCTGGAGGGTTTATATTATTAAGTAGATTCTAAGTACAACAAATCTGGTCACCCTACTGGTTAACCAAATAAAGAAAACAAAAAATCTACAGCAAAACCTCAGTTTCGCAGATGGAAAACTAGACTGATTCACACCCTCAAACTGGATTTACTGAACTTAGCCCCTTTCTGTCTTCAGAAACCCCAACGCTGCTCTGAAGCCCTCTGCGTCAGCTTCGCTACCCTGCTGGTGCCCCTGAGCTGCGTAACCCCAGACTGGGTGACACAGTCCCTGCGTTGCCTCTGCTTGGCCAGCCTAAGCCCTGATGGCCTCCTGCTGCCTCTGTGTTGCCCTTTTTGGGCCTGCGTAGCACTAAAGCCCTCTGCGGTACATAGCTGCTGCTCCCTCTGCCCTACTCTGACTACTGCTTCTCTGCGTCTTGCTGACTCTTGGCATTGGGATCAAATCATCCCCTTAGCCAATACTACCCCTCGCTGCAGCTGAAACACTTTTGGAAATTCTTAGCAGACCACGCCCTAGAATTCCATCTTAGTCTCAGTACTTTGCCTTCGCCCAGTCTTTGACAGACAAGTCAGTTGGGCTGCATCATCATCACTGAAGGTCCATAGGCTGTTGCTCCATGCTGTCATCTGGAGGTTGCTGCACAGCTACAACTCTGCACTGCGTAATCAGACCTCCTCTGCACTGAAGTCCCCTATGCTGCTGCTGCGCTGTCCCCTTGAAGCCTCGGCGCTGTTGCAACTCTGCTCTGCGTAAGCAGGCCTTCTCTGCGCTGCTGAAGTCACATCAACCCCTCTGCGCTGCTGCAACTCTGCTCTGCGTAAGTAGGCCTGCTCTGCGCTGCTGAAGTCACATCAACCCCTCTGTGCTGCTGCTGCATCTGCACTACGCTGCTCCCTCTCAACGTTCAGCTCCGTTTTTTCTTCATCTGTGATTCTCTGCACCCATTGATCCACTTGTCCCGCTACTGTCATAAGGCTCCCGTAGCTCGTATGTGATCCAAGAGTTGGGGCACAGCAGGATCCGCACCCTCACTCCTAGCAGCACACTCTATATCTGCATGTTTTACTTAGTGGATCATGAGCGCTCATGGCTAGGTCATCTTCAGAGCCATTGTTCGCCACAACAGCCTTGGAGGTAGAAGCTTCCTTATCCTTCTTCTGAGGACAATTGCTGGCGAAATGTCCTAGTTTGCCGCACTAGAAACACTTGATCTTTGATAGATCACGCTTCTTCCTCCCTTGCTGCCTATTTGATGCCAAGGCTGCATCTTCTTCTGCTTCCTTCTTCACTTTACTTGATCCGGTGTTGTATTGTCTCTTGGTGAACTGACGAAGATCTTCTTGATGGAGGATCGCCCACATACTGTCCCAGTTGGGAAGGTTCGCTCTGCCCAATATACTTTGGACAAAAGTTTCCCATTCCGCTGTGACTGCATTGAGTGTAGTCCTCACCATCACATCATCCTCCTTTTTCACTCCCATGGCAGTCAACTGATCCCCGATCGCCTGTAATCTAAAAAGGAAGGGTTTGATCTCTCCTCCCTTGGCCATCATGAATAACCTCATCTGATTTTGCAGAAGCATTCTCCTCTGGACAAATCTTCCTTCATATAAGGCGGTTAAGGCTTTCCACATCTCATTAGCCGTCTTCTTTTCGGCTATGTGTGGTACAACATGATCCTTACCCTCATCCATTATGAAGCGCTTAGCATGTGCCACCGCTTCTTGATGCTTCCTTAGGAGATCCGCATCGGTCGACCTGGCCAGGACTTTCTCTGCATGCTCCCTCAGACCGTATGCCTCCATGACTACCAATATTCTGGCCTTCTAGACTACATAGTTGGACAGGTCGTCCAACCTATCCTGATCACGTAATCCGCGAGGTGCCATCTGCTTAGCAAATCTGTCAGAACTAATCCTTCTTTTTATGCTAGAGACTCGGATCTAGGGTCCTTGGCGAGAAAGGCACCCTCTGCTCCCTCTGACAATTGACCTCCTCTCTTGGAAGTCTGCCAAATCAAAACGAATCAGCTCTCTTTGATCTTCTGATCAAACTGTAGATTTCTTTGGCTGGAAATCCTCTGAGAAGTTGTCCTCCTCCCGCTCTTTGTCAACTAGTGCTCAGACTAATTTCTGCACCTTCAGAAATTGAACCCGACCAGCAACTACTGAAGCTCTGCAGCACTGCTTCTGACACTTTGAATCAACCACTGCTTCAGGACTGCGTCACCCTGGCTAGCCTATGCATGAGCAGATGGTCCCAGTGCTGTCTCAGCGCTGCTTCTGTGCAGTAGGTACGTGGACTAACTTCTTAACTACCTTGGAGTTGGTCTTGGACAAAGGCTTCAATCCTTTCCCCATAGGTGTAGATGAGATTTTGTAGTCCATCCTTTTGAGCTTGTCTAGGGAACTCATGGCATATTTTGTTTGTGAGACAAAAATGTAGCTACCTATTTGCAAAACTTCTACACCTAGGCAGTAATGTAGGAGGTGTTGAATTTTGTAGCATCCGAAAGTGTTCCAAGTCTCAAACTTTGCAGGGAGGCTTGGGGAGCTGCATTCCAAAGAACCCATAAACAGTTTGTGGAAATTCCACTCGGTTCAAGACTTATTAAAATAATTAATTATTTTAATGGAGACCCTAAGTCCAAACTTAGTAAAATGAAATAATTAAAGGGTATTAATAAGTCAGAGTGTGAATCTTCTAGAAAACATGGATCAAGTCAAGATTTAATCTTAGCCATTGATTAATCTTTTAATCTAGGTCGTTGGTTCTCCAACAGGAAGATTATAAAAGAAGGCTTGAGGGTCACTTGGAAAACAAGCCGGCCACACACTCAATACCCGAAAGAGATCCATTCTGATGTAGAATTCAATCTCAGTGGGAGAGTTGCAGGGCGAGAAGTTGTAGGAGCAGAGAGGAGGTAAGGGGTGATCGATATCAGGGTTGGAGAGTAGCAGTGGGTCACTGGAGGCAACTTAAGGCTGCAGCGCAGAGACCCCACGTAGTCTCCACGTAGATTCACGCAGTCCAACTTTGGGACTGCGCAGAGAATCACACAAACTGACGCAGGGGCTTGCAGGGGCTGTTCTGGGTGTCAGAAAATTATCCTAGTAAGCTGGACATTCAGTCTCGGGTGGTTAAGAATTTATTTGCCGCATATTTTCCTTGTAAAGATATCATTTGCTGAAGAATTAATAAAACCCTCATTTGCTGCACCGGTTTTCCCACGTTGGGTTTTTCCAGGGACAATTGTCCAAAAATAACTGTGTACATGTGATTGATTCTTGTGCTTATGTTTTCTACTGTTTATTTGTCTACATATATTATTGTGAATGTTGCAGTAGTATTTATTTCGATATTTGCCGGAAAATTTCTGAATAATAACTTAGTGGAATAATAAGTAGGAGAAATAAATCTATCATTGCAACTGTTTGTAAATTTTCACATGGTATCAGATCTAGAGATGAATAACAGAGAGGGGGCATCTATCAGTGCACAAAGATCTACTGTTGCAGCAACAACGCAGAAGGGTTCACGCAGTTGTCCAGGAGGGGGAAGAAGCACGATAAAACAGATGGATCACGATGTATCTGTATTGACATCCAAACTAGAGGAATATTTTGCTTGTGTATCAAGCACTACGTCCTTAGATGTGTGGTATATTGACAATGGAGCTTCTGCTCACATGATGGGAGTACGGGACTGTTTTTTCGACTACCAAGAAGAGCAGATGAATTTCAAAATAACCATGTGTAATTAAGCAAAGTGCACTCCCATTGGGAGAGGTACCGTAGTTTTTCAGACTGAGGCAGGGAACAGAATCCAAGCCACTAATATATTGCATGAGCCGAGTTTAGGGATGAATCTACTCTAAGTGTCATAGCTTCAAAACCAAGGATATGACGTCTACTTTATTGGCAATAGAGTCTACGTCAAGCATCCTAGTTGGAAGAAGGCAGAACAAATCGGGGTAAGAAGCAACAAGCTGTACACTCTTCAACTTGATTCCCCAATGGCATTAGTTGGCAACGCAGATGAAACGGATCTGAATGAGCTATGGCACAAAAGAAGGGGGCACTTGCATCATGGGGCATTGAGAACTCTCCAGAAGACTGTCATAGGTGTTCCAAAACTGCGCACCAAACAAGATGATGTCTACAAGGGGCGCGTATTGGGGAAATATGCCAAGGCAATATATCAGAGAAGAAACAATAGGGCCAAAGGTGCGTTGGATCTAATACACTCAGATATCTGCGGGCCGATGTCCACTAGAGCTCTTAGTGGTGCCGAATATTTCGTCACCTTCATTGACGACCATTCCAGGAAAACCTGGATCTACTTCTTGAAGACCAAGGATGAAGTCTTCAGTCGATTTAAAGAGTTTAAGGCTCTGGTGGAAAATCTGATAGGGAAGCAGATCAAGGTATTGCGATCAGATAATGGAGGTGAATACATAGATAAATAATTCACTGGATTTTGCGCAAGGGAAGGCATCAAAAGAGAATAGACAACTCCATACAATTCGGAACAGAATGGAGTGGCAGAAAGGAAGAACCGGACTATTGTTGAAGCAACCAAAGCTATGCTGTATGACAAAGACATGCCCAAATTTCTATGGGTTGAAGCATGTAATACAATTGCCGACATTCAGAACATAACTCCTCACACTGCACTGGGAAAGATCACGCCAGAAAGTGTCTTTACTGGCAGCAAGCCCGAAGTGAGTCACTTTAGGATCTTCGGTAGTACAACTTACTGTCATGTACCCAGTGAGAAGAGGAAGAAGTTGGAGATGACTGCTGAAAAGGGGTATTTAGTAGGATACAACGAGAATGCAAAGGTTTATCGCATCTACATTACTGAGAGCAGGAAAGTAGTGGTGCGAAGAGATGTGAAATTCATGGAGGAGAAAGCCTTCAGAAGATCACGAGAGCTGCTTTCTATTACGTAGTCAGAGGAAGAGCCTCTGGTCCAAGCCTAACAACCAACAGCAGAAAATTCAGTTGCCTCTCCAAGGCATAGTGATCCAAAGGATGGGTCTCTTGAGGATTTGCAAGAAGGAGAGCCGGTAAATCCACCCATCACTAGTGGAAGAACGAGCAGGGATCTTCGACAGATTCTAAAGGATGCAGAGGATTTTGTCGGAATTTCCCGAAATGAGAAGAGAAAGTGTAAGCAACCTGAAAGGTATCAAGCCTTAGTTGCTCAAGTCGGAGAACCTTCCAGTTTTTGGGAAGCAGCTCGGCACCAGGTGTGGGTTGATGCAATGGTGGAAGAGTACAGTTCCATCATGACAAATGAAGTCTGGGAAGTGGTACCCAGATCGCAGGAGAGATTAGTTGTAGGATTTAGGTGGATCTAGAGGATCAAGTATGCTGCAGACGGCAGCATCGAGAAATTTAAAGCCAGGTTTGTGGCTAAGGGGTATGCTCAGAATGAAGGCATAGACTATGAAGAAACCTTCGCCCCTGTAGCTAGATACACATCTATCAGGTTTGTGATATCCCTTACTGTGTAGATGGGATGGGAAATTCACCAGATGGATGTCAAGGCGACATTCTTGAATGGTGTGATAGAAGAAGTTTATATAGAACAACCGGAGGGCTTTGAGACACATGATCATAAAACTCATGTGTGCAGATTGAAGAAAGCATTATATGGACTGAAGCAAGCTCCTCGAGCTTGGTATGGTCAAATTGACAGCTACCTGCAGAAGATGGGATTCATCAAGAGTGATGCAGATCCCAATCACTACAATCTGAGAGTAGGGAGTGAGCTATTGATACTGGTATTGTATGTGGATGATCTGTTCTTGACAGGATCATCAAGGCTCATCACAAATTCCAAGAAGAATTTAGCTGAAGAATTTGACATGAAGGATTTAGGACGGATGCACTATTTTCTGGGGTTAGAAGTTTGGCAGCAGAATGGGGAGATCTTCCTTGGTCAAGGAAGATACACTACAACGATTCTAAAGAGATTTCAGATGGAGGATTGTAGGCCCATGACCACTCCAATGATTACCAACTGGAGGAAAATCGACATGACCAAAGATGAGGAAGCTAATCCTACGCTGTATAAACAACTCATAGGGTCATTGATGTATCTGGTAAATACAAGGCCAGACATCTGTTATGCTGTTACTACCCTAAGTTAGTTCATGGTAGAACCGAAGAGGGCACATTGGGCAACAACGAAACATGTTCTCAGGTACCTTCGAGGGACAGTTGAGCTTGGATTGAAGTACACCTTTGACAATGATGTTAGGTTGAGTGGTTTTACTAATGCAGATTGGGCTGGAAGTTCAGTTGATCGGAACAGTACCATTGGGTACTGTTTCAGTCTGGGATTAGGAATTACTTCCTAGTGTAGTAGGAAACATAAGTCCGTGGCACTGAGTTCAGTAGAAGCAGAGTATATGGCAGCTAACACAGCTTCGTGCGAAGCCATATGGCTTAAGAAACTGTTAGTAAATCTACTCGAGAAAATGGAAGCGACCAACATTTTTTGTGATAATCAAAGTTGCATAAAGCTGGCTGAGAATCTTGTGTTTCATGATAGGTCGAAACATATTGACATCCGGTGTCACTTCATCAGGGACTATGTACAACGTGGAGCTGTTTTGTTGCAGTACACTCCAACAGGAGAACAGGTGGTAGACATCCTCACCAAGGCTCTGAGAAAGACAAAGTTTGTCTATTTCAGAGAGAATATGGGGATGATGAAGAATTCCTTCCAGTAGCTGGAATAGAGGATTCAGTATACAGAGGGAGTTGTGGTACACATGCAACAAGTGATAGTGGCAGTGTCAAAGGCAGCAGTACAGGGGGCAGCAGCGCAACAGATGGGGGGAGCAGAATCCTGATATTAGCAGCGCAGAGGGTGCTTCAGAATCAGAGTAGCATGTAGGAGGCATATTGTTGGAACACCTTCCTCGCTAGAGGAGGTGTTGAATTTTGTAGCATCCGAAAGTGTTCCAAGTCTCAAACTTTGCAGGGAGGCTTGGGGAGCTGCATTCCAAAGAACCCATAAACAGTTTGTGGAAATTCCACTCGGTTCAAGACTTATTAAAATAATTAATTATTTTAATGGAGACCCTAAGTCCAAACTTAGTAAAATGAAATAATTAAAGGGTATTAATAAGTCAGAGTGTGAATCTTCTAGAAAACATGGATCAAGTCAAGATTTAATCTTAGCCATTGATTAATCTTTTAATCTAGGTCGTTGGTTCTCCAACAGGAAGATTATAAAAG